>CM076930.1:11481574-12681574 GCA_039566165.1 Maruca vitrata
AAAATTTGCACGCCTTCGTCGTCACGGATGACCATGAAGCCTCGACGGTATTGAATTAGTCGAAAATATTCGTGTTAAAGGTGTGAAGTCTAAAAGCATGACAACACAATAAAACAGGGTTGCGGATATTTTTTGGACATAAATAAATTGATCCGCTTGGGTTACACTCGTGTAAAGAAAGGAAAAAAAGAAAATGGGAGTATGGTTTATTAATATAAAGAGGTAATCTCAAAATAAAGTTCACATTTGTTTTGGTTATTGCGTGAACGCAACTGTTCGAAAGAACGCAGGGGCGTGTCAATCAAAAGAAAAGAAAAAAAAAAGAGAAAGAAAAGAAAAAGCTGAAGCAGGAATTTGATCGCTATGGAGCGTTTCTCGGGAGCGGACCGCGCGTTGTGCATGCGCGAGTTTTATAAAAACGGTCATTCGGCGACTGTAGCGCTGTAACAAAATTCTGCAACATTCGACATATTCGTCACTTGAATAATGCGCCAAGCACTCGACTCACTGCAAGATGGGTCGAGAAGTTTGAAGAGACCGGTTCAACACTGTGGGATGAGCCAAAATCAGGGCGTCCGAGATCTTCGAGAACGGTCCAAAACGTAGGCAGTGTCGCCGAGGTCTGTTCGGGACGATCCGAACCTTTCTGATTCGGAAGCGTGCTGTGGCCTTAAACGTCACAGATCATCATTAAGCCGCATTTTTGCATAAAGATTTAAAACTGCAACCGTACAAAATTCAGTTGGTGCAAGAATTAAAGCCTCAGGATGCCGGTCAGAGGCTTGACTTCGTAAACCAGATGATTGAGCGCTTTGCAACGATTTAACAACATCTTTGTTTTCGGATGAAGCCCATTTTCATCCTTCACTGGCTATGCTTAACAAGCTAAAATTACTCGCTACTGGAGTGAAACCAACCCAAAACAAAAACATAAGACAATTCCCCTACATTCGCCTCTAAAGTCACCGTATGGGCCGCAAATGTCAGCGCGAGGAATTATCGGCTCTTACTTTTTTGGGACTGCACAGATCTACAGTTGATTCAGAGCGCTATGTCGAGATGTTGAACCTACCACTTCTTCCACGACTGCCTGAGCTGCAAAACTTTCCGGGTTATAACCAAAGAACATGGTTCCAGGAAGACGGAGCAACTTCACATACGTCCAACAGGTCTCTGCCAAAAGTTCGTGAAATTTTTCCTGGAAAATTTATCTCCAGGAGAGGTGACATAAGTTGACCCCCACGCAGTCCGGATTTGACACCCATGGACTTTTTCCTGTGGGGTTATGTCAAATCCAAAGTTAACGCCAACAAACCGACTTCCCTGGCACAAATTAAAAGAAAATATCCGTCACGAAATCGCAGCCATCACGGAGAATACCTGCCAAGGCGTCATAGAAAATTTTAGTGCTCGAATTAAACGAAGATGCCGTGAACGCAACGGCTTTACATTTAGACGGGGATGTTATTTTTTAAAAAATAAATTCCTTAAACTCTGTATTTTTAAAATGCAATAAACATTTTTCAATAAACTCCTTACTTTTTTTAAAATCATTGTTTTAAATATGACATTAACTTTGAGACACCCTGTATTAAATACCACCCAATATAAACTTTATTCACACCACAAAAGTCCTATTTATCCAAGCCGAGGTTTGCCCGGGGTTTGCCATGAATTAGAAACTAATGATGATTTAAAACCATTCATGAGTCAACGAGACCAAGGTTAGGTGGTGTTATAAAAAATATAACAAATAAACTCCGACGATAGCATTCATGAAGGTCAATCAGGTTAAGATTTAAATGTAGTACTTTTCAAAAATATTTAAAACTCTATTGGCATTTCTAGTATTTTGACTGGCGTCCAACGTGGGGCCCAGCTAAAAAGTGTAAAGTCAAAAGTTCTAGAGTTCCGAACAAGTCCGAATTCGCTTTTACTTTCCTTTGCGTGAGCTCTCAAGTCTTAAACGACTGGGCAACCACACAAACAAATAAGTCAAAACTCATCGGAAGAAGAAATAAATGTTGGTGCTTCGAGCTATCATCAGCAGCATTCTGTGGTAAGTGACCAGAAAAGCATTTCCACTTTCATCCAAAATTCCGCTCCTTAAACCTGTTAAACTTGTATTTAGACATAAGCCTAGATGTGAGTGTTGAGCAACTCCCTATTAATATTAATATGGAGAGTAATCAAAGTTACGATGCCTAATGCACCTAACAATAATACAATAGTGGTCCATCACAGACACCGGTAAACCCCGTGCACCTTGTAATAGACCCGCAAAAAGTTATTGGGATTTGTTCCAAAGTATGATGGCGATCCATTCACAATTTATAATTTCATATTAACAACGCCAAGACAATGGTTAAATACAGTAGGAGGAGATACACCTCAGAATGTAATGTTATTATTAAGTAAGTTAGAAGGAGAGCTTGTAACGTAGTACGTTATTTTCTCTAATAATTTTTCTTATTTGTTTCAATATACAATTTAAATAATAAAAATCAATAAATAAAATGCAATGGATACCAAATAGCCGAAAATTGTCGCATAGCTTTATTCCTTTAGCATACGTGCAATTGAAGTGCAACGTCAAATGGTAACGTCAACTTATCTGTCAAAAATAGACACCGGGGCTTCCTCTTTTTGGTGGCTCCTGGATCATTCTCTTTTTGTAACTTGTTATTGTAATTCTAACGCGTAAATTTAATAGCTAATCGCGGTTAGATAATCAGCAGCTCAATCCTCGACCCTCGTCCTCGCTACTCCGAACTAATATATGCCTAGAAGGTGTTTTCTAAAATAAATTTATATTGTTAAATAATCTTTTTAATTTCCTCCCCTACCTACATTCCTCGTTTCAAGCTGCAGTAATCATATCTGATGATTAATCATAATTTTAACTGGAGTATTATAAATGCGGTGATTTTTTTGAGGTTAGGATTTTCATGCATTAGTATTTGCTCTCAGATTTTTTTGAGGTTATGATTTTCATGCATTATTATTTGCTCAGTATGCTTTGACATTTCATCATGAATAGACTTACTAACGAGCAACGCTTGCAAAATCATTGAATTTTTATTACCAAAATCCAGTGTTCGGTTCGAAATGTGTGTTCCCGCGCCTTTACGCCCGATTTATGGTCTACATAATCGGACCAAGTGAGCAAACAATTAATGCGATTGTGACCAAGTTTCGCACTCAGTTTAGCTTTATTGGACATTAAAACCAACCACGAATGCGTAAGTACAGTGCGTACAGAAGAGAATATTGCGTCTGTTTCTGAGAGTGTTGCTGGAAGACCCGTGAAATGTCTATTCTGTCGCCGTTCGCAGCAATCGGGTTTGTGTTATTCGACCACACATGGAAGATTTTACGCAAAGAAGATCTTGGTGTAAAACGAAAGTATAAAATACAGCTCCTGCAAGAACTGAAGCCGAACGATCTGCCACACAACGTCGAATTTTCAGTGAATGGGCCCTAGAAAAGTTGGCAGAAAAATCCGCTTTTTTATCGACAAATTTTTGTTCAGCGATGAAGGTACTCATTTTCTGGTTGAATGGCTACGTAAATAAGCAAAATTGCCGCATTTGGAGTGAAGAGCAACCAGAGAAGCCGTTCAAGAACTGCCGCATGCATCCCGAAAAATGCACTGTTTGGTGTGGTTTGTACGCTGGTGGGAATCATTGGACCGTATTTTTTCAAAGATGCTGTTGGACGCAACGTTACAGTGAATGGCGATCGCTATCGTTCGATGCTAACAAACTTTTTCATTTGCCAAAAATGGAAAGAACTGAACTTGGTTTGACATGTGGTTTCAACAAGATGGCGCTACATGCCACACATCTCGCGATTCTATGGCCATTTTGAGGGAAAACTTCGGAGAACAATTCATCTCAAAGAAATATGGACCGGTAAGTTGGCCACCAAGATCATGCGATTTGACGCTCTTTTTAGACTATTTTTTGTGGGGCTACGTCAAGTCTAAAGTCTACAGAAATAAGCCAGTAACTATTCCAGCTTTTGGAGAAGACAACATTTCCGAAAAGAAATTCGGGCTATTCCGGCCAAAATGCTCGAAAAAAGTTGCCCAAAATTGGACTTTCCGAATGGACCACCTAAGACGCAATGCCGCGGTCAACATTTAAATGAAATTATAACTTCAAAGAAGTAAATGTCATGTACCAATCTAACGTTTAAAAAAAAAAGAACCGATGAGATTTTGCAAATTTTATGCGTTTTATTGTTTAAAAAGTTCTCAAGCTCTTAAAAAATCACCCGTTACGAAGCTTCATTAAAGAGCGAATGCGCAGATAATAGGGAATTCAATACCTTTTTGGTAGAAATTGTCCAATGTGAAAAAAGAAAAACTACTTGCAAAAGGAGTTGATTTTCGAGATGAAACAAAAAATTATTTTTTATTAGAAGAGTAAAGTTAGCTGATAAATATGGTTCAGCGAAGCAAGACCTAATACAAAGAGGTTATGGAATCATATATTAACACCGCTAAGAAATAGTTTATCCTATCACGACCAAGTATATGTAAGCAATTGTAATCTTTAATGACACTGTTACAAAAATCTTTACAATTAGAAGCCAAAAGTGGGTTTGCAACAACATTAAGCAAAAAATTCTCAAATATTTTTACCTGCACTCTAGGATCACTAAACCAACCTTATGTTCCCGGTAGTTAGGTCAATGCATTTTCAACCGACACATTCCCTCAACACGGGCAAAAGGTTATATCAAAACAAAACAATACACCAAACCGACCGAATGTTCCTAGACAGAACTTTCTACCCACCATACCACGTAAAACATCCATGGTCACCGAATCCGCATAATAATGGTATTTAATAACCGAGCTATTTCATCCAGCGTTTCAGAAACAGCAGCATCCTCCAGCAACAACAGCGGCCTCCAGCCTACCAAAGTTTTCTACAAATGTGACGTATCTATGAGAACGGCACCGTCTCTTAGGCCCGGTCGAGTAGAATTTAGGGGAAGGGTAGATACGCAGAAGAACTTCTTTTTATCATCCGGAGAATGAGGAAGAGAGCTTTCCTATCGGAGGAAGAATACTGAATATGCGCCCGAATATCAAGACCCTGAATATTATAATGATATACCCCAAAAAATACGAAAAATTTAAATAATGAAATTTAATGAAAAATAAAAATTTACAAGACGGTTCTAGATCAAGACAATCCATTATAGAATTTAATCTGTTAAATCCTTACTCTTACCGTATTTTTGGAAACTGAAATACCTAAATTAAAAAATTTATAGGATACGGGAAGCCAAAGATCGTTTATAACTTAGAGCACAATTTATTAAAATATTTTCAAAATTACATACAACCAAGAAAAATTCGTAGTCCGGAACTTCTGGTAAATGGTATTACATCACAAAATGGGTATATAACGGGTGTCCCCATCTAGCGTTTCGAATTTGAACTAACGATAATTTGACATTGGAGACGTCAACTGTCATCGGAGAAGTGTCACATATTTAGTAATAAGTCTGACATTTACGATGAATGGGTCGCTATTCGCTTGAGGGAAAGCTGGGAAATATTAAAAAATTATTTCCAAAGTGGTGAATCGCCAACGCAAACTGTGCTTGGTAAAAATTTGAAAAAAATATTTGCCAAAAAGACGGTTTGCCATCGGAGCGCATATGCGTGCGGCAATTTGTGAATCGTGTGCGCGAAACTGGATCACTGTTGGATAAAACAACACGTAAACGTCCATTTCCGTAGCAAGGTCAATCCGAAAACTTATCGCTGCGGGGTGGAACAAAAGTGTTCGTGAAACGGCCATCCACATCGATTCGTCATCGAGCGGCAAGAGTTGCACCTTTCTCCGGTCAATCTACCATGCACCGAATTTTTGCGCAAAGATCTTGCCCTGAAGCCATATAAGAAGTTCCAGTTGGCCCAACAGCTGAAGCTTTTCAATTGATGATCATCCGAAACGTCTACATGGTTCCGCAAATTGGAGCGGAGAGATCGTTTGGCCGGGAAGATGGTAGAGTTTTATCGAAAAATCATCGCTTTTTCCGACAGGGCTCATTTTTCACCTCGGCGGTTATGTAAATAAACCAAAACTGCCGTATATGGGGGCATTGGTGAAAACCCGCACGTCGTTGAGAGGAGAAACCGATACATCCACAACGAGTGACTGTTTGCGTGCGGATTTTTGGTCCGGCGGCATCATCGGCCCATTTTTTTGAAAATGATGAAGGAGCCGCCCGTAACCGTCAACGGCGAGCGCTACCTGCCGCTATGTTAACTGATTAGCGGTTTTTCGGTCAAATGGAAGAGTATGATTTGGACGTTGATATTTGGTTTCAACAAGGACGGGGCTACGTGCCATACAGCCCATGCTACGGTCGATGTTTTGCGCCCAATCTTCGAAAATCGCATAAATCAGCAAAAATGGTAGATGTGAATTGGCCTCCAAGAAGCTGCGATTTAACACCATTGGATTATTACCTCTTAAGGAGCGGTCAAAGACGATTTGTTTACGCCAACAAGCCAAAGCACGATTGATGACTTCCAAAACATGAAATTGAAGTTGCCATTGCTGCCATAAGGCCGGAAACAATTGAAAATGTACTGAAAAATTGGACTGATCCGAATAGGGTACTGCCAAGTAAGCGTTGTGGTGGACATTTGACCGGAGATAATTTTTCACAAATAATGCTCATAATTATGCTTTCAAATAAATGTTTGATCATTGAAATCTATCGAGTCGTTCTTTTTTTATAGCACTTTTTAAATTCGAAATTTTCCGTGAGACACCCTGTAGAAACTTTCCCTAATGTTGTCTTCGGTCAAGATAACGGTCCAATGAAATTCTAAGTATTTACGACTTTAGTGATAAATAACGATATCTTAAACGGACATGAAGGATTGAACAAATAGAAAAAACGCAAAAATTGATTTATAGAGAACGAAAATTAACTATGCCTCAAGAAGCGAAATATTAATCTTCCACATGACCGACAGCGATAATTTAAATATATAACCGAATTATGCAGAAATATATAGCGATTTGTTTACGGAAAAATGTAACCCAATGATAACGCAACAAAGAGTGTAAGAGAAACATCATATATCATTAAATAGCGAAGATCCAATTTTACCAAAAGACGCTTTTAGATTACTCAAATCCTTTTGTGGGTATTAAGTAAGGGGTCAACACGGGGTCAATATAGGTCATTCGCCTATTAAGCTGACCGTTGAAGAGGACACACGCACTGATTTTTACTAAAGAAAGACCATCTGGAAAAAATGGATACTACAGCTAATGAGGCCGCTCGAAGTGGTTGCACTACTGCAAGGCAGCAGGGGTGCGGCAGTGTGGATGTCGCCCGGCAACTGAATCCTGAGCCGTTTTTCGGTTCAGAAGAGTCTACTTCAGGGATTTTTAGAGACCGGTGGCTATATCCGGCGACATGGGTCCGGTAGATCGTCGCTGCATCTCTCGGAAAGGAGACGACCGGTTTCGTTGTGTCGCAGTACTCTTTGAGAAATTCCCGCTTTCTCCGGAAACGCTGTTCCAGTTGCGGTAACCAGGAGCTCCAGGCAGTTCAGCAGACGCACCGTGAGTGTCTCCACGGTTAGGAAGAAGACTGAAGGAGAAGAACATAGCAGCCCGCAGAGCTGCGTTACAGGTCCAAATTGACTGCAGCGCACCGGCGATCCCGCTTGCAGTTTGCTCGGCGATTCCCACGTCGGTTGAACCGGTATTGAGCGGAAGTA
Organism: Maruca vitrata; assembly: GCA_039566165.1. Lineage (NCBI taxonomy): Eukaryota > Metazoa > Arthropoda > Insecta > Lepidoptera > Crambidae > Maruca > Maruca vitrata. Next base: position 11,489,343 of record CM076930.1, read on the forward strand.
GAGGGGAGCTGTTCTCTTCTCAGACGAGACACGAGTGTGTCTTTTCTCCAAGGACCGACGAAGAAGAAAGTATACCGGAGGCAGGGGTGAACGCTTTCGCCCAAGCCTGCATCCAGGAGAACGGTGGAATATGGAGGCGGATCCCTGCATCGTTATGGGGGCGGTATGTCGGCTGCCGGCAAAACCGACCTGGTCTGCGTCTCCCGGACCGGAGGGTGCTCGCGGACAAGGGTCGCCACGACTGCCGCGCCGCTATATCCAACAGAGATCCTGTGGATGTGCATGTGGTCCCTTTTGCCGTGAATCTTTTGGCGAGGGGTTCACGATTAATGCACAACAACGCTCGCGCTCACACTGCAGACATCGTGAGCGACTTCCTGCGGAGGTCCCAAATTTCTGTGATGCAGTGGCTAGCGAGAAGTCCTGATCTGAATCCGATAGCACTTCTGGGACCATCTTAAACCTAAGGTTCGATCTCGGGATCCGGCTCATTCGACTCTACAGGAATTCCAAACGCGGAGATTGAAGAAAGAGGTCTTATCCCTCAAGAAGAGCTCCTGAAGTTGGTGAGGTCTATGTGGGACCGTATGGAAGCTGTCATCAGGGCAAAGGGGGGGGGGGGGGGGGTTTGGAACACTAGATTTTAGGTTAATTTTAAGACACTTTTTGCACATTTTTATTTGTAAATTGTCGATTATTAGTTAGGACTTAATTAAGATTTTTTATTATTTTTCAACTTTTTAATGTTTTTGTATAATTTTAATTAAAAAAGATTACACTTAATTGTTTTTTATACTCCTTTTTGTTACCTTTCTAATGATACCTAACACGTTTTCAATAAGAATTTTTGAATAAGATTTTATAAAAGGTGCGACTTTTTTGACGCCGAGTGTATAACAAGTCTTTTTTTTATTTTTATTGTCATTGCATGTCCTTCGTCGGGAGAACCGTTGCATCCCCGATAAAAAAGAGAAAACCCACGACCTTATCACTAAGGGAGAAAGAACTAATTATAAACGTATTTAAATATGTTAAAAATACGTGGCCTGAAAATGAATACCGTTCCAATCAAGCTATGGTAAAAAAAACTGCAGAGATGACTGGGATCAGTATGCGGTCCATTTATTCCATCCTACGGGAATATAAGGATACTCATACCTTGAAGACCCAAGGGACGACAAAGAAAAAAACCAATATTATTCAAAAGTTGGATAGTTTTTAAAAAACGGCTATTAGGCAAAATAGTCCGCAGATTTTTATTGGGGTGAACTACCTACATTGGTCAAGATTTTACAAAAATCATTGAAGATAGAAACATGCCTACTTTAAGTAAAACGTCACTCAGGCGTGTTCTTAAACACTTAAAATTTAGATTGCAAAGAAGGAATAGAAAGAGCCCGCTAATCAGAACGCCCAGAAATAATTATGTGACGAACGAAATATTTAAAAGACATCGAAAGATACCGTAGCGAGAACAGAAATATTTATTATTTAGACGAAACTTGAGTTAATGCAGGTAAAAAAAATGTGATGAATTAATTTGTTTTCTTACTTAATGGCTGTTTTTTTACATACTTACGTACACTGTTACGAAAGCTTGGACTGATACCACGGTTCAGTCGGCACACCAAGCATTCGTGGAAGGTGTATCTACTGGCGCCAAAAACCCAGCAGGAAAGGGCAAAAGATTAATCGTTGTTCACGTTGGAAACGAAAATGGGTTTTTTCGAATTGCAAATGGGTATTTGAATGTGGTAAAACAGGTGACTACCACGAAACCATGAATGCTCAGCATTTTCATTCAGGCTTATGATGTGATTGTAATGGATAACGCCAGCTACCATTCAAGGTACTTACTTAACTTATCGCCTATATAAAAATCTATTTATAATGATATAGCTAGAACGGTAAATATTCAACGTACAAGAAACGCAGTATGTGTAAAAATAAAATATTTTTATTTAATGTTAATGATTTTCCTTTCAGACGAGTAGAAAAAACACCCACTTCATCTTGGAGAAAGCAGCAAATAATAGACTGGCTACAATCGAAAAATATTTCCTTTGATGAAGAAGACACAAAAACCCATCTTATGATTATTGTAAATTCAATAAAAAACAATTATTTAAAATATAAAACCGATGATCTCATCGGTATTTGTATTCCTTTTTCCTTTGCCATCTGGCAAACACATGACATGTATGACGGCTGCCTCCTTATCATTGTGAGCTCAACCCAATTGAGCTTGTTTGGGCTGACACTAAAGGTTACGTTGCCCGACACAACACGACTTTCAAATTGGCTGATGTCAAAAAGCTTTTTGATGATGCTTTAAATCAGGTCACACCAGAAAAATGGAAAAATTGTGTCGAGCACGTGAAAAAAGAGGAAGACAAAATGAGGGGACTGGACCACCAAATAGATAGGACTGTGGACAGCTTTTTGATTAACGCAGAGAGCTCAGAAAGTGAAAGCTCATATAACGATATGTTGGGCTCGGATGATTCATCAAATTTTTCTGAATAAAGTTCTTAATTTCTAATTGTTTGTATAATTTATAAGGCAACATCCCAAAACCTATTTATCTGTACTGTCCTAATTTCTGTACCTATTTTGATAATAATTAATTGATTACAACAAAAAATGATAAAGTAAGTGATTTTTTTGGAAGGAATAAGGAAGTTAGATAAGCGATATTTTAAATGTATTAAATTAGAAGATTATGTAGAAAAAATAAAATATATTTGTTTATTTTTTTGTATTTTTGTAGTTATTCTTAGAACTTTTTGATTCACCCTCGTAGGACCATCCCGAACATCATTCCGTATTTTGAAATTAAATTTGAAATTACAACCAAATAAGATCCAGTTAGTGCAGGAATGAAAACCTAATGATTTAACTTTGCGCAAGTTGTATGCCGAAACAATGTTAGATCGATTCAATAATTTTGACAACCTCTTATTTTCCGACGAAGTGCATTTCCATCTAAACGGACACGTAAATAAACAGAATTGCAGGTATTGGAGCAGCGAATATCCCAAATCTAAACACGAGAGGCCACTTCATTCTCCCAAGGTTAGCAAAAGGAATCATTGGGCCCTACTTTTTCGAAGATTCTCGCGGCCGTTCGGTTACTGTGAACTCTGCTGAGTATGTGAAAATGTTACGGGAGTTCTTGGCACCAAAGCTACTGGAATTTGCTGGCTACAATAGTAACACATGGTTTCAGCAAGATGGAGCCACTGGTCACACATCTACCGAGTCCCTGCCGGTGGTCAAAGAAATGTTTCCGGAAAAAGCTGATTTCCAGACTTAGCCCTAAGAGGAGACATCCTATGGCCACACAGGAGTCCATATTTAACCCCAGCAGACTTCTTTTTTTGGGATTATTTGAAGAGTCGTGTTTACATTCATAAACCAAAAACACTAGGTGAATTAAAGAAAAACATTTGCGAAGAAATTTCGGCGATCTCGCGGTCTCTTGGTCTACGAGTATTCGAAAATTTCGGTGCTCACTTAGAAGAGTGCAAATATCGAAACGGTAGTCATTTAGATGATTTTATTATATTAAATGTATAAAAATAAATTCCAAATCATTGACTTTCTTATCAATAAACAATTTTAAGCATATGTCATATGGTTTCTTTTGTATGATTTTTTAAATTGTTTACTAATTCTTGGCCCACACTGTACAAAATATGCAGATCATGTGCTAGGCTTCATAATAAAGGAAGTCAAAAATTACTTGAAGCTACCAATTGCTTACTATTTCACAAATAGCTTAAACAAAATTGAGCTAAAAACACTTATTAGAAATGTAATTATACATTGCCTCAAGTCCAATTTTGTGGTTGTCAATACTGTGTGTGACCAAAGCCCAATAAATGTAGGTAGGTGCTATTACAGAGTTGGGTTACTAAAATCAAAGCCACTTATTTGCGTCTTGGTAATGAGTGGTGTTATGAAATCATATTATCTAGGGACACAAGATCGTACCACTATATGATGCTTCTCATCTGATCAAAGGGCTTCGCAACAATATATAATTACAAAGGACCTATAATACACTACCAATGAGAAGGAGAAAAGAATCAAGTGGGTCTACTATGAAATGATAAAAGAAGTCGACAGATCATGTGGAGAACTCAGGCTTCTCGGCAATATAACGGACGAACACGTTAATCCCAAGAAGACAAATAAAACGCGAGTAAATTCGGCTACTCAGCTGTTTAGTCACTGCGTTGCTGTTGTCGCTGGCCATTTGACCGCAAGGGACATGTTGCCGTAGGAATGTGAAGAGATGGTGACTTCAATTAACAATTTATTTGACTCACTGAATGTGAGCAGTCTCTCCATAGGGGTTGTCCATTAATCAAGCTTGAAAGGGGGAGGGTTTGATAAAAATCACGTAAATAACACAAGGGGGGTGTAGTAAGATACCACTTGTATTTATTTTTTCGACAAACGCGCGTTTTCCTATGTTACACTCTTGCCTATCAAACGAAATTCGCCTCATCATGAATTGTGGAAGAAAGCAAAAAAAATATGTAATAAAACAGTGAAATATGTAAAAAAGCAAAAAGTTGTTGACAAAATTCCGAATGGTGGGTACAGTTGTGTCATCTGTGACAAATTTAATTAAAACTATTGAAGGTATGGAAACTCTTTGGGAGTTATTGTCATGTAAATATGGACTCGATGTTATCCGTACCAGAAATTTCAACCAAGACTCCTTATAAAATTTCTTCGGAAGTATGTACTTTTTTAGGTATCTAACGATCCAACTTCTATGCCTATAGGACGATATCCCCGAAATTGAATTAACTTACGATCCTAAAAGGGCTTTTCGCAAAAAACGCCTCTTTCGCAAAATGTCTACCAGTCGCAAAATGTCGTTTTCGCACAAAGTCTCTTTCGCAGATTGTCGCTTTCGCAACAATGTCTCTTTCGCAGAATGTCGCTTTCGCACAATGTCTCTTTCGCAGAATGTCGCTTTCGCAAAACGTCGCGATGGGACTTAGAATAAAAATATTTCAAAGAAAAAAACATTTATTTAAGTTCTATTGTACAAATATTTGTTGGAATATCGAAAAAAAGTAAGTTATGAAACACAAACATACGTGTAAATAGCACGTGTTACAATCAATATAATTTTTTAAAAAAATAATAAATATGCTTAGTACATTAGGTTATTACGAAAATGGAAAAAGAGGGTACATGTCAATTCCTTTACTATATAACTATATAATATTTTTCTTCTTAAAAATATACTAATTGTAACAAGTGCTGTTTATATGTTTATACGTATAAATGGCAATAACGCATATAATACCGCTTATGTTGTTAAGTAGTACCTACGTTTATTTTTTAATTTGTATGTTGATTTTTGTACTATTTCAAAGTAGGTAGGCTTAGTACATTAGGAAATTAGTAATTACGAAAATGGAAAAGGCCATATCGATATATATCGATATATCGACCATAATTACATATCAATAGTTTTTATTTTTTAAAAAATTATATTGATTGTAACACGTGCTATTTATACGTATGTTTGTGTTTCATAACTTACTTTTTTCGATATTCCAACAAATATTTGTACAATAGAACTTAAATAAATGTTTTTTATCTTTGAAATATTTTTATTCTAAGTCCCATCGCGACGTTTTGCGAAAGCGACATTCTGCGAAGACATTGTGCGAAAGCGACATTCTGCGAAAGAGACATTGTGCGAAAGCGACAATCTGGCGAAAGAGACTTTGTGCGAAAACGACATTTTGCGACTGGTAGACATTTTGCGAAAGAGGCGTTTTGCGAAAAAGCTCCTAAAAGGATTTCAGATAAATTGAAAAGCCTACAACAAATAGGAGAATTGGAAACACAAGGAAGACATAATTTAATTCAGTATAGTTGGATTATGATTCTAACCCTACTCATAAAATCATTTAAATGTTTAAATTCCTTGGATCCGAGGTTTGCCGAAAACCATGGACTTCAAATTTAGGGGTGGACAGTCAACAAGACCATGATAAGGAACTTATAAAAAATATAATAAGAACTCCAACAGTAGCCTTTATCAAAGACAATTCCGATAACCCGTCAAACAATGACTCCTTAGAAGCAGGACACATGATGATAACTCCATGGACTACTAGAACAGAATGGGCGATTAATTCAAACAAAGAACCATTAACGACAACAGCAATACAATAGTCAATGAGGGACACATGACCGCAATACGACCACCACCACCGCAACAGTAATTGGCGGTTTAATTATTTATTTATATTTATATTTATAATTAAATAACAGAGGAAATATTTTTGTTTTTTATTTTATTTTAAAAGAAAGACTGTTAAAATAAGAAGTTGATTTTGTTCTATTATAACAAATGTTATTAAAATGTCTCTATTTTGTAAGAGTTTAAATTTGTTTTGAGTTCGTTGATTATTTAAGTACAGTAATACCCCGCTTTACGCGACCCCATTATGCGCGGTTTCACTATAACGCGAATTTCAATTTTCGCAAAGTTTTATCTTCAAAAATTTATTCAGGTTTGGACATACTGCAGAGTATAGACAATAATGATGACCGTGTCTTGACCGTGTGTCAAACAATAAAAAACAGTGTTGGGTGTTATGAACGTATTTTACAAGAACGTAAAAAAAACGCTACCCAAAAGACAATAGATGTATTTTTCCGTAAAAAATAATTAATAGTAACTATGTAATGCATAAAGTGTTCTTAGAATTAAAGTGATTGATTAAAATGATTCGTGTTTTTTTGTATTAAATTTTGGCTATGTTTAATCATAAACCTCGATATACGCGAATTTCAGTTAACGCGATTTTTTCTGGAACGCATCTCTCGCGTAAAGCGGGGTATTACTGTACCTAATAATTAAACATTGTTAGTGCAAATAAAAAATAAATATTTGATTATTTAAACATACAAAAATATTGGTTTTTGTTCATAAAAACATTCCCCTCGTTAGTCACAACATTGGGCCTGTCACGATTTTGCACAAAACTGCTCATAATTCAAAAACAAAGAAAATAATGTGTATTTTTTGAATAAATATTTTTCATATACTATTTATTGCCTTGCTTTGTAATGACAAACATTCTCAACATTTGATAAATTTTGGTAATAATGAGTTTCCAAAAAGCAAAGAAACACCCATAAACATCCGATCCAGAGCAACACACTCTCTTCACTCCACACTTCCTGACTAGCACTAGGTAGGTTAAGATCTATTGTAATATTTTTAAAAAATATATTTTTTTTAAAACTTATTTGGCATTTCTAAGATTTTGACTCATATGTCAAATTTGCTACTATAGGACTATAGGAACCTATCTAATCTTTTTGTTAACGCACACACAGTTATTCCAACTGGCGTTGGAATAAGGATTAAAGTCGGTGACTGCTTTCTGTGACAAATTTAATTAAAACAATTGAAGGTATGGAAACTCTTTGGGAATTATGGTAATGCAAATAAGGCCTGAATGTTACGCTTTATATTACTTCAAAATAACAGACGAATTCACAATTACGCAAATACCTACCAAAAAAAAACATAAGATGTGTGTCACAGCATTGCTGTTGTAGCTAGCCGCAAGGGACATGAAGCCTAATCCAATCCCCAATACCCAATCCCCCTTAATCACCCCCAAATCTCTTCATGGAAAAGGTCTTACAGATGAATGGTATCCTGAAGATGATGTACCTATCGCCAATTGGTTACAAAATCTATCAGAAAAAGGATTGGACACAAGTGTAAAATTTAAATTCTTGGTTTGAGGGAAACAAAGAAAAAGAGCAAATTATGACCAACATGAAGAATTGTATGTGAAGCATTTTTCTAATAAATCATTAGTATATATTGTGATACCAATACTGATTGAAACAGATTAAGACAGTACAAAAATGTTTGTTTTCAGAAAAACTGGAGCATGGAATTGGTCAATACATCAAACATAGGAAATCTCTTCCTCAGACAAATGCATGTGTGGAATTAGTACAAATGCATTACTACAAGTGAAGATGACAGAAAAAGAATTTGAATAAATATACATACTTAATTACATTCTTTTGTTTTCAATTTATGAAAATTATATCGGGTTTTATTTAATCAGGTCAATACAACCCTATGTTTGCTTGCATCACTATACAAATTTAAGGTTTTTGGTTCAAATACTTTTGTGGAAACGAGGAAGGTTGAAGGAGAGCTTGTCAAAAGAACCGAGCCTATCACCATTTGGGGGTGTGAGTCCATTAATAGTAGTCTGTCAGATATAGTAGTCTATAGCATCAAATCTAGTCCAAAAGAATGCATCCCCTAAGGAGGCAGAGCTTGCAAACATCAAACTCCCGTCTGGCCTTTTTAGACTGTGTAAGGCAACAAAAAAGCCTTGCACTGTCTGAAAAGGCCAGACAGGACTTTCATATTCTCTCAAAATAAATTGATGGTTGGCTCATCAACTCATCCCTTCATAGGCAACCAAACATCCAGCGCCCCTCCACAATGCCTCCACACTCAAGTTCCCAGACCTCTGGGAACACCTCATGAGATAATACTTATTTTACTTTGAATTAGGACACCATAGCTACACCTAACCTATGGTTTCTTAGTTCAAAAGACAGGTTAATAAAATTGTAAAAAAAGTAAAAAAAATTTGCAATATTATTGCACAATTTACAATTTTATGTAACAATCATGATAACAATAGATTTAGACTTCCAACTAGGACTTTGTCAAGTATAATAATATAAATTTAATTGCATGGGACCTCCAGACAGAAATATATTACACACAAAAAACCGTTTAAAAATGTTTCAAAGGAACAGCTCGAACATATTTCATTTGGGTGTTATTATATTGCTATATATATTGCCTTCAAAGAATCCAAAAAAAGAACCACAACAAGCCAATGTAGACCAGCACAAGACCTAAATAATTACCCCAACTAAATTTTAAAGTAATAACCTTGACATGGAAGTTGAAACTTTGTGTTAAAAGGGTAGGTATGTAAAAGATAAATGCCACATGAAACACATACACATAGGTAAACAGCAAAGAAATGGAACAATTTCCTAAGATTTATATCATTTGTTTAAAGGAAAGCAATAAGTGGCGTTACAAGTAGGTATTCTGAAAAAGTAAATCAGACCCATACTTACAAAAAAATATCAAGCTTTGGATTTTGCCTATTCACACATTTTAAAATATTAACAAGTTTTCATACGAACCAGATCTAAATACCACATACAAGTAGCCAGCACTTGACACTCGGTAACAATTATAACAAAAACAACAATAGAACTACATACAATAATAACCACGAATAGCGGGAGGAGCTGTCGAGCATGGAAACACCCGAAACCTTAGAAGTTAACCACAATCTACTTTCTTGCAAACTGAATACCACAAACTTAAGAACAACGATGCACATGTTATAATTATATACCATTACGGAAAACACCGTCGCAACCACGCCAACCAAAATTTAATGATGGATTGATGGCCGACATGGTTGCTAATCCGATCAACAGTCAAAGGAAATAAATAATCAACAATGGCAGACAAAAAGAAAGACATTACAGTAGAGTGCGACATGGCTACCAAAGAGAATATAATTTATGTATGGCTACTTGGTTTTCTCTATGCCCGCCACCTTTTAAGCGTCACTTTTGACAGTCAGGAAAGGGATGGCCTATTTTAAATCGATCAATCGAAGAATCGATTATTGGGGCCTAATAAACCGATTTTTATCGATTCGTAGTACTGAAAAGATTCGGTGAATCGAGGTTTCACACTTGAAAATCGACATACGATTTTTGTATTAAACATAGTTTTTTTTTTTTACAATTCATCAATTCATTTTTCAAAACACTCGCGAGAAGACGGAATGTCTCAAAATAGTTAAATTAAAGTAATAGAAAACTTAAAAAAAATCGATTAATCAGAAATAGGTTTATAGATCGAATATCAAAAATCGATCTTTTCTATAGTCTTTTTCAGCTAATATGATCCCTTTAAAGTGTTGGTAGTAGTTAATGAAGTGTCTCATTGTGTTTTGAATTACGCATTTTACGTTTGACAAACGAAAATAATTTTATTGCACACTTTTCTCATTTTATTGCGGCGTCATTAGGAAAAATATTAAAATAAAAAATTTATACTTTTAAAAGACAAACAGTATCGTTTAGTTTAATTTAATGTAATACAATTTAAAAAAAAAATACCAATGCAGTTCGTATACGTAGAACGGAACGTAGTACGAGCATAGAGCTGGGACTAACATAATCGGGTGCAATTTTGCGATCACTTGACAATTGCTTCAGTCACTTGTGAAAATTGGACGAAAGTAGTCAAAAAGACAATAAGTACCATATTAGAGGACTGGAAAGACCAACTTATAATAAATTTCGGGGATGGTGACGCATCAAGAGATTCTTTTGACAGTGATTTTGCAGTTAGTGAATATTTATTTTCCTTTGTAGTGACATATAGCGATATCTATACTCTATTCCATTTATGAAGTCCTTTTTGACATTTCGAAGAACGTAACTCTGCACGTTTCAAATAAATCCAATTTAATATCACTTTTTGTGTTTAGTAGGAAATCATTATTTTAAAAAATATACAATTATGCGAAAACACCCTACAATTAATTTACAAGCAAAATTAACTTATTGTTTTTGATCTAACTATTATTTCTATATCTGAACTTCAAAATAAAATAATATTTTTTTGCGCGAATGCAGTTACGTACTATGGTTTATGTTTTACTTTTAAACATAGTGACGTGCCTCAAGTATTCGGTTAGTTAAACCGATCATTCGTGAATGAAAATTAATCTGGCGGCAATGGGACTGCTTATAACTTTAATGCATTTTACAATAAATCGTACCAAAATGCTATTTGCAGGTAAACTGATTAAATAACAAAATAAATTAATAAATTAAACAGTGATGATTAATAACTATATAATCAAATATTAAAACTTATTTTTAACCGTTACGCGATACAATTCGTGTAATTAATTTAGTGGTGCAAATATACTCGGTGCAAACACTCCTGGCAGCAAACGGTCTCAAACATTCGGTGCCATTCATTAACTAGTCTTTGGCACGAGACTATAACTGTTATGATCCTTTAAACTCAGTGTAAATTTTAAATAACATAACTATCATTATTCATTATAATTATACTAAACATCCAATCGTGTATTTCTTTTTTCGACAAAAAACAAGTTTGGAAGTTTGCATGTCTAAAATTGTTCTTTCGTAAATTTTTATTAACCTTAGTTTTGAAAGTTAGCTCGATTTAAATTTGTTACAAATCGAGAATCGTTGCAGTTGAATATCGATTTCTAAGGGTACTTCCTTAGTACTGAACTATTGACATCTGTCAGAAAGGACTTCATAATTGGAATAGAGTATAGTTCAGCGGCAACGATTCTGGGATTTGTAAACAAATTTAAATCGAATCAACTTTCAAAAACTAAGGTTAATAAAAATTGTCGAAAGAACCATTTTAGACATGCAAAAGTTCCAATCTTGTTTTTTGTCGAAAAAAAAAATACACGATTGGATGTTTTATAAAAATTATATAGATAATATAGATATAGAGACCTGAATAATGATAGTTAAGTTATTTAAAATTTACACTTAGTTTAAAGGATCATAACAGTTATAGTCGCGTTACGTTTCGAAGACTCGTTAATGAATGGCACCTAATGTTTGACATCGTTTGCTGTAACCTACCCTATTTACAAGCGAATAAAACAATTTTGATTTTTGATTCAGGAGTGTTTGCACCGAGTATAGTTGCAACACTAAATTAATAATACGAATGGAGTAACTCAACAGTTACTATGAGCATCATATTAAAATAAAAACAAACAATTCGTTTAAGTTTTAATATTTAATTATATAGTAATTAATCATCACTGCTTGATTTATTAATTTATTTGGTTATTTAATCAGTTTACATATTACCTGCAAAATGTCTGCACTTTTTATAACGTTTTATTGTAAAATGCATTACAGTTATAAGCAGTCCCATTGCCTTGCCGCCAGATTAATTTTCATTCGCGAATGATCGGTTTAACTAACCGAATACTTGAGGCACGTCACTATGTTTAAAAGTAAAACATAAACGATAGTACGTAACTGCATTCGCGCAAAAAAATATTATTTTATTTTGAAGTTCAGATATAGAAACAATAGTTAGATCAAAAACAATAAGTTAATTTTGCTTGTAAATTATTTGTAGGGTGTTTTTGCATAATTGTATATTTTTTAAATTACGATTTACTACTAAACACAAAAACAGATATTAAATTGGATTTATTTGAAACGTGCAGAGTTACGTTCTTCGAAATGTCAAAAAGGACTTCATAATTGGAATGGAGTATAGAGTATAGTGCGTATCATAGGAAACAAAGGAGTTAGTTGGATTTGTGGGGGCAAGAGATGGCGCAAATGTGCATTTTTTAATATTGTGGGAGAGTGTCATACCCATGCTTCTAAATGTCACATACCTCTCGTCTGCAGTTTTTTGATCTATGAAGATTAATTCTTGCGAATATTAGTTGTTGAGATTCAATTTGAGAAATATTTTATAAAATAAAAACAAAGTTATTTTGGCGTGAGAATGACATTGACTAGCAAAAGAAGACTTGGCTTCGGCCTTGAAAACCAAAACTCTACCCATTGAATGCAATGACTAAGAGTTATTGATTCAATATTAGAACAAAATAATTATAGAGACTTGGCTCCGGTCGCAATACCTAAGAAATCAAAAGACTGGGCTATACGGGCTTGATCCCTTTGCCTTTCTCTGGCTAGAAAATTGGACAGTTGTAGCAATTAAATATTATGAAACTTATTTTTTACAACATGATGATTTTTTATGGTAAACAATTATCGTCCAGTATGTTTTTTGCATCAACATAATTTTGTTTTTGTTGTCGACAAGTGGCGGCCATGATTAATCATCCTATGACGTCATAGTAAATGTCAAAGTCCACTGTATTTTAGCGCGAATTTAAGATAAATAAATTATGTTTTGACATCAAATAAAGCTTTTTTTGAAAAAAATATTTTGTAGGGGTTTAAAACAGGTCTACAGATAGGTATTATAAAATATATTCCAGAAAATTGTCAAGTAGCGAAATATCGCCCAGTAGCGCTACCATGAGTTTAAAACTTACGCACTCGATATCGCCTACGTAAATATGTCTATGAAAAACTTGTACAGCGCCGCTGGTGGTTACGCGAAGAACTAAAATCGGCCGTATGAAAAAAACAACTCGATAGGTTTTTAACGTACGTAAGTTTTCGATAGCCAACTCATGGTAGGCCCTCTGTAATGTACAATACCTGCGAATCTAATCCGTAAAATTAGTTTTACATACTTATTTCAAATGTGTAGTGTTCGCGCAAATAATAGACAGTACTTACTATAATTAGAAAACTGTAACTGTTCGGGATATTTACCATGTTGTTTTGTTTCAATGAGCTCCCGTTATTTCGGCACTGTTCACCCTTGATCATGGCGCTTGCAACAGTGCCGAAATATCGGGAGCTCATTAAAACAAAACAACATGGTAAATATCCCGAACAGTTACAGTTTTCTAATGTGTGTAACCATGACAGTTTAAAATTATAACTATAATTTTTGATATAAATGTACCTACATTTACTAAAATAATAACTATAGAATTATTCTTATTCTTTCGTTTGGCCTTAATATGTAGGTATACAGCCTAATATAGATCCTTACTCAACAATGGTGCCGCCTGGTGAGCCAAAAGAAAGATTGCCCTCAATAGCTCAATACCTCAATTACATTTTTATATGTACCTACGTATCAGTTCATATCTAGGTTCTGGTAAGTACATATAAAAATATTAATGCATATCAATTTATATTAACTACTAGGTCTAGCGGCCGCCCACGACTTCGAAATGTGGAATTCCGCGTGGAAATGTGGAAATTAAACACACAGCCTATAATGTACCTACCTTGTAAAATAATTAGCTATGTATCAGTGAAAGTCCCGTCGAAATTGGTCCAGTCATTTAGAAATTAGCGGGAACAAACAGACAGACAGACGGACCGACAAAAATGTTTTAAATTGTATTTTTTGTTATTAGTACTCGATATTGATTAATCTAGTAGAAGTCGTTATTTTAATATTACAAAAGACACTTCAATTTAATATTGTTGTATACTCGTAGATTACTAACTTGTAGGCAGGGCCGTCTTAAGTCTATTCTGTGCTGGGGTGCGGGACTCAGCCTGCGCCCTCTTTTTATACTACAACGTAGCACGCGACCCTTTTTTTTCTTAAAAAATAGTCATATACCCTATTCGGTGAGATGGAATTGATGTGAATCCTGCTTGTTGACCTATGAGAGATTGGAAACAAGATATACAGGCTTAACGACGTGCCTCCTGTGGCACAATCGTGCATCACCCATGTTCCTGCCTCCCTGGGACTCGAACCGTGGATCAGTCAAGCAGTCATTTGTAGGTTAACTAGACTAGTAGTACTAAGTACATAAATGGCAATAAAAATTTTACGCGCAGTGATTATTATTTTGTTGCATTGAAACCAATAAGAATAAAACACGTCATAGTTCCAACCATGACGCCCGTGCCGTGTTAACGACCAATTAAGCACAAAAGTAGCAATCGGATAACAACAAACAATGAGGATTAGCAGAGCGAAGAGGCCGCGGGATTCAAAACGAGAAATGAATAGGACTTTCACGAATTTCGTCACAATAATACTGTTTATAATATTCTCGTCCACTTTTTATCTGGTCATCTCGTTCAAACCTATGTCAAAAGAGGAGCACGTGGAAAAAATAAATAAAATGAATGAGGAAGTTGAGCCGTTCAGGAAGAACTTGACGGAGTGCGCGCGCCAAGTGAGAGCCAGCATGGTCGACGTGGAAAAGTTCTTGAAGAGGATACCTCAGTCGTCGTTGCAAGGTAAATGTTTCGTGGCCTGTATACTAAGGCGGAATGCGATCATACGGAAGAACAAGGTTGATCGGAGCAGTCTTCTAGAGGCGAACAAAGCCATCTACGGGGACGATGAAGAGGTAATGTCAAGATTGGAGAGCGCTACAAGCGAGTGTGCTTCAGCTGTGGAAGACATATTCGAGATATGCGAATATGCGTCCGTGTTCAACGACTGCATGCATGTCAAGATGGAACACGTCTTAGATAAGGTCGCGATGGAGAGGCGAATGGAGGCGCTGGGCCAGATGACCTCTGACCCGGAGGAATGGTCTGATGACGAAGATGAACTCCTGAAACTGGTGAAAGATGAGCTTTAAAGATTTTTGACGGATCACTTTTTTCCAAACCCTATTTCTGAACAGACACCTGTTAATATTAGGTAGGTACATAAAATAGGTATATGAGAGGAGTGAATTTCAAGGTGACATTTGGTCAGCTGTGGTATGATAGGTAAAAGTTATTTTTTTTAACATGTGCTCATTAAAATGTATTCCAATAAATTCAAATTGTTAATTCGAAGAATTGTTTCGTGTTTGACCAAAATTGATTGTGGATTGAGGTTCCTACTAAATTAGATAGGTATATAAACACAAACAACAAAAATTTGATTATTAGGTATGTATAATACTCCTTTATTAGATACAATAAAACTATACAATCACACATTTATATATCACATTAAGGTTTCTATCTATCTACACGATAGAAAAAAAAATACTTACAAAAAATATTTCTGTACAAATTATATTTTAACGAAAGCATTTCGCTTGCATGTCCATACAATCACTACGTTCTCTTTACATAAACACTTAGGTATAACATCGGAATTAAGTAACATTCATACATTCTATTATTTATAACAGACAATAGAGGCACATTTCAATAGTTGGCAAAAAAATTACAAATTATAACTTACAAAGCTTACAGAATCCTTTAAATTACAAATGTAGTTGAGTAAGGATTAAGTTAGGTACATAAACCTTTTATTTGACAGCTGCAACATGGATAATTCATTAATTTATTGAATACAGGATCATATTATCAGAAATAGGGGTGACGAGTGGGAGTTGTATTATTCTAATTTTTCTAATTGTATCGTTCTATTTAGTCCAGAAGTTCGTTTTTACAAAAATATGGGATACAAGCCTGTGTTCGCGACTCCGTCCACGTGAAATTGTATGTCCAAGGGCATCTCTTACAGCATAGCCAGTTAAACCTCAGTTTATTAGTGTGCCAAATTTCATATTTTAATCGGTTCTTTCATTAGCCTGAAGAACGGGAGCGTTAAGACTGATAGCACCTAAAATCATCATCAACCCATATACGTGCCCCACTGCTGGGGCACGGGCCTACCCCATACTAGGGCGATAAGGCCTTAGTCAACCCCCCTGCCAAATGCTGGTTGATCGACTACACAACCTAAGAATTTCTTCGTATGTCTGCAGGTTTCCCCCACGATGTTTTTCTTTTTAAAGCGTCGAATAATAGTCATATGAATTTCTAATTTGAAAAACACTGTGGTCCGTTGCTGGGTTTGAACTGGCATGGCAAGTAACGACCTTAACCACTCGGCCATCGACGCTTTTTTAACCACCCAAAATGTTGTCCATGTATATCTTAGGTATTGTAAAGTTTGCGATATTAGCATGTAAACTAGAATATAGGAGTAGGTATTAGCTTCGTAAGTCAGGGAGCTTTATTGTTATATCACAAAATGACGGAATGCATTAGTTGTATTGGGCATCAATTGATGTCTTATGATTAGCCATTTCGCATTTGAATTGTATTATTTAGCAAATAAAACTATTTCGTCCTTTCATTTTAAGTTGTGCACGTATATCGGCGAATTATCTGCTATATTGTATAGCTTGTTATATTATCTGTATACTATAGGTAGTTAGTACCTACAGATACACAATCCTGCATCTGATATTTAAGTGGTAAAATGTGACACCCACGTAATTCATGCAACTGTGTGTCCCAATGATATAAGCCTACGCACCGCCCACAGTTAATGTTTCTACAGAGAACACGGAATATGCACAATGTTTTGGTAATTTTTCTAGTTAATCATACCTACTACCTATTAAGGCAAGATCTATAGTTCGGAATGGTGTTTTTTGAAATAAGTACAGTTAAGCAGTATAAAAAACGCAACACACTGGGTTTGTCATGGGTATTGTTCGTGCGTATAAAAATTAGGGGCGGTTTGCTATAACATGTCTCATGTTACGCTAGTTGTATAACACATTATCCACACATTTAGTGCCTGATCACACCTAGCGATTTTGATAGCGCGCCGCGATAAATGAAAAATATCGCGGTGATATCGCCTAGCCGTGAAATCGCTTAAAATCGCTAGGTGTGAACAGGCTTAAGATACATGTTAACAGTGAGTTAATCACACAATACGAAAGTATAATGTGTGCTGAAAGCGCCAAATTTCAATATTATCCAGTGCCGGATTAGGCCAGTGCGGGGCTCGTAGCAAATTCTGTCAAAATTCCTTTAAAATTGTAATATCTTTTTAAAATAAAGAAAAAAGCTTTTGGAGCGCGGGCCCCTCAAAGCGGCGCGGGATTCGTAGCATTTGCTTCTCTTGTTATATGGCCAATCCGGGACTGATATAATCTACAGTCGACAGCACTCTATTAACACCTTCGATGTTGGTGCTCACCCAAGACATAAGGATGGTACCAAATCCATAGTTTTGCGCCTGATCGGCTATTATTAACCGTACCATATAAATACATAGTAATCAAATAAAAAGCGTCGATGGCCGAGTGGTTAAGGTCGTTGCTTGCCATGCGAGAGGTCGCCAGTTCAAACCCCGCCTGGTACCAATGTGTTTTTCAAATTTGAAATTCATATGTACCATCATTCGACGCTTTAACGGTGAAGGAAAACATCGTGAGGAAACCAGCACACCTGAGAGATTTTTCTACGGTGTGTGAAGCCATGTCAGAGGCCTACGGGCGGTTTTAATCTCAAGACACCAGGTTGTTCATCAACCATACGATAAGAAGAATGGATTAAAACCATTTTACCAGGTATCTTATCTACTGAAATAGAGATCACAATGGGTACTGTAAAATGTATAATGTAAAAATCTATCCTAAAGTACGTCATACTTGTATTATATGTATGTATAGTAATTAGTTAATGAACGAAATTGACTTTGTATCAAGGTCGATAATATTATCTACAATTATAAAATAATTAAAATTAATATCAGACAAAATCACTTACATTGATCTGATCCCGTGTTAAGTAGCAAGAGTACTTGTTTTACGGAATTCAAAT
The DNA here is from genome assembly GCA_039566165.1 of Maruca vitrata. Classification (NCBI taxonomy): domain Eukaryota; kingdom Metazoa; phylum Arthropoda; class Insecta; order Lepidoptera; family Crambidae; genus Maruca; species Maruca vitrata. The sequence continues at coordinate 11,507,691 of CM076930.1, forward strand.
TTAACAGTGGAATGTACCAATTAAATTTACATATATAAATAACATATTTACCCCGACATGGGACAGATACCGGTGTTCATCACTCAAGTATTTCGCCCGGGTGGGGATCGAATCCATGACCCTTAGCCAAAAGACAGGGCCTCCACAAATGCGACATTGCCAAAAAAATAGGTTAGTATGTATTCAAAAAATGTCCAACTACAAAATATATAGATATAAATGATTTATCAATTTACATTTGGCAAGTAGCTAAGTCTACATATCTAATAGGTAAGTAAAATAGGTATACTTATATAGCTGTTAAATATTTACTTACTTACGAATAAAATATGAAATGGTCCTAGTACGGTATACATTTTCAATATTTTAAGTAACCCTAGATTTCCTACAAAAGTATCTTTAACATTAGAAATACATATCTGTTTCTATTCCTACTAAGAAACATTAACCTAATTAATGATTTCATGACGAGTAATAGTCGGTATGTCAAAATGGTATACACCTATTTCCAAAAAGTATAAAAGTAGGTTTGGAAGTATAGTTTAATTAATATTATTATGTATTGTTATCAATGTTTAAACTGAAAGACCTCGAGGATTCATAAGAGGTCGGGGTACAATCAAGATGAAAACCCCTTTATAGACAAGTATGAAATAGGTACAATTACAATATAAATAAATTAAATGTTTCAGAATAAACATTATTATCACTAGCCAAGTACATCTAATTACATGCCATCTTACAAATCGTTTATTGAGCCAACCGCACTGATTATTGTGTATGTATGTAACAATACCTACAAAATTAGTAATACATCTACTTCTATTAAAATACATTACATACATACACACTCACATACATACTCATAGTAAATAAGCTCATGTATCATAATTAATGTTTTCATTTACTAAGGTTTATCAACATCTAAAAATACCAGATGAGGTTAAGTTATACTGGCAAAGAACAACTGGTTAATATGTGATACATTAAAATAGTACACAATTATTAAGTACATGTTTAGCCTCGGGTGTGTTTTTAAATAAGCAGTTAGTTATGTGGGTGTCGATATAAAACGAAGACTATGTTAACGTAATGTGACGATCTAAAAGGACTTACGCACCCATAACGAAAATATAGAGGTAGTATCTAAGTGATAAGCTGTAGACTGGATATTCCGAAAAGCGTAGACGTCGAGTCAATGTTGATGTTGACGATGCTAAGTCACTCATGACTCACGCCAATACACGTTTTGAATCCGTTGGTACATAATAATACGTCGAACTAACACTTTCATGCGCCCGCAAAAAAGTGGACTTTCACTTTCGCATCCCATTGCAAAACAGCCTCGTTTCGCGGTCCGCGAATGGGCATCAGCAAATCAATCACTCAAACCGAGGGCATCGGTCGGGGAGGCGTCTTAGCTCTCCTCCGCCTCCAGGAGGACCGGCAGGCCGGCGTGGCCCGGGCACAGCGGCGCGAAGGCGGCCAACCAGCCGTCCACATCGCGCTCCGAGCACATGAACTGCGCCGAGATGGTGTTGTCGTAGCCCTTCTGGCGGACCACGAAGCCGCCGCTGGCGTCCGCGCGCTCCACGCCCGTGTTCCGAAGGTTCACCACACCCAGGGGCTTCGACAGCCGCTTCCTCGGGGAGATCACCGCGAAGTGCTCTAGTGAGGTCCGGTACACCACCACCCGCACGTCCTGCCGCAGCCCGCCCGGCCCCAGCAGCACTAGGAAGCCGGACTTCACTTCGGCGTCCGTCTTCTTGAGCCCGAAGTGCGAGCGACAGGTCGCTGACATCACGTCCGTCGGCATTTCACTGTTTTGATTCAGCTGTGATGCAGTCGGGTCGTCCGGTCGCGGGGCGCGCGTTCCGTCGCGCGGCCGACTGGCACTGAGGCGACGTTTTCCGAACGACGCCTATTTATAACCTTTGGAGCCCGAAGGGGCGTCGGGCGCGTTCGTGATCGTTACTGCATGCGGAGGCAGCGGAGGCTGGTCTGTCAGACCAATCCGACGAATAAAAGCTCAGCTGAGACGCAGACGAACGCAATATTTGTGTTGCTATGGCACCGCAAAGGTCGAGTGCAATATGAAGAGCACCTTCGCAATATGCGGCCCATTTAATCCGGTTACGGGTATCCAATCCTAGTATTCCAATTATTCTCAACCTCTATCCATCTGTTACAATGACATTGAGTTCGAAAAAAATATATACAGTGTAAAGTTTAATAACATCACGCCTCTACATAGGTATATTTACGTATGTAGACAATAGGTTCTAGGTATAAAACAGGAGAAAAGAAGTTATATTAACTACTGTGACATGCGGCTGTTACGAAACTATGCAGTTTACAGTATGATCTTAATTAGGTAATACTTGAAAGTACCGCTCGCTGTAACAAATACCTACTATCACTCGGTTTTTGAATTCAAAATCTGAAGAAACGTTTGTATGTACTTATTTACTTATTGGTTTACCAACAGTTGTACAATAACACATGCCAAGTGAAGTACACAATATTCTTATAACTAAGAGCACAATATTTAATAGGTAAACCACTCTACATGCTTATGTGAGCTGAAAGTAGACCAAAAATGAAAATATTTAGCGACGATCCTGCCATAAAAAAAAATATTTTTAAATTTAAACCCTACGTTGTTCTAATAACAAACACAAAAAAAAACCTACCAACCTTTGGTGATTAGGTAGTTTAGAATTTTGGCGGCGTTTCGTCAATACGCCTATGTTTATTAAAGACGATATTTCATGATTCATTCGTTATTGTCTACAACTAGAAAATCGTCTGTCAGATGAGACCAATCAACGTTGAGGTCGTAAGCACCTGACCCCGCAAGGCGACCGCACCGCCCTTTAGGGTAGCCAGGCACGAAGGTCAGCTATCCTCTACCACCCAGCTACACAAAACGCGCTATTTAAGTTATGCATTAATCAACAACTCCAGACCCCAAGAGCCAGGATTACCTAGTTTGGGGACTACTAGTAACCGATGTTGTAAATAATGTTTTTTTTTTTAAGTATTAAAAGTACGTAAAGCCATTTGTACTGTTAAGTATGTTCTGTTATTTTATAGCGTTGGCTTAGATTTTTTTCACAAACTTTACTTAAGAATCTAAGTAACTTAAGATTGAACACTTTATTGACAATTTACGGTTCATTCCGACTACTTCTACTATGCTGTTTCACTTGAGTACATATTCCACAAAATGTATGGCAATAGAACTGCGTGATCACGGGAAAGCAGTATCATTTCTTAATTTACATCTTTTTTTTTCTTTTTTTTCTTGACATACGATGATGGCTTGGAGTAAGCTTCGCCATCATCACCGGACTTGCAGTGGAGAGAACAACTCTCACCCCTTAAATTTACAATCACTGATTCTAATTAGGGTACAATTTATTTTAATTTGACTGTCTCGATGGGTTTTGAAAGAGTTGTGGGTTCGATTCCAACTCGGGACAAATATAAAACTGAATCTGTCTGTGATATTTACCATGTTGTTTTGTTTTAATGAGGTCCCGATGTTTCGGCACTGTCTTCGCGGCGGCTCAATAAACAAAACAACATGGTAAATATCCCGGACTGTTCCAGTTTTCTTATGTGTGTAACCATGACAGTTCAAAACATCGGTTTCTGTTCCGTGCCTTGGTGTTATTTTGTATATTTAAGTATATTTGTGTATATCTACTACTGTTGTTTTCTGATATCCATCCATAACAAAAGGGCTTAAGCAACTTACTTCGGAATTGGAATAATTGTTTGTGTGATATTTATTTATTATTTTGATAGTTCGCCAGTTTTTAAACTTAAACAAAAATGTTAAATCTACACTTATGTTTATTTATACGATATGAATAAAATAACATACATATTTGACATGACATTCTGCGTATGTACGGCACATTTATTGAGTTACAAAGTATTACAATGTTGAATGGGTGTTAATCGAAACATATACAACATATACGGTGTTAATCGAAAATAATCATGTGATTGTAAAACTCCTACGCATTAAATTGGCAAAACATCTGTGACCGTGAACGCCATCACTTACGCGTTTTTGAAAGTACTCGGCCAAAGAAGTTAAACTTTCACTGCTTAATGTCAATCTCTATTAGACAACAGTAATAAATCTCTAAGGGGACAATGATTATGACTCATACATTACTCCCACAGAAGAAAATTACGAGTAGGGTTATTAGAATCATACGATTTGTTGTTCGAAAGTTTTACGCGATTAAACATGAATGGGACTCGTTAACGGATTCGTTGAGAGTCGTCTTTGAGATAAATTAAGTTAATTTTGTATGCGACAAACGTATCTGTTATTTCTGAAGATTTATGTGCCTCCCAGTTTGTTTGTCGTTACAAAGTTAAGTAATATTAATGTTACCTACATGAGAAATAAGCACTACTTACCTATTTCGAAGTTCGCTACGCTAACTACGCTGAATTCCGTGATTATTATTATATTAATAACAATACCTACCTATTTATTTGGCATAAATATGGTTATGTACCTATACATAATGTTTCGTATGCCTATTAGCTAAATAGCTATATAACATAATCGTATTAGATGCAAATTTAATTACTAAAGTATGGTTCTTATTCTCGCAAAAAAAATAAAACATCAGTTTCGTTATGGTCACACATTAAAGCGCAAATATCATGGCACCCGATGCTAATAACAAGTTCATAGCGAACAAACAATGAACAATAGCAAAATTGGGTACATCACTTTCTACATAACAAGTTTACATATCGCACAGTTTGATGTAGGTTCATATCCACTTTCTTGTTACATAGGTTAATATTTTTGTTTAATAGGAAAAATTAAAATAATAATATATTGCTCTTTAGGTACTCCTTTGGCGTCATAATCACAAATTAAGTCCTGCAAGACAAGTTTAGGCTCTAGGCACTACAGTGAGTTGGCTATCGAAAACTTACGTACGTTAAAAACCTATCTAAAAGTTGTTTTTCATACGACAGATTTTAGTTCTTATTATTATTATTATAACGTAACCACCAGGGCGCGAAGATTTTCATAGACATATTTACGTAGGCGATATCGAATCCGTAACTTTTAAACTCTTGATAGCGCTACATTTATATTTTGTTTACAAATTAACGTACGATACAATATTAGGTATATTGGTTAATTATGAACGCAACCCTAGCCAGATATATTTTTTTAAGAAGACTGCTTTCTACTATGTATTGAAGCTGAGACAGCAATGGCAATGGGCAGCCTAAATGGACATGGATGCCAGGCCGTTTGGCACCCAGATGCAGTTTGGCAAGTCACACGACCGATAAAGTTACCGCACATGCCAATAGTAAGCATAGATAACTTAAGTATTTTACCCGGAATGGTTTAAGAATCGAAGCGGGTTTCGCTCCTCCCAATTGTTGAGAGCAGGCAATGTTTGAATTGATCTTCTGAGGACATAGATGAATAACATATTATGGATATTATCTTTTGTATGTACATGTATTATGTAGGTACTTATGTAAATACCGTACTGGTATTTATTTATTATGTATAATTACCGGTAACTATGTAGGTGTTCGTGGTAAAGGTATCGAATTAATCACATTTACCGGTAATTATATAAAATTACCATACCCTTTGTGTAAATGTGGCAAATAATAAAATAAAACTGACTTGACTGGCTCGGTGAAACAATGGTTTTGTTAGTGACCCAGGCTGGCAATTCCAAGAGTCGTGGGTTCGATTCCCACTCGGGACAAATGTTTGTGTGGTGAATATCGGTGTTTGTTCCATGTCTAGGTGTGATTATGTAGATAAGTATGTATTCATAAATAACTTTTCTGAAAACATTTAAACCGCGTAAGATAGATGATTGAAATTTGGCATGCAGGTACCCTAATAGACTTAAAGCTTACTTGCGACGCGATATTGCAAAATTCGTTAGGGATCGGGAGTTACTGGGAAAAAACTTTTGTATGTAAAATCCTGTAGTCCACGCGAACGAAGTCACGGGCACAGCTAGTTATAAAATAAACCAGTCAAGTATCTAGAAACCAAACTTTATGTTTGGTTTTAAAAAAAATATTATCTTATAAAAATAAAGCAATTAGCAAATTGGCAGGGAATTTTCAGTGGAAGTCTTAAAATTCTTTCTCGTCAATATATTTTTGAGATTTGAGATTTGTGACATTTGGAATTGCAGAGTACTTGTGATATTTGTCAGCAATGTCAACATTTACCACAGTCGAGCGGGAGTTTTATATAATTACCGGTAAATTTGAATAATTCACTACATTTACCATGTACGTCGGGAATTATCTATATTTACCGGTGATTATAGATAATTACCGATTGCTCACATTGACCGTAACATATACACCGTGAAATTTTAGTGGTTGTTTTCCCTTAGAACGATTTACCTTTAGTAGTACCGTAGTATTATCGAATGATGCTAGTTATTTGTAGTTTTTTTTATATAAAAAATATAATTCAAATCGTAAACGAAAGCGTGAGGAACGATAGTTCTGGTAAGTTGATGTGGCGTAATCAGCCCTCTGCATGAAATTTCGAGTTCAGTTTATCCCTTTCGTAAAACCGGTATTAAATAAAAATAAGCTGCACAAATCTATTTAACTACTTAGATGGCATTTACTGCGGGAAAACAACCACTTCAATAATTTTTGAAAAACTGTTTTGGCTTCAGTGCTTTATCCGTCCGTCCCTGTGCATAGTTGTCTCTTAATAAAAAGAGAACAATAGAAAGCTCAAATATTTCCATGAACGCAAGATTAATCTTGACTTGTATAAAGGGAGACCTTGAGAGACCCGGCACCTGCCAAGGTAAAGGTCGACTGTCGTAGGTACCTATACTTTCACGACCTTCGGTTTAATGTTCCAAGGGCGCTGAGGGAATTCAAGGATTCTTACTGTTTACATTTAGGGAGGCTGCGTAAACCGTAACCAATGATTTGACGCTTTGATTAAGTGAACAAAGTTATATTGAAACCGATATCAGATATTTCTCACTACGTCTTCTATCAAAGATGAATTTGTTATAACGTCTTAATATTTTAATTTTGTTGTTAATTTATAGCTAAGTAAGGTAACAGAGAAAAAGTAGCATATGTACTGGTTTGTCTAGGTATCTACGTTTTTATGTTATTCCTACCCATTTTCAAATTGTATGTATGTATTCTAATAATAGGTATAGGACAATTGTGGTTCTAGTCTAGACTATCTAATCTATCCACGCCATTCTCAATCGTTATAGCTGGGTTGTAAGATAAGAAATGTTCGATATAATTGACATAGGTATAAACTAATATTTCCTGTCTGAGCTTTATACGGAATTAATTGATACGCTTATTATGCTCCATATTCTTTTTTGACGCTGGAAATTAAGCTTTATGGACCTTTAAGTCCGTTCCTTTCGCTTAATTAAAGTTTGAATAGTAGCTAAGTATGTTGTACCAGGAAGTAAAAAGGTCACTTATTTGTAGAATAAGAGGTATTCGTGTGCTTAGGAGACCAGAATGTTACTTAAGCAAACGAGAGAGAGAACGAGATATTATTTAGTAAGATTCCAAAAAATATTATTGAATTGCCTTTGTTTTGTACAAAGTCTTTATTAAATCGTGTCTTTAAAAAAATGGTTGGTACTATAAATTTAAAAGGCGTCCGACCGATTTCAGCCATGGCGGCCGATCTCAATTGAGATCAGCCAAGTGCGCAGGACATATTATAGTGCACAAGTGTGCGCGCAAACACAAGTGCACTCTTAGAAAACTGTCTGTTTCGACTGGAAGTCCACTCTCTATTCCCTTACTCTCATAATGCGGTGAGGCGGCAATCCGACATGACCGATGAGAGATCGGGCGCAGGACCACTGGCTTAACGTGCTTTCCGAGGCACGAGCGTTTAACTGCCAACTTCTCAACTCCAGGCTGAGTAATTTCATTAGAGAAAAACTCACACAAATTTTGCCCGACCCCGGACTCGAACCGGGGACCTCTCCTAACGCAGCACTTGCTACCAATAGACCAACGAGGCAGTTATATAAATTAACTACAAAATTAGAAGACTATTTGTATAATAAGAAGCCATGGACATGATGAGCTGCTCGCTTGGATATCCAAGAACTATGTAACTTTTTCATATTATTATTATTTATTTGTAACTAATAAACCTGTGATTTGACATGCGAAAGAATTTAATGAAATATTCTTGCAGAATAAATTATTTCATTTCATTGCGAGTAAAAAAAGAGTCGATGGCCGAATGGCGGAATCCCACACCGTTAGGTACCACTTTGTTTTAAAATTTGAAATTCATATGTACGATTATTCGATACTTTACCGGGAAAGGAATAACATCGTGATGAAACCTGCACACCTATGAAGAAATACTAAGTTTGAGTAGGCGACCAACCCGCACTTGGCCAACGTGGTTGACTAAGGTCTGATCGCCCTGGTTTAGGGTAGGCCCGTGCCCCAGTGGGAAAGTATATGGGCTGATGATGATGATGTGTAAAAAAATACAGCGTTAATATTCACATGGTGCGGATTCGAATCCACGACTCCCGGAACCGCAGCCAGGGCCACTATCCACTGTACCGCCGAATCAGTCATCCAGATAACATCGGGTTTATTATAACTGGACGGCTGGTAACACATACACCAGAGGGCCTACCATGAGTTGGCTATCGAAAACTTACTTACGTTAAAAACCTATCGAGTTGTTTTTTTCATACGGCCGATTTTAGTTCTTCGCGTAACCACTAGCGGCGCTGTACAAGTTTTTCACAGACAAGACTATAAGTTTTAAACTCATGGTAGCCTCACAGATAACATGTTCGTGCGGGGACTTGACAGTGCGACATGTCGTTTAATGGTTCGGTTCGCCTTTTCGTGCAGCGAAAGTCGGAGCAACGAAAGTAGCTAAGTGGTCGATTGAGATGGCAGGTCTAAGTACCTTGTTTACGCTTGACCTTAATCGCAGAAGTATGTACCTACCTACATATAGCTCAGTACCTATGGACAGATAGATGTATACCTACAATTAAACCAACTGAATAATTTCGGATATTTCGTAAGACAGTCTTTTTTTCTATAGACTTTTGCGTTCCGTTACATTAAAAACTTAGGTAGTAGTAGATTATTATGCGTCTACTACTCCACACGCGATAAAAGGAATAGCAAATACATGGCTTCTTACTGCCCGACGTTTCGACTGGATTACACCAATCATTTGCTACTCTTTTTATTGCCTGTAGACCCATAATTACCAGCTCTTCATTTATTCTTCAATTTTAGTCTATGTGTAACGAAATAAAAAAAAATTTAACGCTAACAATATTAGGTACATTAAAACCATTATGGTCAAATGAAATAAAACTAATTTGACGGATTAAACTCGCATGTAAGTATTGTTATTCTAAACATATTATAGTGGGTCTCACTACGGCCACTTCACCCTAACTTAGCAGAGCTTGTAAAAAAGATAGATATTTATAAATGAAATAATTAAATACATATTTACACTCGGACACGGAACAAACAAAATATTTGTCTCTGGTGGGGGGCAAATCAACGACCCTTCGAACCAAGTAAGCCCGGGTCTGTACCTAACCACTGTTCTACATAGTCATAATCTGGGACATTTCCACACGGTCATCTGACCCCAAACTAAGCAGAGCTTGTACTATGGGCGTCAGAGACTGATATTTATATATATATATATATATATAAATTCATACTTAAATACATAATCACACCCAGACACGCAACAAACACCGATGTTCAGCACACAAATATTTGTCCCGAGTGGGAATCGAACCCAGGACTCTCGGAACCACCAGTCAGGGTCACTAACCACTGTTCCACCGAGCCAGTCATAATGCCGAACATAATGTGCTCAGTCTGTATCTTACTAAAATTGATCACGTGCAGTATATTTACCGGCAAACATAAATTCGATATTGTGTATGTTGTATGTATGTATAAGCCAAGCAAATATTTATCGGGCCCTTCAACCACACTCTCGCATGGGCTAAGTGCCTATCCGTCCGAATAGGCCTCATTCACTATTGTAGAAATCAAGTAAAATAAATTATTTTATAGTAGTCTAGTATAATAAGCTCTCTTTTATACCAAGCACTAGTTCTCCTATGTGAGAGCTAGTGACTAGTACAAAAAAATATTGAAAAAAGCAAAGTCCCTTATGAAATCAGCGGTGAAATGTCAAGTATAGTTCTGTACTTGACATTTCACTATTTCTTCTGTGATTATTAAACATTTATTCCCATCTCATATATTAATGCTTTATCAGTGATTCCAATTTTGCGATGACATGTTTAGGTTCCTAAAGGTCAAAAGAGGGTTAAGTCAAATTGCAAAAAAAAATTGCTACACATAGTTATCCAATTTTAGTCATGTACTTGTACGTGAGGTGAATAAATGTAGGTACATATAAATAAATACTATTACTTGGGAGGAAGAATCAAAAGTGGTGTGCCAGGATCGTAGTACATGGCAGGAATAAAATTGATCTCTATGTACTCTACGTATGTATGTTTTACTCGGGTACAATTCAATAAATAAACCTGATCCGACGTTCCAATATGTCTGTGCCCTTAGCGAGGCTCCACCCCTCCAATGCCAAGACTCCACGTGTCTCCAAGCACGTGGGCAGGCCGTGACGTCAGAGCTGTCACAACAATCTGATCAAATCTGTCGGCTGCGATATTCATGGAAAGATATCGCGCCCCTAGCGGCTACATTTAGAAGTTGCTTAAATCCATAGATTGATACCGGTACAATTTATATGTTGTCTAAGAACGACATTGATAAGCAATTTTTATTTGATTAATATTTTTTTCCGTGAAGTGAAAACATCCACTTGACGATTTTTAACAAAAAGTCAGCGTTTCGTCGAGGATCTGACCACTGCCATAGACAACACGTAGGTAAATTGACAAAGACACTAATAAATATTTGATTATTTTCCTAACTGACAATTGAATGATACGATGATGGCATGATGTAGCCACGTCATCATCACCGGACTAGCGGGTGAGCGAATGGCTCTCATCCCTGTAAACTATTTTCGTTCAGCAAGATTATAACGTATGAGTTAACTGCCCCGTTTGTCTATTGGTAGCAAGCGCTACGTAAGGACCGAGAGGACCCCGGTTCTAGTCCGGGCTCGGGCAAAATTTGTGTGTTTTTCTGTAAAGAAATTACTCAGCCCGGAGTTGGGTAGTTGCACGCCCGTGCCTTGGAAAGCACGTTAAGCTGATGGACCTGCGCCCGATCTCTCACCGGTCATGTCGGATTGCAGTCTCACCGAACTATGAGAGTTAGGGAACAGAGAGATTATTGTTATTATTATTATACCTAGAGTAGCCAGCGTTAGGGACTATGCAATTTACAGAACGTTTCTCCTTAGAAACTCTTCAGTTCTGAAAATCCCGTTCTGTGAGTCCCTACTCGAACCAAAAAGAAATGAAATTGTACTCTGCATTACTGCTATTTGTCTTGACTGAATGAGGCTGTTTTTCATAACTATGATAGCTAGACAATTATTTTCTTACAGGTGAAGTTAACACAAAATAAAGTAAATATTTCAACGGGGCTTCCAAATGCTGAGCTAGAGTTTTTTATATAAAACTTATGGTAAATAGTAGTTATTTTTTGGTCAGTATGTAAATAAAAAAATAATACAATAGAATTATTTTCAAGAAGAAATGTTTATTTCTTTCATAATTTCCTAATTCAACCATTCGATATGATTCACTTACCGCTTACTCTAAAAGCGACTTTACACAAGATAAATTAACGCAAGTGATACAAGAAACCGTTTTCCAAATAACTTCATATAATGTTTGCCTATTATTTTACAAATTTTGAACAAGACCAATTAGATTTTAACAATTTCATAAGTATAATATCGACTTTATTAAAAATAATTATGTTAAAGTTAGAACCTACATTTTGGTTATACAATTTATTAAAATTTACATTTGGAAAACGGTTCAAACCGATAGTACATTGTATTTATTAAGAAATCCATGAAAATTCGTTGTGTTGATTACACGATATACAAAACAAAAATAAATACTAACTAAAACGAATCAGTTCTTTTTGGATAATTTTAGCGAAACAAAATAGTCACCACTTCGATAATAAAAGTAAATAAAACAGCGTACATGCAATTCATTACATACAAATACGTTAGAATACATTAAAATGTACACATATTGTAATTCCAATACCTACAATCAAAGGTTAGTTGAGCGTCGAACATAGAACTTATTATTATGGATAATTATGTTTTGTGTATGACTGATAGTGATAGTTGATAAAAATACGATGGGAAAAAATGCCATTGAAATAACGACGTACATGAAAAAGTTAAGTATCTTATTAGTTACTCAGTAACTAACATATTGAAAAATATATAAATTTACAAAAATTTAAAGGCAGTACTTCTTACTACATACCGGTTACTTCATAAAAATAGCTCTAACTATAACCTACTCAAACATTGAACGCTGCCAATGTCTACGATTGTGCCGCGACCTTATTTCCTCTGTTCAATGTAACATCACCTATGTACATCGTCCGAAAATCATCAGACACTCACAAATCGATTATAGATACATCACTCGAAATCTTAACTAACTAACCTACTTTATGACATCTCTAGTTAGACTGTTTTCAACGGTATTAAATATTCATAACATTGAGATAAATGTTAAAAACAAGACTATTATATGATACAGTCTCAATTTCTTTCATGGATAAAAATTCCGCTATTGAAAATGCATAAATTTCGATTAGAAAATTTAAAATTTAGTATAAATTTTTATTATCTATATAAGTAAAGTTACAGAAACTGTTCGTGTTGGATACCTAAATATTTAACTAATCTATGTGAATAAGAATACATTTATTCTACGGCTGATTACTATAAAACCTACATTAAAGAAATTAGATAGAAACCAAAATGTAATTTTATGGCAGTGTCTTAGAAATAATAATTAGACATAATAAGCGTATTGATCTTAGTGTAAAGAATAAATTCAAATCATTGTAATACAAAGTAAAATTGTCTAAGTTTATGAACAAAAGTTCACATACGCGTAACGTAAATAAGAGATGTACATTACATTATACATACATAGTAGGTAATCTTAAATTATGTGATATAAAGTAATAATAGTGACGCATGTGATGAGCACACAACTTTACATTAAACTTAACTCCATGCGCCTACCATTTCTAATGTATTAAATGACATATTTACGTGACTCTTGATTCCTTCCAATCGGTACATATACGGACCATCATTTAGCCAAGGATATTATTGTTCATTTCGTTGCTACGATCTAATTGGACATCTAACAAATAAAGAATTTCATTAAAGTATTCACTAAATTGCTTGGTCAATCTGAAATTTGTATGAGTGGAGCTTTTATTCACTTCAAAGAAGCACAGTTTTCAGACTAACCTCCTAAGCACACTCTAGCATCAAGGTCCTCTTTGGCCCTCCGTTTCAACAATGAAGATGATCCTCAATTATGAAATAAATACAAAAAGGTCTATTTGTACAATTAAATAACTAACTACATTCGTAGACGTCTAATAAATACGTCAAACATTTCAATAATACGGTAATAATTTTGTAGAATATTTCTAGAAAACTTCTGTTTACAATTTTTTAATATAAAATTTTTACATTTAACAGCAAAACAACATATCTCACCTAGTCGACACACAACACGCAACTAGAACAATCGAATAGGATTATGCATGTGTAAAAAAAATGTAAAATGTTTAGTTAGAAAAATTTTGGAGTAAAGTTTTGAATGAGTATTATAAACATATAAAAGAGAGTAATAAATGATAAAGTTTAGACATTGTTTGAAGACACGTTGACAAAGATCAATAAAACCATGTAATCTTGCACGTTCCTATACAATTACTAGACTATAAAAAATACGAATAATATTTAACATACACACCGAAGCTCCCTGCATTTTCCTTACGAGACGCCTTAATCAATTCATCAATATTTTACTTAATATTTACTATGGCCATTTTAAATTTATATTAAATGTTCCTCTTAATGTAAGCGATTGGCTAATTGTCCAATCGCCTGTCGAGTAGTAATTATTACGTCCGTAGTGAATTTCACATTAATTTCGAATTCGTTCTAGGTAATGTCTAGTCAGGATTAACCATAAAATGAGTCCGTAAGTAGACAACCATCTCGCTCAAATGAGTAATGTTAACAGTAATAAGTATTAGTGTACACACTTGGGCCAGTACCGTTCGTTTGAAATATATAGTGTAAAATAGAAACGTCGCGGATACGGAAAGTAATTGTGCTCCGTCATTGTCTATTGTTTAGATCAAGAAAGGGACAGAATATGGATTCCTATTTCGAATACTTTTCATTCGTAATGAAGTCTTAGTGTCCATTTGAAATCATTTTAGCGCTACTGGTCTATAGTATTCATTGTTCATGTTCAATGTTAGATCTGAAGATGTGTGTAGTGATCAATGTTAGATCTGAAGATCATTCATCATAGGAGGGAGGGAAAACGTGAGCATCCCACGCCTGACACGTGGCAAAAAAGAGTAACTAAACCTCTTGGTCCGAGCCACCAGCGCCTGCATTGTATGTGGAGTGGAAAGGGGAGGAAGGGACTTTATGGATACTCGATTTGTGCTAAATATATCCTCCCCCCCTTACACATCTGCATTGTATGTAGATGGCAACGCTGTCCAGCAGATATTGAGCATGTCGCACTCATCCCGAAGGCTTGCTTAAACTCATCCCGAAGGCGAGCGAAAACGTGAGCTAGAAGGGCATTCCATGCCTTAATGACACGGGGCAGGAAAGAGGTAAATAAAATAAATATTTCACAACATCACATACATCGATCTGATCCCGTGGTAAGTAGCTTAAGCACTTGTGTTACGGATATCAGAAACGACAGTGGATACACAAATATAAATATAGGTATGTTAATAGCATTGGCAGCGCTGTCCAGCACGAGTCGTTGGGGAGTGGAGAGGGGTGGAAGGGACTGTATGAATATGCTTAACATATCTCCCCCCCTTAACTAACTGCCTCGTTGGTCTATTGGTAGCAAGTGCTGCGTTAGGACCGAGAGGTCCCCGGTTCGAATCCGGGGTCGGGCAAAATTTGTGTGAGTTTTTCTGTAATGAAATACTCAGCCCGGAGTTAGGAAGTTGGCGGTTGAACGCCCGTGCCTCGGAAAGCACGTTAAGCCGGTGGTCCTGCGCCCGATCTCTCATCGGTCATGTCGGATTGCCGTCTCACCGAATTATGAGAGTAAGGGAATAGAGAGTGCACTTGTGTTTGCGCGCACACTTGTGCACTATAATATGTCCTGCGCACTTGGCTGATCTCAATTGAGATCGGCCGCCATGGCTGAAATCGGTCGGACGCCTTTTTATTTATCTCCCCCCCCTTACCCATCTGCATAGTATGTGGCAGCGCTGTCCAGCTTCACGCGTTTCACGCGGCGCCTGAAGATTAATTTATTAATTGTGCTCCGTCATTGTCTATTGTTTAGATCAAGAAAGGGACAGAATATGGATTCCTATTTCGAATACTTTTCATTCGTAATGAAGTCTTAGTGTCCATTTGAAATCATTTTAGCGCTACTGGTCTATAGTATTCATTGTTCATGTTCAATGTTAGATCTGAAGATGTGTGTAGTGATCAATGTTAGATCTGAAGATCTTTCATCATAAGAGGGAGGAAAAACGTGAGCTAGAAGGGCATCCCATGCCTGACACGTGGCAGAAAAGAGGAACTAAACCTCTTGGTCCGGAGCCACCAGCGCCTGCATTGTATGTGGAGTGGAAAGGGGAGGAAGGGACTTTATGGATACTCGATATGTGCTAAACATATCTCCCCCTTACACATCTGCATTGTATGTGGATGAAGTGAGGTGTGCGATGCTAAGGGGCTAGTCCTGGGGACAGCGGGCGGGTCAGTCGGCGAGGCTCTGCACGAAGGAGGCGGGGAACAGTCCCGTGCGGCCGGTGCGCTGCAGCGTGCCCTTGTACCAGCCGTCGCCGCGCTTGCGGGACACCAGCACTATGTCGTCCACTTTGAGCTCGAGCTCGTACTCCGAGTTAGGGGGGTACGGGACGATGCAGCGGAATCTGTGGGAAGAATTTATCAATAGTACATACATAAATTAATATTACAAAACATCACATCGCTATATACCTATTTTTAAGTTTCAGTTACAGTTTCACCCGTGATATTGGCGCTTGCAACAGTGCCGAAATATCGGGAGCTCATTAAAAACAAAAAAACATGGTAAATATTCCGGACGGTTTCAGTTTTCCAACATCGCATCACATTGATTTAATCCCGTGATAAGTTCGACAAACATGTTCGACAACGATCGACAAACATGGAGCGAATTGGGGAGGTCTTTGCCCAGCAGTGGGACAACATAGGCTAGATAAAAAAAGAACAAAAAATAATAACCGACCTCTCCTTAACGTTCTGCGAGTGGTGCCGGTCGCGGCGCGCGGCGGTCACGTCCAGCGACTGCGACTTCCGGTGCTGCGACTGCCACGGGCCCTCGCTCCCCGTGCTAAGGACCACAACATTTATTATATTACTAGCGACCCGCCCGCGACTTCGTCCGCGTAGAGGTTTAACGGGTAAACCATTACTTCTTTATACTGTGCCGGTTAAAAAGTAGCCTATATCCTTTCTCAGGCTCTGGACTATATTTGTACCAAATTTCATTTAAATCGGTTCAGTACTCTATGCGTGAAAGCGCAACAGACAGACAGACAGACAGACAGATAGAGTTACTTTCGGATTTATAATATTAGTAAGGAGTAAGGAAGTAAGGATTAACTAACTGCCAGCTACTTCGTACGCGTGGAAAAGAGACTTAAGCCAGCATTGTTAGGGTTCCGTAACTAGACGGTAAAAATGGGATCCTATTACTAAACCTCCGCCGTAAGTCTGTCCGCTCCAAGCTGTATCTCTTAAACCATAGTCAGAAAGCTAAAATTTTCACAAATGATGTATTTCCGTTGCCGCTATGACAACAATTATTATTTATTATTTATTCATTTTCAATCACTAAATTATGAATGGCTTAAAACCATAGAACCACCAATGATAGAAAAGTTAAGCTAACAAACGGTTAACTAAGAATATTATAATAAAAACATTCCTTTATCAGATTATATCGTGCTTCAGTTAGCATTTTATTATATGTTTTTTTAGGGTTTGTGCGTATGATGAGGATGAAAACCGTGTGATTATTATAAACAAGCGTCACCAACTAAGCACTAACAAACCAAACTAAGGGTCAAACAAAAAAACGTAAGGACACACCATCAACACTATGTTTAATGTACGTCAGCTTATGAGAAAAGAAATAATTTATTTACCTTTCAATTATCGATGACGGTGGACGTTATTAACAAATCCATAGATCAGAACTTTTCCGAGATACACTGTGTGTCACTCTTAACAAAGTCGGGCTTATTTATAGAACTAAGCTAGAGTACCAAACAGCTAGTAGAATTGTTAATATACTGATCTGTGAATTTCGATGCACGTATGATGTCTAACGTGCGGAGCAGCTATGACGGGTGGTTGCCGTTGACCTCTGAATCATGGCACCCAGTGAACTATGGCGACCCCTGGCCGCTAATATACTGACCTCTGGCTCATGGCGCCTGGTAACCCTTGGTGGCAGATATACTGACGAGTGGCAAACCACACCCAGTGAATTCTGATGACCTCACGGCGCCCAGTGAAACCTGGTGGCCGGCATACTGACACTAAGCAGCTGATACAATGACCTCTGGCTTTCAGTGCCCAGTGACCTCTGGCGGCCTGTATACTGATAGCTCGCTGCGGGGCAGCGCGCGCAGCAGCTGTGACCTGTATGGAGTGACCTCTGGCTCGCGCGCCCAGTGCCCTCTGGCGCCCCCTGGCGGCCGGTGTACTGACCTCTGGTGTTCGTGCACGCAGAGCACGCTGGGGCGCTCCTTGTGGCGCACGCGCTCGCTGCAGCTGTGACCTGTATGGAGTGACCTCTGGCTCGCGGCGCCCAGTGACCTCTGGCGCCCCTGGCGGCCGGTGTACTGACCTCTGGTGTTCGTGCACGCAGAGCACGCTGGGGCGCTCCTTGTGGCGCACGCGCTCGCTGCAGCTGTGACCTGTATGGAGTGACCTCTGGCTCGCGCGCCCAGTGTCCTCTGGCGCCCCTGGCGGCCGGTGTACTGACCTCTGGTGTTCGTGCACGCAGAGCACGCTGGGGCGCTCCTTGTGGCGCACGCGCTCGCTGCAGCTGTGACCTGTATGGAGTGACCTCTGGCTCGCGCGCCCAGTGCCCTCTGGCGCCCCCTGGCGGCCGGTGTACTGACCTCTGGTGTTCGTGCACGCAGAGCACGCTGGGGCGCTCCTTGTGGCGCACGCGCTCGCTGCAGCTGTGACCTGTATGGAGTGACCTCTGGCTCGCGCGCCCAGTGTCCTCTGGCGCCCCCTGGCGGCCGGTGTACTGACCTCTGGTGTTCGTGCACGCAGAGCACGCTGGGGCGCTCCTTGTGGCGCACGCGCTCGCTGCAGCTGTGACCTGTATGGAGTGACCTCTGGCTCGCGCGCCCAGTGCCCTCTGGCGCCCCCTGGCGGCCGGTGTACTGACCTCTGGTGTTCGTGCACGCAGAGCACGCTGGGGCGCTCCTTGTGGCGCACGCGCTCGCTGCAGCTGTGACCTGTATGGAGTGACCTCTGGCTCGCGCGCCCAGTGTCCTCTGGCGCCCCCTGGCGGCCGGTGTACTGACCTCTGGTGTTCGTGCACGCAGAGCACGCTGGGGCGCTCCTTGTGGCGCACGCGCTCGCTGCAGCTGCTGACCTGTATGGAGTGACCTCTGGCTCGCGCGCCCAGTGTCCTCTGGCGCCCCCTGGCGGCCGGTGTACTGACCTCTGGTGTTCGTGCACGCAGAGCACGCTGGGGCGCTCCTTGTGGCGCACGCGCTCGCTGCAGCTGTGACCTGTATGGAGTGACCTCTGGCTCGCGCGCCCAGTGTCCTCTGGCGCCCCTGGCGGCCGGTGTACTGACCTCTGGTGTTCGTGCACGCAGAGCACGCTGGGGCGCTCCTTGTGGCGCACGCGCTCGCAGCAGCTGTGACCTGTATGGAGTGACCTCTGGCTCGCGCGCCCAGTGCCCTCTGGCGCCCCCTGGCGGCCGGTGTACTGACCTCTGGTGTTCGTGCACGCAGAGCACGCTGGGGCGCTCCTTGTGGCGCACGCGCTCGCTGCCGGGCAGCGCGCGCAGCAGCTGTGACGGGCACGAGCCAGACCTGCGTATGTGCCGGTTTACTCGCCATCGACAAGTCATCAGGGACTACGGATTACTGGGCACTAGCTAAACTATGTTGCATTGGTTTTGGGTTCTAAGCTACTTTCAACGGTAAGATACTGAGCATACTCGGGTTTCTAAAGTGAAACTCAAAATTATGATGAAAATGTATAAGATTATGCAATATTCAATGTAATGTCCTTCATCAGGTTTTAAAGCAAATTAACCATTTTGTTACCAGATATTGCTCTTCTAGTCTATAACATTATAAACAAATCTATAACTTAACTCAATAACTGTTTGTGAGGTAAAAGGCTATCACAATAACGATTGTCAGGAGACAATCAATACATCAAGTTATAATCCCAATACAATCCCAAACGGCTGACTTGTCAATGGCAGTGGGGGTGAGATGGAACACAGATGCATGTGGTAAATGTTGAGTTAGCTCAAACAATTACGTCTCAGGCTTATAAGGCAAACTATATACGAAAATAGAGATGATGCTTTTTATGTCCCACATTGATATAGAACAGGTAAGCAATTAAATATGTATTTTAAATACCCAATACACGTTCAAGTTTCAATTATTTATCTTATGTTTAATCTGCTCATCTCAGATGCAATGATGGCTGCTTGTATGGATGAACTATTGCAATAACTGTAATGCTAAAATGTACACCTTATGAAAGCCTCAGACGTAATTGAACACACAAACAAAAAAAAATGTTAAACACACACAGGCAAACGTGCACTAAGCACAAACAATAATAATTATGTTTATGACATGTGTATTATAATAATTATTAGGGCACTTGAACAACTAAGTTTCACTCAATACTTGACATAACATTGAAAAAACATGGAAAAAGTATCAACATACAAGACAATGAAATGAATAATTGTGCAAGTGGCCTCTAGAAATTTCCCAATTCAATTATTTAGCCATGAGTTAAAATTGTAAACTATATTATACTATTAAAGATGTCCACTAGTTAAAACTTAAATATTAGATTTTATTTAACTAAATTCAATTATTTAAATATGTATTTATTTAGTATTACAATATACTAAACCTAAATTTTGCTAATTAACAAATGACTACACCAATCCTAGCTAGCTTAGGATATAGATAATGTTACTTATATATATTATTTCGATGTTATTGCTCCTGCAGCCGTTTCTATGCTGTTGGAACAGGAAACTTTGTGTTGAACGACTCCATTCTACAACATTTCCCTTTCCCTTCTCTACCATTCTCTCTTGCTATTTTTTCTCTCGTACTTACTATCTTTCAATCTCTTAATCAACATATTTTTTATTAATTTTCTCTGTCTATCTCTCACTCTTTCTACTACTATCCCTTAATTTACATTCTCCACTACCTCGCTCTATTTTTCTCTCTTACATCGTTCTATAATTTCATACAGGATTCCGTTTCTGTTTTACAATCCCCTCTATGTGTTACTCTCTCCCTATCAATTTCCCAAGTTTTCCTATATCCTCCTTACACCCGCACTGACCTGACGTGCACCCGGTGGTGAGCTCTATACATTCTCCACTCTCTGACACACTTTCTTCACTATCTATCCTTCCTTACATTGTTCCCTATGTTTCCGTCCTACAACTTCCCCTCCCCCTACACTCCCCCTTACTGACCTCACGTGGGCTGGTCCCGGTCTACTATCTCACACAGTTTCTTCAATATCTATCCCTCCTTACATCGTTCCCTATGTTTCTTACAGCACTCCTACATCTTCCCCCCTCCCCCTACATTTCCCCTTATTGACCTTGCGTGCCCATGATGCTGGTCCCGGTCTACTATCTCACACACTAACTTTGCTAACTATCCGTCCTAACATCATTCCTTACTAATGTTTCTAACGTCATTCTTTCTATTAGCCACATCCCCCCCTCTCCCCCTACACTCCCTCGCACTAACCTGACGTACACCGGGTGGTGGGATTCTTTACATTCTCTACTCTCTCGCAAATTTTCTTCTCTATCTAACCGCTACTTCTTACATAGGGAATGCCCTATGTTTCTTAAGTCTTTCCTTCTCTCCCCCTACACTCCCCCTTACTGACCTCACGTGCACGGGGTGATGAGGTGCCGGCATGAGGCTGGTGCCGGGCGCGTCCTCGAACACCGGGTTGTCCATGCTGTAGCCGGCGGGCGGCGGCGACTTGCACTTCTTCATAGCCGCCAGCCGCTTCATTAGACTGACCCCGGACGATATTGACGACTTCTCCGCTTTCGATTTTTCTTTTGACTGTGGGGGGTTGGTTTTGTTTTAACCCTTTATTATAACGCTCTGGCCAATATATTAGCCAACACAATTTGGACCTTATTCACACTGATTTACTCACTGGTTTAATCAGAGTGAATAAGGTCTGCCGGATGTTGAAATTTTTCATTGGTTTTGTAGTTCCAAGTCTGCATAAAGTCATAAACGCTCAAAGAAGTTGTCTTAACTGAGGGAGTATTTATTATCGTTACCATCATTTAGTCGAAAATATACTATATATTTTTTTGTTCACAGTAACATATCTTTTAAATACAACGTACCTTTTCAGACCTAGGCGTGCCCTGTGGCTGCGCTTGCGATAGCGAACTCCACGGGTAAGTCAGGGGTTGTGCTGGAAATATATACAAAAAACTATTAGTGTATTAATTTTTGTTAAAACATACATAAAATCACGCCTTTTTCCAGAGGGGTAGGCAGAGAGACACTTCCTGCCATGTGCTACGGTCCTGGCACACCCCTTTCGCTTCATCCACATTCATCAACCTCTTCATGCACGCTCGCTAACTTTTGTTAATACTTTATAATTTATTCTTATAATATACGAAATAAATAAAATAAAATCAGCTTGGCTTAGTGCGCGGTGCCGTGTGTTATTCGCCTAAGGCCGGCTCAAGTGTTTGCACCGTTATGTACCGTGTGGCACCCGCTGATGGTCACCTTAGGGGTGAGAGCCATCCGCTCCCCCGCAAGCCCGGTGATGATGACAAGGCTCCTCCAAGCCATCATCGTTAGTAAGTTAGGAAAAAAAAAAGCTGACGGTCACCCCCGCGCCCGCTCGCTGAATATGTTCTGTAACGTACCGTATATGGGCCCCTTAAGGCGCCGTTCGCGGGCAGCGGGCTGAGCGCGCGCGGCGGCGCGTCGTTCCGATCTTGATACACATTATCGATTCGTCGTTTCGATCGATCGATAGACGAATCGTACTGTATATGGACCCCTTAAGGCCGGTACTGTACGCACCGTTCCCGGGCAGCGGGCTGAGCGCGCGCGGCGGCGCGTCATTCCGATCTTGATACACATTATCGATTCGTCGTTTCGATCGATCGATAGACGAATCGTACCGTATATGGGCCCCTTAAGGCCAGTGTACGCACCGTTCCCGGGCAGCGGGCTGAGCGCGCGCGGCGGCGCGTCATTCCGATCTTGATACACATTATCGATTCGTCGTTTCGATCGATCGATAGACGAATCGTACCGTATATGGGCCCCTTAAGGCCAGTGTACGCACCGTTCGCGGGCAGCGGGCTGAGCGCGCGCGGCGGCGCGTCGGGCGGCGGCGGCGCGCCCGGCAGCCCCAGGCCGCAGCCCCCGCCCCGCTGATGGTCACCCCGGCGCCCGTCCCGCTGAATATGTTCTGAAACGTCCAATACAAATGTTTGAATAGAAGCTATGATAGCGGTAGTTAGAAGACAAGACGTGTAGATATGAAGTCTAATTGGTAAGTAATTGATGAATATTGATTGTCTTTCAATATTATTTCAAAATAACCTACCATACTGCAATTGGAACTCATTTGCATACGCTAAAACCCTTATTAACTAACGCATAACGCTGTTTTCTAGGCTAGGAAAAGTCGCAAATGATACCGAGACGGGGACGTCGTCTCGTAGTCTACACGCCCCCTGTAGCCTGTTGGTACCCGGGGAGCCGCTCCGTCGCAGCTGTGCCGTTGCTAGGCGACGGTACCTCGTCGTGCTTGAGGCGCGCGGGCGCTACGTAGTTCCCGGGGAGCCGCTCCGTCGCAGCTGTGCCGTTGCTAGGCGACGGTACCTCGTCGTGCTTGAGGCGCGCGGGCGCTACGTAGTTCCCGGGGAGCCGCTCCGTCGCAGCTGTGCCGTTGCTAGGCGACGGTACCTTGTCGTGCTTGAGGCGCGCGGGCGCTACGTAGTTCCCGGGGAGCCGCTCCGTCGCAGCTGTGCCGTTGCTAGGCGACGGTACCTTGTCGTGCTTGAGGCGCGCGGGCGCTACGTAGTTCCCGGGGAGCCGCTCCGTCGCAGCTGTGCCGTTGCTAGGCGACGGTACCTTGTCGTGCTTGAGGCGCGGGGGGGCTACGTAGTTCCCGGGAGCCGCTCCCCCGCATCGGTGCCGTTGCTAGGCGACGGTGCCTTGTGGTGCTTGAGGCGCGCGGGCGGCGCGGCCGGCTGCGGCGCGGGCGCTACGTAGTTCCCGGGCAGCCGCTCCGTCGCAGCCGTGCCGTTGCTAGGCGACGGTACCTTGTCGTGCTTGAGGCGCGCGGGCGCTACGTAGTTCCCGGGGAGCCGCTCCGTCGCAGCTGTGCCGTTGCTAGGCGACGGTACCTTGTCGTGCTTGAGGCGCGCGGGCGCTACGTAGTTCCCGGGGAGCCGCTCCGTCGCAGCTGTGCCGTTGCTAGGCGACGGTACCTTGTCGTGCTTGAGGCGCGCGGGCGGCGCGGCCGGCTGCGGCGCGGGCGCTACGTAGTTCCCGGGGAGCCGCTCCGTCGCAGCTGTGCCGTTGCTAGGCGACGGTACCTTGTCGTGCTTGAGGCGCGCGGGCGGCGCGGCCGGCTGCGGCGCGGGCGCTACGTAGTTCCCGGGGAGCCGCTCCGTCGCAGCTGTGCCGTTGCTAGGCGACGGTACCTTGTCGTGCTTGAGGCGCGCGGGCGCTACGTAGTTCCCGGGGAGCCGCTCCGTCGCAGCTGTGCCGTTGCTAGGCGACGGTACCTTGTCGTGCTTGAGGCGCGCGGGCGGCGCGGCCGGCTGCGGCGCGGGCGCTACGTAGTTCCCGGGGAGCCGCTCCGTCGCAGCTGTGCCGTTGCTAGGCGACGGTACCTTGTCGTGCTTGAGGCGCGCGGGCGCTACGTAGTTCCCGGGGAGCCGCTCCGTCGCAGCTGTGCCGTTGCTAGGCGACGGTACCTTGTCGTGCTTGAGGCGCGCGGGCGGCGCGGCCGGCTGCGGCGCGGGCGCTACGTAGTTCCCGGGGAGCCGCTCCGTCGCAGCTGTGCCGTTGCTAGGCGACGGTACCTTGTCGTGCTTGAGGCGCGCGGGCGCTACGTAGTTCCCGGGGAGCCGCTCCGTCGCAGCTGTGCCGTTGCTAGGCGACGGTACCTTGTCGTGCTTGAGGCGCGCGGGCGGCGCGGCCGGCTGCGGCGCGGGCGCTACGTAGTTCCCGGGGAACACGCCCCCGCGCGCGCCCGCGCCCGCCCCCTTGTACCAGCCGTCGCGGCAGCGCTCCGTCACCGTGTACACCGCTACAACATACAAACAGACAGACACATCAATATCAAAGCTTAAACTTTACAATGTTTGTTATTGTTCATCATCGTTGTCCTGCCTTTGTCCCACGCTAAGTGGGGTCGGCGCAACATGTATATGCATACTTCTTCCACTTGGGCCTGTCCTTCGTCAGCTCTGTCTGTCTACTCCTTTCACTCCCATATCAATGTTTGTTAATTGGTTTCAATATCCAGTTTTATTTCTGTGCTAGTACTAGTCAAATAAACTGATTCAAAAAGGTGGGCTAACATCAGGCGCCCATCTCTCTTACACGTTCCCCAGTCGCGATACCAACCTCCCTTCTTCAGCTCCAACTCGTCCGGCTTCTGAGGCTTGTACGGGTACAGCGCTTTGTACGCGGCCGGCAGAGGGCGCCACTGTCGCCTCTCTCACTCCCTCTTGCGCTCCGGTCTATCTCTGACCCGCTCTGGCACCTGGTCGAGCAAACTAATCGCGAGGACGGTCTAGCTTTAGGAGCCCATTTGTGTCACAAGTGCTTCAAACAATACTAACCTCCTTTCTTCAGCTCCAACTCGTCCGGCTTCTGAGGCTTGTACGGGTACAGCGCTTTGTACGCGGCCGGCAGAGGGCGCCACTGTCGCATCTCTCACTTCCTCTCGCGCTCCGGCCTATCTCTGTCCCGCTCTGGCACGCGGTCGAGCAGACTAGTCGCGAGGACGGTCTAGCTCTAGGAGCCCATTTGTGTCACAAGTGCTTCAAACAATACTAACCTCCCTTCTTCAGCTCCAACTCGTCCGGCTTCTGAGGCTTGTACGGGTACAGCGCTATGTACGCGGCCGGCAGAGGGCGCCACTGTCGCATCTCTCACTCCCTCTCATGCTCCAGCCTATCTCTGTCTCGCTCTAGCACGCGGTCGAGCAGACTAGTCGTAAGGATGGTCTAGCTCTAGGAGCCCATTTGTGTCACAAGTGCTTCAAACAATACTAACCTCCCTTCTTCAGCTCCAACTCGTCCGGCTTCTGAGGCTTGTACGGGTACAGCGCTATGTACGCGGCCGGCAGGGGGCGCTCGTTGCTGCGCGAGCGCCGCCGTCGCCTCTCCCGCTCCCTCTCACGCTCCGGCCTATCTCGGTCCCGCTCTGGCACGTGGTCGAGCAGACTAGTCGCGAGGATCTCCGCTGAATGCCTGTTGGCGAGTTATTGGACTGAGTATTTTTCTATTAGTGGGGATTTTATTTTGTGAATAAATGTTTGTTGCTGACGAAACATACACAAATAAAAAATATATATGAGAAGAACATTCCCATTCAGAACAAGAACACAGTGTACACATATTTTTGAATTACAATTTAGATCAGAACTATGTAATGTTATGGAATGTCTCTCAACAATTAAAAGTCTTCAAAAAAAAGTAAATTAAGATGTGAAATATTTTAATGAGCTTAACTTTAACCCATCGGTAGGTAAACTCATTAAAATAGAACAACAAGGTAAAAAAATCCGGACAAATTAAGTTTTCTGAGGTAAACACCTGTTCTGTGTGGAGTGTGCATTCTGTAGATGCGATGAGGGCGTGAGGCTGTGCCTCTTCTCCCTGTTGTGATGATGCTCCCGGTGGCCTCGCCCGAGCATGTAGTTCGCGTCTTTGCCGTGAGAGGGCGACAGGGCCGCTTGAAGCCCTAGAAATAGGCAAGCAAAACCAATAAGTAAGGAAAAATTTGTATTGAGTTACAATTATTAAAAGTAAACATTGATATTTGTTGACATTTGTTTCATAATTACACGCTAAACGTTACAACTACTACTTATCAACATTCCAGAAACGGCCACAAAGTAAGCATAGACTTCCTCTGTGGTCTATGAAATTTACGAATGTACCTAAGAATTGCTAAGACTAAGAATTGAAATTGGACAGTGACTATTACAAAGGCTATAATTTCCTTTTTACAAAATTAAGCAGATCCTAAATGCAAAACTTTATACTATTTTGGGTTGCAAGCAGTCTTCACGCGCAATTTAATAATTTAAATCATTAAATTGCGCGTAAATATTACGCGTTGCTAAAATATAAAGAATGCAATATACAGGCCACTATTACATACGCTACTGGGACCATGCGAAGTGGGTGGAGGGAGAAATGGCGCTGATTGTCAAAAACGCATGTAATCTTATGAGATGTCCGTTGTTATTGCTAGCGGCGGCCGTACTAATTTCACTCCATAAGATTTAACGAAAGAAGCGCCATCAAAATGAGGGCAGCACCGTCGTGCACGCTCCCAATAAAACGCCTACATCATATTATCACATCGCGTCGCTATGCCGCGTTTCTCGACGAGGTCAATATAGAGGAAGATCCCAGAGCCGCCAGACATCACTTATTTGCTAATGGACAAAATATATACGATTGAGTAGTGGTGGGGTGTACTATCATCATATGACTAGTTGCTACCTTGACCAGACGGCCATTTTTCAGATATCAACCAATCAAGGTACATAGTATTTTAAATTAAACGCTTGAATCATAGATGAGAACTGAACGTTTATTTAAATAGACAAAAGCATAATGTACAACCTCCTTAGTCTATGCTGCCAGTTTATGAGGTTTGATATTGTCGATACAATAGACAAAAATAACACCCCTACTTATCGCAATATCGATTAAACAATTTAATATAAAACTATTCTATACAAACTACTATGCCTAGAAGCGACATAAACTTATAATGTTTGGCTGAACATAAACTTTTGTCAAAATGTCAGCTGGCATATCAGCTGTTGGTAAATACAGCACCTTAACAATTTTATTTTGTACTAGATCACGACAAAAATGATATTTAATATCAATGTGCTTTGTGCGTTTATGAAAGACTGGGTTTGCACACAACTTCTGTGCACCCTGGTTATCATTGAATATGCTAATTATGTACATCTTGTTAGTTATTTCGAATTGTAAAGACTTTAGATACAATGCTTCTCTACATGCTTCTGACAGACCAATATATTCTGATTCAGTGCTTGAGAGGGCTACACATTGTTGTTTTCTACTCTCCCATGACATTGCACCATCACATAACTAAACCCACATCCCAGTATATGATCTCCTATCTTTAGAATTAGAAGCCCAATCAGCATCTACATAACCTGTTATTTCTGAATTACCTTCTTTACAATATTTAATTCCATAACATTTAGTTCGTTTTAGATACCTCAATACTCGCTTTGCATATTCCCAATGCTCTTTCGTGTGACAATTATTAAATTGGCTTAAAAACTTACTGAGTAACTAATATCTGGTCTAGTTAAGACTGATAGGTACATCAAGCTACCAATTAACTGTTGATAGGGTACATGACTATTTACACCTACTTGACCTTTATTTACATTAAGTTTTACCTCCATCGGTGTGTCTACAGTTTTACAATCACTCAAATTAAATTTACTTAATAGTTGATCAATGTAAGTTTCTTGACTCAAGGTTACAAATCCCTTATGTTTATTAAAGTTTACATTCATTCCCAGACACATTTTAACTTCACCTAAGTCTTTAATGCTGAATTCATTAGATAAAATTTGTTTCAAGTTTTGAGTTTCAATTTTATCGTCAGAAAAAATAAAGAAATCGTCGACATAGACTGTTACAATGGTCATACATTTGTTAATATTCTTAATATACATACATGGCTCTATTTTTTGACCTTTTTGTAACCAGAACTGATTAAACATTTATCAACCTTTTTTATTCCAGGCTCTAGAAGCCTGCTTAAATATAAATGGCCTTTTTTAGTTTCAATACTTTATTAACTGAACTACTATCATAACAATCTGGCATTTTCATATAAATGGTTTCCTCCAAATCACCATTTAAGAACGCAGTCTTTACATCTAAATGGTTAACATTTAAACCTAACTTTACAGACAATGCAAACAATAGTCTAAGAGTTGTATGTCTCACTACAGGCGAAAATGTTTCTGAATAGTCTATACCATATTTTTGTGTGAAGCCCTTTGCGACTAGACGGGCACGGTAACGCACATTGTTTTCACTATCATACTTTTTACGCAAAACCCACTTGCACTGCACTATAGAACCATCTTTTGGGATGTCTACGAGTTCCCATGCACTATTTTTCTCAAACGACTGCAACTCATCCTGCACTGCCGCTAGCCACTGTGCTTTCTCAGGACCATCTAAGGCTTCTTGCAATGATATCTCACCCGTGTACATGTTGTCATCTTGTATATAAGCACTTGCAAATCCATATCTGTCTGGCTGCTTCCTATGCCTACGACCACTTGTTATGTTGACATTGTTGAGTATCGAGGAGTCTTCAGTATCTGTTGTACTGTATTCAGAGTTTCCAGATGTATCATCTTCACTAGGTACATACAGTTCTGATGACAGATCAGGTTCCAAGGTATCTGATTGTTCAAGTGAATTTTCCTGAAGTGTCAAATCTTCTTCCCCTACTGGAACTATATTCACTTCATCTGAACAATCTTCCTGCACCTCCAGAACATTTTCTGTGTTTATCTTCTCAAATACTATAACATCTCGGCTGGTAGTGACAACATTGGACGTTGGATTATAAATCCTGTACCCTTTGACTTCATTGGAATAGCCAACAAGGATACATTTCTCAGATTTTTTGTCCCATTTCAGTCTCTTTGTTTTTGGCACATGTACCAAGATTGTACTACCAAACACACGCAGATGACTTACATCAGGCTTTCTGCCTGTCCATATCTCAAAGGGTGTTCTATAATTCAAAGATGTGGACACTGTTCTGTTTTGTAAGTATACTGCGGTGTGTGCTGCCTCTGCCCAAAATTTTTTCTCAAGACCTGCATCGAACAAAAGACACTTAGCTTTCTCAACAATGGTTCTGTTGAATCGTTCAGAGAGACCATTTTGCTCTGGTGTGTATCGGTTTGTTTTCTGATGTACTATTCCATGCAACACCAAAAAATCTTCAAACTTGTTGTTGCAGAATTCTGTCCCATTGTCGCTTCTCAAGACCTTTATGCTGCGATTTAGTTGATTCTCAACTTCAGTTTTGAACTGCTGAAAACATTTCAAAGCCTCATTTTTTGTTTTCAAAAAATAGATATATATCATACGACTAAAATCATCTATGAACAGTATAAAGTATCTAGACCCACCTATAGATGGAATTTCCATTGGTCCGCAGAGGTCAGTATGCACAATATGTAACAACTCAGTACTTCTGTTACCTTCTTTGGGAAAAGGTAAGCGGCTCTGCTTGCCCTCACAGCATGTGACACATGATGACTTTGATATGTCAGTTTTCTTCTCGAGTGTGAGTCCCTGCACAGCATCTTGCATTTTATTCAAATACTGGCTGTTGACATGACCAAGACGTCTATGCCAAACCTCACTGGACACCATCACTGAAGCTGGAGAACAATATTGAGGTATATTAAGTTTATACACCCCATTCAACAGACTAGCTGTAGCCACCAGTACTCCTGCTTGGTTGAAAATCTCACAGCCATCATTGTTAAACAAAACTTTGTTTCCTTTTTGATATTAGTTGACTAACAGACAACAGATTCAAACAACTACTTTAAAACGTTTTGCAAGCGGCCAGACCGATCCGAGGGGCCAAACATTCACCAGACCCAACTGTTTTAGATTTTTTTTTTTTAAATTGAATTTAGTTAAGTTTTTCTAATAAAATAGTTTGTAAGGTACAATTCTATAATTATTGCGGTCAGATGAGCACTTTTTAGTTGTTTGAATAACATATATAAAAATCAAGCATCAGAAAATAAGTAAAAGTAAATTTTTTTTCATAGCTTTAAAGCGTCTGTAAGGTAAAACCGCCGACCGCATGTGTCTGGGAGTAATGAATCCTGATTTTTAATGATATTGTGTGAAATATATGTTAAAATCAGCCATCAGAATTTAAGTGAGGTGAGCAGTGTTTCTATGTACCTTGATTGGTTGATATCTGAAAAATGGCCGTCTGGTCAAGGTAGCAACTAGTCATATGATGATAGTACACCCCAACACTACTCAATCGTATATATTTTGTCCATTAGAAAATAAGTGATGTCTGGCAGCTCTGGGATCTTGGACCAATAGGGTCATATTTATTGTACTTACCAATACCAAAGTTAAGCAGCGAATCGGGCCCGCTGGACCGATGCAACATGTTCTTCGACGACGACGGCGCGTCGAGTCTCGGCTCATTGGCCGCGCTCTCCGCCGCCTCGCCCAGCGTTTGCGCCGACGTCGACGCATTCGACGCGTTCGACGCATTCGACGCATTCAACTTCGGACTCTCCGACGGCGGCAAGCTGACGTTGAGCGATGTGTTCGTCGCCGTCGAACTCTCGTTCAGACTCAATACGCCCATCGAGGTATTGAGCGAAGATTCCTGCTGTGGACGGGAAGTTTGTTAAATGGATCTTACATACATACATACATACAATCGTATGTATGTATGTATGCTGTACTGCCTAGTATTGTCCAATTTTATGGATGTATCTCTCGCATAATCGGAATTTACATAATAATTTATAGATTTATGGGAGAAAACGATTTATTTGGAGAAAAAATGCAATTATTTTGCATTTTTTTTCCTAACTGAGTACGATCATGGATTGAAGTAGCCTTGTCATCATCACCGGACTTGCGGGGGAGTGAATGGGGGAAAAATAAATATCTGAAATCTTATTACACACGAGACTTTTTAGCGAAGCTTTTACACGAGGTTTTATAACACTGTGACTCGCATATCAAGAGTTTTTGCGACAGAATGGGACATCTTTCTTTATGTCAAAAGGTACAAAATTAATAAGAAAATATTAGGTAGAGTTTGGAGTGTTCGTCGGGCCGGTGTCGACCCTGGCCGACGTGTCAGTCCATCGACGCACCTGGTGGTTGGCCTCGTCGTCGGGCGCGGGCGGCTGCGGGTCGGCGGTGCCGGGCGACGCGGGCGCGGAGGTCTCGTTCCCGCTGGAGCTGTCGTCGCTGCTGGGCGGGCTCGACGCGGCGCCCGACGAGCCGGTGTTGACGCTCGACGACGAGTCGGAGCTGAGCTGCGCCGGCGCGTGCACGTTCTGGTACGTCGTCTCCACTTTGTGGACAGGGGTCGAGTTGTAGCTGTCGAACTTGACGGAGCGCAACCTGGGTGATAACAATAGGTAACACTATTATATTACAAAAAAATTATAAGAAACGAAGGAGATATAAGATAGCACCAATTATGTATAGTGGGTAATTTCTTAACAAAACAACTTTGCCAAATAGCCCGTCTCAGAATTTGACCCCGGGACCCCAGTCGATGAATTTTATCGTTTATTAACTGTGGGCTTCACTGTATTGTGTTTGTGCCCTAAAAACACCTCGTGAAAGCAAATTACATCGTAAATTAAGAAGTAATTAAGTATGTAAAAAATTTAACTCTCCTATCTTCTATAATATGAAGATCACCTAACCTGTCGTACCCGTAATTGACGAGCATACATAAAGCGATTGATGGATGTGGAAGGAAGCGAAAGTGACGTGGCAGGATGACGTAGCACACGGCAGGAAGTGAAGTGATGTATGTATGTATGTAGAGAACGTGCATGAAGAGGTTGATGAATGCGGATGAAGAGAAAGTGGTGTGCCAGGACCGGCACATCTCTGCCTACCCTCTGGGAAAAAGGCGTGATTGTATGCATGTATGTATGTGTGTACGTATGTATGTATGTATGTGTGTATGT
The DNA here is from genome assembly GCA_039566165.1 of Maruca vitrata. Classification (NCBI taxonomy): domain Eukaryota; kingdom Metazoa; phylum Arthropoda; class Insecta; order Lepidoptera; family Crambidae; genus Maruca; species Maruca vitrata. Next base: position 11,540,332 of record CM076930.1, read on the forward strand.
ATGTGTGTATGTATGTGTGTGTATGTGTGTGTATGTATGTACGTGTGTGTATGTGTGAATTATATTTTCCACAGCCAATTATATTTTCCACAGCAGGAGGATGCAGATAAAATCTTAAACACTATATTATAAAAAAAATACAATTAAAAGTTACTAAAATCAAATTAACCAAGGTGTGAATGGGTTCGATGTTAGAACCACACTGGTCTAACAAATATTAAGTGGACAAAGGAAAAGGTGAAATGGGGTTAATCGTGACGAACGGATGATGAAGTGTGCGTAGCCGAGGTGCTGGCGCTGCATTTGGGAGCCTCGTGATTCTCTGCAGGTCACGTTGTTCGCTGTACGAAGTCCATCCGCTGATTGCGACACCTTGCTAGCTCGGTGGTGGCATGGATACGTAACATATGTATATGTAAGTATGTATGTATGTATGTATGTGTGTATCAGACCTGTCGAGGCTGTCCTGCGCGATGCGCGAGACCTGCAGGCCGAGCGTGTGCGTGTGCTTGTGCACGGCGGCGATGTGCACCAGCTCGAGCGCGTGCTTGTATGTATGTATGTATGTATGTGTGTATCAGACCTGTCGAGGCTGTCCTGCGCGATGCGCGAGACCTGCAGGCCGAGCGTGTGCGTGTGCTTGTGCACGGCGGCGATGTGCACCAGCTCGAGCGCGTGCTTGTATGTATGTATGTATGTATGTATGTGTGTATCAGACCTGTCGAGGCTGTCCTGCGCGATGCGCGAGACCTGCAGGCCGAGCGTGTGCGTGTGCTTGTGCACGGCGGCGATGTGCACCAGCTCGAGCGCGTGCTTGTATGTATGTATGTGTGTATCAGACCTGTCGAGGCTGTCCTGCGCGATGCGCGAGACCTGCAGGCCGAGCGTGTGCGTGTGCTTGTGCACGGCGGCGATGTGCACCAGCTCGAGCGCGTGCTTGTATGTATGTATGTATGTATGTGTGTATCAGACCTGTCGAGGCTGTCCTGCGCGATGCGCGAGACCTGCAGGCCGAGCGTGTGCGTGTGCTTGTGCACGGCGGCGATGTGCACCAGCTCGAGCGCGTGCTTGTATGTATGTATGTATGTATGTAGTATCAGACCTGTCGAGGCTGTCCTGCGCGATGCGCGAGACCTGCAGGCCGAGCGTGTGCGTGTGCTTGTGCACGGCGGCGATGTGCACCAGCTCGAGCGCGTGCTTGCCGAGCGCCGGCTCCGCGCCGCGCGCCCCCACGGGCTGCAGCACCACCTGCTGAGGGGAAACGACTGGTTAACACGTTGACTGCGGCCCTAAAAATCGATCGGAACCCGCTGCGCGGATGTCCACACGCTCAGCGTGTCGCCCGCACAGACGTTGCGAAATTTCGAAAAGACGAGACGCCGGTGCGGCGCCACGCGCCTGGCGTGTAAGATGATCCCATACAGCAGGGCGGCCAAACACGCCACGCGTGTATGGGCAAACACAAGCGGTGTGTGGGTCCGCACGGGGGGTAGCGCCGCACCGATGCATTGAGAATTTCGCGCTCACGCCTGGCGTGTTAGCTCAGCACACGCGTTCCGATGACGAAAACACACCGTGTGTGTTTTCAGCAGTGAACGTGTTAACACTATAGTATTTTTCATCTAAGATGATCCTGTGACACTTCATTGTGTTCCGAATCACGCATTTTACGTTTGACAAACGAAAATAATTTTATTGCACAATTTTTCATTTTATTGCGGCGTCGTTAGGAAAAATATTAAAATAAATATTTTTCCCTTTTCAAAAGTTTAAAATGATAACTTTTAATATTTTTCCTAATGACGCCGCATTAAAATGAAAAATGTGTGCAATAAAATTATTTTCGTTTGTCAAACGTAAAACGTGTGATTCAGAACACAATGAAGTGTCACAGGGATCATCTTAGCTGAAAAAGAGTATAATACTAATATCGTCGGCTTAGAGCTCCTTCAATTTATGCGTTTTGTATCGGACCGCTGCCGCACGTTTTCCGTGCCGCTAGTTATAACGCGCTGCCGTGTCGTTGCAGTACGGTAGCGGTCCGTTACCAAAAGCTTCAATTGGAAGCGTATTCTGACTGCAGTGCGTTTTTTTTTACATCAGTTGAGCCATGGACGATATAAACATTACTATAAGTGCTCTTGTTGAAAAATATCAAACAAAAACCACGGCACTTACAAGAGCATCACTAATGTTTTCGTTAACATGTAGTAACCCTAGGTTGAAAGAAGACCCAAGCAGTATTTTTGATTACTTAAGAATCCTAGAGAATGTTTCTTCGAATATGCACTATTGGAGTGCCATATAACAGGACGTATTTCAATTTCATCTATGAAATCTTCCACATTGATATCTATCTGTGGCTCTGGCTCATGGCCGGCATGTTCCGGTAGTTGCTGCTCGACATTGGCTCCTATGAGCTCGCCTTAGAGGTGAGATTGGCTCAATGACAGTGGTCCCCACCTGTGGCGGCGCGTGGTAGTTGGGGTGGCTCTGGCTCATGGCCGGCATGTTCCGGTAGTTGCTGCTGGACATTGGCTCCTATGAGCTCGCCTTAGAGGTGAGATTGGCTCAATGACAGTGGTCCCCACCTGTGGCGGCGCGTGGTAGTTGGGGTGGCTCTGGCTCATGGCCGGCATGTTCCGGTAGTTGCTGCTGGACATTGGCTCCTATGAGCTCGCCTTAGAGGTGAGATTGGCTCAATGACAGTGGTCCCCACCTGTGGCGGCGCGTGGTAGTTGGGGTGGCTCTGGCTCATGGCCGGCATGTTCCGGTAGTTGCTGCTCGACATTGGCTCCTATGAGCTCGCCTTAGAGGTGAGATTGGCTCAATGACAGTGGTCCCCACCTGTGGCGGCGCGTGGTAGTTGGGGTGGCTCTGGCTCATGGCCGGCATGTTCCGGTAGTTGCTGCTGGACATTGGCTCCTATGAGCTCGCCTTAGAGGTGAGATTGGCTCAATGACAGTGGTCCCCACCTGTGGCGGCGCGTGGTAGTTGGGGTGGCTCTGGCTCATGGCCGGCATGTTCTGGTAGTTGCCGGCCGCCGCTGGGGTCGACATCGACATCTGCTGGTACCGGTGAGGGTGTTGCTGTGTTAGACAAAAGACAACCACGTTTATACGATATCAAGTAGAAAATATAAAAAATCGGAAAGATATTAATTATTTGCGATATAAATATTAACAGCATTTAATTTTTTTTCACATTTTCAATATATTTTTATAAATTTATTTTATTTCAGTTAATCGCTTAATATTGTAATGATGACGGCAACAAACAATAACATTTAAAAAATAACAATCTAATGATTAAAGTGTGAAAATATTTTAGGATATTAGTTTTAAACTTAACATCTGAGCATACATGCTGTAATATTGGAAAAATGTCTTAGATGTTTAGATTAATGATTTAAGATAGGCTGGCATAAATTTTGGACCTTATTATGAGGGAATAAGGTTTAAATTATAGTGGCAATATGGTTGCTATCACCAGTTTCAAATTCAATTCAAAGAACCCGAGTAAATAAGAATCTAACCTGCGCGTGGTGCCTGTGGTCGGAGTGTCCCGGCAGCGGCGGCACAGGCCTGTTGAGGGGAGTGCTGAAACCATTACACACCATACATACACACATACATACGAGTAACATATAACCATTGAGAATTTATTTACGAACTAAACCGTAATGAGGTTAAAACTTCGAATAATATTTGTGCCCACGCGATACAAGACAGTATAGCAAACAGATAGCTACTTATTGCCCGTAGTCGCGAGAGATTATGATTGGTGTAACCCAGTCGAAACGTGTTACATGCTTTTTATTGCGTGTTGAATTGACCCTTATTAAAAGAGTATTAAAATAACAGATGTGATGTATCTGGCCTATTGGATCATAAGGGCCATATTGCTGGGTAGAACATGACACGGAGAATGGACGTCAGTCCTCCAAAAAAAAATTAAAAGTATGTCGGCAGGAGTCATCGCTCGCCTTCATTATAGAATGAGTAGCAAGCTGCACGTGCACGGGTCACGTCACCGACCACCTGCGCATTAGTCACTCCCCTCGCCGCTCGACTCGACTATAAAAGGCGCTCACTTTGAACAGTGCAGGCAGTCTTGGCTCTGGCGTGACACGGTGCACTCGTTGTACCGTTGCAATAGCTTATCCTAGACACCTTTGGATAATTAATTCGATTGTCGAATTAATTATTATCGTTAATTATAAAACTGCTGCTGTGCAATTTGTAATTAATAAATCAAACTCTAATTGTAGTTTATGTCTTAGGCATTTGCTACAATTGCTATGGTTATACTTTGATAAAAGTGATAAGTGATGGATATGGTTCTCATTATGGAAATTAATAAAGTATTAGCTCGGGTTCTATATAACTGACGTATAATTCAGTATGTTGTAATATTGTATCCCCGCTTCCTACAAGTACAAAACCACATAAAACAAACACATGCAAATATATATTATAAGAATCAAAAGGTTCTGCCTCATCATGTGCCGTAGCAGCCGCAAGAACGCGACGGCGCTGTTATTCTGGCAGAAACTTTAAGTGACGCAACAGAAGAAAAAAAAATTGAATCGATAGAACCCATATTTTCATTTGTTGTTTATAATGCTATTAAAGCTCAATGGACATTATTTTCGAATTTCATTATTTACAAAAAAATCGTCCCCGTTCAGGCGGGGTTATAAATGCGATTTTTTTTAAATTTTAAATTTGGATAGAACCCAGTTCTCTTTGGAGAGCTGTCAACAGTCCCAGGTTCGATGGCGTACCTGTTCATGAGCTGTCGGGCGGGCTGGTTGAGCTCGACGAAGGCGATGGGGAAGATGCCGACTCGCTGGTCCAGCCGGCCCTCCGCCCAGTTCTCGTCAACCCGCCGGTGGACCGTTATTATCGCACCTGGAGAGTGATACCAATTTTGACATTACTCAACAAAATTATCATCGGCCCATATACGTCCCTACTACTGGGGCCCGGAGGTACGATGCCCCAACAGTACAGTAGGACGTATATGGGTATATGATATACGAGTATACTAGAGTGCTTCTTAAAGAGACAAAAAAAATTTTTTTTTTAATTTTACTCGCGTCACCCATTCATTCTCTTCTATGATCCAAAAAAATGGTAAATTATTTTTTTCAGATTTTTAAAGTAATATTTAGGGGTCGCTACCGGCCAGTAAAATTAATAAAAATATATATTTTTGAATAGTTTTTTTATTCGATGAAAAAAATTATGATCATTCTTGAATCATTATAATTAGTAGGGGAGTTATGAGAATGTAAAATTAGCTATGATAAAAATGTATTTCTATATGTATTTGGGTACTTCTGTCTAAAATTTTTTACTATTAAAAGAAGGTATTGTTTTTGTTCCTCATCGTGGGTAATTAATTTGTTGTACTCTTTCATTAATGCCACTCCCGGCTCCGCCGAATCATTCACTACTTTTTTAGAGCATATATGTCTAGATGCTTTATATTCTTCATCCCAAAGAGAAGGATCTTTTTTTAAAAATGCAGATGAAATACCGAGAATTCTAAAAAACCGTAAGGTGTTGCTGGTAACTAAATCTTCTCAATTTTTTTCTTCTATGTGTCTTACATCTAAGGTAATCCGCTTAGGACTAAAGTCTAAACCTTCTTCATTTAGTGCAATAACCATATTTCGTTTACTTATCAAAGAAACTTTGTCATCCAAAAAAGAAAATGCAACAAGTTCATCAGAGAGGTACCATAAATGCCCTAGTAACTTTGTTATAGCTTTTTTCGATATCGCTTTGTTTATTTTTTCAAAACTCTTGAGATCTTTCAGTAAGCATTAATTATTACAACAAAGACACAAATATCAGAGATCGCTTTGAATTCCTTTTTTGATAATTTAAACTGATATTTGAACGAAAAAAACTTTGAGACAGTAAATGGCTTTTGCCATCCATCTAGCACGATGTAGACCTGCTGACGCTCTGAACGATATTCCCTTATCAGGTACTCCGCCCAAAATACGACAGTATACACATTTCTTGCAGGGATTCAGTATAACTTTTTTCTCTTTTTATGAAAAAGTTGGAAGAGAGCGTCTTGTTCCTCTTTCTTTTTAAATTTTTGCATATGTATTTTATCGACACCACCTATTGCACCAAGGCGCCCTTTTTTTCTCTGCTCGATCAAAAATTGTCTGTCTTCCTCAACAGAGATCCTGTTTAATGATTCAGCGTGAGCTATGTCAAAGCTTTTCTTTTTTTTAAGCTTTCAGAACGCTTAGCCTTATTTTCTTTATTTTTCGCCTTATTTTCTTTAATTTCTGCCATTCCTTGAATCTATCTTCTTTATGACATCCTTCTTAAATTTTGTCGAGATTCCCGCTCGTTCCCAGATTGCCATAACGTCACAAGCAGAAGAATCACATGAACTCCGATTGTTTCGTTTCATGACAATTTTATTATGAAAAAACAAAGCCAGCCAAGTGTGCATCGAGTGTTTACTTTGTTGAATCATGCATCGATAGTTAAAAAAGCAAATTTTATTTTGATTTAATAATACTAAAACTATTATCTGTCTCTTTAATAACACTAAAACTATTATCTGTCTCTTTAATAATACTAAATCTATTATCTGTCTCTTTAAAGTAATAAAATAAAAATTATCAAATTACACAAAATATTAAAACTTTGAAGCTCGGTAGCGACTCCTAAAATTTGATTTAAAAATAAAATAAAATTAATGAGCTCGTTTTTTGGATGACAGAAGCGAATAGCGGGTTGACGCAGTTACTTTTCAAAAGTCGAAAAATAAGAAGCACCCTAGAGTATATGTTATAACTGCCTCGTTGGTCTATTGGTAGCAAGTGCTGCGTTAGGACCGAGAGGTCCCCGGTTCGAATCCGGGGTCGGGCAAAATTTGTGTGAGTTTTTCTGTAATGAAATTACTCGGCCCGGAGTTAGGAAGTTGGCGGTTGAACGCCCGTGCCTCGGAAAGCAAGTTAAGCCGGTGGTCCTGCGCCTGATCTCTCATCGGTCATGTCGGTTTGCCGTCTCACCGAATTATGAGAGTAAGGGAATAGAGAGTGCACTTGTGTTTGCGCGCACACTTGTGCACTATAATATGTCCTGCGCTATTGGCTGATCTCAATTGAGATCGGCCGCCATGGCTGAAATCGGTCGGACGCCTTTTATTTTATATGTTATATGGAAGTATATGGGCAAGGGTAGGTACCCTTAACTGTCGCTGATGACGCTCTGTGTGCTTTATATCCGTGGTTGCACAGCGAGTTCGGCCACAGGTGACGCAGTGTGTAATCGTATTTTAACAACGATAAGTAACTTCTTTCTACGATCGTTCTTACTTTAATTTATTATTGTTTTTACACAGTAAGATAATTTATTGTAATTCTATGAGAAATCACCGGACTTGCTCTCACCCCTAGATTCTGTCGCGGTGCAGGCTTCTTCTTCAGATATGAATACATTCACAAACCTTTGTCGAAAGCGAGACAGCCTTCTTCGTCGGGCGCGGACATCCGGAAGTCGTAGAGAGCTTTACACAGAGCTGTAGTCGCCTGTAAGGGCACCACCACCTGAAATTTTAAAACATAATTAATTATCTAAATAAATAAAAGGAGAAACAGACTGACTGACTGACATATCGACGCACAGCCTAATCGGCTAAACGTAGGCACTTGAAATTTGGAAGGGACGTAGCTTAGGTACCGTAGAGGTGACAAAAAGAAAGGAATTTCCGAAATTCTCATGGGAACGGGAATAATCGGGAAAATTCTTTTGTATGAAAAATCTTAACCGCTTAAGTTAGACGCTTGAAATTTGGTATGCATGTATTTTAGTAAACTTAAAGCTAACTTGCAACAGGATGTTGCAAAATTTTCATAGGAAAGGGAGTCAGCGGAAAAAATCTTTTGTATTAAAAAAATTAAACCGTAAAATTAAGTGTAAGATGATTGAAATTTGGCATGCATGTACCCTAATGAACGTAAAGCTTACTTGTAAAGCGATATTGCAAAATTTCAAAAATCCTGTAGTCCACGCGGGCACAGCTAGTCAGTCTATATACATTCCAAGGAGCACGAGCTTACTCTTACCTAGGGCTATCACGCCTTAGTCAACCTGTCTGGCCAACACTGAAAAACATTTCTAGGAAACCCTCATATCGCATCCAAGTGCGATGATTTCCTTCTACGTAAACCCGTCGAATAAACGTACACGAGAATTTCATATTTAAAAACTCTTTGTTATGGTATTTGAACTGATACTCTCGCAAGGAAAGCAGCGACATAACCAACGCGGCCATCGATGAGAATATGAAAAATTCACTAGATGGCAATACGTAGGCGCAAGGTGCAACTGCACCATGATTGGTGAATATTGACATGTCTATCAATGTCAAGTCAAAAATAACCAATCATGCTGCAGTTAGACCTCACACCTAAGTATTGCCATCTAGTGAATTTCTCATACGCGTTAAACCTCATTAAATATCACACATAACTAGTCAACCATGTGTTGATAGTTTATTCACCTGCACATATGTGATGGGGAACATGCCAGTCCGCCCGCCGCACTCGCCTTGATACCAGAACGGATCCAACTTCTTCTGAAGAAGGATCGTCTCGCCTTTCTTGAACGAAAGATCTCTGAAAAAATAAAGTAACTTTGAGCATATGTACTTATTGCATGTAACGAATAAACTCAAAAACTACTGAACCTATTTCAAAAATTCTTTAACCATTGGATAGCTATATTCACCCTGAGTAACACTTTATTTTATCCCGGTACGGGAATTAGTTCCCTCGGGACGCGGGTTAAACCGCGTAAAACAGCTAGTTTAAACTAAAGAGCCATTGCTATAAAACAAGACATCTCTCTCAACATTAATTTCATGGTATGTAAAAATTCGCGATTTTGAGAGATTTAGCATATAAAGCCCTATCTATACGAACGAATGTGACGCCTGTTTCTCAGAAGCCATACGAAAGAAAGTTTAATCCGTAAAGTTTTATTTATTTATATAATTTGTTCATTGTTTTTGAATTCTAAAACATATTGCATACTAATATCCGTACCCTTGTTCCTTGGAGATGTAGTCGTACATCGCCCTCGCGTGCGGCGGCAACTGCTTCCCATCCCGACTCATCTGCTGCCCCTGGACTTGCACCTGAAATAAATTATAACTTAATAAGTAAGCATCACTTACATCAAAAAGTCAGGGGATACCAGTCACAACTATCTGTCCGGTGGTTGGTGAACAGTATACGGGTAAGCGACCCCGGCTCCTCGAGCTACTATCGACTCAGTCCAAATCATCCGAGGCGATAGTATCCTTCCTCCCCTTTTCCTTCCCTCGTCATATTTCCTTGCTACTCGTGGGAACGCAATGACTTTGTTAAAACAATGCACACGGCAGAATGGCGGCGACGTGGTCCACAACCCGTCACGTCACGTTTCCCACGAGGTGAAAAGTGGATCGCTGGAAGTGATCTCTGCCTACCCCTCTGGGAAAAAGGCGTGATTTTATGTATGTATGCATGTATCACTTACATCCATCTATTTTCCATTACGCTTTACCTACCGATGACGCACCAGGTAGGTACGGGTGGATAGTGCGCGGTTTTAACCCTCTGCCGCCGCATACGGCCAATGCAACAGTCTAAATGTTAAGTTCCAATAATTGGCTAAGCTCAGTTCGGTACATTTTTTGCATGAACAGTAATAATAATAATAAATATTACACGACATCACATACATCTGATCTGATCCCGTTGTAAGTAGCTTAAGCACTTGTGTTACAGATATCAGAATCAACAGTGGATACACAAATGAACTTAAATATATAATAACACTCCCAGACACTGAACTAACACCGATATTCATCACACAAATATTTGTCCCGGGTGGGAATCAAACCCACGACTCTTGGAACCGTAGATAGTGACCATGGGTCACTAACCACTGCTCCACCGAGCCAGTCAAACCACCAACCAAATATGTGGATCCATCCATCCACACATACAAACATTCGCATTGGACGTGTGTGCTTTTGGTGAAGCCAAACACCCGCCAATCCCATATTAGTAGGATCATTATCTTACCAGCTGATGACCAGCTTTCACCCTGTGCCCAGAGACGAGCGGCTTCCGCGGCGCATTCTTCATCCCCTCCAGGATCCTCATGAGGAGCACGTTCGGAGGCAGCTCCTCCACTTTGGCCTCCACCAGGATTCGGCACTCGGGGCATCGCAGCTCCTTGTGCGACTCGACTATGACCTGGAATAGGGGTAGTTGCGTTTAATTATTGTGTTTTGGGTGACAATTTTTATTTAACAATTATCAGGTCAGCAAAAACTCAGCAAGTATACAGGGTCCTTTGGGCAATTGTGGATAAAATAAATAAACAAACATCACAGAAAATCACATACATTGTTCCGATTTCTTAGTAAGTTGCTTAAGCATTTGTGTTACAAATATCAGAAACAACGCTGTAATTAGCCATTACAGATCGTTTTGATACAAATTACAATACTACGATTTCATATATTTTTTTATTTTGTAGATACCTAATTTAATTAAAACTGGTTTCGAATTAAATAAACCAGAACTTCTCATCCGTGGTGTTCATTGAAATAATTTGTAACTAAATATAAATGAAGAATATTCAATATCCAAATAGTAACTTGTTAGCTACAGAAACTAGACCTGCCCAATTTCAAGTAGCTAAAATTCTATTCCCGAGAGGATTTCTGAGAATCTTCGTTAATTCTTATCAATGGCTAGTGATCCACCCTCGCTTCGCTTCGGGTAAATTTTACATAAAAACCTTCCTCATATCTTTTAAGGCAGCGTTTGTAAGAAACGCTTTCGTTCGACCGTTTTTTATCCTATTCACTTTACCACGTAAATGCCTTTTTATTTTTCGGTTTTTTATATAACCTAGGGCACTCAGCAATAACGTGGCTTTCTATTGGTGTAAGAATTTTTTAAATCGGTTCTGTAGACCCCGAGAGTACCCCTTACTATTTACGAAATATACAAACGCAAACTTTACTTCTTTATATTATTAGTACATAATATTTAATTAAGTATAGAAGGTTAGATAAATAAAAACCCTGTCTATTTCGAGTACCTAGGTAAAGTTCTAATCATGTAATCAATGTATACTGGACACAGATAACTCAGTAAGTAAGTTAATACATTACTGTACATAATTGATAAAAGATTGTAAATTGTCTCCTTCATAGGGAAAAGTTTATTTGTGCTCGTAGTCAACAATAAAATCAGAATAAAACGATTTATTATTTACCTATTGACTCGTGACTAGGTATTTGTGATTATGACTGGAATTTAAACATATTTGCGTATCTTTTAATAAATATTATGGAATTCATAGTACGATCTCGGAGTTGATAAGTAATATCAGTGTAGTGTATATTGAAGGAATAAATCGTCAAAATGAAACAATGGCACATAATATCTTAATTGTCTCTATACATAGTTGACTAATCAATCATAGTAGGTGTGTTTTATAAATAATGTTAATGAATACTTATAATGTTATCAAGTAGAGTATTACTCATGCGTGTGATTTGTAAAAAATAACTCTTTACAACCAACTTATTCGATACCGTGGGTCTGTTAAAATTGAGTGGGTTACACAAAATCAAACGAGTAATGAAGTTATTATGTTAACAAAGACATTCTTGTGTATATTACCTACTACCAGAATGCCAGTGATTTCTTGGGAGGCATCTAGTATTATAATTTATAATCGTGATTTAACTGAATTATCTTTTTTCACAATTTACTTGTATCTATATATAATTTTAAACTGTCATGGTTACACACATTAGAAAACTGAAAGTGTCCTGGATATTTACGATGTTGTTTTTGTTTTTAATGAGCTCCCGATATTTATTTTTATCTAATTGGACAGTGACAATGTCTTTTATATCCGAGTAGTCACCACACGCAAGAATACATGAGTCAGTTTCCAAAATAAATACTGTACCAATATCAGTACGCAAATGCATTCATTTCAGCATTTTAGTCATATTTTATCGTATACGTGAGCAATCGACTGACTTTCACCTGAAATGATAAGCAACAACAAAGTACCTAATCTAATCTACATCGCGTATCAATAAGATCCAAGGTCAAACCACAAATTCAATTTAGTGACTTCCGCTTCACAATGACCTAATTAGAATAAATTTTATCATAACTTTCGTCCATAGTCAGTACTGATAAAATTATAGGTAAGTACTTTTTCAGTGCATGATATTTGTATTGTGGAGGTTTAAAGCAGTGAGCCATTTTGCCAACATCCTTTTTTTCCCTTACTGACATACGATGATGGCTTGGAGTAGCCTCGTCATCATCACCAGACTTGCTTACCCCACCAACATCCATATTTTGAGATGGTAGTAAGGAGCATCGACCCGTAGCCATATTACTACAAGGATATATTCATCAAAATGGGCATTTTAACAAAATTCAACTCGTAGGCTCCCGTGTCCAATTAGGTTTCCGTCTACCAAATTAGTTGACTGATGTCGTCGCATGTATTGAGAAACCTTTTGAAAGCTGGGTGAACCACCTTATTTACAAGACTCGTAAGTCGTAAGGATTGGCCTAAATAAAGTTGAATTGTTCTCTTTGCGGCGCCATATTTGCCAGATCAAATGATATGGCCTCCCGAAACTATTTGTTATGGCGCCTACACACGATATTAAGCCCTTTATTCAATTTAGGACCGACAATTTTAAACTTGGCCCCTTCAAGGTTACAGCGGAACGACTTTCTAGGTAAGCAAATTACACACACAGTTTTTGCTGGAGTCCAAACGTGTTTCGCATAACTTTACCCCAATTTACTATTTTGATGCCTCAAACTTTTAAACTTGCGGCCAAAAAACTAACGGATCAGTTTTGTTCTCGATCTTTCGATATCGGGAAGTTCTTCCTTTGTGAATAAATCTTAACTATAGGAAATGATTTCTTGAACGTTTTTTTATTGGCATATATATACGGAGCCGAACATTCACAGGATTCTTTTAGGGGTGAGAGCCATCCCGTTCCCCCGCAAGTCCGGTGATGATGACAAGGCTTCTCCAAGCCATCATCGTAAGTCAGGGGAGAGAGTAAAAATACACGATTTTCCAAGGAAATAGTTCAAAAATATTGCTTTGTTTTAAATTAAATATTATTAACATGCAAAAATGTTTTATGTGTTCTCAAAGTATTGTTGTGTTATATGGGTATCGCTAAAGTATGTTATTTTAGGAATCGTTTTTCAGATCATTTACAAGCTATCGTGTTCCTTTTGTCCAACGGAATTTGTCTCATCCCTGTTGGACGACTTCATTAGAGGCACAAATGGAGTTAAATTTATAAACAAAGGATAAATTCAACTTCTTCATTGTTAATTTCACTGCTGATGTTTCAAGTAGAAATTAAATTTGATAGGTATTATAAGAGCAAAACTAAGGAGATCTCAAGATAATAGCGGCAAACACGTCTAAATTTAACCTAAACTGATCTATTAATTATTATTTTAGGCCTATCTTATTCTAGTTAGTTACAAAAAAGGTAATTTAAGACTTAATTAGCGTTAAATAGATTTCAACATTTCCAATACTCAATACTCAATACTCAATACTTTATTGCTTCTATAAGTGTTTACAGTGATCTAGATCCAAAGTAAAGCTTCTTAACACGTCCCGATCCGACGATTTCCTAGATGTGGCGTGTAAACAAGATATATAGCGCAGAGCTACTGACGTTCTAATGCGAAAGACAAGCAATGATCCGGGGCTACAGTCGGGTTATCATTATCATCGACTGGTAGCTTCAATGCGCTTTAACTTCTTGGTTCCAGTTTTATACAAGCTAGACCACCACCCTTAGAACTCAGGTGGTGGTCTCTCTCTCGACTTAACTGAACCCATTTTGCGAAAATTTCGTTTTAAGGGTTAACCTTTAGGTATCACACACATTAAAGCACTCAAGAGAGAGCAAGAGTATGATGCACTTATAACTAAATTGTGTGTATTTCGACTAACTGTCAGTGTCCATTAAAACGGTAACATGTTTGTTACCAAGGATCAATTGTCGACATATGAGCACAGAACGTAGAACACAGGCTTCAGTTGCTTCGATTTTACATTTAAATATCTGGGACATTTCCACACACGGTCATCTGACCCCAAACTAAGCAGAGCCTGTACTATAGACTGATATACATAAATTTGATAGATAAATACATACTTAAAATTTTAATTACACGCAGACACGGAACAAACACCTATGTTCGTGACACAAATATTTGTCACGAGTAGGAATAGAATCCACGACTCATGGAACCGTTGTCAGTGAACCTGGAACCGAGCTAGTCAAACAAAGATTTACAAATCCAATGAAATTTACATATAAGTACGTACAAATAAACAGTCTTTAAGTCTCCTAAAATGCATGGCTACGTAATGCTAACCATCCAGTCGTTGATTCAGTACACATTATAATCAGTACCGTTCGATTCAATACAATTATAATACTATATACAAGTGTTTGTGTTATGCAGTTAAACTATTCATACTTGTATCAAAGTCCTGATTACCGGTAGAATAGAATTACAGTACCTAATTTCATCATCCTGTGGGAGTCGTAGAAGGCGACAGGGGGACCGGGAGGGAGCCTCATAGCGGTGATATTCACCAATCATTATAATATTCTGGATAACACTATCCTACTATTAAAAAATGCGACGGTACTGAATGGATTTAATGAAACTTTACAATAATTTTCTATAGCTCAGTCGGTTAAAAGTAGCCTATGTAGTTTCTCAGGGTCTAAACGAAATGTACATTGTATAGCAAATATTATTTAAATCTGTTCAGTAGTTTTGACGATTTTGTCAGTAGCACTTTCCCGTAGAGTTACTGTAGCATTTATAACATTAGTAAAGACAATTAAATAACCCAAACACGGAACTACCAAAAATGTTATCAGTTATATCACACAAATTTTAATGATCGCCCTAGTTTAGGGTAGGCGCGAGCCCCGCGCTGGGGACGCTTATGGGCTAAACCAAAAAGTGTTGTTTATCAACCCCACGACTGCTGTCAGTCGAGTGGAATACTTCATAAAAGTGTAGAGACGCGCGGCGACATACGTGATGGTGTCAAAAGCCAAGGAACTAACGACCAGATGTCAAGGAACAATCTTGATTGTTAGTAACTGCCACCTTAATGTTTGAAGCATGCGTGCATATAGTGCTGACTTCTATCGCCAAATGTGAAACAGACCCGATTTTTGAATCCTAGAACCTTAGGGATGAAAGGCAACCGCTCCTGCACAAGTCCGGTGATAATAACAAGGCAACTCCAAGCCATCAAAATATGTAGTTAGTTAGGAAAAAACTACTCTTTTACATTCTTTAGGGAGAGACTGGGGAGAGACGGGTGAGAGGCATTCCCTCCCCAGCAAGTCCAGTGATGATGACAAGGCTACTCCAATCATCGTAATCAGAAAGAAAAAAAACCCAGCGCTTAAGGAAATCGAGTTTTACGCGACAAACTATTTCACGCGGACGAAGTAGCGAACGCAAAGCTTGCGTTATATTTACAATCGATCTTGACGTTTATTGAATCCTAGTACATAATAGTGTAACAAAATGAACCCAGAGAGGCCTGCATCAGAACACATATGGGAACTTTCCCCTTTGCCGCCAGCAGAGTATTTCCAATAAATGTCATTCGGCAGTCGACCCGGCATGGTATTGATCACTAATTGCCCCACTTACGGCTGCCCCCGTCTTGTACGCTCGGAACTAGAATGTTAAATGTGCTGTAATAGAAAACTGCCGGATGGTCGATATATGTAAAGCCTTAGACTTAGAATGCATTTGAACTAATGGGGCGAGATATATTAACAGAAACTCAAGTAGAAAAATGTAGGTAGATATCAAATGTACTTTGATACAACTCGCTTTATACTACTAAATACTAAATACGAAAGTAACTAAATTTTTTCTGTAGCGCCTTGACGTCAAAACTACTAGACTGATTTTAATATATTAAATATTTACCCTTTTTAGAGAGAAAGAGGACAGACTACTTTTTATAGGGAAGAGATAGAAAACCAAATTTCAGTTATTGAAAAAAATCGCCATATCAACTGTGTTGGTTATAACAATGGGAATAATAAATAGATTCAATTGTATTTATTTTTACTTGCAGCATGGTTGGACACATGATTGATTAATTATACCAATTAGTGTCATCATGAGACACAAGCTACCTAAATAGATACAAAATTATAATCTGAAGTTCTTTAGTAAAACTTCTTTCTGTATGTTCTCTAACACTCTAATACTACGAATTGCACAAAACGGCTAACACACTACTGCCGTGTAAAAATAGGTCGATCTGTGCAGCGGGGATCGATACTCTAAACACTTCATGTTTTCAAAAATAGCACATTTACGAAATGCGACCAGTTTTACAATGCACCTTAGAAAAATATATCACATGTTGCATATATCTGAGCGTATAGCGTATATAAATAGATCGCTCTCTAAATGCTTCTGGCGGGGAACGGTTGTCTAAACAGTTTATTTTGCTTTTGCAGCACATCTACTAAATTGGGAACTTTATAACCGCATCGCTTTGTATCGTTTAACTTCATAAAGACTGTGACTCAGTTCAGTGAATTTTAGTATATTGTCTATGTCTATGTAGTATCTAGTATATGTCTTTTTAAGTAGTATAATTACATCGTTGGTTAGGACAGATATTATTAATCTTAAGTAAAGTATCAACCTACGTTAGTTTTCACAAGTGAAAGCAGTTGACTACTTTGAAGATCTTTGCCAGGAAAAAACATAAATTAAAACAGGTAGAAAACCTTATCAGCTTACTATTAAATATCTGATATGAGCATACATATGTCCGTTACGGTGTCGGGATAAAAATAAATCTATGGCGCCTATAGCAAGTAATCAATACCAAATGATTTTATCGAAATTGTTTCGTTATTTATAATATCACACTTGAACTAATCTTCCGTAAACAGTACTTGCATCGCCTTTATATCATCGAATTGCCAGTAGTATAATATAGTTTTAAATTGATTGCAATTCATATTCGCTCACCGACCGAATAAGACTAATTAGAGAGATGAACTAATGCTAGGGATGTGCAAAAGCTGAAATAAAAATACAATTAGGTTGTATCATTTCAATATTCCACACGCTTGGTCAATTCAGAGAAAATTATCTACACTAATGTATTATACAATATAACTGTGATAAATACGTAAGTAATATTTATAAATAAAATACAATGTCGTGAATATTAAATACGAGTATAATGGCGGACGTCACCCAAATGTGAAATTAAATACACGACTGAAAGATTAATTTTGCGGTTTTTATATTAATAGATATTGCCTGACATCATTTACATAAGGACACTGTGCATTTGGTTCGTCAAAGCGGCTCAAATGTCCTTAACAAACTTTAATGCCATGACAAAAGAAAAAGAAAACGTATGCACATTAAAAAATAACATGAAATCAAATACACTCAACATTATGTTCCTTATATGCTTAAAGGACTAGGGCTAGGGACTAGAGGTATACTATATAAAATCTAAAATATCACATCGAAAACCAATACGTTTAAGCGAGTGTCTCTATAGGCGAGGCGAGACGGATTTAAATATTGTAATAAATTGCCGACATCCGCCCATCCCTAATTCGGGCGTTAAATGTTGACAACTTGGCACGCTCCCTGACTCTTGATAAGTCTCAGCAGCTCTCGCAAGCAGCCCTTTGTACGAATTAATTTGTGCACTCAACATTATTGTAGCGGGAATCATACGCCATTGTTGCCACGCTTTGTTCCTGCTGCGGAGTTATAAATAATAGTCACCATCACTGAATGTCGCCTCTCTTTTGTTAACGACAATAGTGATATGTATAACCATTTTAATCTTAAACCTGAATCAAATGTTCAGACACTGATTTACCTGCGTGATTCAGATTCTGACTTGCTGATTTTGCCATAGGAAACAAAACAATGTTTTTATATAATTTGTTCTACCTAAGCTTCGGAACTCTATGATAAATCCATCGCGGTCAAGGTAAAAAATACACAATAAGAAATATAGTTTGGTTCATTTTTTTAATCGCCCGTGAACTATTCTACATAAACGGTATTCATTGGACATAAATCAAACAGACCGAGTCGACGCGACAACTCACTTGACACGAATCGAAGCTAAAAAAAAACAAGAATTTCGACTGTCAGTAAAAAATACATCACTTGGTCGATGACATTTCAACGCAAAATTATCGGTTCGAGGCATGTTTTCAGTGAAAACTTGATTACCGAGTGAAAGTGTCCTGTATTATATAACCCGGTGTTGGTACATTTATCTCATTAGGCACATCTTATTTCTCGATCGTAATAACGATAAGTCTGAGAGTCCACCACTATTCAACCATTATTCAATATTCACACTGTCTGCTTAGCACTTTCACTCTTATAAGTTAGGGCTATACATAATACCTACCTCATTCTAATCTATTAGTGAAAGTGTTCCTTCTTCGAGAATAACGCCTAGAAGTCTACGTAGATTACTACATAGTATAAAACAAAGCCCCTATATCCCTAGTTTTAACAATCCCCTGAATCCCCAAGCGCCACCCGGGTGTCGCGTCAGTTGTAACGAATTGTTCTGTCAAACCCCAACCGGCACCCGGGTGCCGCGCTCTCCCAATGGACTTTAAGCATTTAGCTTAAATCTTTACTGATTTCAATGTGGTTTTTTTAAGTAGCGGGAGATAGAGGGATTCAAGAGGAAGGTTTCTATGTTGAAATCACCACGACGCGAAGCGGACTAGTAATAATATTAAAAAGCTGAAGAGTTTGTTTGAACGCGCTAATCTCAGGGACTTTTCTTCAAAGGTACATATTGGTAACATAAGAAGGGATCAAAGTATAACAAACATATACTTACACTACCAATACAAATAAATACATTTACAATAGATGTCGTGAGGAAAACATCACCTGTTCAATTCGTACAACGCCGTAAATGTCTGCTGTTATGAACGGTAGCTTCTGAATACTTAACGCTTCCACTTTGTTTGACCTCTTCATGATATCTAAGTGTGCCAGGGCATCGAAGGAAGTAAACTTAGATCCAGTACGACAAAGTTTTAACTAGCAAACAAAATGCTTTTACTCGGAACAGAAATATCATGAGCTGACGTTGACGTCATTCAGACACAGGAATTTATTACCTTAAGTAGCTTATTCCTGTTTCCAGATTTTTTTTGCAAAAATGTTAGCATAGTAGTTATCATAAACATCATCAGCCCATATACGTCCCCACTGCTGGGGCACGGGCCTACCCTAATCTAGGGCGATCAGGCCTTAGTCAACCACGCTGGCCAAGTGCGGTTTGGTCGACTACATACGTACATTACGATGTTTTTCCTTCACCGTTCAAGCGTCGAATAATCGAATAATAGTACATTTTCACAATTTCACATTTGAAAACACACAGAAGACACAGTGGTACGTGACGGAGTTTGAACCGGCGACCTTCCACATGGCTGGTAACGACCTGAACCACTCGGCAATCGACGCTACTTCGGCCATAGACGCTTAAATTAAAAAAAATAGTAGTAAAGTTAGTCAGAATACGTAAGTACGTTATGTGGGTTCAATATGACCAAATACCAGTGCTATAAAAATCACCTTTATCTGCTTCGTCGACTGTGTACCACAGGATAAATGGCATCTGATTAAATAGCAATATCAATTAATTACTCGTGGCGCCTGTTCACTCTTGCTCATCAATGCTTAATTGGTGTTCCCCATTACTCAACACTGCATGTTCATAATATATTTGAAAGATGATTTATAGGAATATTCTAAGGTATATTTTTTCTTAAAGATCACCTTTAACGTACTATTAAACAATATAACGAGTTCCTACTGCTCACTTCATAATCATAACGTTACATAAGACTTTTAAAACAACACAACTAGTTCTTACTGCCTCCATGCCCTTTCTGCGGTTCTAATTTACTTACATACAAGTAAAAGAAAACAGAAGTCTAAATTGTGCAATCTGTCTAAACTACCCTTCTATAACCCCTAACTTCACCCCAATCAGTAGACGGTAGAACATGAACCGTCCAGTTTGTAATTAATAACGTCCAGATGAGTCAATCATGAGTCAAAGCAAATACCAACCGTTTAGATTAGAACAAGCAATAAAATGTGTTTATTTACGACGCCCGGAGGAAGAGTCTGTTAACGCAGGATGCAAGGTACAGACACACACACAAATCTTATTGAGTGTTTAGAAAAACCGGTCCCGGGCACACCGGGCCGTTTCGAAGCTATTCCGATGGTTGAAGGTATTCAATAATTTGGCGTGGTGAATATGTTTTTTTGTCTAACGCTAGCGAAACAGATATTCTTATTACTTGTTTTGTGTGTTGAGAACTTCTTAGGTTTGACATTGGTAGGGATAAGCTACTACATATCGAGCTCTTTTAGTGGTTATTGACTGAATTATTGAACATCGTAAATTGTAGTATGTGAATAAAATGTACATTCGGATTTTGGTCATAGCGGCCGATTTCAATGCAGATCAGCCAACTACTGCGCAGGACATTAATAGTGTGCACAAGTGTGCGCGCAAACTCAAGTGCACTCTTTGCTCGCATGAGACTACAGAACCGATTTCAACTACATACAAATAGACTACATAAATTCATATAATCACGCCTTTTCCCAAAGGGTTAGTTAGACTGGAACCTGACATTTCAGGGTTCTTGTCCGACTACGCTATATGGGAGTAATGTTATCACTACATAGTATAAAGCAAAGCCGTTTCCCGCGTCTGTCCGTATGTATGTATGCTAAAACTACGCAACGGATCTTGATGGGTTTTTTAATAGATATAGGGATACAAGAGGAAGTTTAATATATCTGAAGTGAAGTGAGGGCGGGTCACTAGTACACGATACTTTTATCGTGTACTAGTGAGCTTTAGTCATATAAAGTCTTTACTTTACACGGACGGCCGCGTAAAGTCTCCAAGTCAACTTCGTAGTTGCACGTGGAAAGCTGTACAAATTACATAATCTCCAACAGAGCAAAACTAAATAAGGTAAAAGAATAAATTTTTATAGAATAATAATTAACTATGCCAAAGTTATTCCAGGATATAACACGTGCCACGTCCAAATGAACACCGCATATTCCACAATCTATTTATATGTTTCACTCAAATATTCGGGACAGCTGCTATTGCTCATTACTTCATGCCGTTAGTGTCTCATAAATCAAACAATATTCTTCCTATGTTTGTCAAGATTAACCTTAATCTAAGTTGGATGAATTTAATGTGTATTTTTTCTTGTTACAAAACACGGCGAGAACCAATAACCTTTTAAAAATCGAACTTCCGATTTACGATGTGGCTCAAAATTGCCAAGAGCTTCTTGCATCAATCAGTTACCTAGTTAGTGATATAAATCATTCATCATGAATCGTAAATGGTTGATCAATCTGAATAAGCTGCCATATTGATATCAAAATCAAAAGTACCGGCAGTAACATCATCACAGGTGTAGGGCATTCACTCAGTAAAAATAATTCTGTCTTACATTTAAATAAGTGCTTATTGCTCCCCCATAGACATACGTCTATGAAAAATATATACCCCATTCAATATTTGTATTTCAAAGCCTACGTACATTACAGAGAATTGTGTGTTAAATACCTACAATGTGGATCCTGCATGCTATTAAGAACAAATTGAAATCCATTGCTTAACTATATTTATAGGATCTTCGAAAAAAAAAACGTTTATAGTTTCAAAAATCTTACACATAAGTTGCAAAAAAAACTTAAAGAAAAGTGAGCAAAAGGAAACATCTCAGCATTTATACTAGATAATGCTGTTTTTCAAATGTTCCTGTTCCTTTGGTAAGTATCCCTAACGTAAGTGGCTTCCATGACTTTCATAAAATTATATTACGCTTATTTTGGTGTGGTGTGATGTGATGAATCAACTGATGATGTCAACCGAGCACTGAACCGTCTGCCGTTTACTACAGCGACTCGTGAATCACGAACCCTTCGAGGGAAGTCGTCATGAATCAGTACTAGGCAATTAATTAAGCTCTAACAGTACCTACTTTTAACAGCAGATAATAACCGTGGGAAAACGAATGACGAACCTATTCATTATTTTCACAGGCGGTAAATAAACAACCAATTTTTTTAACGCGGAGAATGCTTGATGCGCCGTCACCGTCCTTGGGCAGGGGTTTACCCAAGGTGGTGTGTGAGACCCGGCTGCCGGTAATGAGATGGATGGAAGAGACCGACAGCTGCTCCTGGGCTAAGGTGAAATGCCCAGGGGTGTACCCACTAAACTCCGCGGCATACCTCATCGCCTATTGGTGGTGCCGTGGTACCTGGCAGAGCCTTCACTCACTAGTTACTACACCACCGGAGGGGTAAATAAACAACCAATGACACAAACTCGTCTCTGCATAATAGTCCAGTCATTTAAGCTTAAATTAGGTAAGAATCTCGGAATTCGAGATACCCAGCTGTAACTTTGTAAATACTTGGATATTGACACCCTAAAAGTGGTCTCAAAACCTACATATGGTAGGGTGTACGCAACTATAAAATTTTCACGGTCAAATGTCACAAATATCAGTTTTATGAACTTTTGAGCGAAACGGGAAGTTTTATCATAAAAGTGTGTAGGAGAAAATTACTTATCATCTAATTATCTATAAAAATTGTCAGTACGTTTTATTCCTAAGATTCAGCATTTCAGAAATACAGCGATGCAAATAGTTGAAAAAGTTGTATTTTCAAAAGCTTCCAGGTCCACGTGCGATTGTGCTAGACAGTTAAAATTTTCACGACTAATGTATTTCAGTAGCCTCTATAACATCTGATACTAGAAAAAGCTTAAAACCAATGTTTAAGTGGGTTCTCATACAAAAACTATGTTTTTTTTTTTCTCACACTTGGCCGGTTTTTAACGTGGTTACCCCAGTAAAACTATTCCAGGCGACACCTTTTATAAGTAAAGAACACGAAAGCCTAGTTCAATAATTGTTTTATGTTGTTTTTCAGTATATTCAAACTGCTTATTATGGGTCAAAAAGTACGAAATAACAATTATTAGAATTTTTGTTTGAAGTATAACTGCAAAAAAACATTTTAAAAATGTTAACTGTCCATTTAACTCTATTATGAACGTGAAGATCCATTTATTATTATCCATTAACCAAATTTAATTTAATGAAACGCAGAATTCTTAAATCTTCTGAATGCTGAAAACAACACAAAACAATTATTTAACTAGGCTTTCATATAAACAACGTGTTCTTCACTTATAAAAGGTGTCGCCTGGAATAGGTTTACTGAGGTAACCACGTTAAAAACCGGCCAAGTGTGAGAAAAAAAAACCATAGTTTTTTTATTAGAACCCACTTAAACATTGGTTTTAAGCTTTTTCTAGTATTAGATGTTATAGAGGCTACTGAAATACATCAGTGGTGAAAATTTTAACTGTCTAGCACAATTGCACGTGGACCTGGAAGCTTTTGAAAATACAACTTTTTCAACTATTTGCATCTCTGTATCTCTGAAATGGTGAATCTTAGGAATAAAACGTACAGACAATTTTTATAGATAAATAGAAGATAAGTAAATTTCTCCTACACACTTTTATGATAAAACTTCCCGTTTCGCTCAAAAGTTCATAAAACTGATATTTGTGACATTTGACCTTGAAAATTTAATAGTTGCGTACACCCTACAATATGTAGGTTTTGAGACAACTTTTAGGACGTCAATATACAAGTATTTACAGACTTACAGCTGGGTATCTCGAATTCCGAGATTTTTTCCTAATTTGACTGGACTATAATAATTACCACGCTTTGAAATTGAAACACGTTGCTTCCATATCTCAAATTATGCATTATAATATTTAAAAATTAGACTAAGAAAAAAATGAATAAGCTGCGTTTTGAAACTTTTTAAGTGAGCAAGATGACCATATGAATTATTAGATTTATGACTTAATAGATTCTCATCGCGACTGAAAAGTGTACCAGTCCCAAACGTTGATATTAATGCGATCCGACGTTAGATGGCTAGAAAAACCACATCATCAATATAGTCCTGCCGTTGTCCCACGCTAAGTGGAGTCGGCGCAACATGGCCTTTGCTTCCATCGTCAGGTCTATCATCCTCAGCTCTGTGTCTAACTCCTTTCACTCTTAATCTCACACGAAATACATCCATGTCTTCTTCGGCCTTCCTCTACTATGACATCCATTCACACTCATATCTACTCGACACTCTTCTAGTCACATGGCTTTCTTCCCTCCATTAACATGCCCGTACCAAGCTAACCTTGCATTTCTTAAATTTTCTAAAATTGATGCAACTTACAGACTTTCCAGATATTCATTTCAAATAACATAATGATAAAAACCTAAATAAATGACGTACCAAAACTAAATTGAATTCAACACGTGTATAGTGTACTAATATAAATCTAGAATGTTTGGATTCACACAGCAAATACTATAGTATAGGGTATCATCATACAATTCATTATCATCAAGTGCTGCTGTGTCAAGAGTTAATTAACGCAAGTTGCTTTCAATAACATTTTTTCTTCGGAGATGACTCATCTCAAACAATTGAAATGATTCCACTTATCGATCATACACACAAGATATGAAGATAATCGCACATGCATAGTAGCATTCTACTGTTTCACTGTATGTAATGTTATTTCATAAGAGGACATTATGTTTCGGTATTTTTAGAAACTAGTTTATGGCATTTAATTGGTTTATGGCATTTAATTGGCAATTAATTGGTATTGTATTGTATGATAATAAAAAGAATTAGGCCTGAGTATTCATGATTCAATTGGCCCCTACGTATTGGGCCTCTGCCCTAAACCAACCTTACAAAACACCTGAAAGATTTCATTTCTGTTAAAATCCACCAGACTACACACAAATTATTTTACGTACATAAAAAGACGTGTGGCACTCGGGGACTGCCGCGGTATAGCTATTGCATAGCATCGTCCGATTTCGGAGCAGCTCGTCTCGATTCGTGCGAGTTTCGTAGAGTCGTACAATACGTTTAACCGCACGCACACAAACACCGTACCGAAGTCTACCGAACTGAAACGACGTTAGACGATTTTGAGGTTTTTTTCGTTACGGAATTTCTTGGTTCGGTCGCCGCGCTCAAAGCCCGCGATAAAAGCTATGCAATAGCTTAAAAAGCCTTCTAAGTAAGCTGTTTGAAACCGTCAACATAGTCGTTATCATGATCAAGAAAAGACACAATTATCTCGAAGACCATAGAGATACTTAGTAGAATGACTTATTCCGACTAATTCCATCGATCAACATTAATTAAGACGCTAATGACTATTCATTCACATCGGAACTTATTGAGTACTCATTATCAGCATTACTACTCATTGACACTCAAGTATTACTTGATCAATGATGTGTCGAACGTTAGTAAACAAAGCTAATTTCAAATTACCGAACTGTTATAGTCTTTTCTGGTTCCTTCCTCTTTTTAGCAAGCCATTACTATAATCATTTGACAATTGAATTAGACCGTTTCATTCCCTAATGTGAAATCCAGAAGAAACATTCTATCATCATCATCAGCCCATATACGTCCCTACTGCTGAGGCACGGATCTACACTAAACTAGGGCGATAGTCAACGACCAAACATTCTATACATATATTTTGATAAAATGCATTCTATCCAAATACGGATGTAAAGCAAATGTTCAACGAAGTTCTGCTAGTAACTTTGTTTTGTTGTTTATAGCGTTACCGACAACCTCGCTATGGATAAAAAAAAACAGACTAATCTGCCCTCTATCCAGTCCACCCTTGGAATAACGTATTTCCGTCCCGCCCTTGTAATAAACATATTTTGTTGGCGTAACGACATTTCTCCCGTCAGTACCGCGCCGGTATTCGCTCGCCGGCCTATTTCAGAGTGGTCCGTTTAAATGTTTTGTAACGTTACGACGGCGCCTTTGTTGTCGTTGTTATGCACTAACAGTGTGCACTGACAGATGTGATGTGTACACAGGCCGTCTTCGCTACCGGCCGACTTAAGGATCGAGGAGCGATTTGACGAGGATCGTTATAAAATGGCTCTTATTGCTATTGAAACAAGCCAAAACTGACTTATTATCCAATAATTTTAATTATGACATTATAATTATTTTGCCAGCGACATCTCTTCACGAAAGAAAGTCTATATTTTGTTCCAAGTGATGGTTGGACACTAAGTACCCAATAAAAATAAAAATAAAAAAAACAACGAACAAACACAGATGTTCATAATATATATTTTTTTTTTGTCTTAAGTGGGAATCGAACCCACGACTCTTGGCGCATGAGACAGGGGCATGCCGTACAAACGCAGTGTTATGTACTCGTTACAATCTAATAGACCATCAGCCTATACTTTACATGTTCTCATGCGATACACTTTGTTGTATATTACAAACATAGGTGTGTTCCTAAATAAGGCAAAGAAAGTATACATATTAATATTTGTAAAAGAAGCGAAAGTGGTGTGCCAGGACCGCAGCACATGGCAGGAAGTGCCTCTCTGCCCACCCCTTTGGTAAAAAGGCGTGATTTTTTGTGTATGTACATAATATGGTATATCTAGAATAGCATACTTTATTAAGCGTATCTACTATTTCAATTGTTCTGTACACATATTTGTCTATACATAATTGGTCTGGTCCGCTCCCCATCTAAGGTTGCAGACGTCATAAGGCAATGGCTCCATTATAAACAATAATCAAACTGTTTTATCTAGGATCACGGCCATGCCAATCTAGCAGAAGGGAGCACTAAATAAACTAAGCGACTGTCTTGAATCATAATACCCATATATCTGGTGTCAGACAGCTGTTTTAGTAATAGGGTATCTGTATACCGCTTTGACTAAGGAAACCAAACTCCTGTGGTACTCCGTGTGGTACTTAGTGTGGTATACATTTATTTATATAAACATTGGTCACATACTTGCTTACAGTTTCCCAAAGCGCCAGTATTGTACGTACATGTCAAACTTAATACTAAATTACATGTCTGATAGAAAATATTTTACAATGTCAATGTTAGTTCGGTCAGTAAAAATAAAAATTGCGTCATAATAATAGTCTTAACATTAAAAAAAATATATTAAACAAGTCAATAACATAAAAATTAATTAATGGCAATTAAGTTATAAAGTTTTGATTAAGTTATACATGAGGATACCACACTGACACTGAAAACAGTGTGGCTAAGTTGGACTCCTATTGAATAAAAACCTTACGTGCTTGCATCAGCCTCAGTTGGTTGAAGAGGGTAACGCCGTAAGATTAAATATAATACCTAAGGAACCACTGCCACTGTATTCAAGTATTAACTCCTCTCTTAGTTGTACACATATTTCTTCATACATGTGTAAGCAACTTCCGAATCGGAAGAATAGTGATATAGTAAAAAAAAACAAACAAATACCTACCTAAAAGATGCTAGATCTACATACGTGAGAGAAAATTATTAAGTCGGTAGAGCGTTGTCATATCCAGTCATACCCGTACATGCTGTCACATACGGTCGCGACGACAATCCGTTCGTTTCTTCGCGATTATAACACGACAATTATCAACATTCTTGGAAGTCATCAAATAAACCTATCTCGATTGTGTGCATGTGTCACGGCTGCTCACATTGAATCGCGTTCCCACACACAACGATTGTTGTTAAATTATTTTACTGTACTTGCACTTGTTAAATAATTTACTTGCAACAAACAAGGAAAGCGTATTTACAATACTACGATAAATGTTGACATCGTTTAGATAAATGTGAAAGATGTGTCTCTAAATTCTGAGATAGATACTGCTCCTGTGACGTACAATAGTAGACGACTGTTAACGATTTACAGGACTTCGGTACAATATCAAGTGTATTGACTGATTAGAGAACCATCAATAGCTCTTTGGGGCTAAACCAGGGCGCGATCACGCTTTAGTTAACCCAACCACCCTGGCCAAGTAAGTACGGCTTGGTCGACTTCACACAACCTTAGAATTGTTTCACAGGTTTCCCCAATAATAATGTGCGCTTTTACGATGCTTTCCTTCGCCGTAGAAGCATCGAATAAGCGCACATATGAATAAAACTTGAAATGGCAAAATTTGTATGGATCGACCTTAACGACTAGGCTATCGGTGCTCTCATACATACTCGATTAAAGAATAGAAAATGTAGTTAATATTTGGGGTCGCTCGTACCCTCGCATAGAGAACTCAAATAAACAAGTGTATAAGTAAGTACATACTTATATCAAGGTTCGATAAGAGTGAAAGTGGCTCAAATTATGGTGTCACGAAACGTGCTACAGAAACCAGCAGAGCAAAACGGAGGGCGAGGTGAAGTATGCACACGCCGGTATTCGAAGGAATGTTCGATAACTATGAAACAATTTGAGGAATACCTTTATACCGCTACTTCTAAAAAGCTTCGTCCTAGCCTGCAAAAGGCTAGGACGAAGCTCTTTTGTTTGGTCAGTATACATCTTGTAGAGCGCGATAGTTGCACGAATTTTCGCCGTAACAATATTGAATGAATTGGGAACTTGTTAGTACACGAGTCACCGAAATGATTTCATATGATATGTGCTAGTTGAACTGTTGAGTGTATTTTTAGGGGTGATGTGATAGCCATTCGCTCCCCGTAAAGTCCGGTGATGACGATGAGGCTACTCTAAGTCATCATCGTATGTCAGTCAGGAAAAAAACTATTAAGTTTAAGTGATCATATTAAGTGAATATGATTGCATTTATTAGAAATCTTCTACTACATTAAGTACCTACTGTCAATAATGTTGGCGTATAAGCAGTAGAAACTTACCTTTAAGCATTTCAGACAGAAGGTATGCTGGCACGGCAGAACCCTGGAGGATGTGTCTAGCCTCTCCAGGCACACCGAACACTCGAGAAGGTCATTTAACAGCCCTTCATCCATCCCTGTTGGACCTGGAACAAAAGAATTAACTATATTTACAACTTATTTCAACAAGTCGTCCGACAGATGTCGCTGTTTTAAATTAGATACATCGCGTTTCATGTTTCTTTAGGATCATATGCTACTGTTCTGTGATTGTCTTGCTTACTGGATAATAAGGTATACATACGAATATGAGTAAACTATTTTCAATACGGAAACCGCACGTTATCATTTTCGACACAAGTGCAAGGTAGTTAAAGAGATGAAAACTAAGGGACAAAACATTATGACAGTTTCTTCCATCATTCCTAAGCGTTTTGGCGAAATTTGCTTTGATGATGCGCCGCTCAAAGTCGCTGTACGATGAAGATCACCAGTCCTGGCTCTCTTGTCCACAACTTCGGTGATTATTCGCGCCGGAGACGGGCGACCGAGACAAGAGACTACGACCGTCACTTGACAGAGGCTTGTCCCCTGCCTCCTTCTCGAACTGTCGAGTATACATTTCCTATTCCTAACGTCAAGAGACGGTCGCGGTCTCCCGTCATGGTCTCCTGTCTCGGTCCCGGTGTGCCATCCGCTCCCCCGCAAGTCCGGTGATGATGACAAGGCTACTCCAAGTCATCAACGTAAGTAAGTTAGGAAAAAAAAATTCTTGGTCCCAAAAAGTTTTTCTAGCTTTCATCATTACATTTGTTTCCACCAGTGCAAATCCAAACTGAGCTTTCATAGCTATAAACGATTCTATGTATCACACACAGACACACATCTTCAGCTTCATATGTACATCTCTGGTAGAAAGGCAGCCTTATGCTTTGTAATTAGATTGTTACTTGATTGTATGTGTTTTTAGAGTGTCTTGCTATTAAATATTCTGGGAGTGACTAAGGTTTACTTTTGCAGCCAGAACTTCGATCGCGCGACGAATTTAGAGAGCAAACTTCTCTAATTACATTGCATTAAGTGGAATTAAGATAACAGACACAAATTTAAGTGTGCATTTGATGTAAAATAATACCTACTTAATTTGTCTACACTAGGTAATGTTAAATAGTAATCATTTACAAATATATGTTGCTTAATGTTCATAAGACTGAATTAAGGGAATAAATGATAAATTCAAGTATTTAATTTGGCATGGCCAATATGGCTATGATACCCCTTAGCATTCAAGCTTTTTACAACTTTGGGAAAAACAGAGTAAAGTTTCTCTAAAGAAACTTTAATGTTATCTGACGTCAGAATGCTGAGACTAATTTATTTTATGAAACTTTATCCATAAAAAGTTAGTGTTCTACTATTTCAAATGTTTTCACTTAAGTTAAGTCACTTAAGAATACTCCATCATTTGATTTGGCTCCTCACAAGAGCACATGTTGTGATTATTTCCAAAATAATTCATTAATAAAAAAACATTTTACTATCTAAGTTCCTAAGAAAAATGTAATTGTATAGCAGATATTTTGGTTTAATAACTGTTAATTAGATATTCTAAGTAAACTTTTTCTGTACTGTAGTGATTAAAACTGTAATTTTAAAGGAAAATTTATATTTAGCAAGTTATTAAGTAAAGAGATTATAAAAATTACTTCATGGTGGGTCAGGATTTTTCAGATGGTTCAATTGTACAAAATGTGAGCTAGCAAAGAAATATTATGATTAATTTATATCTGTGTGCACTTGCAGGTCAGTTGGGTTACTAAACTACCACCCTAGCATCTGTAGGATCCAGGTCATTATACAAGTACAAGTATAAAAATATACCTAACTAGTCTCCGGGACTTCGTTTGTATGGACTACAGGAATTTCCATACAAAGTTTTTCTCCAATAACTCCTGCTCCTTTGGGAATTTTGCAATATCGCGTTGCAAGTAATCTTAACATTTATAAGGGCACCTGTATGCCAAATTTCAATAATAAATCTTACGTGGTTTAGATTTTTTCATCATCATCATCATCATCATCAGCCCATATACGTCCCCACTGCTGGGGCACGGGCCTACCCTA
Source organism: Maruca vitrata (assembly GCA_039566165.1). NCBI lineage: Eukaryota > Metazoa > Arthropoda > Insecta > Lepidoptera > Crambidae > Maruca > Maruca vitrata. The sequence continues at coordinate 11,571,495 of CM076930.1, forward strand.
AACTAGGGCGATAAGGCCTTAGTCGACCACACTGGCCAAGTGCGGGTTGGTCGACTACACAACCTTAGAATTTCTTCATATAAATTCATATAAAAGTTTTTTCCTGGTAACTCCTGTTCCCATGAGAATTTTGCATGCACATTGCAGCACATTGCAGCTTTAAGTTTGCTAAGGTACCAGCATCCCCGTTAATTCCCATTTCCATGGAATTTTGGGAATTGTATAGTGCACCTCTACAGTAGCTCAGCTATGTCCCTTCCAAATTTCAAGTGCCTGTGTTTAGGCTGTGCTTTGATATGTCAGTCAGTCAGTAAGTCAGTCAATCAGTTAGTCAGTTTCTCCTTTTATATCTTTAGGGACTATTCTATTAGCTGCATTGAGCATCAAAAAAACATTATTTTATATAGATTACACCTTATTTGACTATGATTTGTATTTCAAGGAACTTGTTTTTAATAATTTCAACCTATAGACTCTGAGCAGTACACTTGCAGTTTGTTTGACTAAAACATTTGTCAGATTACAATGAAAGCACTGCACCTAGTACATAAAAACTATATTAATTAGGGGTGAGGAGAGCCATCCGCTTCCCCGCAAGTCCGGTGATGATGATAAGGCTAATCTAAGCCATCATCATATATCAGTTAGGAAAAAAGAGGTGTATATTAATTTAAAGTTGTGATAATCCCACTAATAATCATGTTAGTTCACTGCCAATATTAGATGAGCCAGCAACTTCGTCCATGTATCCCCAGTTTTTTACACATTTTCTATGGTTTCTGTACTCCTATTGGTGACAGCAAGATGTTATATAGCCTAAAGCCATCCTTAATAAAGGGTATATATCCAACACAAAAAGAATTTCAATTAGAACCAGTAGTTAGCATTCAAACAAACAGAACAAACCTTTCAGCTTTATAATATTGGTATAGATAATATCCCACCAGCTACTTTTACCAACTTCCCCAAATATTTCATAAGTCTGTATTCAGTTTGGGAATTACTTAATACATATGTCTTGCATTGAATTGGAAAGTTTAATACTACAATGGAATTAACATCTATAAAAACATGATGCTAAAATTCAGCACCAAACTTAGTAAATACTCAGCTAGTAGTTACATTGTAAGTTACTGTTTCCTTGATGTTATCACAGGATCATACTGATCAAATATTTATTATATATCTAAATAAAGTTTGAAACCAGACACTAATATTATAATTTTTCAAATCTATCAAGGAATCTTTACAAATCTGAAATACTAGTATGAAAAATAATCTTTTAATTTTTTTAAGTGCACCCTATAAAGACTATTATTGTTAATTGTTCTTCAGGATAGTAGTGTACTGTAATAATAACATAGGCTGATATTACATACAATGCATGGAGCATTGTATTTAGAATAACCAAGAATATCTTGTATAATCTTATCTGACAAAAGTCAATACAAACAAGATAATTCTGTATGTAAATGTATTCTTGTAATAAGATAAACGTAATATCTGCTTCTGATACTTTGATCATACTGATATGAAGTTATTATTTCTTTGATATTATCACAGGATCAAACAATTTCATTTTAAAAAATAGTTACTTTGTTTACATCGTTTTTCAAACTCATCACGATGCTATATAGTGTTTCAAATATTTATACGTGTACGTCTAAATAAAGGTTGAAACCAGACACCGATTTTACCATTTTTCAAAACTTTTCGACAGAAATAGGACATGCCTAAAACAAGTAGGTATCCTAACAGTCAGTGGATACGTTAGAACTTAAACTGTTGATGACTCACCGAATGATTTAAATTCCAATAATGTTAGCGGGAAGCCTGTCCATTACTGGTCGCTACAATGAAACAGAATCCACGGGATACCACCCCGACGGAATCATTCACACAATTTCACAAACACATTTCATTTTTTATCACACATATTGTAGCACTAACGTATTAGAACGGTTAAATTTATAAAACACTTGCGATAAAACTTTTTTTCACAAGAAATATGCACTTGTTCACACAAAAACTAATGCAATTTCACACACAAATGCCATTCTCGGAAGACCGACGGTGAAGCGGGGGCGGGTGGACAAGCGACTATCACAATTTGGGGTGAACATGTCGCTCACATAAATCTACCATAGATATAATAACAAAAAATGTACCCAACTGACTCAATCATAGTATTTAATGAGTTAATTGTATCCAGAAAATTTTAACAACAGATTGTTATTACTATTATTCTGGATTATTCAAAGGGAAAATATTGAACTTTTGCGAACATTTAAAAGAAAATCTGCAGCATGACTTTATATTCCTAATACTACTATTTACGAGAAGATTGGATATGTATCTCGAGGCAACATTGATCAATGACGTTTGTCTATGCTAGATTTTATTTTTTAGTTCATAGTCAATATGTATGAACCTCGATCCAAGTTAATAGAATCCTCGATCTAAGTACAATAAATTAAACTGTATTTTACCACATGAAAGTCCATTTTTAAAATATGAATGAATAAAAAAACTTAATGTATAGCGTACATCATTCGAAAATCAATAATCATTAGGTATATTCGTCAATGTCCAAGCCATGATTAAGTATTATAAAAAACGAAATGTCAATATGTCACTGTCACACGAGGAGCGATGAAACTGAGGAGTTGGTGCGTTGTTTTTATTTCAATAATTTCCAAAAATGTCTCGAGACAAAAGTGTCTGGTTTGCGGAGGAAATTCTACTGGATGCTAAATTAATAAATTTCCAACTTGAAACGGGAGAATGGGATGCCGTAGAGGAAATGTTACGGGCCGAAGCGCAACTTTCCAGGGATGCTGAAACCGGACGACTAAGACCGTGAGTTTTTTTGTAAATAAATATAGCTATCATTTCGTTTGAACCATTATATTCATTCATTTTTGTTCATAAATGAATCCCAAGTGGTAATAACACAGCATGTTTCTGTTGCAGTAAAAAAGCGTCCGAGTACACTCTACGGCTTATAGCTGAAGTTCTGCACATAATGCGGCTAGATGTAGAGCAGGCATCCTACAACCGAAGCACCCTCGCCGTGGCGGAGCAATGCCTGCGTCTGGTCCGGTCCTGCGCCGCCGCTGGCACAAAAATGCAGACATACATCTCCAAGGAACTCTCCATTCTGGATTCCATGCTTATTCTCGCCACAGAATACCAACATCCCAATGTTGAGTTTTTAAACGAGGAATTGCAGAAGAAATATGAAGGCTGTATGACAGTTCTTGTTCAGACATTAGGAAATTTAGTTGTGAACAATCCATTCAATCAAATTATGATATGGAACAAATTTGATACAATCATTTTGAACAGTTTAGTTGGTCAAAATGATAAGATTTCCTCTGCTGCTGCTATGATTGTGTACAACATCCTGTTGGGACAACCAAATGTCTTGCCAGATGATGTCATGCTGCTTAACTCACTTGCCTATATGTATATTAATGGTAACACTGAATACCCACATTTAATAATTGAATATTTGATTGGTGTTGAAAATACTTACATAGAAAAGTTGTTTTCTAAGCTAGATCCTGAATGTCGTATGCTAGTTTTAAATTTAGCTTATAATATTCTTCAATCAACTGAGTCTCAAGATATCAATGTGTCAGTTAACTTTGTGAAGTTCATGGCACATGAGTTTAAGAGCAAATCAGATTGCATTTTGAAAACCGTAGACAAGTATGTGAATACAATAGAGCCCCAGGAGGTAGTTTATTTGTTGGAGATCATAGCAACGGCTTCAAGCATGGATGCATACATGGACTGCCTGCAAGGAGACACTTCATTATTTATCAACTGTGCATGTAAGTAGTTCTTAATATAAAATACTGAGTTAATTTTTAAATTGCAGCCTTCAATAAATTTTGTTATAAATTAACTGGGTACTGATTTTGGCTGAAAATTTAGTTTACTATTTTTTAAATAACAGTTGCAATAGAATCATAAGAATAAAAATTACTGCTGCTGGTTTTACTGTAATTCATAGTAAGATTGTGGTTCATCAATACATGTCAGATTTCAAAATTAAATTACAGTTTTACTTCGTGCTATCCACAAGTTGGGACGGGAGAGTGCCAATTTCTTCTCGTCACTGAACAAGCTGTACGCTGCTACCGGCAAGCACCTTATCAATGATGAAAATTTGCCCAGTGCTGCCATTCCTGCCGAAAGTGAGTACAAAAATTCTAAAGTGTTTTCTTTTCTGGGTAAAGGTCTCTTAAGTCATTCTTGAGTTGAATGTATTATAAGTTTTTATATTTTACACATATTCAACTTGAACAGATAAGTCATACTGTATGTTTGTATTGTTAATAGTCACCCATTTGTCAGCAGATGTGTCTCTGTTGATTAAATTTGATTGAAAATGGTGTCCTTTGTGTTTCAGTACCACTCACCAAAAACGACTCGGCCGATAACATGTTATCATGCAATGAGACCACATCAGAATGCACCGAATCAGAGAGCAGCGAACAGTACTTTGAGTGTAACGACATCCCTCCCTACATGGAGACGGTAAACTCACTAGAAAGCCTTCAACAGCCACTTAAATTTGACTCCAAAAACGGCAGTGATCCTAACGTTAAAATTGATAGTGATCTGTCCAAAGTTGCTTATAAAAGAAGTAGTTCAGTACCTAAAGCTGATGACCGATTACAATATTTGCCAACAAGGAGAATAAGTTTAGAACATAAAATAGATATAGGCGATGATACGGAACCGCCGTTGATAATAGACTCGACGTCGCCGAATGGCAGCATGAACACCATAGCGGAAGTAATTCCGGTGGCCTTGCAGCCCAGACTGGAACTTCAGCCGACTAGCGCTACCGAGTCCCAAGAGAGTACCCCGAATGACCCTCCGACGGAGATCCATTTCACTAAAGAAGAGCTCAAATCTGAAGTTAAAGCGTCGCCCAGTGAAATTTCCCCTCCTTTGGCGGATACGCTGCCCGAAGCAGAGTCACAGAAACAATCGCCTGATACACCCAAAGAAGTCAAGAAGAGTCAGAACCTGTCGACGGATTTCGATCTTAGTGAGCAGCTGCAGAAGATATTGGGTATAACATCGGAGAAGACGCGAGGCGACAACTCTAGCGCGGAGAAGAAAAGCGAACCCGCGAAAGAGGTGAAGATCTCGGATGAGAATCAGGTCAACAAGGTGCCGTCAGTGAAAATTGATTCGCCCGAAAGTCAGAAAACTAGGTGAGAAATTAACTTTGTTCTTTTGTTTTGTAAACCCTAAGTATTAATAAGATGTCTACATAAATTATTATTCATTAATTAAGCAACATCCTCCTAGTAACAGTCAGAATAAAAGAATTTCTCAACCATCATGTACTAAGTGAAGTGTCTTCTTTTACTGATCACTTTAGTTTAGGGTTTTATTTTTTCTAACTGACATACATATGATAATGACTTGATGGCTTCCGGGGAAGCAGATGGCTGTCTGTCTTTTCTGATGGCTCTCACCTCTAATCCTAGTTTAGGGTAGGCCCATTCCTGGGGTCGTATATGGGCTGATGATGATGATGAAATGTTCTTCTTTACAGGTTAGGAGCAGTCGACATGACGACCACGAAGACGGCGGTGACGAGCGTAGAGACGGTGGAACGGCACGTTGCGTTCGGCTTCAAAGCGACCCTCGTGCGCACTCTAGCCAACCTCTGCTGGAAGAACCAGGAGAATAAGAAACAGGTGTTTTTTTATTTGTTATTTTTTAGAGAGCTTAGTCTAAAAATTTGAAAAAAATCGCATTCATGACCCCGCCTGAACGGGGACATGGACCAGCGGTCTTCCGATATCGCGACAGACGCTCTAACAACTGAGCTATCCAAGCGAATTTTTCCATCACATTTACCCAATAGCCACGGGTGTCGCCACCACCGCTACTGATCTTTACAGAAATGTTATGCAGAATGGTTGCACTCAACAATTTTGTTTTTAATTTGTTGTTTTAATGCTATTTAGGCTCTAAGGTAAACTAAAATTTGAAAAAATGGAATATCGGGAGAGCGGTAGTTTTGGTCATGAATGCGATTTTTTTTTCAATTTTAATCTACAAGAAACAGTTGACTGACTACAGCTTGACTCAACTGATTGGTGGCCTCAGGGTTAGTGTTGTAACTAGCCTGTTTAGCCCGGTGCGAGCTTCAAACCTTCGACCGCACCCTTAAGTAATAAAACTAGAAACTTTTATGGTCATTTCTGCGCCCTCCCGGGCCAGCCTTGTGACACAGCACTGTCTCCAGGACTCCAGAGTCTTACCTACCTACCCCAAGGCAATTTTGTATAAGCCTGCGTCCACGTAGAGCAGTGTACCTAATCCTTATTTATTTATTATGGACATCCAACAAATCTTACACGAAAATTATTTACAATTATTTATTATTATTCGGTAACTAATATTATGAATGCTAAAGTGACACTGTCTCCACGCCTGGCGCGCCTTCTCTTCTATACTTCCGACAATTTGCACACAGTTAACATTACTTAGTAACGTCTACCAGAGTAATTTTTGATGCGATATATGGTTTAACCGCAAACTGTGTGAAAATAAACTTTTGTTATGTTTCAGATGCGAGAGTTGGATGTGATTCCAGTGCTTTTAGATTGCTGCAATATTGATGCTCGAAATCCATGTATCCTTTTGAAGTAAAAAATCTATGACTGTATTTTATAAAAATTATAATTAGATATTTGTTTCTTATTATTCTTATACTAATGGCTGCATGATCCTATTGATTTACCTTACATTATTTTAATCAGTAATAATGCAATGGGTTATCTTTGCCGTTCGTAACCTGTGTGAGAACTGTCCAGAAAATCAGGTTAGTACCTTAAAACCTTTTTGTCTATGACTATTACTTAAATGTATGTTATTTACACATCTGTTACATATCTTTTTCTTTTTTATTATTTTGGTTACAGTTTTATTAGTGTATTTTTTACTTTTATATTATTTCTTTTACAGGAAGTAATTTCGAAAATGACCCTCCAGGGTCCAGTGGACAATGAGGTGCTCCAAGAGATGGGCCTTACTCTCCACACTGACTCCCAAGGGAACTCCATCAAAGTGATGCCGATGCCACGAGGCTAGTTGTAAACACATAAATAGAAACACAAGATAATATTCCACGCGTTTGCTTTGTGCAAGAAAACTATTTGTAATTTATTGTAGTCATGTATTCATTGTATAATCATATTGATATGAATAAAATGATGAAATCATTGTTAATTTTTGTTTAGTATCGGTCGTAACGGCTTCGCATCATTCTATTATTATTGTATTTACTATTAAGAAACTTGCAAGATTTATTATTATTTCAATGGAAGCTTCCTAAATAGGACCTTCGTCATGTGAAGCGTGCGAACGCGGCGGGGTTTAGATTTTATGAGGAACGCAAGTCGAACTTGACGAGACGCACGCGTGAGACGGGTCAAATACTTTTCCCGTTGGCCCCGCTGCAAAGGCCTTTATGTGTAAATCATACAATCTATTGACAGTAGTTACTTGTCCCTAAGACTAGGCTGTACAGGATAGATTCCTTTGCCTTTCCTTGATATGATTGGATAAAAAAAACACTCCTTGTTATTGACAGTGACAGATAAATTGACTGACGTTTCTGTTGTTTTCGTTTATCGGTAGTTTTGCCCAGACAATTCGAATACATAAACATTAAATATGGTTAAAATAGCTTTACAAATAAAAGCGACGCTGGAATGTATAGAGAAGTTATACACGAACCATCCACATTACCAGTGGTTCTTGAAACTGAAGTGCAGCAGTTGCGGCGAAGTGTCGGACAAGTTCCACGACCTCACGGAGGCAGACAAGGTGCCCCAGAAACACAACAGGTCCGAGACGAACCTGCTCATCAAATGCAAGCTCTGCTCCAGGGAGAACAGCATGGATGTCATTGAGGGGAGCAACGGTATGAAAGCATAAATCCTAACCTCAAAATGTATTTCTTCGTTCATAACAATACAAATAAAAAGCAAAGTTATTAATGAACTCTCAGATGTAAGACAAATTTAACAAAACCTACAGTACGTACTACAAGTATGATAAATCAAATGAATATGAAATTAAATAAGCGAGAACATAATAACATAGCTTACTTTACTATGTGTGCTATTTCAAATAGTTTACCTATATCAACAATGAGAATATTGATAACATGTACTATACTGAAGTATGATAAGCTTATTATTATTGATATCAATAGTACTTATAATGTAAGTGTACAAAATTAAACTTTATGAATATGCAAGTACCTTGTTTGTGGCATTAAAATATTTTATTTCTCTAAACTAAAATTTCAAATGCCTTTGGATGTATCATTACTACTTTACACAGTTCCATTAAATACTATTGAGTTATTACTAAACCCATATAGCCTAAAATATTGTGAGCACAATGTTATACAGGTAATTTTTTTTTTCAGGTGCTTTCACAAGTAATGATGCAAACAAATTTAAAACAATTGTGATATTTGACTGCCGAGGAGTTGAGCCTGTTGACTTTGAGCCCAAGTCAGGATGGATTGCAGAGGCTGAAGATAATGGTATATAATTTGTCACAATTATAAAAGAAATTTTTGTATACAGTATTATAGATTTAAAGACTGTTGTAACTTTTAATGAATTTTTTAAGTAATAAAAGATAAATAATTAGATAATGCTTTATTATAAAAGTATCGTCTCTAGTGAACCAGGGAAATGAACCTTCATTCCAGGTGCACCCTGAAAAAGTAGTACAATTTTTTTATTTTTTTTTTATAAAGAGGCTAACAAGATGACCTCACTCCACCTGATGGTAAGCGGTAGTGAGATCCAAATATGAGGTTACAATAGACCATATTGAGCCTGTCGCACTCACCCTGAAAGCCGTGAAAAAGGAGACCACTGCTGCGGCAACAACGAGACAAGGCGTGGAGTCTCGCATTGGTATTGAGCTGTGCGGGTCGGAGTTGGCCAGTCCGCCGGACGGAAGGGCCCCCGTGTCTACGGGTCTCCCAGGCCGGCGGGATGACCCGCTCCGCCCGCACAATGCCGCCGCTAAGACTCCACTGGTCCTGCGCTTGCCGCACCAATGGTCCCCCCTGGCTCCGGTTCGTACAGTGCTGATCCCGGAACGCGACCTGACCGAGAGAGGTCAGAGTCACTTGGCGGGTTTTACACAACTGTATGGTGGTAACAGCAACTGGTCGACAAAAATGTCTCCCACCTGAGACATTTTTCTAATTTGTATCTGTTTTTAAACTGTTTTTTACTGTTATGATTCATTAAGCAGAACATTATTTGTAAATTTTATTACAAATCTGAAAATGATATTCCAAAATATCATTTATGCTTATTTTATATTGTACTACAAATTATTAATGCCATCATATTATTAATTTTCTTATGTATTACTTACTCTCCATTTTAAATTATGAAAATGTTCTGCACCAGTGACTGCTAGGCTAGATGTTTTAGGGGTGAGAGTTATCTGCTCCTCTGCAAGGCTGGTGATGATGATTAGGAAAAAAAAAAGGCTAGGTGTTGCATGGGTAAAGTTGTCAATCTACCTTGCATTGCATATCTGGGGCTGAATGGATATGCTACTGTTATGTTACACGAGTGTGTGTTTTCAGGAAAGAAATTTGATGATGTGGATCTGACTGAAAAAGAGTGGGTGGACTATGATGAGAAGAACCAAGCTTCTGTGGGTGTCTATGAGTTGGAGTGGCAGTTCATTAAGGTCAAGTGATTTAAGTGTATACTTTGTTATATTTTGTTTACATAATAATTATGAATGATTTTGTTTTATTAAAAAGATATTTTAAAAATCAGGTTTAATTTTTTATTCAAATTTAAATAATTTATGTGGTAAAATAGAACATAAGTATTATATTTGTTGTATTAGATTATTACTTAGTGTTTCCCAGGTGATCCTGTAAGATTTGTAGGCTTAGGGCCTAATACTTACCTTATACCCGTAGCATTGTCGAATTATATTAACATAGATATTTAGGCATGACAGACCCAATAACGACCCCGTTGCAAACACATAGTAGGTACCACCATCTATAAAGTTTACCATTATAATATCAAAATGACTATAATAAATCATCATCATCAGCCCATATACGTCCCCACTGCTGGGGCACGGGCCTACCCTAAACTAGGGCGATAAGGCCTTAGTCAACCACGCTGGCCAAGTGCGGGTTGGTTGACTACACAACCTAAGAATTTCTTCGCAGGTGTGCAGGTTCCTCACAATGTTTTCCTTCACCGTTAAAGCGTCAAATAATCGTACATAATGAATTTCAAATTTGAAGAACGACCTCTCGCATGGCCAGCAACGACCTTTACCTAGCCATCGACGCTTTTTTAAGTAATCCTGAACGTCGGATATAAAAAAAGTGCGGAGAACTTCAAGTATGTACAACTGAAGAAAACTAACAAAATGTTTTTCGTGGCGAAACGCTAATCGCCAGATATGCGCGTAGCGTACGTATGCGTCGCGATTTCGCGCGTCACTCATGTGTGACACTTTCGCGCTTCCTATTCCGCAGCTGAAACTTTTAATTGCTGTTACAGACAGTTTTTTTGATTGATTTTATATATTACTTATATTTGATACCAGTTTTCCGCCCTCAACTCTGTCCGTTTGAGAAACAATTTTAACAAAATGAAGCTTTTTTCTTTCCTAACTGACTTACGATAATGGCTTGGAGTAGCTTTGTCATCATCACCGGGCTTGCGGGGGAGCGGATGGCTCTCACCCCTAATAATTGAAGCATACCTACTTATTTTATTTCAGTTCAATGACGGTTAACACGTTGGACCCCACGCCTACTTATTGCCATCTAGTGAATTTCTCATACGCGTTAATCCTTATTGGTTGAACCGTCTTAGGTAAGCGTGTATAAACATTCAGACGAACAGACCAATGTTCTAAATCTTATTGTTTTTAGTCTTATGGCGTTAATAAAGGCCTCCTGCTTTTTCTTATGCTTTTGTAGAATTTAATGAAGATACAGACAGTGTTTTATGACAATAAACATTTTGTAAGTGCTTAATAGGTAAATGTAATAACAATACGTACTTGTAAATAATGTACGATGTCCGATAGCTAATTAAGCTTGCATTTAAGACATTGTTATTAAATGAGAGAAAATAAATAAATATAATTATTAGAGTGCGCAAGTGTGCGTGCACAAATAAAAATGCAATCTGTATTCCTAAATGCAAATATTACTGTTCCCTCACTCTCATACTCGTAGTTCGGTGAGGTAGCACCTTGAATTTAAATTAATATGGAACTAGTGACCCGCCCTTACTTCACTTCGGGTATATTATACATAAACACCTTCTTCTTGAATCCCTCTACTTATCTATTTAAAAATACATAAACAATCCGTTGCGTAGTTTTAAAGATTTAAGCATACACACATACAGAATTACAGACAGACGCGGGAAGCGACTGTGCTTTATACTATGAAGTGATTGTAAAAAAAAACTAAGAATTATCCCATACCTCTGAAACAGCTTGTATAAAAATTAAGAAAATATCACGCATAGCATATTAACTGTATGATGGAATACCGATGATAATGTGCCAATACTTTTATTTTCTCAATGGATTACAGCACCGCGGCGAAAGCAATTAATTCTTAACATCACTGTGGTCGTGAGGGTGAGTGACATGGCGCTATGCAATTTGCCGCCAGCCAGGCATTTAGCCGCTGCTTATTATTGCCGATGAACTTGTCCGTTCAATTTCTCGATACGCGGTAAATATCATCGATTTTTAAGCGTATAATTCATATGTTATGCTACGATTATTGGACTCTTTAACGCTGAATAAACATCGTGAGGAAATCTGTATACCTACGAAGAAATTCTCAGGTTGTGTAGTCGATCAACCCGCATTTGGCCAGTGTGGTTGACTAATGCCTTATCGCCCAAAGTTTAGGGTAGGCCCGTGCCCCAGCAGTAGGGACGTATATGGGATGATGATGATGATACTCATGTACCCATGTATCTAAGTTTCTTCGGGTGATATCTTGCTATTCAATTTTGTAAGAAATAGCTTCTACCGATTGAGTGATTTAACTCAGCATTGACTAGTAGGTACATAGTAGGAAGTTTTTTTTTGGGGGTAGGTAGGTATTTAATAAATGCGGCTTTGTCTTGTCTGGAAACCTAAATTTCAATTGAACCACGCATATAATTTGTTTAAGTGTTGCACAACTCGCAAAATGCAATTTAATTAGGGATTTGATTTGATTGTAAAGGCAAACTTTACTATTCATGTTAGCCAATTATATGAAAATAGCGACCGGTATAAATGATATTTTATACCTTCCTGTTGAATCACTTTATTTATAAAAAAGACCGCATCTAAATCCATCATAAATCTAAGCACACATAGGGACAGACAGCGGAACCGACTTTGTTTTATACTATGTAGCGATTTAACATACAATACGTTGCTAAAGTATCGGAAGTCCGATCCCTAACACACTGTATAATATCCCAACCGTTATTAGTTCATGTCTCGGTAATTGCTTGTTTTAAAATAAACACGACATGAAAATCAATCATACGCAAACATAAACAACAGGAATCAGTTTCATTTTCAACTTATAAATATGGAAGCCAATTACTCGCTGATTTATAAACTGGAACGATAGTGGTAGCTATTAATATTTATTTGTCTACAAGGTGCATTCATATGCAATTATTACAGACTGGTCTATTTATTGCAATTAGACATCCATCAATATGTTGTAGTAAGTGCAGTGTTGTGTGTTTGTTTTGTTTTTAAAACTGTGCCTAAATTGTTTGCTCTTATACCTATTATCTAGGTCATGTTTATTTTCGTTTTGTGCATAAAGAATCTTGATCTAGTCATATGAAGTTGGAGATGCACCAATCAAATGAGACACACAAATTATCACAGTAGCATCCATTTACTCAAAACGCACGGGTCTCAAAAGGCCGACATTCTCTCGACAATAACTTACATATACATACTATAAGGTACATTGTCCCGCGACGTTGTAATCGCTAACAATATTTTATAATAACGTTTTTTTGAGAATTATTTACAGAAACAATCGAATAAATATTGTTTATGAACTGCTTGTGGTACTGGACGCCGGCGTTGTAGTCTCAGAATCGCTTTTATCAGACCTGGAGTAGAAGCCGGAGGTGAAGTCGTAGTTGTGTGAGGAGAGCGAGTAGGGCGCCAGGGTGCTGCCCGTCGCCTCGTCGTAGTCCGATTCCGACGCCGCGCCCGACGGATACTCCTCGTGGTGGTTGTACGAGTACGGGTTGTGGATGTACACCGGCACCTTGACCGGCACCTTCACCGGCACTTGCACCGGCACCTTAATCGGGTATGGCACCTTGATCGGCACCGGCACCTTCTTCTCCACCGGGTAAGGCTTCGGGATGTACACCGGCACCTTCTTTTCCACCTCCACTTTCTGCGGAACCAGCACTTCCACGGGGACCGGCACCTTCTTCTCCACCTCTACGGGGTACGGAACCCGCTTCTCCACGTGAACGGGGTACGGTTGTGGCACTTTGACGGCGAACGGCTGGGGGTAGGGCACTTTGATGGGTACGTGCTTGACCACCTCTATGGGCTCCCTGACTTTCACCTGGACGGGGTAGGGCACCTTGGTCTCGACGGGGTAGGGTTGCGGGACCAGTACTTTGACGGGGACGGGGTAGGGCACTTGCTTCTCGACGGTGACGGGGACGGGGACGGGGCGGTCCACGGGGACGCGCACCTCGACCGGCACGGGGACCCTCTTCTCGACGGTCACGGGCACGGGGTGCGGCACCTTCACCTGCACGTGCTTGATGACGGGCACGTGGTGCACCACCGGGTACGGCTTCGGCACGTACTCCTTCTCCACGACCTTGTACGGCACGTTCACCGGCACCTTGATGCCGATCGGGTACGGCACCTTCTTCTCCACCGTCACAGTGTACGGGACCGGTTTCTCGACGATCTTCACCTTCTCCACCGGCACTTCGACCTTCGTGGCCACGGCTACCGGGAACGGCTTTGGCACCTCGACTTTGTACGGGACTTTGACTTGTTTCTCGACGGTTTTTATGTATCTGTGGTGATGGTGGTGATGGTGGTGCTTGACCTTGGTGAGGACGCGCGGGCGCGGGGCCGGGGCGGGCTGGTGGACCTGCAGGTGGGGCTGGTGGACCTGCAGGTGAGGCTGGTGGACCTGCAGGTGCACCTGGTGGTGGCGGTGGCTGCCCTCGGCTTGGTGGTCTTCGTACGCATTCTGAGACTGAGACTGCAAGCTCGGTTTCACACTGTAACCAGAATAATAAGGGTTCAGTTGGCGCGCCTTCTTATAAGGCCTCGGCCTCTCGACCTCGGGTTCTTGTTTTTGCGAGCTTTGTATGTTTTGCAAGTGTTGCATGTGTTGCAATTGTTGCGCGTGTTGCATGTGTTGCATGTGTTGCAAATGTTGCATATGTTGCATATGTTGCAAATGTTGTATAGGAACCAATCCGAATGATTGCAAGTACAGCATGCGCTTGTTCAGTGCCGGCGCCTCTGGGCCGCTAATGTCTGATCTTTTGCTTATTTTGTTTTGTATTATTGATTGGCGCCTACCTCTCGGATAATGCGGTGGAAAGATCGGTACCCAGTCGTTTGGTTCGAACGTGGGGTAATCGACCGCTGGAGTCGTCGACCTTTTCTTTGGGATCCTCGTCACGGGTCGGTAGGTACGCTTAGGAGTCTCATACTGCGGTAGAGTTTCGTTCTTGAACACGTATCGTATCCTGTGGAAGCTCGCTGACGAGTCGTGGTCGTTTCTGTCTGTGCTAATAGTGTTATTCTGCACGGAGTAAGTGGTTTCATTTGACAATTTGGTCTTGTTCAACTTAGCATTCATCTGGTCCAATATTTTCTTTGGCCAAATCCTCTTGTTTCGAAGTGGTCTTTTCGTGGTGGTGCTGAGCGCGGGAGTCGTGGTCAGCGTGGTCGCGGTCGACCGCGGCGGCTTCACCTGTTCGTTTCGTACCCCGGTGATCGTCTGAACGGGAAGGTTGTATTTATGGTTCTTGACAATCACTGTTTGGTTATTGGGCGGGTAATAGGTTACAGGGGGTCGGGGTTGCTGCTTGGTATAGTAGGGTTTTTTTATGTGCGAATGTGGGATCCCTTTGTGATAGTTGTAGACAGAATTTGGAGGGGGAGGGGGATAGTATGTTTTTAAGGGTTGAGAGTATTGCGGACGAGGAGGTAGTTTGGGTCCATTGTAGTAAGGGCGAGGGGCATCGACATAGTACTTGTGGGGTACATGTGGATGTGGTACTTTTGAATGGGGTCCGTTGGGATAGGGTGCGTTAGGATGGGGCGGTACGTTTGACTTGTCGGGGTAGATGGGTGGCTTGCTTGGTGGTCTGGGGTCGGTCTGGTTGTCTGGACCGCTGGGCTTCGCTGGCGGCGGCGTCGGTTCGGGCTTCGCTACGTACTTGGGCCCAGTAAAAGCATTCTGTCTCGATTCTTCTGCGATTTGATCAGGGTTGTAGTGGCGGTCGTCCGCCGCCACGCCTGTTCCTCCATTAACGACGTTCACTAAAACGAAGATCAGGAATGCCGTCTGAAAGGAAAAATTGTTCATTGAATTTCAAAATCTCCAGGGTTTAAATAAATTACATAACGTTCAATATACATGTGCTAATAATATGTATCTAATAGGAGGTATCTCCAACCATACCTACAATAATCTAGCCTTCAATAGGTACATTATCTATTTATCTCGATACTTCTTTTAGATTAGGGCGAAACCCAATCTAAGAAAAAAGAAGATAATTAAAAAGTCTCAGTAGCCAAGATCGGAAGTGAATATATATTTCCTCAAATGCCCTAACATCATCACATACATCATCATCACTAAAGTTTGTAACACAGAACACGAACAAGGTATTCATGTCAGCAGTTTCCAATACAATCAACCTATTTGCGGAAAGAGTTATTTACAAGTTGTAAAAAGTGAATTTATGTAGAGGCAGGCGTTGCGGGGTTCCCAACTATTTATGCTTCATGAATGCGGTTTTTATGCGCACGCGCAACTCGCACGCCACCTCCCTTCCGCGTCCACACATGCGTTACGCAAGTTTGAAGAAAGGGGTGTGGTGGGAGCAGCTTCCTCCTGAACAGTTCCGATATCATTGAAAAAGCATCGACTGCTCGTGAATAGAACGCTCAGTAGGTGAAATGTATTTCCGTTACATGAGATCGTGCCGGGTCGTGGAAATGTGGATGCATGTCGTGTGCAGAACACGCGAAGTAGGTATCGGTACATTGTCTACAACAGGAACGATGATAAATATCTTGTACCTGTGCTACAATGCTGAAAATAATTATTTTACTATGATTTTATTAAATAAAATAGAAATAAAATTATTTTTAGTCTTGCTTAATTGATAAGGGCTATCAAAGAAAAATAAATAAATCCCCACAACTACTTAATTAAAATCACATATCTGCCTAAACGGACGTAAGCGTAAAAATGCTCCGAATTCGAAAAGACAATTAAATATTTTACAGTTAAAATAATGGTTATTCTTTTATGAGAGTTTTGAATCGACCATATTACCTACCTACTGTAACCTACTTTGTTGTTGATCACTATTTGTCGATTTATACGATTAATCGAAAGAGCCTACATAAATTTAAATTATAAAATAACAGGTATAACCTAATACGTTTTATTTTCTATAAACCTAGTAAATATGTGTGGTAAATGCACCATTATTTTTTAAATATAACGGGACGCACGCAGAACTGACAAGTTTTCAATGTAGGTAGTAAAAGTGTGATCAAATACTCCTATAATTAGGAAATCCGTCGTCACTCCCCCAGGGACGAACAAGAAAGCGGTCGATCCTGATCTGCAGTTATGATTAATTCACTATAATCTTAGCACTATACAGTCAAGGAATATTACACAGATTACAGAGTGCACCTTGTATGCGGAATTGCGTTTATACTCGTAGGTACCTAAGTGCGTACTCTACGTTATATATCGCAATATTTCATTTAATAACTTTGGCGAGTAAACTTAGTTTTGGGTATTGCCTACCTTTACTTAATATTTATTTATTTGCGACAACATGTAAGATACATTAATAGGGGCTAACGTAGATAAGTGTTTATACACCGCTTAGGGGCGGTGTATTTGAAGGACTGAAATAAGAGTTAGGTATCTTGGTGTTATCAAATACATAAACCTAATAACAATTATTAAGTATGTCTATGCCAATAGGTATTTATTTATTTGTATGTGACTAAACGAATATTGTGCAATTTCTTAACATTCATATGGATCTGCCGAAATGTGCGTCACAGTGTCTAACTACTGTTACTTGTAAAAATTAAGTATTTTAATTTTAAAAATGCGTTACATACACTTTTTCACATTTCTATAAAATATAATTAATTAAGAAAAATACCAATGTTGCTTACCTAACATTAATGCCTTACGCAATCGGTAGGTAGAGACCGCATGGATTTGGTAAAGGATTTTATTTCATGCAGCGGAAAGATTCTCCGAATTCTATAAAGACAATCAAATATTTTACAGTTAAATTTATAGTATTTTTTTTTATATAAGAAAGTTATGAAATTGGGCCATACCTACTTAATCACTATTTGTCTATTAATGGATTAATCAGTAACTAAAGCCAACATTCTATTATCGTTTCAGTATTCGGCCGTGCATTAACGCTAAATTTTGATACTTATGTACGTATGTTCAATACTTATTATAAGTCTATTACAAGATTATTTACAAGTTAGATATAAGATAACCAAATACAAATATAGGAATAATGTACATCATATGCCAATAAAGAAGATATTCATATTATTTCCTCGTTTCACCCTCTGGAACCACCTTCTTGACCAACCAAACATCACTTTTAACACGTGTTACGAATCTCAAATTTTATGAAATACTTAAATAATTTTATGTAGGTACTTATGTATTATTTTAGGGATAATGGATATTCAATCATCCATGTAGATGAAAATTCACTTCACTCTGTAATATAACTAGTGCATTCACACGAAACACTTCCATCTGAGATGATTTTTGCAAGATATTTACTACGACCATTTAGCGTTAATAGATTTCAATTTAGATAACACTGTTTTTACGAAATAATCTTTCAATCACTTCCCATTCGCTAGATTGATCACTGCACACCATCACTACACTTCCGGAAAAAAAACTTTTAAAAACTTAAAAATAATGGCGCCCGTTTTTCCCGCGCTAAATTGCTCTCCGTTTCAGGTGATACCTACCGATAGGTGTTGCATAGTGCGGCACTCGCGGCCAGTCACGGGCATGAGACGTACGTAATGAGGGCCGGAGGAAACACCACTCACTTATATAGCATTGGTAATGGGTGGCTGGGTTTCGGGACGCGAACTTTCTCTGCCAAGGCCAATATTTGTTGGATGTTCTATTTAGTCTTGTTCCCATGACATGGTAGGTACAGGGGCTGGAGGTGGTCGAATCCTATTGCACGCTCGGAGTCACTAATGCTTGATTCGTGGGATAGGTAATTTAATACATATATTACGAGCAACTATATCTTATAGGGAGGTATAATATTAGGTACTGAATCTTGATCTGCTAAATTACTATTTAAGGTTTGAAGTTGACTTGATGCGTTAAAAACGAGATGGACCTAAACTTTGAGATGCGCAAAGACCACTACACGTGCGCATATCCTCTATATTATCATATCATCCTAATGTATTATCACATACTTAATCATAGTCAGATTATAATCTTATAATTATAACTTATATCAACAAAGAAGTATAATATCAATATAGCAATAAAAGTAGAAATAGAGCATTAATTCAATCATATGTAACTTGCCACTTAATTAAAATTGTAGATATTAATAAATTACAAAGTTTGATTGCGTCTATGCAGTAATGAAATTATAGATGCCTAACTATAACACTTCTAGTGCTTTATTAATCATCGTTATATCCTATTCGATTAATCAGAATAAATCGTAAGTAAACAGTTCATTTCTGAATTCAATTTCTCACCTAATCCGCGGTTATCCAACAACTGTATGTACTTGAAGAACAGTTTAAAAAACAGCGGAGGGTGCCCATAGTAGAGGAAATTGTGGGAAGAATTCTATCATACTGGCCCAATTTCGAATTCGGACGATTGACAGACAGACGATTAGATAGCGAGGTCTTAGTAAATAAGGTTTTACTTTTTGGGTGCCTTTGGGTACCCTAAAAGAATGTACCTAGCGGTATATTTTTTATTGTATGAAAGATAAAATATATGCATGGGCGTACCCAGGTTATGGCCATGGGTTAGTGATCTGATGTTACCCCTGTACCTACCTGGGTTCGCCCATGAATTTATGAACGTTATAAACCGACATAGATCTTAATATCGCAATATCGCAGACGAAGACTTATTTTGGGGTGAGTACATAAGTACCTACTGCCTGCGCCGTCTCTGTATAGTTAGTTTTATGAACCCAGTTGGGTGCTAACTTATCCTTGCATTGCCGAATCGCGGCACATAGTACACGAAACGTTTGTTATTATTATGCCCACATTTCCCTATTTCCGTTCTTCCGCAGGCCGCGGCGTGCGTGCCTCTTTACGCAATGCGCCGGGCACGCAAATCAAACGGATCAGGCTTCACGCGAAATCATCAGATGTACTACACCACCAGACTGTATCATCAACCATCTGGCCCGGTGATGAACTTACCTGGCTTGACACAAATCAGATGCCGTCATTAGGGTGAGAGCCATCCGCTCCCCCGCAAGTACGGTGATGATGATTAGGGGTGAGAGTCATCCGCTCCCCCGCAAGTCCGATGATGATGACAAGACTACTCCAAGCCATCATCGTAAGTCAGTTAGGAAAAAGCAAGGCGAACGGGCGGTTCGTATAAGTCGTATTGTAACAGTATCAATTAATACTAGCTAGGTGGATCTTGATGAACAACCTGGTGTCTGAGTTTTTTTATTTCAAATTTGAAAAACACATTAGTACCTGGCGGTCTTTGAACTGGCGACCTCTCGCATGGCAAGCAACGACCTTAAACCACTCGGCCATCGACGCTTTACATGCATTATAGCCAGCCACGCATAGAATGAACGTCAAAGGTACCTAACTTATCCTACTTATATATAACCTACATCTGTATTGACAGAAAGTGGATTAAAATAAAGAGAAAAGTACCTATGCTGTTTTCTTTGCCGCCCTTCCATTGTCTCTTACCGAGACCTAGTGTCTTGATAAAACGCTAAATAAACTAAATAGATAGATAATAAATAAATACATTTCCAATCAACCTGTATCCAGCTACCCACGCTGAAAATTGCCGGTCGGTCGACTTCCCTTCACCTTCTTAGACTTTCTTTAGCTTTCTTTCGAAGTGGATCCTCAAAAAAAAGGAAAACCTAAATACCTATAATTTTCTAAATTTAATGGTGACGGGATTTAAGCTGGCTGCCTCAAAGCATGTAAACCGACGGCCTTAGCAGAAAGGAGTTTATTTTACGTCTTCAGATTACAGACTAGGAAGTAATTATCAATTCCATGATTTCCATATGCTCCACTGATTCTTATAGAACATAATCCCAAACGTAATAACATCTAGTAACAAAGGTCCGTAAATCAATCATTGAAAAACACCCGTGGTGCTTAGGTCATAATCCAATCATTTGAAAGTATAATCTTCAATCGATGCGAAACGAAGAATCGGTAACGAGGTAAAGTTAGTAATGGTTTTTTGATATGTAGGCTTCATTACATAGTATCTGTACTATACAGATATACAGGGTGTAACAGGGGGTGGATCATCGTAAGGCAGAAAGTCAAATCGGTATCGTAATTATAAAGACCCACTATTGAACTACTTCTAGAAAAAAAATCATGCAAGCAGGT
This sequence comes from Maruca vitrata, assembly GCA_039566165.1. Taxonomy (NCBI): domain Eukaryota; kingdom Metazoa; phylum Arthropoda; class Insecta; order Lepidoptera; family Crambidae; genus Maruca; species Maruca vitrata. The sequence goes on from CM076930.1 coordinate 11,592,516, forward strand.
CCAGTAGTTAAGCTACAGTGAAGACTTTTATACTGAATTCCGGCTTCTTACAAAAATTTCACAAAAATCTCAATAACTTTGGAACTATTGAAAATCGCTGAACATACATGGGGGTTATATCGATAGGTATTAAAGTCCCTCATCGATTGACTTACGATGATTCACCACCCCTGTTACACCCTGTATATCAGCAACTTCAGCAAGCAGAACGTCTTCAAGTTATAGTGAACTTAAAAACCACAGTCGGAGTACCTAATATAACGTTTAAAAGGGACAGTGCTTTAGCGTCAATGTAAATGCCTTTGTTGTAATGATTATTTTATCCCGTTTATTACTAACATATATATTTTTGATTATTTTACCTATTTCTATACAATTATCATCATTCATCATCAATCATTATGGATATTTTAAAAGAAACACATATTTAAACACTAAATATTTTTTTTATGAACAAGATTTGTAGTAATTTATAATACATATTTTTAACAATAGATACACAAATAGGTTTTAATATACATACATACACAATACATTTTCAGTACGCCACCTCGACAATAGCTTTTCAAGTGCGCCTGGTGTTACAGACAGACAACCAAGAAAGTGATCCTATTAGCACAACCTCATACAAAATGACCCGACGCGAGGAGTCATGTATGAATCCGCGTTCAGTGGTGGTCCTGATAGCACGTACCCACTAGGCCCCCAGTGAGCGGCTGACTGTCCTTCCATTTTTTTTTATATTACACAACATCACATACATTGAACTGATCCTGTGGTAAAATAGCTTAAGTACTTGTGTTACGGGTATCAGAATCAACAGTCAGTCAATACACAATTATTTGTCCCGGGTGGGAATCGAACCCGCTACTCTTGGAACCGTAGGTAATGGACCCTGGGTCACTAACCACTGTTCCACCGAGCCAGTCAGCCAGTTTGCCTCTATACATTTTAAACCGCAAAGCTCAGACGCAGCACATCACGTGCGTGCCGGATGAGGCAAGCTAAACGTCGCAAACTGCGTATTGAATGCTATTTAAAATGTATAGGGAGGCGAACTGAAAGGAAACTGTGCCGCTCATTAATGGGGATGTGTCCTTAGTTATATTGTAACCTTAAAAATTGCTCCTTCCTGGCTCGTTGCATCATTGGTTAGTCACCAAAAGAATATTTGTGATCTCCCATGTCTAGATGTGATTATGTATGTATATATCTGTCTCTGACATTCATAGTAACACACTCTGCTTAGTTTGGGAATCAGATGGTTGCCAGTCGCCAACTCCTTGCGTCCAGATTCAACCAAGAAGTCCCCGATCACTGTATCTCCTTCAACATCCTCAGCCGGTACTTGTCGTCGGGGAAGCGCATCTTCACGACGTGTCGAACCTCCTCGCAGCTGTAGCTGACCAGCTCCCGACCCTGGCGCCAGGTCTCGGCTAACTCCAGCAGTTGGGCGCGCAACAGCCGTGGCAGTTGGCTGAACTTGCTCCACACAGAGATCTTAGACTCCAACTGGAATGGGGGCTGAAAAAAAATTTGTTTACTGACAGATTTGCATTGATGTTATTCCTGATGCCGTTATAACGATAAATATTAAAAACAAAATAAAAGTTATATTTAAGGGGGGCTCCAATACAAAAACAAGTGCTTTTTTTACGATATTAGTACGAATAGTAGAATCCATAAGTATGTTAGTAATTGAAGCCACCAGAACCAGAGTGGCCGAAGTGACATGAGCCGTAATAGCGTGCACCAGTGATCTGGGCCCCTGTACTCTATTGATATAGGACAAAAATCATAACATCACATCTTTTTAAACGGTTTTATAAAACATCCTTTTACTAAAATGACCTTTGAATCATTCTGGCTATCAACTATTCACTTCATACACATACACACACACACATATAAACAAACACACACACACACACACATACTCACGCACGCACAAACATACACAATCTACCTGGAGATTATATATTTTATTTCTAACTAGCTGTGCCAGCGACTTCGTTCGCGTTTCCCCCGTTTTTTACACATTTTCCATTGTATCTTTGCTCCTATTGGTCGCAGCGTGATATAATATAGCCTAAAGCCTTCCTCGATAAATGGTCTATATAACGCAAAGATTTTTTCAAATCGAACCAGTAGTTCCTGAGATTAGCGCGTTCAAACAAACAAACAAACAAACAAACTCTTCAGCTTTATAATATTAAGTATAGATTAGTATAGATGTCCTTCCGCTCTCCTAATAAATTTGCTGTGTCCATAGTTAAATCTTACTTTTTAAGCAACATCTTTTGTACATTATGGAAAAGCAATAAATATTTTGGGTTTGAGTGTGAGTTATTAAGGGGTTTGAAAGGGAACATTTCCATAGTAAACTAAAAAATGCAACTTTTGGTTTGGGCCACTCCAGTCCTGGTGGCATTAATTACTACCCAGAAAATTTTATGGAGTATCTGTGACACCTGACACTACAAACGCCAACAACATTAGGCAATAGTGTTATAAATCATTGCATGGAGAAAGTCAGTAAGTCAATAACAAAGAAATGTGACTGACTGAAATGGAATGCCAGTCGAATTTACGACTATCGTGAGATTGGGCAATTACCGCCACCTTCACAATAAATTGTAAGATATACATAATATATCAATTGTAGAAAAGATAATAAATCATTAAATTTAGTGAATACTACGTTTTTGCAGTATAATTTTTTTGTGTCGAATTCCGTAATGCGGTTTTATAAATCCACTGTATTAAGTTAGTTGTTTATTTTGTTTTAAATTTAATATAATGGTATGCTTGCTTCATAATAGAAATAGCACAACCAAACTAAATCCACACACACGCCACCTTTGAAAACCTTGGAAGTTAATTACCACTTACTCAGTTTCCAACAAAAATATGAGAATCAAATAATTAAATGTATTACGTAGTGGTAAGAATCTTAGATACGAAATAAAGTTGCACACTTTATTTTCATGTTTCCGACTAATTCACCTATAATTATTAATTATTTATAGAATCGCCAACATAAAATACTGTGACATAAAACTTAACAATTACAGCATGCAATCAACACCAATGCAGACTTACCTCAAAAAGCACTTCAATATCCTGAATGGCGTCTTCCAATCGCACAGCCAACATGTGTACCAGCTCTTCACTAATTGGTCTGGAGTCAGCGAACACCCTGACCAGGGCGGACTGGCAGAGCGAGTGGACCAGTGTGGAGAGGGCCTTCTCGTACATGCGCGGAGGCAGGACCTTCAGCCAGGTGGCCTTCAGCTGCTTCATAAGGTTCACCGCATCGTTGACAGCCGCGTCGAACTGGTCGTAGCTCTCTTGCGTCCAGGGTTGGGCGATAGGAGCGTCTGGATAAGTAAAGCATATTTGTTGTAGGCATACTCTAATTAGTATAGTATGAGTATGAATATGTACTAATTTGAAAACAGTGGAACCACTGTGTTTTCAAATTGAAATTCATATGTACGATTATTCGACGCTTTAACAGTGAAGGACTAAGCCTTATTGCCCAAGTTTAGGGTATATTACTTTGGCCAGAGGAAAATTAGATTTTTGCTCGGTGACTATCAATAAATTTACTTAGTAGGGACGACGACAGTATCCGGGGGCAGCTGGTCCGGTCCAGGTTTGTGAAGTGTCTTTGTAGTTATTTTTTATGCAATAAAGATGAGTACAATAAAAATCTAATATAGAGCAAATGTAATAATTTTATTACCCCTATTTTCAACAGCATTCATTATTATATTCTTCTGGCTCTGCAAATATAGGGACATCTTCTCCAAGCCAAGGACCCGCAGGTCTTGGATGCACTCCAGCAGCACGGTGACGAGCTGGTCTGCCAGGGAGTGTGGGAGCATGTTCCTCCAAGGAGGGCCGAGCAGGCCATGAGCCAAGTAGAAGCAGTTGTTGAAAAATATTGCTGGAAGATACACAAATAAAGGTTAATGAAGCTCATTGTTTCTGTATTATGTATTGTAAAAGATTGTGAGAGAGGAATATAATTTTTTTTTTTTTATATTATTAAATATTTTTATGTTTGGATGAATCATTTAGAGATTTTGTAATATTGTCCAGAGAGGAGACCTATTAATGCTTAACCGATTTTAATGGCCGGTGAGGTGAAAATAATTGGATTAATTGGGCGCGTTTATAGCTCGCTAAAAATGTATAACCAGACCTTAGATCATACAAAAAATTTCAGGGTATTAAAAAAAAAAACATTACCAATATCCAAGGGACATGTTTCTAAACTGATTTTGAATTTCAGGGGTACCACCGTTTGGTACATGACCGCTATGTCCTTAATGTACAACACCAACTGTGTGCTATATTTCTCAGGCAGTTTTATGCTTTCCTCCAAATGTTCGACTATCATTGTCATTATTCTCTTTACATTCTGCGATATAACACACTTAGGCAAAAACAGAGGCTTATTGAGATCCCATAGTATATCTTTATCTGTTACATCTAATACAGACTCATTTTCTATGTTCGGACTTGAACCAACTTCAGTGGTACCATACAAAAGACTCTCTGATAGCAAATTTCTAACATCAGATAGCAATTTACTACATTTCTTATCATACAGGACACATTCTGTGTCATTAATGTATTTATTCAGAGGAGATATATCGGCATCAACAAATTTTAAATCTATTAAGAATTTGTTGAAACAATCCAATTCTGCAACTATGTTCTTATAATTAATATAGCTACTATCACAAGATGGTAAATTATTCTTGATGCAATCATCAATGACTTTGTTGAAAAATTTATTTCTGATTGAATCAGCAAAAACTTCTATGAACTTTCTGTCACATTCAAATTGTGACCCTAGAGTCGACTCGAGGAACTCAAAAATTGCAGTGAGATTATTAAATATTGTTTGATAGTTTGGCTTTTTGGGGTCATTTAAGTCTATCTTAATGTTGAACACAATAGCACCTACATGATCCTCAGTAAATATTTCACAGTTGTGTCTGATCACATTGTGCAAAAGTTTATCTATAAAGAAATGTGAGAACAATCCAAGTTCAGCATTCAGTCTCTCTGTAGAATAGAGGGTCTTCAGTACTTTTTGTATTAATGCAGGATCACTTTGTTGGACTGACAATGAATATGTAAGGTAGTATACACTTTTTTTCTCTGACCACTTGAAAATATCTTCCCATTCCATACTCAACTGTGCTGCGTATAGTGCCAGTTGGTTTTCAGATTGAGCTTTTAGATTCGTTAATGCGTCTTCCAGTTTTTCTTCGAACTTTAACTCCTTAAGCCTCTTCTGGAGTTCAATGATCTCCAGCATGGCATCGCTGTAATTGTATCTGCTAAATTCATGATTCGCTTTTTCCAACACGCTCTTACCCTCTACTACGGCACATAAATCCTTCAGGAGTTGAAAGTTCAAGTTAAGCTTTTCGCAATACTTTACAAACTCTTCGTCGTTTACTCCATAGTTTCTTCTTAGATTTTCTACTTCAAGCAGCAGCGAAGAGTAATCAGATGTTATGTTACCTTTTCTGTTTTTATAATTTAGCTGTTCCAAACTCTTTGTAGTTGTAAAGTTAATATATAAATCTGTAAAGTTTTGCTGTAAGGCAAAAGTTAACAATTGGATCCTTTCAGTCAATTCTTTTATTTTTGGAACTAATTCATCACAACGTTTCTTCAATTCCTCTGAAGTAGCTTTGTCAGCCTCTTGTAAAACAGCAGTTAATAAACTCATGGTGTTAAAAAGTTTTGAACGATATAACTCTTTTGTTTCAGTTACAAGTCAGTTAGTTTCACCGCACAATTTCGAATTCGAAAACAATAGTAGGAACTGTCATAGTGACAGATGGGTGATAGTTGCGTTCCAGTGCAAATAAGTTTATTAATTTTACTACCATTACGTTGCGGCTTACTGGTGTCTACTAAATCTAAAAAAGCTTATAAATACAATTTAATAGGCTTACATAAAATATTACTTACCACTACTTATTGAAAATTACATTCATACAGCACATCCTAGATATGGGATGGGAACATATCAAGGTTGACTAATACGTTACCAAGGTTTGTTTGATCAATTTATTCAGATTCAGATTGACTTAGACGAAGGTCGATTGTTTTAGTTTATTTTAGTTCATTCACGACCTAGCTAAAGTGATTGTCTGTTGTTAACATCATGAACGACAACGAAATCGAGTGCTTGAAAAACGAGTTGGAACACGAAAAGACTTGTAGGTGAGTGAAACAATACTTATCTTATAATGTTTCACTTAGGTGTTAGCTGCAGTTTGCAATATTTGGGTACCTTTTTTTGGTGCACACATAGGTACGTATTTATTTACTTAACTTGTACAGTTCTTACTTGCATACCTTTTACATTACAATACTCCTACACTTAATAACCTACCTAATAATTAGCTTTAAAGTTCGTAGAAAAGTTTAGGAAAACGATTGAATGACTAAAAAAAAGATATTTTGACCAAAAGATTAAAAGTAATTTTAACTTTACACATATTCTTTATGTACCTAGGATCCTAATAGTGGGCATGTTCCTTTGCAATTTCGTGTTCCTAGCCGTAATACTGCCCCGTATGCTGATGTTTCCTTTTATGTTCACCTAGGGCTTGGCAATGAAACTTATAGACTTACCCTACACTCTCAAAGCAGTAGTAGCCTTAAGACTGTAGTCTTATTTCGCTGGCTTTACATCCTTGACCACTCTAGGGAAGCTGCAGCATGGCAGAACGGGGAACTGGAGAAGCAGATCGTGTCCATGCAGGAGGAGCTGCGCCGCGAGGACTACCCCTGGGACTGCGACGACGACCTGGCGCGGGAGAGCAACCGCCACAAGAGCTTGCTGGAGACTATCGAGGCGTTGAGAGACCAACTGCCCATGTTGAGGGAGAAGATCAAGAACGCCAAAGTGTGTGGGCTGGGTGAGTAGATTATGATAATACGATAATGATTTAAATTTCGCTCCGGTGGAAGTGGGACGTACACCGCCAACAACTACCGAAAAGATGGTAATATGCCAGCCGCTGCATTTCCATTGCCCAGGTGTGAACCCACTAAACACCGTGGCACCACTGCTTTATGAAGGCACCATGTGAAATTTTCAACCGTGTTGCCATGTCATGCATATGTATAGGTAATACAGTACCTACTATCATCTTCTGATCCATAATTCATTACAACGTAGGTACCTAAAATAAAAAAAAAAAGATACAGTACTGGAGTAAAGATCGCAAAGATATGCCTTCCTGATAATTCATACCTATTGGGTAGGTGGCAGTTATTAGGTAAATCTATATCCTAGGCGCCAAATTGGCTCTTTCGGACTTCAAGTTTGTAATCATTATGTAAGTAATCTAACAAGACATTAACACACGTTAATGTACCGTCTATTTTTTGTCATTGACTGCCTCATTGGTCTATTGGTAGCAAGTGCTGCGTTGGGACCGAGAGGTCCCCGGTTCGAGACCGGGGTCGGGCAAAATTTGTGTGAGTTTTTCTGTAATGAAATTACTCAGCCCGGAGTTAGGAAGTTGGCGGTTGAACGCCCGTGTCTAGGAAAGCACGTTAAGCCGGTGGTCCTGCGCCTGATCTCTCATCGGTCATGTCGGATTGCCATCTCACCGAATTATGAGAGTAAGGGAATAGAGAGTGCATTTGTGTTTGCGCGCACACTTGTGCACTATAATAATTATGTCCTGCGCACTTGGCTGATCTCAATTGAGATCGGCCGCCATGGCTGAAATCGGTCGGACGCCTTATTTTTTGTCATCCTAATCCTAGTATTAACAGATCTAAGGAGCAAGGACACATCCTTGAGGTGGTCCGACTTTTTGCATGCACCGCATTTGTCGATTATGTTTCAAGGTTTCGACGTCTTGCAATGATTTGATCACTGACCCTGGGTAAAACGCTTCCTAATAAATATCCCAAGGCAATGAAATGCCAATGGAAATTATGTTCGTTGTAGATACTATCGTTTCCTTACAAGTGTGCCAGCAGAGCGGGATACAGTCTCGTGACTAAGCTTCGAAGGACAACAGTACCACTTCAATGACATCTATTTTGAGATCTATCATGCAATTATCCAAATGGGTGACCTTTACAAATTGGGACCTTGTTTTCAGATTGCAAACTGAAGCATGCAGACCTCAATATCAATCTGGACATTCTTACGCCCGTAAGTATTCAAGGACTTATGTTACAAAGGCTATTGGGAGCGTGCACGACGGTGCTGCCCTCATTTTGGTGGCGTTTCTTTCGTTAAATCTTATGGAGTGAAATTATATAGTACCAACGGCCGCCGCTAATAATACAACGGACATCTCATAAGATTACATGCGTTTTTGACAATCAGCGCCATTTCTCCCTCCACCCACTTCGAATAAAGATTCATACATAAACAATATTATGTCAATGTATAGAACATCCGAATAATTAATATGATATTTTGTTAATTAATTTAAAGTTAGGATAGGTTTTGAGGAGACCTTTGCCCAGCAGTGGGATGATAGGGGTTACTGTCACGAAAGAAGAAAAAACTGGGCAGGTGTGAGTCGGTTTCACGCATGAAGGGTTTTTTTTATCAATTTTGTAAACAAATCACCATTGGATACCCTTGAATACCTATTTGTTGTTATAGCGGCAATATAAATCTGTGAAAATGTCAACTGTCTAGCCTTTCTTGAGCCTGGTGACAGACGGACGGAAGGACAGCCAAGTCCTTTCTTAGTAAGTAATCTAATAGGGTCCCATTTTTACCCTTTGGTTACGGAACCCTAAAAAGGATTATAAATATCAAAGCTAGAGAAAATTACAAAGTTAGATGCTCTAGATAAAGAGTGGGATCAATCCTTTGCGTTCGGTACCTATTTTTACCAAAACTTTATGGGTGTAGAATTTTTACGAAATAGTAGCAATTTTGTACTTTCGTAGATTGTTGTATCTGGCGGGGTTCAGCCATCTTGACCTTCACGTTATTGCGGTTAGGTACCTATGCAAAAGTAAATCTAACTATCAAGGCTTTTCTTCTGAGAGCCAATGATAATTCAAGGTTATTATAATAAATAACCACAGTATCTAGTAGTTAGGTATAAGTGACAGGTGTTGATCACCAACCATTTCCCCCTGTTCCTATATGTTTTAAATTTGTGTTCTGTCCAAGGCGGAGCTGATGCGGACAGTGAAGAGGTTTGAAAGGCTGAAGACAGACTTGGTGAGCACTCTGCGCAGCAAGGAGTGGCGACTGGACTCCGAGTCGAAGGTATGACGAGTTACGAGTTGTATGCTTGACTCAGTAGTATAAGTAGTGGGGCCATCCATTATTTTAGGAAGCCAAAATGAAAATAATTGCATTTTACAAATTTGTGCTTGCGCCCCCTGTAGCCTGGGGGACCAGTATTATTTGACCCTTGGATTGACGCGACAACAACGATGAATGGCGTACAGTAGCCTTGTCGTCTTCACTAGACTTGCGAATTAGCGGATGTCTCACAACCTTAAAGTAATTTTTCACCAATATTTTAAATCATATTTAGATTTAATTATAGTTGTGGTATTATATAACAATATAGTTGGTGTTGTATAATGGTGCAGATATTAGTTAGGTATATGTAGTTTTCGGACTCCTTCAACCTATTTTATTTAAATACACGCCAACGATTTGACAGTGATGATTTTACGGACTGAATCTACTATAATTTAATGTTGTGTATTGTAATTAACTGAAACTTAATAGTAAAGTGTACAATAATTTCTGTTGTCAGTTGTACACCCGAGTGAATGACCAGCGCTCGTACCTGCAGAACGAGCTGCTGATCTGCCAGAACAACATCCTGCGGCTGCAGAAGAACGGACCGTACTGGCAGTAAGTGTCAATATACTCACGTCAATCCATTAGGAAACGTCTGATTGCTTCCAGTTTGCCTGCCTTTTGCCTACATTTGAAACTGCGCGGAAAATATTTTGTAAATTTTTTTATTTGGGAAAATTTACATACTTAAGTCTTTCGAAAATATAATGGCGCTATTATTTTGTGTTACCTATATACGCTTTATGCATGTGTTGAGCTATAAACATGTCTACATTCGAGGTATCATTTTCAAGTTTCTCCTACCACTGGCCGTGCATTTCAGAAACGTGCAACGAAAGAAGGACGAGCGAATCCTGGACCCAAGACGAGGACCTATAAAGAAGATGTTCGCCGAGCAACTGGCGCCCATCCCCACCAAATGACACCCCACGCCCGTACAGTAATGTTCTAGTTTCACTTTATTCAATCTCTCTCAACGTAGGGTAGGGACGGTCCCGGTAACTGCGAGTTCAAACGCTTGTTCGGATCTCTTGAGACAAACGCCCTTTTATTCACAACGTATTCAATGCGGAAAATTTTCATTTGTTTTTTTTTTCATTCCTGAGAGTGCGTCATTGATTCTGTAGTTTACATTTTTGCAATGAAATATCTGCGGCCATTAGTTCGTATAACTACCGGATGATGGCGCCACCTGTAGTTTAACATGTATTAGATTTGAGGGAAAAATTCTATGGCTAAACATTCCTAAAACCCCAAAAGATCATGTTCAAACTAAATACAGAGTAGAAGTAACCTACTACATAGGTACCTACACATATTTGATATCCTGTAGCTAATTCATTAGAGTTGACAGAACATAAAGTAGTGTAAGTAGTGCTTGTCCTCTGTCGACGATCGTACATATCTACTTTTAAGCACTTGTTATAGTACCGTGCCTGCAGAAATTTAACGTTAGAACATAGATCCGAATCCGGAAGATAGAAAAAAGTTAAAAACTAAAACCCAACTACGACAAAAAACGACGCTGAAAAAGTATAAAACAAGACTTTTAGAACACTGAACTGAACAAAGTTGCTTATGTAGTTCCAAGTAAATGGACACAGTAGACTCTACCAAAATGCTTATGTTGAAAATTGACAATAATGTCATACAATACTATTTTGAAGTATGCAATATTCACTATGTAGAGATAGGTTTTCATGTTTGGAAAACCGCAGTCACACGTTGTCAAAGTGCTACGGTAGGTAGGTACTTGTGTATAGGTGTAGGTATTCAGTTGAAGTACAAAATGTGTCCCCCATTTACACCCTGAAATTGTAGTGGTTGTGGTTGTTTTCCCGTAGCAGAACGATTTGCCTCAAATCATGATAGTTAACTCTGGAAAAGACTTTTTTTTTATTTTTCAATAAAATAATGTTTCGACTATCTACGCCCTAAGTAATAAAGCGGTTCGAGCGTGCTTTCGAGTTTCGTTTTTTATTTTCGTAAAACTGGTATTTATTGATTTGATTAAAAAAAAAACTGCACAAATCTATTGTACAAGTAAGATAGAATCATTTTACTGCGGGATAACTAATCACTAAAACTTCACGGTGTATAAATCACCAATAATTATTAGGTAGGTAGGTACACCAATACTTACCTAATGCTTATACTCATTACCATTGAGAGCAACTCGTTCAAATAAATAGCGTAATCGTACCTACGCGAACACAGGCGCACTCAAATAGTCCTTGCGAACGCAATCATGCATTTGAATGTTTGGATTGTGATGAACTATGTTAGTTCCTTGCGCGCTTGTGGTAGAAACACAGAATCACGTCTAAAGAGATCGGAACAAACGCATTTCTTTGAGTTAGTATCACTAACATTATCTCTTCCTCTTCTTAATACAATGTAGTGAAAGTTCAGAGTATATGGTTCTGTTAGCATAAATGGAAATGAATGCATTTATTTAAAATTTTAATTGTTAATTAATATTAGATAGATTTTAAGTAATAAATTATTTTATTGAATCTGTAAATGTTTTTGATTTATATTTTATTTTATATGATATTGTAAATAAGTAGGTAAGTATGCATGTTTATTTAATTGGATTTTGTAATTATGCTTTGCATTTTTAATTTATGCAGGCGACGGACTCCTTTCAACAGACTATAAGAATGGTATTATGATGATGGCGCACACATACGTGTCACGTATGTGATGACTAAGGTCTTATCTCCCTAGTTTAGGGTAGGCCCGTGTCGTGGCGTATTTGGGCTGATAATGATGATGACACATATTATGTGCATCATAATATTTCTAACATTTAAGACTACTCGTATAATATACGACTAAACTAGGGAGATAAGGCCTATGTAGATATCCGTTGGAAAACATCTTCACCTCCAAGATAGCACAGCGAAGTCGCCTGGAGCATGGAGAATCTGCTAGCTTCAATGAGCTGGCATAGTTCGAATGATTCGAACCCAGGACGGTGGGTTGAACGACAGTCCAGCTGCCCCAAACCAAAGCGTTTAACCAATACCAATATCCGTTGAAATTAATCTAAAATATTTTGCCTATTTCCACCAGCAGAAAGCGTCGATGGCCGAGTGGTTAATGTCTTTGCTTGCCATGCGAGAGTTCAAACCCCGCCACGTACCACTGTTTTCAAATTCGTATGTACGATTATTCGACGCTTTAACGGCGACGGAAAACGTCGTGAGGAAACCTGCACACCTACGAAGTAATTTTAAAGTTGTGTAGTCGACCGACCCCCACTTAGCCAGCGTTGACAGGTTGACTCGCCCTAGTTTAGTTTAGGCCCGTGCCCAGCTGTGGGGACGTATATGGGCTGATGATGATGATTTCAACCAGTGGATCAAATTATATGCTGACCATGATGATAATGATGATTTAGGCTGGACACAAAACGACGCTTAACTTTACAAACATGAGTACTTCGGCAAGTTCAAAGAGAAAGGGTTTTTAAGAAAGAAAGCGTTAAGTGTTATATTTAATTGATTTAATTCCTAGTGTACTTCATGTGTCTTGGGACTTCGAAGCTGGCGAGAAGGTGGCCATCAGACTCCGACTGGTCGAAGTCCAGTGGCTGCTTGTACGATGATGCTGAAACAGTTGAACAACATTGTCATCATCATCATAGATCCACTGGCGGGCATGGATGGTCGTCCGCCTAAAAGTTGGACTCTTAAATGGCTTGATGAAAGGTAAAGCATCTCTTTATTTGACAACTAGGTAGACCTAGATACTATAATTTGTTTTTAACTGGCACGGTGTACCATTTCTGTTTCTGACATCCGTAACACTAAAGCTTATGCAACTTATTTCGGAATTGTTTACAGACTCGCATCTACGATACTACTTTTTTTCGAATTAGGGCAAACCCTTGGGGAGTGGGCGGGAGGTACGCTTTTCTGTTATGCGAAAGAATCTATTAGTTAGAAGGCTTCCATAACATAGCAGCAAGTAACATTATGTAAAAGTTCGTTGTAACTTTGACCGAGTAAATTGCTGTATAATGACGTAGGATGTTATGAGGAGGGAAGAACGCCATGTGTCTAGAAGAGTGATGGGTATGAAATATGAATGTCAATGGACGTAATAGTAAAGGAAAGCCGAAGAAGACATGGATGGATGCGTGAAAGATAGTATTATGGGAGTGAAAGGAGTAGACGCAGAGCTGACTAATGACAGGCCAGCGTGGAAGAATTACACATGTTACGCCGACCACACTTAGCGTGGGACAAGGGCAGGAGAATGTTGATCTACTCTAGGATTAGTGCTATTAAAGTGCCCCCTCTCTAGAACGAGGGCTGACAATAGGGAATATGCATAAATCTGCAATCTTGAATTTTTCAACAACTTATGAAAAAAGGCTTAAACATATACTAAAATGTGAAATAAAAATAAAAATCGGTTCACAAACGAAGGATTTATAAGGAATTAAAGTTAATTTTCTATCTCTTTCTTACAAAACGGAGTTTTTTATGGATCGCGTATGGCCGTAGTGTAATTGTGACGTCATCTGCCACATCGGATCTCTCTGTCCACCCGGGAACTTTAAACAGCTATATCTCGCTTGTCGTTAAAGTAAATTGAAAAATAGAATTACATTCATATTTCTTCGATATTAAAGATTGATTTCTATAGTAAAAAAAAATGTGTGCATATTCCCCATTTATCTACGTTGTGTACTACTCACGCTCGACGCAGTGCCGCTTGTCCCGGTGCAGGCGCAGGCGGCGCGGGCAGGCGCACACGTACCCGCCGGCCACGTTGACGCACGCGAACTCGCACGCGTCCGCGTGCTGCGTGCACTCGTTCACATCTAACAACAACACCTTGCTCAATTGATTGCTCAAATTACAATTTTTGACGGAGCCATCCCCGCAAGTTCGGACATCTGCACAACAACACCTTGCTCACTTGTTGTGTTACACTATTTTTAAAATAGAGCTATTCGGTCCCCCGCAAGTGCGGTGATGATGACGAGGCTACTCCAAGCCATCATCGTCTATCAGATAGGGAAACATTGCTTAGTTATCAATGTTTCTCTACAGCATGTACAATCGGCAAAATTCCTGGTCGAACACTTATAAAGCGAAAATAGCTTAGCGCTTACGCGTCTCAGTCAGAACAAGCCCCGCCCCCGAAACGTCATTTTAATTTTAATATGTTCTTATAATTATTAAAAGTACAGTACCCTATACTGTACTTTTAGTTAAAATTTCATCGAAGATGGATATGTTTTTTTATAATAGGCTAACAAGATGACCTCACTCCACCTGATGGTAAACGGTAGTGAGATCCAAATATGAGGTCGACAGGCACAATATACCATATTGAGCCTGTCGCACTCACCCTGAAGGCCGGCTTAAATGCCGTTTCACGCCTGAAGAGCCCGGGGTCATAGGAGGGAGGGAAAACATGAGCCGGAAGGGCGTTCCATGCCTTAAATATTTGACTTTATGGGTCTACACGCGTTATTAGGAGTAGCAAATTACATAGCTACTTACTGCCCGACGTTTCGACTGGGTTACACCAATAAGTAAGTAAGTAGCTATGTAATTTGCTACTCCTAATAACGCGTGTAGACCCATAAAGTCAAATATTTAGTGTAATGGAACGCGAAAGTCTAAAATCTTACATATTCCATGCCTTAATGCCACGTGGCAGAGAGGAAGAACCCATATGAGATTCATATGGGTGTCACATACCCAGGCAGCGCTGCCCCGCTCCGAGCGCGCGGTACCCACGCGGGCAGCCGCAGCCGTACGCGCCCGCCGTGTTCACGCACAGCTGCGTCGCGTGGCACTGGTTGTACTCGTATACGCACTCGTCTATGTCTGCGAACAGGCGTATATTACATATATTCATATTAATTAATCACACACATTAAATATTAGTCTTAGTGGGTCAACACTCAAAAAGTAATGTTAAATATTTTTGGTCGTATATTTCCAATAAAAAATCTTCTTCTAGTATCCCCTCCTATATGTTCTATAATGATAGTATGTCTAGCGCACCTGACACTATCTGTAATCTCTTTTCAAATGTTTTTCATTCCGTCTATGAACCTTCTACTATGTCTGATGTGTGGTCTGAACCTACGACAAGTTCTTCTTCTAATAATGTTTGTTTGAGTAATCTGTACTTCAGTGAAAGTAAAATCCTTGCAGCAGTTAAAGCCCTAGATACATCAAAGGGTCCAGGCCCAGATGGTATTCCCCTTTCTTCTTGGTTAGAGTAGCTGAAAGTATTTGTAAACCTCTATTTATCATCTATAATAAATGTATCGACTCCGGAATTTTTCCGGAGGTCTGGAAAAAGAGCAAATGTCGTACCAGTACATAAGAACGGCTTAAAACATTCAGTGGAAAATTACAGACCAATCTCTATTTTATCTACCTTGTCGAAGCTCTTTGAGAGGCTTGTTCATGATGAAATCTGTCGAATTTTACATCACACCATACTAAAAGAGCAACATGGATTCGTAAAAAGAAGATCCACCACTACAAACCTTCTGATTTATGTGTCAACTATTTTTCAAAATATGGATAGTAACATTCAGACTGACGCTATTTACACAGACTTTCGGAAAGCCTTCGACAAAGTGGACCATGACCTTCTTTTGAAGAAAATTGCTTACAACGGGATACGCGGTAATTTGCTCCGTTGGTTATCCTCATACATCACGAACAGAACTCAAAGGGTTGTCATTAATGGATTTCAATCCCAAAGTATCCACGTGACGTCTGGCGTCCCTCAAGGATCCATACTAGGTCCACTTCTGTTTGTGCTATTTGTAAACGATATAGATCAATGTTTCCATAACTGCCAATTCGTCCTTTATGCAGACGACTTAAAGATTTTTAAGTCAATCAATAGTGTTTCTGACTGTGTATTAATGCAACAGGACGTAGACAGGTTATCTGAGTACTGCGCTACCAACAAACTGCAATTAAGTTTAAATAAATGTAACTCTATAACTTTTTCTAAAAAGAAAACCACGGTTAATTACAATTATAATCTCTGTAACACAATTTTAGTTAAAGTTAACTCAATACGAGACCTGGGAATCCTACTGGATAGCAAGCTGCATCTGGACCTTCATGTTGAAACAATCGTAAATAAAGCTTTTAGAATGTATGGATTCGTGATGAGATCAGCTAAGGAGTTTAAGAAACCTTATACATATTTATACCTTTACAAATCCTTGGTTCGGAGCCAACTAGAATATGCGAGTTCAATATGGAATCCGTTATACAACAAATACATTGACTTAATAGAAAATGTACAACGTCGATTTTTGAAATCCATACAGTTTAGATGCAGTGGCTCCTATTTATCGTACAATCAGCTTTTAAACAAATATAATATGCTATCTTTGCAGTCCAGGCGTCAAATGTTAGATTGTATGGTTCTCCATTGTATTGTTAACAATAAATTTGACAGCACAGAATTGACCAACAACTTGAGTTACATTGTTCCAAGGTCGACTCTTAGACGAGAGGTGCGTACCCACAGATTATTTGCGTGTAGTAAATGTCGTACAAATGCGGGTATACGAGCGCCCATTAGGCGATTAATTGACACATATAACTCTGCATTTGTTGACGCCGATATTTTCTTTTTATCGGACGTTCAATTTAAACGGTTTATTAGTGTTTTGTTAAAATAGTGTTCAGTTAAGCTGGTTTGGTTTGATTTTTAGGTTATTCCACCTGGTTTTATTTTTATCTTAATATTATTTCTGTAGGTGATCCCAAATACAAGACATGTAAAATGAGGTATAAAGCTGTAAAATGCCATAATAATATTGTTTTGTTTTATGTGAGTGCAATATTGTATTTTTCAAACTTTCTGGTAGCACTATTGACAAGCTGCACGGCTTCTGTAGGTATGTTACTATCTACCGCTCAGCTATTGTTAATGTTCTCGCCGTATTATAATAATGTATTATAAGTAATATGTGAATAGTGCATTTGATTACATATCTATTAGTACTTATTAGTTAAGATTGATAAGAATTTGTTGTTATGTAATTGTTTACTGTTCCAAATAAATCAAAAAAAAAAAAAAAAACACCCATGGTCACCAATCATGGTTGCGATCGAACCGGTATAACCAACCAAGTCAGAAACGCGGACGGTAAGTAGCTATGTATGTATTTGCTACTCTTAATATCGCGTGTAGACTCATAAATACTAATATTTAGTGTAATGGAACGCGAAAGTTCAAAATCTTACATCACATACCTACATACATACCACAGGATCACATCTGATCCTGTGGTAAGTAGCTTGAGCAGTTAAGTTGCGGGTATCGGAATCAACAGTGGATAGACAAATAAACTTAATAATACCTACCCACACACGAAAGAACTTAAAAATTATGTAGGTAAGTGTTCATAAAATAGCGCAAAAAATAGTTGCCTTTAAAAAAAAAAATCGTACCTTCACACGTGTCTGTGGTGGCGTTGTGTCTGTAGCCGGCGCCGCACGGCCCGGGGTCGCTAAAGTCCAGATTACTAGTCACATTCACGCCGTATATATCCTGCGGTATTGTTTCTGGAATATAAAATTTAGGGGTGAGAGCCATCCGCTCCTCCGCTAGTCCGGTGATGATGACGAGGCTACCCCAAACCATCATGATATGTCAGTTAGAAAAAAAAAGAACTGGAATTTAAATGAGCATAGACAAATGTAATTCCCTTAACGGACTACGAATACTTGAAGTAGCCTTATCAGTCAACTAATATGTCTTGGTTAAAAAGACCCTTGGTCCTTCGAGCCAGATATTTTTCGTTCACCTACCTGTTTTTTCATAAACTTCTTCTACATCTGGTATCCCATTGGAGTTCACGCTTTCTGGGTGCATCTCATAGGTCGCCTCTGGCATGTACTGATCCTGGGAACCAGATTAAATACTTAACATTTAATTCCACATGTAAATACTATTTAATTGGGCTTAGACTTTAGACTGTTGAGGTTTTAACTTAGAGTTCGTATTTGTATTTAATTCGTTACTTACCTTATCTGTGATCTCTTCGATAGGTTGATGATCCTCAGGCCCTGTGAAATACTCTATCTCCCTCTTTTCCGAACTCGATTCACATCGAGGCAAATTAGGACATTTCCTGACCTGGAAATATAAGTGCCCTTATAATAAATAAGCCTCATAATCCTACAAAAAAAGCTATATTACGGTTTTAAGTCTGACCTAAAATACAGGCGCGCTTCTGATCATTCACAAGTCAAACAAAAGCTAATCCTTAGTTCTAAGTAATGAAGTAGTAAGTAAGTAATAAAAAAGTAGGTTCTAAGATATACATTAACTTGTGAAATAAGTATAAGCGCGGCGCGTGTTACATCATCTAGGCAGGTCTTCAGTGTCAGGCCGACAGGCTCAATAGAGTCCATTCTGCTTCACCATATGAGGACTTTTTTTCCTAACTGACATACGATGTTGGCTGGGAGTAGCCTCGTCATAATCACCAGACTTGCGGGGAAAAAGACAGCTGCCACCCCTAAATATGTGGACCTCACGGCCGCTAGCTACCAGGTGGAGAGAGGCTATCCTGAACGCCTTGCACTTTAATAAAAAAATGACTATTCCTGAATCTACGTTTCTTTAACCGGAGCAGAACCTCGTCCCAAGGATTTTTAAATGCCTGGGACATTTCCACACACGGTCACCTGATCTCAAACAAAGCAGAGCTTGTACTATGGGCTTCAGAGACTGATATACATACATAAATATTAATAAACTTAACTTACATACTTTCATACATGATCACACCCAGACACGGAGCAAACACCGATGATCATCACACAAACATTTGTCTTAGTGGGAATTAAACCCACAGCGCTCGGAACCGCCATTCGGGTTCACTAACTGCTGTTCGCCGAGCCAGCCAGGATTTGGTGCTTCCATGAAATTGCGGGCGCGGCGAGTGCCCGCCGCAGCAAGTCACCACCTGTCGGTAGGATTGGTTCACTAATTGCTGTTCGCCGAGCCAGCTAGGATTTGCGTGCTAAGTCACCACCTGTCGGTAGGTGTAGAGAGTAGTTAAGCACCCCCAGGCCTGAAAGAACTCGTTCGTTGTCACGGCAGCTAAGTCGCCCCTGTCGGTAGGATTCGGAAGTAGTTGAGCACCTGCACGTGGTCCCCGGGACAGGGCGGCGCGCGGCAGCGGCGGGCGCGCGCCTGCGACCCCGCGCCGCACGTCGCCGAGCACGACGACCAGGCACCCCAGCGCCACGGGGCCTCCTGTAATTTATTTATTTATTATTTATCCTTATCCTTACTTCCTTACTAATATTATAAATCCGAAAGTAACTCTGTCTGTCTGTCTGTCTGTTACGCTTTCTCGCATAGAGAACCGAACCGATTTGATTGAAATTTGGTACAGATATAGTCCAGAGCCTGAGAAAGGACATAGGCTACTTTTTAATCGACCGCGCTATAAAGAAGTAATGTTTTACCCTTTTAACGTCTCTACGCGGACGAAGTCGCGGGCGGAAAGCTAGTTTATTATAAAAAGGTTCACCAAAAGCTTATACACTAATACATGTTTTATACGTTTTAGCTTAATAAATACAATGAATAAAATGTTAAGCCACTTATAGGCGAACACAACATGTTTTACAATTTAGTTTAAGTGATCTTATAATACTGGTTCAATTAGGAAGACAGATAAAATGTCAATGCACCAAGGGGAACTAACTAAGGGTGCCTGTCCACCAGAGCGGAGAAACGGAGAAATGTAAGATTTTAGACTTTCGCGTTCCATAACACTAATATAGTCTTTATGGGTCTACACGCGATATTAGGAGTAGCAAATTACATAGCTACTTACTGCCCGACGTTTCGACTGGGTTACACCAATCGTGGTCGCGAGCAAACTGGCGCCGCCCGTCTTCGTCTGCCACAGCGGTTGTGAATTTCTTGATCCACCCCCGAACCAGCACTAATGTCATTTGTACAGCTACTCACATTTGTCTGAAACACTACACTCACTGTATCCGGCAGTAAGTAGCTATGTAATTTGCTACTCCTATTATCGCGTGTAGACCCAAAAAGACATATTTTAGAGAAACGGAGAAATATTAACCAATAGGATTTCCGCTCTCCTCTCCAGTGGACAAATTTTATGCAATCCTATTGGTTAATATTACTCCGTTTCTCCGATCCGCTGCCTCGCTCCGCTCCGGTGGACAGGCACTCTTAGTGTCGCCGCACGGGCCACAACCACAAAACGCCGCTACCGGCATATTTCCTATCGTTTTCATTCTTTTTTCATTTCATTCATTAATTCGCCACACAGCAAATGCCGCCAAGTAATAATTAGACGTATCCAATATCTAAGGTTTCGTCTTCTACGACGACGTCTCATGTCATCACGGAGTGTTCTTGATACTCACATCGCACGGCGGCATGTGGCACTTCCGTTTGTCCACGGCCGGCCCCTTACACTCTGAGTCGTCGAGAATAACTCTGTCGGATCTGGTAGTTTTGTCTGTAATAAGTATATTATCAAGTATCTATACGATGTTTGTAAATTTTTATTTATAAATTTTTAACAAAATATTATACTCCTCCCAAAATATTATAGATCTTCGTGCTATGTGGCCGGCCCACTGCCACTTCAGTATGCTAATCCGGGATATGTCAGAAACTTTGGTTCTTTTGCGGATCTCCTCATTTCTAATTAGATCACGTATACACCGTGAAATTTGAGTGATTGTTTTCCCGTGGGAGAACGATTTGGCTTTAGTAATACAATCCGAATCATGCAAGTTATTCCATGAATTTTTTTTAAATTAATAATTTTCCAACTCGAAAACGAGAGAAGCTATCGTTCTTTTATAAGATGTGACGTAATCAGGTACTGATTGCCGCATGAAATCGATGCTTAAAGCTAAAGAAGCTCTACGCCCTAAGTATAAAGAGGTTCGAACGTGTTTTCTAGTTTCGGTTAAAGATTTCGTAAAACCGGCATGTATTGATTTAAATAAAAAAGAACTGCACAAATCTATTGTGCTACTAAGATCAAGAATCACTTAACTGCGGGAAAAAAACCACTTAAATATGACGGTGTAGATACCATTATACCTAGCAGTTATAAGATACGCACTATAGATGGTGTCATCGTCGTCTATGTACTGGCACACCCTGGTCCGGGACTGTCGGCCGAGCCCGCACGTCGCGTCGCACAGACTCCACTGGGACCAGCTGCTCCACTTGCCCGGTACTGTGGACAGCAAGCATACATATATCAGAAATAAGCTTACTTAATAGTAACATTGACGCAAAAGTGAAAACGCTGCGTAAGTTAAAATGCCGACTCAATAGTCAAAATGGCGGGCTAGTTAAAATGACGCAATTGTCAAATGATAAAATACTCAAAATCACGCAAGAATCAGTCGGGTTGATAGTCGGGGTCAGCGGGTTGATAGTCAGAATGATGAAGTTTTAATTCATGTAAGTAAAAATTAAGAATAACTAGCAATTAAGCCAATATGTTGGATTGGAGGATATGACGCAAATATTAGTTTAATCCAGAATTTTTATCATTTTTAAGATATCTGTACCGAATAAACAATTATTCTATTCTAATCTGTTCTATTCAATATGAAATGACGCTCGAGTGAAAATGACACATACGTCATTTAGTTTTAATTATACTTATTCCCCTAAAGGCTTATTAAATATTAAATTCCCCTATAAAAATACGGACCACTCATAACTTCCCCTATTTTACACTACACAACTTTAACAGCGACGTTGTACCGTCTGTGCGCGATAAAATTAGTAGTTAGTAAAAATTACACATACTTATTTTATTTGTTGTTTTAATGCCAAAAAATTTTTAAATTATTAAAATGACACATACGTCATAATGACGTAACACTCAAAACACGCTGACCTTTGACCACGACGTTGTACCGTCGGTGCGCGGTGCCGGCCGCGTTCTCGGCCACGCACGCGTACTGCCCCGCGTCCCGCGCGCGCGCCTCCCACAGCGCCAGCAGCGAGTGCGACGCTACGCGCGCCACGTGCGCGCCAGGGGATACCCGCTGCGTATCCTGTAGCCAACCGTATACATCACTATACACCGTGGAATTTTAATGGTTGTTTTCTTAGTAGAACAACAGATTTGTGCAGTTTTTTATACAAATCTATAAATACCGGTTTCACGAAAGGGATAAACTGGGATATAAGGGATAAAAGGGAACTGTTTTATAAATTTTACGTGAGAGCTTCTTAAGCTTCAATCAACAATTTCGGCAAGCAGTACCTTATATTTAAAAAAAACATGGGGTCATGAATGCGAATTTTATCAAATTTTAAATAAGCAGTACCTTATTACATCACATCACTTAAAATAACTATCGCTTCTCACGCTTTCCAGTTGGATGATTATTATTTAGAATAATTAAAAAGAATGTTTATTTTTCACCTCGCCAGCTCGATCGTGACGTCACTTCCTATGTGTGTGTACCTTGAGCCAAGTGACAGTGGGCGGCGGGTGTCCCTCCACCGCGCACTTCAGCACCGCGCTCTTCATGAGCGACACCACGAGGCTCTCCGCGTCGCCGGCTATCGACGGCGCCAGTGAGATCGTGACGTCACTTCCTATGTGTGTGTACCTTGAGCCAAGTGACAGTGGGCGGCGGGTGTCCCTCCACCGCGCACTTCAGCACCGCGCTCTTCATGAGCGACACCACGAGGCTCTCCGCGTCGCCGGCTATCGACGGCGCCAGTGAGATCGTGACGTCACTTCCTATGTGTGTGTACCTTGAGCCAAGTGACAGTGGGCGGCGGGTGTCCTCCACCGCGCACTTCAGCACCGCGCTCTTCATGAGCGACACCACGAGGCTCTCCGCGTCGCCGGCTATCGACGGCGCCAGTGAGATCGTGACGTCACTTCCTATGTGTGTACCTTGAGCCAAGTGACAGTGGGCGGCGGGTGTCCCTCCACCGCGCACTTCAGCACCGCGCTCTTCATGAGCGACACCACGAGGCTCTCCGCGTCGCCGGCTATCGACGGCGCCAGTGAGATCGTGACGTCACTTCCTATGTGTGTGTACCTTGAGCCAAGTGACAGTGGGCGGCGGGTGTCCCTCCACCGCGCACTTCAGCACCGCGCTCTTCATGAGCGACACCACGAGGCTCTCCGCGTCGCCGGCTATCGACGGCGCCAGTGAGATCGTGACGTCACTTCCTATGTGTGTGTACCTTGAGCCAAGTGACAGTGGGCGGCGGGTGTCCCTCCACCGCGCACTTCAGCACCGCGCTCTTCATGAGCGACACCACGAGGCTCTCCGCGTCGCCGGCTATCGACGGCGCCAGTGAGATCGTGACGTCACTTCCTATGTGTGTGTACCTTGAGCCAAGTGACAGTGGGCGGCGGGTGTCCCTCCACCGCGCACTTCAGCACCGCGCTCTTCATGAGCGACACCACGAGGCTCTCCGCGTCGCCGGCTATCGACGGCGCCAGTGAGATCGTGACGTCACTTCCTATGTGTGTACCTTGAGCCAAGTGACAGTGGGCGGCGGGTGTCCCTCCACCGCGCACTTCAGCACCGCGCTCTTCATGAGCGACACCACGAGGCTCTCCGCGTCGCCGGCTATCGACGGCGCCAGTGAGATCGTGACGTCACTTCCTATGTGTGTGTACCTTGAGCCAAGTGACAGTGGGCGGCGGGTGTCCCTCCACCGCGCACTTCAGCACCGCGCTCTTCATGAGCGACACCACGAGGCTCTCCGCGTCGCCGGCTATCGACGGCGCCAGTGAGATCGTGACGTCACTTCCTATGTGTGTGTACCTTGAGCCAAGTGACAGTGGGCGGCGGGTGTCCCTCCACCGCGCACTTCAGCACCGCGCTCTTCATGAGCGACACCACGAGGCTCTCCGCGTCGCCGGCTATCGACGGCGCCAGTGAGATCGTGACGTCGAACGACGCTTCGGTCGCGCCGGCCACGTTCGTCATGACGCAGGTGTACTTCCCACTGTCTGATACTTCGGTGTTCTCTATTATCTGAAACATGGTAATACGGTATGTCAGATGCTTTGGTCAATTTCGGGTCACTCGACTCAACATAGTACTCATATCACTGTAAGTATTGTTTATTGTTTGCGTTAACAATACGATTTTAATATAAAATTTGAGCTATGTTTTTTTTTGAAGTACCCAATTTTATTGTGCTCAATATTCATATTGTGCACTGCCTCGGTGGACTCTATGTGTTGGGGAGGCACTGGAAGTGGTTCAGTCTCACCGCGGTGTAGTTGTCGTCGTGCAGAGTGACCGGAGCACGCCAGCCGCAGCGCGCAGCCCGCGAGCGCCCTCACTACCTTAGGAACTCTATACGTCGGGGGAGGCGTTGGAAGTGGTTCAGTTCAGGGGTGAGAGCCAGCCGCTCCCCCGCAAGTCCGGTGATGATGACAAGGCTACTTATAGGGGTGAGAGCCATCCGCTCCCCGCAAGCCCGGTGATGATGACAAGGCTCCTCCAAGCCATCATCGTTAGTCAGTTAGGAAAAAAAAAGAAAAAATGACAAGGCTACTGCAAGCCATCATCGTAAGTCAGTTAGGAAATAAAAAAAAAGTGGTTCAGTCTCACCGCGGTGTAGTTGTCGTCGTGCAGAGTGACCCGGGGCGCGGCGAGCGGCGCGTTGTGCCGCAGCCACGACACGCGCGGCGCCGGGCGCCCGTGCGCCGGGCACGCCAGCCGCAGCGCGCCCCCCGCGGGCACCCGCACTGCTTTGGTTGACTCTTTGGGTGTGGGGGGAGGCACTGGAAACAAAAATGAGGTGGATGGTACTTGACCACTAATAGAAACACTGCATAGTGTTTAATAGTGGAAAAGAGCATAAGAGTTAGAGTATCTCCCATAGTTTAGGAACTGCTAGTGATTATGGAGGTACCAAGAGTTTTGTACGAGCCATCGTACATTATTTTAAGTAAAATATTATAGCGTAGTAACGCTTTAAGCGCATCAATCATGAATGTGTAGCGGCGCCTTTATGTGTCGGCATCGCCGCGAGTTGATTTTGTCAACGCATCAGTTTTTTATACAGTATCATAAGTTTGATCATTAAATCAGTGTATTAGCAGCACTCAACCAGAGCGGTTTAATTTATCAGCTCCCGAAACCCTCATCATCAACATTCCAAAAGTGTGGTAAAACCCCCACATTTTTTTTGGTCCTTCGAGCATTGAACCTAGCGTGCGGTTTTGGTTCATTGCAGGACCTCGCGTATCATATTTTGCGAAATTTTTCGCGGCGCGAAGTTGCTTCTTCTTCTTATCGTATGGTTGATGAACAACCTGGTGTCAGAGTTTTTAAGCCGCCCGTAGGCCTCTGACATGGCTTTACACACCGTTGAAAAATTTCTCAGGTGTGCTGGTTTCCTCACGATGTTTTCCTTCACCGTTAAAGCGTCGAATGATGGTACATATGAATTTCAAATTTGAAAAACACATTGGTACCTGGCGGGGTTTGAACTGGCGACCTCTCGCATGGCAAGCAACGACCTTAACCACTCGGCCATCGACGCTTTTTTCTTTTTGAAGTTTTGCTATCATAGGTATATCAATCATCGAACATTTTGACTCTTTTATCAACTGAGGTGTATCAACTCAGTTCGTAGTGACAAAGTGTTCAAACAAACTATTTGTGCGATAGTGGCTTACACCGCCACGCTGTATATCATCGTTACAATCACACGCTACGTGTCATCATCATCATCTTCATCACTCTGTGGGCGGGCAAGCTCGCAGCGTCGCAGCGAAGGGTAACTGATCCTGACTGTGTCTACCTACAACTATCATCAGAGAGCAAGTTCTTACTTGCTCTCTGATGACTGACTGAGACTGTTCCTTATTTTATAACAACACATCATATTTATCATGAAGGAACTTATTGCACGGCAAGCACAGCTTTACGAAAATCTTAAGCAGATACAAACCAACTTTAAAAAGGATTCGGATAGTCGAAAAACACTAGAGTATCTTCAAGAGCGTATAAGCAGACTTCACAACCTTTGGTCTGAATTTGAGCGTAATCATTCCGCACTAGACGAATATAAAACCGTCGCGAGTACGGAACCTTACTATGCAAAAGATATTTTTCAATTAGCATTTAGCATTTATCAAGTGACTTTTGACATGATTAAAACATAATTAGAGGAGTTAGAGCAGCCAAAAGAAGATATGAAAGCAGGTGCAAGTACATCAAAGCAAGGTGAACATGATCAGAAAGAAAAATCTGTTAAGGGCACTACCCCAGCAGGCAGATAGACGAGTTTCTGATAGAGCAAAGAACGAACTTACATACACGTTGAAGACTTGACAGAGAGATGGGAGTTAGAAGACGAGTTGCGAAACGTACAAAATCGTTGGAATGCCATAGATCGTTTACATTTGAAAATAGATAATATTTTTGCAAGGTGGAGACCTAAATTACGAAGATGAGTTTATCACTTACGAATCTTCCTACAAGCGCATAAAAAGAGCTATCAATCAAAAATTGTCTCATCATCTCACGTTCATCAGGTGACGCCTCAAATAGAGATTCCGGTATTTACTGGCAAATACACTTCCTGGCCTACCTTTTTCGACCTTTTCACTGAGACAATACATAATAATAATGCACTCAGCAAGGCCCAAAAAATGCAACATCTAAAAGGAAAAATCAAGGGAGATGCTGAGCGCCTTATACAGCATTTGAATATATCAGCCGAGAATTACGATACAGCCTGGGATATTTTATCACACCGTTATAATAACCCTCAGGTCCTCTTTACTAAGCAAATAGAGACTTTTCTTAATCAACCGAATATTCAAAAACAATCATCATTTGAAATCAAAAGGCTTTACGACACCAGCATGGAAACGCTACATGCTATCCGAAACCTGGGTGTTGACACGAACACCTGGGACCCGATGCTTGTTCATATTTTATCAAAAAAATTAGATCAGGAAACGTATTGTGATTATAAAGAGTCACGCAAGAATCCGCGCGATCTACCAGCTTTAGACGAATTTATGCTGTTCTTAGAAAATAAATTCATAGCCCTGGAGCCAATTCATAAGCGTGAATCATCAACTTCTCATCAAGCAAAGCCTACCTATAACCCAGCAAGGCCAACATTTATCAAACCTCAGCCTTATAATTATCCAGGCAAATATCAACAAAGGACACCCTATCAAGCAATCGCTACTAAGCATGTAAAATGTCCTTTATGCTTCCAGGATCATGACTTGTACAGATGCAAAAAGTTTTTAGGCATGACGTCGGACTTAAAGCTAAAAACAATATCGAGATTACGATGGTGTAAAAACTCTCTGTACAATCATTCTAATAATAAATGTTTTTCGTCGAAGCGGTGCAAAGAATGTAACGGCGAACACAATACATTGCTACATGACGCATATGTACCAGTATCTAATTCAACCAACTTAAGCATGCCGCCTCTTCAGTCAACGCCGCCTGTGTTTTATAATTCAGCGAAATCACACACCGATCATAAGCCACACAACGTGAATTATGTCGCAAGCAATGACGAAGAAATTTTGCTTACTACGCTGTTGCTTAACATTAAAACAACAGAGGGATATTATATCACGTTGCGCGCGCTTTTAGATCAGGGTTCCCAAATTTCCCTGATATCAGAGAGTGCCGCGCAGATGCTAGGTCTTAAACGTCATCAATACTCAGCATCTATATCAGGTATTGGCAATGGCTGTAAGCAGAGCAAAGGCATTGTAACCATAGAATGTCAATCAATCTACAAAGATTACGACTTTTCTACGCAAGCATTGGTAGTTTCGAAAGTCATAAATAATCTGCCAAATACTTCATTTAATCAGCAAGCATGGCCACACATTCAGAACATAAATCTGGCAGATCCAGACTATAACATCTCACGCCCCGTTGACCTACTCTTGGACGCTAATGTCTACTCTAACATTATCATGAGCGGTCTTATCAAAGGAACACAAGAGACCCCCATAGCTCAACAAACCAAGCTAGGGTGGATCTTGTCGGGAAACGTGAAGAAAGCATTCGATTGTCACGTGATCATTAATAATTTAAGTGACATCTCTAAGTACTGGGAGATGGAGGACGTCTCAACATCTGATACTTCTTTTAGTAGGGAAGATCAATATTGCGAGGAACTTTATGTAAAAACCACAAGGAGATTGGAGTGTGGAAAATACAAAGTTGCCATCCCTATGAAACCCGACTTTGAAGAGAAGCTAGGGTTGTCAAAATCAAAATCAGTAGCACAATTTCGGCAGCTAGAACAAAAATTATTTAAAAATGAAAACTTAGCTAAACCATATCGCAACTTTATGGTCGAACACGAGCAATTAGGCCATATGCGTAATGTCAAATATCAACAGTCCAACTTAGAAGCAAAAAAGGCTAGTGTGTGCACGGCCTTACATCAAAATGAATCATCTATCATATCAGAATTGTTACACAATAACAACTCAATCACTCGAGCGGCGAAGACAATCGCTTGGGTATCGCGTTTCATTGCGCGCGCTCGGCGTCAGCAGAATGCTGAGTCGACAAATGCACTGTCGTCAACAGAAGTAAAGAATGCACTTTACTTTATCATTAAAGAAATTCAAGCAACTGATTTTAAAGACGACATAAACAACTTAAAATCTAAAGGCACAGTACAAACTAATAGCAGATTATCTTCGTTAAATCCGTTTTTGGATAAGGATGGCTTACTGCGAGTCGGTGGGCGATTATCAAACTCAAATGTTTCGGGGAAAAATCCCATCATATTATCAAATCATGGCCGACTCACAGAGTTAATCATTAATCAAGCGCACGCTGCCACCCTACACGGAGGTCCTAGACTGACCCTGTCTTATATCAGAGATCATTATTGGGTACTTAGCGGCATGCGCACGGTTAAAAAACAGCTAAGGCGGTGTGTGACCTGTCGTCGTTTCAGTCATCGGAAACTTAATAATAACGGAATAATAACTATTGGCCAAGGTTGCACCTTAAAGGGTTATACGCTCACAACAACTTTTATAACAAAATCAGCATCGAAGAGGAGATAAGAGTCCCAACAATATCAGCATTGAACAAACTCTTGAACACATCTATGCAGAGTATCCAGCACGACTATCCGACATTTGAAAGCAATGATCATCATTATGATCAGATCAAGGATGAACTTGAAACACTGAAGAAATCACAGTCAGGTCAGTTTACCATACATGACGTGCATCACTACACTATTTCTTACGTCATGATCTTCATCATCCTGGTCGTCGTCAGCATCTTTGTGTACACAAAGATAAGGAGTAGGCGTGCAGCACGGCGGACCCGTGAGGTCCGCGCCCAGCAGCAGCAGCCGGGAGAGCCGGCGGCGGAGGCTCTCCGCCCCCGCAGAGCAAGTGTCAGTGATAGTGAAATGGCAAATGTAACACGCACTCGCAGCGTGCTAAGTGTCAATCAGGGTACCTCTCCTAAGGTGGCCCGACCAGTTCGGTTTATTGTGCCCAGTGAAACCGTAGTAATAGATCAAGAGTGAGCGTTAAAATAAAGTATCAAATCAATGGACAAGACAATTTTTTCGATTTATTTTATATTACACTATTTTAATCATGTAATTATTTTGTATGTTTTTGTTTTCTCTTTTTGATGGCCAAGATGTACGAGCCATCGTACATTATTTTAAGTAAAATATTATAGCGTAGTAACGCTTTAAGCGCATCAATCATGTATGTGTAGCGGCGCCTTTATGTGTCGGCATCGCCGCGAGTTGATTTTGTCAACGCATCAGTTTTTATACAATATCATAAGTTTGATCATTAAATCAGTGTATTAGCAGCACTCAACCAGAGCGGTTTGATTTATCATTCCCGAAACCCTCTCATCATCAGCATTCCAAAAGTGTGGTTAAACCCCCACAAGTTTAATAAGAGGCACATACTGGGATGCTGTCGCTTAAAGATGTCTGACTGTCACTTTTAAAATAGAAATATGTTTATTTGTTGGAATATTTAGTCGGATCAATAATAAATAGTCACATTTTTTACTGCTACCAAAAAAAAGCGTCGATGGCCGAGTGGTTAAGGTCGTTGCTTGCCATGCGAGAGGTCGCCAGTTCAAACCCCGCCAGGGACCAATGTGTTCAAATTTGAAATTCATCCATCATTCGACGCTTTAACGGTGAAGGAAAACATCGTGAGGAAACCTGCACACCTGAGAGATTTTTCAACGGTGTGTGAAGCCATTTCCAGAGGCCTACGGGCGGTTTAAACTCTGACACCAGGTTGTTCATCAACCATACGATAAGAAGAAAACTCCTACCAAAAGATTGATTACGGTGAATCAATTCACTACGTATCAACAGGTGTAGTTCCCGGCGGCCCCCTCACCCACCTAGCACCCGCAGCTCGTAGCTCAAGCGTTGTTCGCCCAGCGCGTTCCGTGCAACGCAAGTGTAGTTCCCGGCGCGGCTCTCGATCGCCCGCACGTGTAGCAGAGCGCCTTCGTCGCGCGACTCCACCTGACAAATTGGTACATATTTGTGTACAAACATCGGCTGGTTCGGTGGAACAGTGGGTAGTTTATTTTATTTTTTAATTTATTTATTTAAGGACAGCCAACAAAACATTCACTTATAGAAAACATAATTTACATGTTTAGTTTTATGACAATGCTAAAGTGATGCCTTAATTATAGGCTGCCACGACATGCACAAAATGGAAATGAAAAAGAAAAAACAACTTCATGCTATGCTGAACTGTGGCAGATGCAGTAGCCCTACGACTATAAATCTTGGGATCGAGAGATTCTCACTAGTGCCGCTGCCACAGGGGTAACATTTTACTGCTGATTTAACAGTAGTACCTACAGCAGACTTAATTATTATTATTTTCACTATTAATATAGATGGATCTATTAATAGATCTTATAAAAACTTCCGGGCCCATCGAATATGTCGACAGTGGTCCCTTTAGAAATTTTGTTATAAAGTAACTGCATTCACTGTCGACAAATGACCCAGGTTGCTTTTAAACCGTTTGATAGAAAACAGAGTGTATTTAGAAGGTCGTGGTAATTTAATGGGACAATTGAATCTAAGTTTAGGTAATAGCCTCGGACAATCCAGATGTCCGTTGACCAGCTTATGTAAAAACTTTAGATCAGTTACGTCTCTTCGTCTATCAAGACATTGAAGCTTAAAATGGGCCAAACGTTTTTGATATGATGGAAATTCTCTGGCTTTATGTTGTTGGAAGGCTAAATGCCAGAGAAATCTCTTGTTAACAGATTCGATTCTTTTTTTATGAACTTCATACAATGGTGACCAGACTGAACTACAATATTCTAGTATGGTTCTTATTAGGCAATTGAAAACACAAATGTTACTGAAGGCTGTTTTAAACTCTTTACAATTACGGTTATAATAGTTGCCCAGGTTCACTACCTACGGTTCCAAGTGTGGCGATATTTGTTCCGTGCCTGGGTGTGTTATTAAATATGTTTGCTTAAGCAACTTATTTCGGAATCAAAACAATGTAGGTAATATTGAATTAACTAGCTGCCGCCCACGACTTCGAACGCGTGGAAATGGTTTTAGCAGCAACAATTCATAAGAATAGCCTATATGTACCTTGTAAAATTTGCTATTTATTAGTGAAAGTTGGTCCAGCCGTTTAGTTAAGCGAGAATAAACAGACAGGACAGTAATCTCTGCCTACCCCTTTGGGAAAAAGGCGTGAATTTATGTATGTATGTATAAATTGTTTACTACGCCGATATAATTACATTAAAGATAAACATAAACCTCTACAGAATAGTGCCTCAGCGGGAGCCCCTCGTAGAACCAGTAGATGGTGGGTGGTGGGTTCCCGTCCGCTCGACACGGGAGTACTACTGATGCGTCTGACATCACTTCCAATACGATGCTGTCGTTGGTCACAGTTCCTAGCGTGAGCGGTTTGAATATTGTCGGCGGTTCTGAAAAAGTTTATCTAATGAGTGAGGCATCATGAACATCTTTAGATGTAGGTTTGTATCGTACAATCAATCATAGGTATCAAGAATATCGAAGATGTTAATTTTAAGTTTTACTCTGTTCTCATCAACAGTTGTCTCTACAACACACTTTACAGTTTATATAGTTGTAAAAAACTTTCGTATCAGAGGACTTGCATGGGTCATTGTTTTTATTTTAGATCCCAGTCACGCAAGTAAAAGTTAGCTTTTTTCAATATTAAGATTTTAAACGCCATATGTATTATTCTAGCACTTCTGTGGCAGTTGGGACCCTTTCATTTCCATTTCCAATCAATCCGTCCACGCGTACATTTCTTCCAATATAAACAAAAATGTGTTTACTATTTGAAAAATCGCATTCGTGACCTCGCCTTAAACGGAAATTGAACCACCGGACCTTCCGATATCGCGTCGGATGCTCTAACCTCTGAGCTAGCCAGGTGTTTAGTCACCAATGCAAATCCTCCCATCTCATTTTTTTTTAATTTTAATATTACATTGAGCTTTAATAGCCTTAAAAACTACAAATAAAATCAAAAACATGTTTATCATCAAAATGTGTAACCTAAAACGTCGATCCTGATCTTCCTGTCCGCCGAGCCGACCTCATTAGCCACGACACACGTGTACACTCCTGCGTCGGAGCCTCTAACATCTTCAAGGGTCAGGTCTGCGTAGCTGACGCCATCTTGGTTCTCGCCCAACGACACCCCGTGGCGAATCCACTGGACCTTTGGCTCGGGCTCTCCGGACGCCTCACAAGCGATCCTTACGCTTTCGCCGAGCTGTGGAGGTATGGAAATCAAAATCAAAATGTTTTTATTTATATAGGCACATGCACTTATAAATAGTCACATTAGTAATAATAAGATTCTACCACCGGTCCGGAACGCCGATTCTGCCGAAAAGACTCTGGCAAGAAACTCGATAGTTATTCTTTTCAAGCTAAGACAAATATCGTGGAATAAATAAAGAAATCATTTTAAGCCTGTGGTGTTATCCGAGTAGTAAGTTCCATCACCAACCAACAGATGACGCTTATACACCATCTCCATACTAATGTCATCGAACATCACACATTAATATGAAAGGCCTCATTTAGCTATAAAAGATATACTGGCCACTAAACCAAGATAGAACCATGGTTCCTGAGCACGATCTCCTAGCTCTGCGATAGATCATTCGCTTTAGGTTGCCTGTAAAAACCAAGAAGTATCTGATATTTTGGATATTTATGCTGGCCGAGCAGCGGAACACGCCCGGCGTGTCTCTGTTACACACACGGCCTGCATGCGCCTCACCTGGAGCCGTGTCCGTGCCTGCACACTGGCGCCCTCTCCCTCCGGTACAGCAGCACGTCGGTGACGGAGGGCGCGGCCGCCGCGCTCACGAAGTACACCAGCGCGGCGTCCCCGGCGCGGCTGCTGGCCGAGCAGCGGTACACGCCCGGCGTGCCTCTGTTACACACACGGCCTGCATGCGCCTCACCTGCAGCTGTGTCCGTGCGTGCACAGTGGCGCCCCTCCCCTCCGGTACAGCAGCACGTCGGTGACGGAGGGCGCGGCCGCCGCGCTCACGAAGTACACCAGCGCGGCGTCCCCGGCGCGGCTGCTGGCCGAGCAGCGGTACACGCCCGGCGTGTCTCTGTTACACACACGGCCTGCATGCGCCTCACCTGGAGCTGTGCCCGTGCGTGCACAGTGGCGCCCTCTCCCTCCGGTACAGCAGCACGTCGGTGACGGAGGGCGCGGCCGCCGCGCTCACGAAGTACACACTAGCGCGGCGTCCCCGGCGCGGCTGCTGGCCGAGCAGCGGTACACGCCCGGCGTGTCTCTGTTACACACACGGCCTGCATGCGCCTCACCTGGAGCTGTGTCCGTGCGTGCACAGTGGCGCCCTCTCCCCTCCGGTACAGCAGCACGTCGGTGACGGAGGGCGCGGCCGCCGCGCTCACGAAGTACACTAGCGCGGCGTCCCCGGCGCGGCTGCTGGCCGAGCAGCGGTACACGCCCGGCGTGTCTCTGTTACACACACGGCCTGCATGCGCCTCACCTGGAGCTGTGTCCGTGCGTGCACAGTGGCGCCCTCTCCTCCGGTACAGCAGCACGTCGGTGACGGAGGGCGCGGCCGCCGCGCTCACGAAGCACACGAGCGCGGCGGCCCCGGCGCGGCTGCTGGCCGAGCAGCGGTACACGCCCGGCGTGTCTCTGTTACACACACGGCCTGCATGCGCCTCACCTGGAGCTGTGTCCGTGCGTGCACAGTGGCGCCCTCTCCTCCGGTACAGCAGCACGTCGGTGACGGAGGGCGCGGCCGCCGCGCTCACGAAGTACACTAGCGCGGCGTCCCCGGCGCGGCTGCTGGCCGAGCAGCGGTACACGCCCGGCGTGTCTCTGTTACACACACGGCCTGCATGCGCCTCACCTGGAGCTGTGTCCGTGCGTGCACAGTGGCGCCCTCTCCTCCGGTACAGCAGCACGTCGGTGACGGAGGGCGCGGCCGCCGCGCTCACGAAGTACACCAGCGCGGCGTCCCCGGCGCGGCTGCTGGCCGAGCAGCGGTACACGCCCGGCGTGTCTCTGTTACACACACGGCCTGCATGCGCCTCACCTGGAGCTGTGTCCGTGCGTGCACAGTGGCGCCCTCTCCTCCGGTACAGCAGCGCCTCGGTGACGGAGGGCGCGGCCGCCGCGCTCACGAAGTACACTAGCGCGGCGTCCCCGGCGCGGCTGCTGGCCGAGCAGCGGTACACGCCCGGCGTGTCTCTGTTACACACACGGCCTGCATGCGCCTCACCTGGAGCTGTGTCCGTGCGTGCACAGTGGCGCCCTCTCCCCTCCGGTACAGCAGCACGTCGGTGACGGAGGGCGCGGCCGCCGCGCTCACGAAGTACACTAGCGCGGCGTCCCCGGCGCGGCTGCTGGCCGAGCAGCGGTACACGCCCGGCGTGTCTCTGTTACACACACGGCCTGCATGCGCCTCACCTGGAGCTGTGTCCGTGCGTGCACAGTGGCGCCCTCTCCTCCGGTACAGCAGCACGTCGGTGACGGAGGGCGCGGCCGCCGCGCTCACGAAGTACACTAGCGCGGCGTCCCCGGCGCGGCTGCTGGCCGAGCAGCGGTACACGCCCGGCGTGTCTCTGTTACACACACGGCCTGCATGCGCCTCACCTGGAGCTGTGTCCGTGCGTGCACAGTGGCGCCCTCTCCTCCGGTACAGCAGCACGTCGGTGACGGAGGGCGCGGCCGCCGCGCTCACGAAGTACACCAGCGCGGCGTCCCCGGCGCGGCTGCTGGCCGAGCAGCGGTACACGCCCGGCGTGTCTCTGTTACACACACGGCCTGCATGCGCCTCACCTGGAGCTGTGTCCGTGCGTGCACAGTGGCGCCCTCTCCTCCGGTACAGCAGCACGTCGGTGACGGAGGGCGCGGCCGCCGCGCTCACGAAGTACACCAGCGCGGCGTCCCCGGCGCGGCTGCTGGCCGAGCAGCGGTACACGCCCGGCGTGTCTCTGTTACACACACGGCCTGCATGCGCCTCACCTGGAGCTGTGTCCGTGCGTGCACAGTGGCGCCCTCTCTCCGGTACAGCAGCACGTCGGTGACGGAGGGCGCGGCCGCCGCGCTCACGAAGTACACCAGCGCGGCGTCCCCGGCGCGGCTGCTGGCCGAGCAGCGGTACACGCCCGGCGTGTCTCTGTTACACACACGGCCTGCATGCGCCTCACCTGGAGCTGTGTCCGTGCGTGCACAGTGGCGCCCTCTCCTCCGGTACAGCAGCACGTCGGTGACGGAGGGCGCGGCCGCCGCGCTCACGAAGTACACTAGCGCGGCGTCCCCGGCGCGGCTGCTGGCCGAGCAGCGGTACACGCCCGGCGTGTCTCTGTTACACACACGGCCTGCATGCGCCTCACCTGGAGCTGTGTCCGTGCGTGCACAGTGGCGCCCTCTCCTCCGGTACAGCAGCACGTCGGTGACGGAGGGCGCGGCTGCCGCGCTCACGAAGTACACCAGCGCGGCGTCCCCGGCGCGGCTGCTGGCCGAGCAGCGGTACACGCCCGGCGTGTCTCTGTTACACACACGGCCTGCATGCGCCTCACCTGGAGCTGTGTCCGTGCGTGCACAGTGGCGCCCTCTCCTCCGGTACAGCAGCACGTCGGTGACGGAGGGCGCGGCCGCCGCGCTCACGAAGTACACCAGCGCGGCGTCCCCGGCGCGGCTGCTGGCCGAGCAGCGGTACACGCCCGGCGTGTCTCTGTTACACACACGGCCTGCATGCGCCTCACCTGGAGCTGTGTCCGTGCGTGCACAGTGGCGCCCTCTCCTCCGGTACAGCAGCACGTGGGTGACGGAGGGCGCGGCCGCCGCGCTCACGAAGTACACTAGCGCGGCGTCCCCGGCGCGGCTGCTGGCCGAGCAGCGGTACACGCCCGGCGTGTCTCTGTTACACACACGGCCTGCATGCGCCTCACCTGGAGCTGTGTCCGTGCGTGCACAGTGGCGCCCTCTCCCTCCGGTACAGCAGCACGTCGGTGACGGAGGGGCGCGGCCGCCGCGCTCACGAAGTACACCAGCGCGGCGTCCCCGGCGCGGCTGCTGGCCGAGCAGCGGTACACGCCCGGCGTGTCTCTGTTACACACACGGCCTGCATGCGCCTCACCTGGAGCTGTGTCCGTGCGTGCACAGTGGCGCCCTCTCCCTCCGGTACAGCAGCACGTCGGTGACGGAGGGCGCGGCCGCCGCGCTCACGAAGTACACCAGCGCGGCGTCCCCGGCGCGGCGGCTGGCCGAGCAGCGGTACAC
Source organism: Maruca vitrata (assembly GCA_039566165.1). Lineage (NCBI taxonomy): Eukaryota > Metazoa > Arthropoda > Insecta > Lepidoptera > Crambidae > Maruca > Maruca vitrata. The sequence goes on from CM076930.1 coordinate 11,629,727, forward strand.
GCCCGGCGTGTCTCTGTTACACACACGGCCTGCATGCGCCTCACCTGGAGCTGTGTCCGTGCGTGCACAGTGGCGCCCTCTCCCTCCGGTACAGCAGCACGTCGGTGACGGAGGGCGCGGCCGCCGCGCTCACGAAGTACACTAGCGCGGCGTCCCCGGCGCGGCTGCTGGCCGAGCAGCGGTACACGCCCGGCGTGTCTCTGTTACACACACGGCCTGCATGCGCCTCACCTGGAGCTGTGTCCGTGCGTGCACAGTGGCGCCCTCTCCCCTCCGGTACAGCAGCACGTCGGTGACGGAGGGCGCGGCCGCCGCGCTCACGAAGTACACTAGCGCGGCGTCCCCGGCGCGGCTGCTGGCCGAGCAGCGGTACACGCCCGGCGTGTCCACTGTTATGTTCGGACCGGTCTCTGGTAGCCATTGAGTTGACACTGTTTCCTCAGCGTTCTTTCTACAAGGGAAAATAAATAAATAATATATATAATATATTTAAAAGTACCAGAGAAAACAACATGGTGAATATCCCAGACATTTTCAGTTTAATAAATAATAAATATCACAACATCACATTGTTCTAAAGTAACTTGAGTTACTGATTTCAGAATTAAAACTCCAATACACAAGTTGAAATAACAGTATTTTCCTCATTTCTGCCCCGTGCCATAAAGTCATAGTGTCTATGGTGCCTATCGATCACATATGTGGAAAAAAAAGCGTCGATGGCCGAGTGGTTAAGGTCGTTGCTTGCTATGCGAGAGGTCGCCAGTTCAAACCCCGCCAGGTACCAATGTGTTTTTCAAATCTGAAAACATCGTGAGGAAACCAGCACACCTGGGACATTTTTCAACGGTGTGTGAAGCCATGTCAGAGGCCTACGGGCGGCTTAAACTCTGACACCAGGTTGTTCATCAACCACACGATAAGAAGAAGACATATGTGGACCTCACTGCCGCTTACCATCAGGTGAAGTGAGGTTATCATTCATCGCATATTTAAAAAAATCAAATAGCTAGTCCATTCCTTCATACAGTACACTTATTCATAATCACCTGTAGCTCTTGTAGCTCCACTGCAGGTTGGGCTCCGGGCTCCCGGTCGCTTCGCACTCCAGGGTCGCGTTGGAGCCCTGTCTCAACGTCACGTACTCCTCATACGATTCTGACGATACTATTGTGGGTGGAACTGGAATAAAAAAGTATATTAAAGTAACAAAGAGCCTTGTATGTCACATACTTTGTGTATGTAGCTATGTTTTAAAAGCCACGAGTGAATCCTCTTTTAGTTGGCTGATTTGTAATGTAAAATGTAACATGTTGCTTATCACATATTAATTCAGGTTCTTTCCTAGATATTAAATCTAATCAATTACTAAGTTTAATTTTATTTTCTTTTCTAATATGTTTTAAAATTTATCTAGCCAGTGATTTATTTATCATCCCTGTAATTTCTTAAAAAAAATGCTTCCTAAAATCAAAATGCTGGCGAATGTTACTATTCCACGCAGACGAAGTACCGGGCACAGCTAGTCGTAGATATGAATTTCAAATTTTAAAAACAGGGTTTGAACTGGCGACCTATCGCATGGCAAGCAACGACCTTAACCACTCGGCCACCTCTCTCGTCCCTGAACAAGTGTTACCTAAGACACTGAGCTGGTAGGTCCTGAAGGCGGCCCCGTGCGCATTCGTCGCAAGGCAGCGGTACTCGCCGGAATGCCGCGGCTGAACGTCTAATATCCTGAGACGGTCCTTATCTTCGAACGGCATGGGAGCGCCGTTGAACGACCACTTAGTCTGTAAACAACTTTGATAATGAGACAACTTTTGAGCACGATGCGACGTTTTTAAATGTTTGTACATTTAACACTACTGTAAAATATTATATTTTATTATTTAGTTTGAATCTACGTAACAACCTCTGATCTTCAAATAAGTACACCATCTAGAGAGGTTACAAGTTAGTGGTATCCATATTAATGAATCATGACTTTGAGGATATATGATTTGCCTGGGCATGCTTTTTCTTTTTTTATATACACGAATTGGAACTCAAGATAAATTTAAGTCAGTTCTGGAAAATAAGAACTGACTTGAATTCTATAGTATAGTCATTTTGTGTGATTATAATAGCTATTTTGAGAATTATACAACAAGTCTAGATGACCTTAGCTAGCTGACTTTAGTATCCTTTCCACTCCGCTGCCGCGTACTACAGCGCTCTAGCGGCTCACGTGCACATCGCGACGGACACACACAGCTGCAGGTCACTGACCTTAGCCGGCGGCGTCGCGTCCGCAGCGCAGTCCAGGTAGGCGTCCTCCCGAGCAGCCGCTCCAGTCGGACACACGCGTACTACAGCGCCTCTAGCGGCTCACGTGCACATCGCGACGGACACACACACAGCTGCAGGTCACTGACCTTAGCCGGCGGCGTCGCGTCCGCAGCGCAGTCCAGGTAGGCGTCCTCCCCGAGCAGCCGCTCCAGTCGGACACACGCGTACTACAGCGCCTCTAGCGGCTCACGTGCACATCGCGACGGACACACACACACAGCTGCAGGTCACTGACCTTAGCCGGCGGCGTCGCGTCCGCAGCGCAGTCCAGGTAGGCGTCCTCCCGAGCAGCCGCTCCAGTCGGACACACGCGTACTACAGCGCCTCTAGCGGCTCACGTGCACATCGCGACGGACACACACACAGCTGCAGGTCACTGACCTTAGCCGGCGGCGTCGCGTCCGCAGCGCAGTCCAGGTAGGCGTCCTCCCCGAGCAGCCGCTCCAGTCGGACACACGCGTACTACAGCGCCTCTAGCGGCTCACGTGCACATCGCGACGGACACACACAGCTGCAGGTCACTGACCTTAGCCGGCGGCGTCGCGTCCGCAGCGCAGTCCAGGTAGGCGTCCTCCCCGAGCAGCCGCTCCAGTCGGACACACGCGTACTACAGCGCCTCTAGCGGCTCACGTGCACATCGCGACGGACACACACACAGCTGCAGGTCACTGACCTTAGCCGGCGGCGTCGCGTCCGCAGCGCAGTCCAGGTAGGCGTCCTCCCCGAGCAGCCGCTCCAGTCGGACACACGCGTACTACAGCGCCTCTAGCGGCTCACGTGCACATCGCGACGGACACACACACAGCTGCAGGTCCCTGACCTTAGCCGGCGGCGTCGCGTCCGCAGCGCAGTCCAGGTAGGCGTCCTCCCCGAGCAGCCGCTCCAGTCGGACACACGCGTACTACAGCGCCTCTAGCGGCTCACGTGCACATCGCGACGGACACACACACAGCTGCAGGTCACTGACCTTAGCCGGCGGCGTCGCGTCCGCAGCGCAGTCCAGGTAGGCGTCCTCCCCGAGCAGCCGCTCCAGTCGGACACACGCGTACTACAGCGCCTTCTAGCGGCTCACGTGCACATCGCGACGGACACACACACAGCTGCAGGTCACTGACCTTAGCCGGCGGCGTCGCGTCCGCAGCGCAGTCCAGGTAGGCGTCCTCCCCGAGCAGCCGCTCCAGTCGGACACACGCGTACTACAGCGCCTCTAGCGGCTCACGTGCACATCGCGACGGACACACACAGCTGCAGGTCACTGACCTTAGCCGGCGGCGTCGCGTCCGCAGCGCAGTCCAGGTAGGCGTCCTCCCGAGCAGCCGCTCCAGTCGGACACACGCGTACTACAGCGCCTCTAGCGGCTCACGTGCACATCGCGACGGACACACACACAGCTGCAGGTCACCGACCTTAGCCGGCGGCGTCGCGTCCGCAGCGCAGTCCAGGTAGGCGTCCTCCCCGAGCAGCCGCTCCAGTCGGACACACGCGTACTACAGCGCCTCTAGCGGCTCACGTGCACATCGCGACGGACACACACAGCTGCAGGTCACCTGACCTTAGCCGGCGGCGTCGCGTCCGCAGCGCAGTCCAGGTAGGCGTCCTCCCCGAGCAGCCGCTCCAGTCGGACACACGCGTACTACAGCGCCTCTAGCGGCTCACGCACATCGCGACGGACACACACACACACAGCTGCAGGTCACTGACCTTAGCCGGCGGCGTCGCGTCCGCAGCGCAGTCCAGGTAGACGTCCTCCCCGAGCAGCCGCTCCAGTCGGACACACGCGTACTACAGCGCCTCTAGCGGCTCACGTGCACATCGCGACGGACACACACACAGCTGCAGGTCACCGACCTTAGCCGGCGGCGTCGCGTCCGCAGCGCAGTCCAGGTAGGCGTCCTCCCCGAGCAGCCGCTCCAGTCGGACACACGCGTACTACAGCGCCTCTAGCGGCTCACGTGCACATCGCGACGGACACACACAGCTGCAGGTCACTGACCTTAGCCGGCGGCGTCGCGTCCGCAGCGCAGTCCAGGTAGGCGTCCTCCCCGAGCAGCCGCTCCAGTCGGACACACGCGTACTACAGCGCCTCTAGCGGCTCACGTGCACATCGCGACGGACACACACACAGCTGCAGGTCACTGACCTTAGCCGGCGGCGTCGCGTCCGCAGCGCAGTCCAGGTAGGCGTCCTCCCCGAGCAGCCGCTCCAGTCGGACACACGCGTACTACAGCGCCTCTAGCGGCTCACGTGCACATCGCGACGGACACACACAGCTGCAGGTCACTGACCTTAGCCGGCGGCGTCGCGTCCGCAGCGCAGTCCAGGTAGGCGTCCTCCCCGGAGCAGCCGCTCCAGTCGGACACACGCGTACTACAGCGCCTCTAGCGGCTCACGTGCACATCGCGACGGGACACACACACAGCTGCAGGTCACTGACCTTAGCCGGCGGCGTCGCGTCCGCAGCGCAGTCCAGGTAGGCGTCCTCCCCGAGCAGCCGCTCCCGTCGGTCACACGCGTACTACAGCGCCTCTAGCGGCTCACGTGCACATCGCGCCGGACACACACGCAGCCGCAGGTCACTGGCCTTAGCCGGCGGCGTCGCGTCCGCAGCGCAGTCCAGGTAGGCGTCCTCCCCGAGCAGCCGCTCCAGTCGGACACACGCGTACTACAGCGCCTCTAGCGGCTCACGTGCACATCGCGACGGGACACACACACAGCTGCAGGTCACTGACCTTAGCCGGCGGCGTCGCGTCCGCAGCGCAGTCCAGGTAGGCGTCCTCCCCGAGCAGCCGCTCCAGTCGGACACACGCGTACTACAGCGCCTCTAGCGGCTCACGTGCACATCGCGACGGACACACACACAGCTGCAGGTCACTGACCTTAGCCGGCGGCGTCGCGTCCGCAGCGCAGTCCAGGTAGGCGTCCTCCCCGAGCAGCCGCTCCAGTCGGACACACGCGTACTACAGCGCCTCTAGCGGCTCACGTGCACATCGCGACGGACACACACACACAGCTGCAGGTCACTGACCTGAGCCGGCGGCGTCGCCTCCGCAGCGCAGTCCAGGTAGGCGTCCTCCCCGAGCAGCCGCTCCAGTCGGACACACGCGTACTACAGCGCCTCTAGCGGCTCACGTGCACATCGCGACGGACACACACACAGCTGCAGGTCACTGACCTTAGCCGGCGGCGTCGCGTCCGCAGCGCAGTCCAGGTAGGCGTCCTCCCCGAGCAGCCGCTCCAGTCGGACACACGCGTACTACAGCGCCTCTAGCGGCTCACGTGCACATCGCTATGGACACACACACACAGCTGCAGGTCACTGACCTTAGCCGGCGGCGTCGCGTCCGCAGCGCAGTCCAGGTAGGCGTCCTCCCCGAGCAGCCGCTCCAGTCGGACACACGCGTACTACAGCGCCTCTAGCGGCTCACGTGCACATCGCGACGGACACACACACAGCTGCAGGTCACTGACCTTAGCCGGCGGCGTCGCGTCCGCAGCGCAGTCCAGGTAAGGCGTCCTCTCGACCAGCCGCTCCAGTCGGACACACGCGTACTACAGCGCCTCTAGCGGCTCACGTGCACATCGCGACGGACACACACACAGCTGCAGGTCACTGACCTTAGCCGGCGGCGTCGCGTCCGCAGCGCAGTCCAGGTAGGCGTCCTCCCCGAGCAGCCGCTCCAGTCGGACACACGCGTACTACAGCGCCTCTAGCGGCTCACGTGCACATCGCGACGGACACACACACAGCTGCAGCGTCACTGACCTTAGCCGGCGGCGTCGCGTCCGCAGCGCAGTCCAGGTAGGCGTCCTCCCCGAGCAGCCGCTCCAGTCGGACACACGCGTACTACAGCGCCTCTAGCGGCTCACGTGCGGCATCGCGACGGACACACACACAGCTGCAGGTCACTGACCTTAGCCGGCGGCGTCGCGTCCGCAGCGCAGTCCAGGTAGGCGTCCTCCCCGAGCAGCCGCTCCAGTCGGACACACGCGTACTACAGCGCCTCTAGCGGCTCACGTGCACATCGCGACGGACACACACACAGCTGCAGGTCACTGACCTTTAGCCGGCGGCGTCGCGTCCGCAGCGCAGTCCAGGTAGGCGTCCTCCCCGAGCAGCCGCTCCAGTCGGACACACGCGTACTACAGCGCCTCTAGCGGCTCACGTGCACATCGCGACGGGACACACACACAGCTGCAGGTCACCGACCTTAGCCGGCGGCGTCGCGTCCGCAGCGCAGTCCAGGTAGGCGTCCTCCCCGAGCAGCCGCTCCAGTCGGACACACGCGTACTACAGCGCCTCTAGCGGCTCACGTGCACATCGCTATGGACACACACACACAGCTGCAGGTCACTGACCTTAGCCGGCGGCGTCGCGTCCGCAGCGCAGTCCAGGTAGGCGTCCTCCCCGAGCAGCCGCTCCAGTCGGACACACGCGTACTACAGCGCCTCTAGCGGCTCACGTGCACATCGCGACGGACACACACACAGCTGCAGGTCACTGACCCAGCCGGCGGCGTCGCGTCCGCAGCGCAGTCCAGGTAGGCGTCCTCCCCGAGCAGCCGCTCCAGTCGGACACACGCGTACTACAGCGCCTCTGGCGGCTCACGTGCACATCGCGACGGACACACACACAGCTGCAGGTCACTGACCTTAGCCGGCGGCGTCGCGTCCGCAGCGCAGTCCAGGTGAGGCGTCCTCCCCGAGCAGCCGCTCCAGTCGGACACACGCGTACTACAGCGCCTCTAGCGGCTCACGTGCACATCGCGACGGACACACACACAGCTGCAGGTCACTGACCTTAGCCGGCGGCGTCGCGTCCGCAGCGCAGTCCAGGTAGGCGTCCTCCCGAGCAGCCGCTCCAGTCGGACACACGCGTACTACAGCGCCTCTAGCGGCTCACGTGCACATCGCGACGGACACACACACAGCTGCAGGTCACTGACCTTAGCCGGCGGCGTCGCGTCCGCAGCGCAGTCCAGGTAGGCGTCCTCCCCGAGCAGCCGCTCCAGTCGGACACACGCGTACTACAGCGCCTCTAGCGGCTCACGTGCACATCGCGACGGACACACACACAGCTGCAGGTCACTGACCTTAGCCGGCGGCGTCGCGTCCGCAGCGCAGTCCAGGTAGGCGTCCTCCCCGAGCAGCCGCTCCAGTCGGACACACGCGTACTACAGCGCCTCTAGCGGCTCACGTGCACATCGCGACGGACACACACACAGCTGCAGGTCACTGACCTTAGCCGGCGGCGTCGCGTCCGCAGCGCAGTCCAGGTAGGCGTCCTCCCCGAGCAGCCGCTCCAGTCGGACACACGCGTACTACAGCGCCTCTAGCGGCTCACGTGCACATCGCGACGGGACACACACAGCTGCAGGTCACTGACCTTAGCCGGCGGCGTCGCGTCCGCAGCGCGCAGTCCAGGTTGGCGTCCTCCCCGAGCAGCCGCGCCAGTCGGACACACGCGTACTACAGCGCCTCTAGCGGCTCACGTGCACATCGCGACGGACACACACAGCTGCAGGTCACTGACCTTAGCCGGCGGCGTCGCGTCCGCAGCGCAGTCCAGGTAGGCGTCCTCCCCGAGCAGCCGCTCCAGTCGGACACACGCGTACTACAGCGCCTCTAGCGGCTCACGTGCACATCGCGACGGACACACACACAGCTGCAGGTCACTGACCTTAGCCGGCGGCGTCGCGTCCGCAGCGCAGTCCAGGTAGGCGTCCTCCCCGAGCAGCCGCTCCAGTCGGACACACGCGTACTACAGCGCCTCTAGCGGCTCACGTGCACATCGCGACGGACACACACACAGCTGCAGGTCACTGACCTTAGCCGGCGGCGTCGCGTCCGCAGCGCAGTCCAGGTAGGCGTCCTCCCCGAGCAGCCGCTCCAGCGCGCGGCGCCCGCCCAAGAGCCGCGGGGCCCACTGCACCTGCAAATACATATTTTTATTTTAGTAATTTAGTCTAAAAGAACTATTAGGTTAGGCGTGGGAACTCCCTTTTAGGCAAAACATGGCATCGCCTGTGGTACATAAAACTGTTAAATTAAATAATAAATAAAGATACAGGCTAATCCTAGTTTGGGATTCCCTGTTGTACTCGACACTTCTTAGGCAGCAATTAACCCATTTTTAGTTTAAGTACATGTACTACCTTCAAATATGTATGTACCTAGTCTAAGTAAAATTAAGAAAGTAATAAAGCATTTTTCATTTTCATTTTTTTTTTCAAATAAGAATCTATCCTATTCTAAGCAAACAAGAAGCTAATTTAAAAGTAAAATTATATTTTCTTGCGTGTGCGTGTGCGTGTGTGCAGCACATGTTGAATCCAGAACCTATTGATCACTCTAACTGTATGTGTCTTTGTTTAATAATGTTATTGTGTAACTATGATCAATATAATTCTTTCTTTTTAATGTAACCTGCAGCCGCACGCCCGCCGCCGCCGCGCCGGCCGCGTTGGACACGACGCACGCGTATTCCCCGGCGTCGGCGCGGGACACGTTCCCGATGGTGAGGTCCCCTTCCGATATCAGCTTGGCTGCCTGGAATGTAAACATCATTAGCCCTATATTATGTCCCCTACGGGGAGCAGTCCTCCTTAGCCTTAGTTAACTACGCTAGCCAAGTGCGGGACGGGCAATTTCAAACAACTTAAGAATCATTTTAAGCTTTCGCGTTCCATTACACTAAATATTAGTCTTTATGGCAGTAAGTGGCTAAGTATTTGCTACTCCTAATATCGCGTGTAGACCCATAAAGACTAATATTTGACCTAAGAATTTCTTCGCAGGCAGGTTCGATGTTTTCCTTCGCCGTAAGAGCAATATCACACCACTTAATATATCACGTCGTCTGAATAGGTTATTAAGGATAACTCCTTCATCACCAGCCCATATACGTCCCCACTGCTGGGACACGCAGCTACCCTAAACTAGGGCTAATATTCCTTGGGTGTCGAACAAATCCAAGAAATTATCATTGCACAGCGGAATCGCATCGCGGCGAACGTCAAATAATAGAAGGTAACCCTTCCCGTGATCATCCCAACGGAGACAACATACAATAGTCAGCGGTCCCCAAACTAGGCATCGCCTGTATCATGGGAGACCATAGGAATAAATTTATACTTGCATGAATTTCAAATTTGTTTTATTTTTTTATTTTTTTAATTTATTTATTTCAGTGACAGCCAACAAAACATTCACTTATAACATAATTTACACAGTTTTATGACAATGCTAAAGTGATGCCTTAATTATAGGCTGCCACGACATGCACAAAATGGAAAAGAAAAAACAACTTCATGCTATGCTAAACTGTGGAAGCTGCAGTAGCTCCTAACACTATAGTTCTTGGGATCGAGAGATTCTCATTAGTGCCGCTGCCACAGGGGTAACATTTTACTGCACTACTGTTTAACATATTAGTACGTGGAGGGTTTGAACTACCTCTCGCATGGGAAGTATCGTCCTTAACCACCATCGAGGATCCATGTAAGTTATTGTTCTAAATATTTGACCTTACAAGTATAGTAACATCGAACCTTGTACCATTTGACATGATCGTTGCGCGCCGCGGGCAGCGGACACGACACGCTCGCCGACGCGCCTTCCACCGCTACCGCCGTCCGCTGCGAGTCGTCCGACTGCATTTGCGTCGGCAACGCTGGAATACACACACCACTAGTCATCAGCATTATCAGCCCATATACGTCCCCACTGATGGGTCACTGCCTACCCTTTACTAGGGCAATAAATGAATCTAAATAAATAAACATCTGGCACATTTCCACACACGCTCATCTGACCCCAAATTAAGCAACGCTTGTACTAAGGGCGTCATAGACATACATAGATATTTATGAATACATACTTTAAAATACATATTCACACCCAGACTAGGAACACAAATATTTTTCCCGAGTGGGAATCGAACCCACAACTCCTGGTCACTAACCACCGTTCCACCGAGCCTATCAAGATAATAGATAAGGCCTTAGACAACCATGCCGGCCAAGTGCGAGTTAGTTAGGTTTCCTCACGATGTTTTCCTTCCACGTTAAAGCATCGAATAATTGTACATATTGTTGCGGGAACGGGGTGCGTTAAATTCAAGATACGCCAAAAGTCACCAAAAGACAATAAATTTATTTATCGACTAACAATTACACAATTAAACACTTAAAAACACAATTAAAAACACTTAATTACAACACTAAACACGGAACACTAAATTACACTAAAGCACTGAATCACACTAAAACACTGAATTTCACTGACTATTCGCAGTTAACGCACTCGATCACTCTTAGTTCGCAGGAGACTGATTCGCTTCGCTTTCCAAATCGGAACTGTCCCGTCGCGTCGTACATCCCGCTTTTATACCCAGTGAGGACGCAGCTCTTCGCGTGGCGTCGAGAATATTCTCGCGGGGATCGAAATCTCTAGAACTCGCTGGAGCTTGCTCCGACCGACCAGAGTGTGTGACGTAGTATCGTGCAAGCGAATATAGACCTTATCCATACGTCGATAAGACTAATTTCGCTTGCACGGTCTCTCGTGGTTGTAACACTATTATTATTATTCTAGAACACGCTAGAGCTCGCTACGACCGTGCAAGCGAATATAGACCTTATCCATACGACGATAAGACTAATTCCGCTTGCCCGGTCCCTCGTGGTCGTAACAATATGAATTTCAAATTTAAAAAACACAGCGATACGTGGCGGGGTTTGAACTGGCGACCTCTCACATGGCAAGCAACTACCTAAACCAAATAAGAAATATGTCTTCCCGCTATCTGTCCCTATGTATGAGCTTAGAACTTTAAAACTACGGATACGTGTATTTTAATTTTGATAGATGTGAAATTATGTATAATACATGCATACGATCGTGCGAACGTAAACGTACATCATGTAAAATCTATATTACATCTTCTGTGTACCCTGTTCATATGAAAATTATCATTTCATTTCATGAATCCGGGACGGGTCAGTTCACAGGTGTTATTAAAACTGTACACGATCCATTTATAAACAGATCAGGAGCATACATGCGTAGACTATAATAATACCTGTATTTTATCATAATTATTTCAAAAGTATTTACAATATATATCTACGGATATCGTTGTGTTCGCTTCGCCAACGGTGTTCTTCGCCACACACACGTACGCCCCGCTCATTTCTTCTGAAGGCGATTTGATGGTCAGAGTACCCTCAAAGTCCATAATGTAAGTTCCATCTGCAATTCGAAAATATCTTAATAAATATCTGATAAGTTTTATCAAAATCATTTAATTTTGAACTTAATAATTCTATTAAAATAATAAGAACATTAATAGTGAATAAGTAATGTTTGCATGGTTTTACGATTAATGTTTAGAGTAGATTGTGTATTTGATTGAGTAGATAAATTTCAATACTTTTTGGTAGAATAAAACGTCTAGAAACTGAAGGAAGTACACAAACCACTTTAAAATCTGTAGGATAGCGGGTAGCGGGAGCGGCCCTTTTGATTAAGTGTCTATGATCTCCGCTAAATGGCGCTTGGTAGCAGGAAGTTTCGGTTGATTAATGAAATTGTAATACGTAGTGCCAATTAATGTTGCTTAACATTATTGTAAATCCTAACTTGATTTTAGGAAGTCATTAACAATGATTACTTGATTAAATGATGTTTGTTGCATTCGAATAATACTGGCCGGTTACTCAAACGCGACTGTCAAAAAGGTGACAGTCGATTTCGTTTGGACATGGCCCGTCACATTTAGTTTGAGTTGAAATGATGGAGTTGTGAAGACGGTTACGATTTAGATTCAGATTCGATTAGGTCGTCCCTGGGACTTGTCTAGTGACCGGGCAGTATTGGTTATCGTGATTATATCGACCATAATGTTATTTCGTTGATGTTAACTTACGATCGCCGAACAAGAATAAAACTGTAACTATTGTATGTGGTGTTATTCATTGCCTGAAGACCCTACGCAGCCCACAGAGTGAAGAGTAGTGAACCTAACTATAGTGTTAACCCTCTGATGTCGCCGCCGGCCACCCCGACGCCGATATCAGAAGTGGGATTCACTTCGGGCTAGAAGAACCACCACGAGTGTACCCGGATTAGATGAATCTTTCCTGCGTGTACTTGGAGTCGCAGAACCGCAATATGATGAGCCTTAGTATGACACCGTTGACCTCTGTATCGCTGCATTGAGACGTCAGCTGCTACACTTATTAACTTGCAAAATGACCGTCTAAAGGAGGGCGAATGTTTCGCCGTTTGCGCTTTTTGTCTGATGACTTCACTATCGGCGAATTGAATAGAAGCGACCTGATAAGAAGCGTACCAACCGTGGCCCCTCGACGGAGCCTGCAACTACCACCAGACGTGAAAAGCAGGATGTGACATGCTTTAAATGTGGTGGCAAGGGACACTACGCATCAAGTCGTCGTCGTGCAACCAACGGCGGCCAGGGATTGGCAAGCAACGGTGCCTCAACCAACGTGCCCAGCCATCGTCGAGAGGATATTGCTTTGTAAGCAAACCATGGGATCATTCGCTGAATAATTGTGAGTCTTTTTCATAATGTCGTGATTTTATTGATGAGTCAATATAGTCGGTTTCAACTGCCTGCGTGTGTGTATGTATGTGTAGTGCTGCGTTGGGACCGAGAGGTCCCCGGTTCGAGTCCGGAGTTGGGCAAAATTTGTGTGAGTTTTTCTGTAATGAAATTACTCAGCCCGGAGTTAGGAAATTGGCGGTTGAACGCCTGTGCCTCGGAAAGTTAAGCTGGTGGTCCTGCGCCCGATCTCTCATCGGTCATGTCGGATTGCTGTCTCACCGAATTATAAGAGTAAGGGAATGGAGAGTGCACTTGTGTTTGCGCGCACACTTGTGCACTATAATATGTCCTGCGCACTGAAATCAGTCAGACGCCTTATTGTCGGTTTCAATGCAGATATCTCTCATTATAGTAACGGCTAAAATAGTGTTTTGGTAAATTACTAGTAGCCACATGAAAAGTGTGAAAGATTATGTGAAATGCCTACCTATTATGTGCCTGATGCCACTAAGTGCTGAAGTTTTAGACCTCAGGCAACTTGTGGTGGCTACTGACAGCTTAGAAAAATAGGGAGTGTGAATCTGTGTGTGGGTGTGTGGGTGTGTGTTGGTTAAAATTAGTAAAATAAATCATAAAACTGAAAGATTTGGCTGTATGATCTTTGTCAAGGCCGTTAAACCAATATGAGACAATAAAAAATGTCAGAAAAAAAGCTTGCTTGTCATTAGGAAGCAATTAATAATTTTAGTCTCTCAAAACAAGTAAATTAATTGTTGGTTTCACTTCAATGAAGATAGGTAATTGAACGGTGATTCTTAACGCTTTACCAGTCAGTTGTCTACTGTGAGAAATCTTTGTTTCAGATGTCATGCCTTGTACTCCAGATATCTGTGGAAATAACTGGGAATTGAGCTGCAGGACAACAGACGGCTACTACGGAGGGAGGGAGGCAAGGGGAGCAACAAACTCCTTATACCATGAACGCAAGACAGATGCTGAAAGGATATCTTACTTCAGGTGCATTGTTTTTATGTTTGGACTTCAGACATTCATTGTGGTCGATAAACGGTAGTGTGATGTTGAGTCACAGTATGTAGTGGTCTCTGAACATAATGTCTGTCCTTGAAAATGAGACAATGTTGCCACAGAAGCGTGTGGGAAATCTAAAATGAGAAATGGAAAGAGTAATAGAAGGGTATGGATGGATAAAAGCGTACAAGATGTGATCCGTATAGGATAAGCCGTGTAGGATAAGATTTTGTAAATAGAAAGAAAGGCTTGGCAAGACTGGTTAGCAATCAAAGCTAATCACCGAATGGAAAAAGCCACGAATGATGATAATGAGTGAAGCAAAGAAAGGAATATAAACGGGAATAAACGGGGGGAATGAATGGGGCATGCACTGATTGGTTTAACATGAACACGAAAAAAGTGTTAGACAGGGATGTGTAGCGTCACCATGGCTATTCGACCTATTCTTAGATAGTTGCTTGACTAGTCTGAGAGAGTCTGAGAAAGGTTTGAGAATAAATGAGTCAATCGTCCAGTGTCTCCGTTACGCTGATGATCAAAGTCCTTCTCGCTTCATCGGCTGCGGAGTTTCAGGATATGATGACTGTTCTATATGAAAGAAACTCACAAAAGATGGTAAGTGTGATAGCAATATTGAAAGCAGAGGGAATGCTGGTAACATGGGGAACGGAGCGCTGCACACCTTTGTGAGCAGTCAGAAAGTGTCCAAAAAGGTGCGTCTGGCGGTTCACAGGGGACTGTTGGTCCCGACACTAATGTACGGAAGTGAAAGATAGGTATGGCAGAAGCAGCACGAGTAGGATAAATGCAGTGGAGATGCGAGCACTTCGAAGTATGCTAGAAGTAAAACTAAGTTATAGAATAAGAAACGAAATAATTAGAGAATGTTGTGGTGTGAAAGAAGATGTAGTGACTAAGGTTGAGATAGGTATGCTTAGATGGTTTGGTCATGTTGAGAGGATGAGTGAAAGACGATTAACGAAGGGGATATGAGGGTGTAATGGGAAATGTCGACAGGAGAAGACCAAGAAAGACCTTTCATGACCAAATAGGTCAAATCTTAAGGAAAGGTCAAATCAAAGTACCCGTAATCGACGAGCGTGCATGAAGAGGTTGATGAATGTGGATGAAGCGAAAGTGGTGTGCCAGGACCGTAGCACATGGCAGGAAGTGATCTCTGCCTACCCCTCTGGAAAAAAGGCGTGATTTTATGTACATACAGTATGAAAATGAGGAACGAAATCAGACCAAGTTAGACCCTAAGTTTTAAGGCCCTATTAAAGTAATTGAGGTTTTGGTTCGCCCTATGCAAATGCGATAGATGATTTTTGAAATCTTTGAATTCTAATTGAACGATAGGTTCCCAAATAGTTGGACAATGCTAATGATAATTACTTTGATGATGATGATGATTGTTGGTTTGTTTAATGACACATGTTGATGGTACGGGTATCCGATGGACTGGATAGTAGTTGTTGTATTTGTGGTTGAAGAGACAGCGTCGTCCGGGCCATGCAGCTGTAGGCGGCTGGTTGAGGGGACACGCTCGTTTGGTCCGACTGATGGTCATGTGTTAGAAATGGTTGAGGAGGAAAGTGTCGTCCGGTCCGGGTTGGTCGAAGGGACACAGATGTCGTCCGGTCCAGTCTGGTCGAAGGGACACAGATGTCGTCCGGTCCAACCTGGTCGAAGGGACACACTGGTGTTGTACGGTCACTGTGAGTTGCTTACATGACTGGTAGAAGGGACGCACTTGGTTGGAATCTATGAGACTTATTTCAAAGCGGGAGGGACGGTGTTGCTCGGATGCAGTAGGCTGGTCTTAATTGATCACTGCATGCTGATCGAACATTTGTCCGGACTTTGAATAGAGAGATATGAGATTGAGACACGGAATAGAGTATTGTAATCTTCAGGGTGGTGTGTGTCTAGACTTGTGTTATTAATGAATTGGATATGCTGAGTAATGCCTTAGTTGCAGATTTGAACTTGGGAACTTGTCGGTCAAACGTTTCAATGTTAAGTAAAGTGAAATTTTGTAAGCTCAGAAGCTCTTTGAATAAGTTTTAGCCGGGATGGCCGAACGGTTTACTCTTTTGGTTTCATTTTGTTCTCAGGTACAACACCCGAGGACGGGTGAAACGTCAGAATGGCCGTGTAGGATAGCGGGTAGCGGGAGCGGCACTTTGATTAAGTGTCTATGATCTCCGCTAAATGGCGCTTGGTAGCACGAAGTTTTCGGTTGATTTATGAAATTGTATTATGTAGTGCTAATTAATGTTGTAACATTATTGTAAATCCTAACTTGA
The DNA here is from genome assembly GCA_039566165.1 of Maruca vitrata. Lineage (NCBI taxonomy): Eukaryota > Metazoa > Arthropoda > Insecta > Lepidoptera > Crambidae > Maruca > Maruca vitrata. The sequence continues at coordinate 11,645,966 of CM076930.1, forward strand.
TTTTAGGAAGTCATTAACAATGATTACTTGATTAAATGATGTTTGTTGCATTCGAATAATACTGGCCGGTTACTCAAACGCGACTGTCAAAAAGGTGACAGTCGATTTCGTTTGGACATGGCCCGTCACATTTAGTTTGAGTTGAAATGATGGAGTTGTGAAGACGGTTACGATTTAGATTCAGATTCGATTAGGTCGTCCCTGGGACTTGTCTAGTGACCGGGCAGTATTGGTTATCGTGATTATATCGACCATAATGTTATTTCGTTGATGTTAACTTACGATCGCCGAACAAGAATAAAACTGTAACTATTGTATGTGGTGTTATTCATTGCCTGAAGACCCTACGCAGCCCACAGAGTGAAGAGTAGTGAACCTAACTATAGTGTTAACCTTTTCTGATGTCGCCGCCGGCCACCCCGACGCCGATAAATCTATTACGCCGTAAAAGATTAATATTTACGGTAATATTTAATATTAAGAGTTATATATATGTATAATAATAAAATAACATTTAATATTGACGGAGTCACGAATGGGAGCTAGTCGTTAAATATTCGACTTATATATATTCAAATGATGAAAAACCTTACCATTATCGAGAAACATGTCGTCCTTAGCCCACAAGACATAAGGCTTAGGTTTGCCCGACGCGCGGCACGTGAGCACCATCTCGGTGTCCATGTTGGTCCCGACGTATGAACCGAGCAAATGCTGTTCCAGAATTTGAGGTGGCTCTGGAATCATTGGGAAACAACGTGTATATTTTTTTCTGATGGCGACATGTTGACTTTGGGTATATAAAATCTATTATTAGATTCAATTTGTATGTCTTGAACATACTTAAATCACAGATAACATAAACTATCTTAAATTACATTAAAAAACCATTACAACATCGAATACTATCCTAAAGATTTCCAATGATTGGTGGTAGGCATAGGCCTCTAAAGGGCTCATGCCGCTCCTGATACTGAAAATTTATATCATATCAACCGGTGAAAGTCCAAATTAATAAATAAATTATATGGTAAAATGTATACTTCTCGTTAAATTCGATTTATTTATTAGACGAAACCGACGAAAGGTCACAGTTTGCTACTACAGAAACAAGCTCGGATTTGAAACAAAGTCTCTAGACATTAAGGTAATCAGCGCCGTGCGGTGCCGCTACATTAGTGATTCTTAGATTAGTTCAGACCAATTCAAACTTAATCGCAGAGCCACATTGTGTAAACTGCCTAACAGGATCGGGGGTTTGAAACAAAAACATAAGAGCCTAAGCACACAGGCCACGATCACAAAACGCCGCTACCGGCATAATTCCTGTAGTTTTCTTTCATCGATATCAAGTGTTTACCTTCGGCCACAAGTGTCTGTCGTGTGCTTCAGCTATTAGTGGCTTTTTTTTATATTAGGCTAACAAGATGACCTCACTCCACCTAATGGTGAGCGGTAATGAGATCCAAATATGAGGTCGACAGGCACAATAGACCATATTGAGCCTGTCGCACGCACCCTGAAGGCCTGCTTAAATGCCGTTTCACGCCCCACCTGAAGGGCCCGGGATCATAGGAGGGAGGGAAAACATGGGCTGGAAGGGCATTCCATGCCTTAATGACACGGGGCAGATAAGAGTTTTCTTTTGTTTTGCGTTTTCTTTTAGGCGGCGTTAGTGGCTGTCATATGTGGCCCATGTGCGACTTAAGACTACTTCGACGAAACTAAGTAAACCTTTACCGTTGACACGTAGATCAATGAATCGCCTATCGACGCCCACTCCGTTACTCGCCACACAGGCGTACGAGCCTTCCACTTGCACGCTCGCGTTTGTTATGAATAAGTTCCCAATGTCGTCGAAACTGAAAGAACCATAAAAGTTATCATTATGTATTTATAGGTAAATGGGATGTAAACCGTGTGATAAGTATAGGCCGAAGACAATTTGAGTATCAAAAAATGAAACATAAATCGTAATAGCACAGGTTTAAAACAAGTACCTAAATAGATACTTTAACACAAAAATTGTGTTGATTCTTTCGGAAGATGCTCATGCCAAGCGCATGGGCGTATCGGGAAGAGCTTACAAAATGCTACGGGCCCCCGACCCATGAGGAGACCCCGACCCAAGAGGCTCCGTGCTCAGAAATGACAATTCCTTAGGAGATCCATAAATGCTTATTTTTTGATCCAAATCAAATGAACTTGCCTCCAGACGGCATAGTTACGCCACTGGTAAAGCGTTTCTTACTTATACATATTTTTAGGAACTAAATTACTATAACTACATTTTTAGGACTATTATTACTACTACTAGGATATATAGTAGGTACTCGTACCACTTTTAAATATTACCTCACATCCGTAGAGTTCGCAGTCAACTCTTCCTCTTCAAACTCCCACACGATTTCGGGTATGGGAAACCCTACAGCGTTGCACCGAAGGGTCGCATTCATACCCACGAGAATGTCTACGGGCGTTTCCACAGGTCGGATCGAAGGAGGCACTGAAATAAAACATATTAAAATTGATATAATTTTTTTTTTCTTTTCACAAAGGTATATGTTACCGGCCAAACCCGATTTCAGGACAAACTAGTTTAGCCTAGGCCAAACTAGTTTGTCCTAAGCCTGTCAGGATAAACCGGTTTAGCCTAGTCCAAACTAGTTTATCCTAAGCCCGTTAGGATAAACCAGTTTAGACTAGGCCAAACTAGTTGATCTTGATATAGATACGCATTATCTAGGATATACTGGCATGGCCTTTTCCATACATTGTAATATGTCAAGAAAGTCAAAATAAATAGATTATCCAAATAAATTCCTCCGCAATAGGAAAAATAATATTTTTTTATTATACTATAATCTTATTTCTTGTTTCTTATAAAGATAGGATAAACCGGTATGGCCTTCTGTTTACAAAAATTAAATTTAAAAATTGTGATAGCATGAAAATTAAAGGAGTTATAGTCAAAAACATATTTTATTTTTCTCTACTCCGTAACTGAAAATTTCGGCATGTGATTATTTGGAGCAATATGAGAGTACGCAGTATAATACAGAGACCCAAACCTATTGTATTGTGTATAATTAATATACATAACTATCTGTGCCCGCGACTTCATTCGCGTGGACTATGAGATTTTACATCCAAAAGTTTTTGCCCAATAACTCCCGTTCCCGTGCGAATTTTGCAATATCGCGTTGCAAGTAAACTTAAAAAGAAATTCAGGGTTTCAAGGGTTGAAAGGGGGTTAAAACTTGAAAATTATTATAGAAAATATAAAATATTACTTACTCTATATTTACACACTAATGTATTTCTTTTTCAAGGGTTGAAATTATTTTAATATGAGGTCATTGTGTTAGAAAACACTTCACGACTTCATCACTCACTATTAGACATGTTTTTTATCGATTAAAGTTTTTCGATTAAGGTTTTGTTTACACCCTTTAAAAATAATAGGCGCAGTTCAGATCATTTTCACTTTTGAAGTTATGGGGTACATAATACTCATATGATTATTTCTTTTTATTATTATTTGTTAAAGTATGATTGTTTGTATTATCATTTATTATCCACTAGCGGCCGCCCGCGACTTTGTCCGCGTATTAATGGGCTTAAGTAGCAATGATGTATTAAAATAGCCAGCTACCTCCATACCACGTTTTATGAAAATCTATAAACGTTAAAGTTTTCCCATACTAATTTTCACCCCCTCAATGAATGAAATTAAAAAATAGCGCTGGTGTCTCCGGAGTGCCAACTACCTCCATACCAAGTTTTATGAAAATCGACAAACACGTCAAAAGTCTCCCATACTAATTTTCACCCATACATCCACACATCCATACATCCATACTTACAAACTTTCACGTTTATAATATTAGTAAGGATATTTTTTAACGACATAATAATTGTAATAATTAAGACATTAATGCTTACATAAAAAAAAACATTTATTTCTTGCCAAGTATGATTGCACGAATGAAAACTTAACGACGAATCATTATAAGAAGTAAGAAATAAGATTAAAGTATAATAAAAATTATAATTTTTCCAATTACGAAGGATTTCATTTTTAATCTATTTATTTTGACTTTCTTGACATATTACAATGTCTGGGAAAGGCCATAACAGTTTATCCTAGATAATGCGTATCTATATCAAGATCACCTAGTTTGGCCTAGTCTAAACTGGTTTATCCTAACGGGCTTAGGACAAACTAGTTTGGACTAGGCTAAACCGGTTTATCCTGACAGGCTTAGGACAAACTAGTTTGGCCTAGGCTAAACTAGTTTGTCCTGAAATCGGGTTTGGCCGGTAACATATACGTACATATTTTGACATTTAAGAAGATAACAATTGATGTACTTGACCACAACAAAATAAATTTGTGAGAGACTGGTGTCTAAACTAGGGTATTTTCTGTGTGATATCACCAGGCTCTATAAAGTACATTTCAAATTGAAACAAAAAAAACAGCACATGATAAGTATCTCTTTAGAATTCTATAATCTTGTAGATGTGTGACTAGAAGATGAGTATGAATATGAATGGATGCAAAGTAGAGGAAGGCCGAAGAAGACATGGATGGATTTCGTGTGAGAGTGAGAGTGAAAAGAGTAGACACAGAGCTGACAAATGATAGAACTGAGTGGAAGCAAAGGACATGTTGCGCCGACCCCACTTAGCTTGAGACGAATCTTGTAGATATACTAATTATTAACATCAATAAAAAATTACTATGCATTATCATGACGGAACGTCATCATGTAGTTTAATAGTTTTAATTATCTTGGTCATGCTTACCCCAAACATACACAGGGTATGTGATAGAATCATTTCCGTAATCATTCTCAACGAAGCACGTGTAATTACCAAAGTCTGTTACGTTTGCTATAAATCTGTAAAGAAGAATAATGTTAAGCTTATGATAACAGTGCACCGTGCAGTCCAAATCACACTCGGCCGGTGTTTTAAACCTAATCAATTAATATTTTTATTTTAAGATGAGTGTAAGATAATGGCTATCATATTTTAAGATATCTGTACCGTTCAAATAATTATTCTTCTATTCTAAACAAACTCAGCAGTTAGCCGTAAGTTAGTAATAGTTACATCATTTTAAGTTTAACTGCTGTTTCTTATGTTGGTCGTCCAATAAATAAATAAACTCACCTAATCCCGTAGTCATCGATATACTTCCTAGCATCGTTAATCTTCTCTCCGTCCCGCAGCCAACTCACGCTTGGCGGCGGCGCGCCATCCGCGGCGCACGGGAGCTGAACCAACTGACCCTCCAGGTACTCCGCATGAGGTTCCGGAGATGGCCTGACCCGCGCCCGGACTGCAAAGGCAACGGGGCTAGTCAAAATATTAAGGCATCGAATTTCGGCAATGGCGGCCGTTCACAATTGAGATCAGCCAACTGTGCAGTAAATATTATAGTGCACACGTGTGCGCGCAAACACAAGTGCTCTCTCTATTTCCTTACTCTCATAGCGTCGACATAACCGATGAGAGATCGGGCGCATTCAACATGACTTATTTCTAAATAGCCCGCCAGGATAACGCAGCAATCAGTTAGGAAAAAATAAACTGCTTTATCAGTTCTATCTGATCGCCATCTGATCATAATGAGTAAGATAGGATATAACGTCCCATCCCAGTGACTTTGTGAAAGTACAATTGTTTGAAACCATAAATTATGGTTATATATTATATTGACCTACCATAAACAACCAAAGTGAAGTTCTTTCGCGACGAACCGAGCGAGCTCTCGGCACTGCAAGAGTACAGCCCGGAATCGTACTCCGTTACGTTCTCTATTACCAAATCGTTGCTATCTGTCAGGTGCCTGGAATAAATACACAAATAAATCAAATCAATATTATACTCAGATGAGGGCTTAGGTGTTATTCTTAAGTTGTGGAATAGTCAAGCAACCCGCACTTGGCCTTATTTACTAAGGCCTAATCGCCCTAATTTAAGGAAGGCCCCAGCAGTTACGACGTACTTGGGCTGATGATGATGATGATGAATATTAGACAACATCACAAACATACACTGATCCGATACCGTGCTTAGTTGCTTAAACACTTGGATAAGAGTTTTTATCAGAAACGACCGTGGAAAATAGAAATACAAAGAATATAATTAACCACTCAGACACAGATGTTCATCGCGAAAATATTGGAACCGAATGGGAATCGAACCCAGGTTACCTGGGGCAAAAGATTTGTTTTTAATTGCAGTCTCCACGACTATACCTACAGCATTGAAAACAACCACGCGTACTCACACATTGTTCGTGTAGGCCAGGGGCCGGCGCGCGCGCGCCCACACTATGACAGGCGGCGGAACGCCCACCGCTGGGCATGAGAGAGACACCCTTCGACCAGCCTCAACTTCTATTGGGCGATCTGGAGCCGAATCATCGCCCGTTTCGATGAACTCTGGTGGGTCTAATGAACAGATAACAGATTTAATAAATAATTTTAGTGTAAAAAATACATACGATCAGGTAAACGTCGCTTCAATATGTACTTAGGAATGAGAGCCATTCGGTCCCCCGCATGATGATGGTCCCCCGGGCCGGTGATGATGACTATTCATCATCTGAGAACATTTCAACTGTCTAGCCGTAGAGATATTTCAGATAAGTACAGCCTGGTGTCAGATGGACGGATGGCAAAGTCTTAGTAATATGGTCCACGCCTGTTTGCCGACCGGGCAAATACCGCCTGTTTGCGGACCAGAAAAATATGGTCCCGTTTTTTGTACGTAACCCTAAAGAAATAACAATAGACTCACACTGAACCACTAACTCCACGTGGTACTCATCTCTCCCTATGACATTCTCTGCGATGCACCGGTACACCCCGTCATGCCCGATCGTGACGTCAGACACCGTCAGGTTGGTCCCATCATCTGTTAACGTCACCCCCCAAGGGAGGTCACTGAACTCTTCAGCCTTGCCTCTGTACTGCCAAGAGAGTATCGGGTCTGGCTTGCCCTGAACCACTCTGAAAGATATTTAAAGGGTATAAATATGAACAACTTGAATATGAAAGTGTATTTGGAGTGAGAGGATGGCTCCCCCACAAGTCCGGTAATGATAACGAGGCTACTCCAAGCCATCATCATGTCAGTTAGGAAAAAAATAAGTGTAAAAATATTCATGGATATTACTGTGGGGACGCCGTTGATTTGAGTAACAGCCCAGTCTATTTGTCAGTAACTTACTTAAGTTACAGACAAATAATAATCCTCTTATACAAGTAAATACATTTTAAAAACATGACCTATTTTATTTCATTGCAATACAAAATCTCACCTACATGTTAGTACGGACGATTCCCCTTTCTTTACTGTATACTTCGCTGGTTCTTTTTCAAGCACGGGGACTTCTAAAAAAGAAATGAATCGGGTTTTACACAAAAATAATAACGTTAGTTAATGAAGTGATGATCATAAGATAATGTTAGCGTCGTAACTTGGTAAATAATACAACCACACAGGCCGATCTTTTTTGTTATTTGCTACTGGTGGCCAGCACTTCTGTCATTCTGAATAATACCGTGCAAATTCAAATTGCAACCAAAAGATGGCGCTTTCACAAATCTTCATACTATACCAAAGCCGTTTTAAGTTGACCGATTTGACACTTTTTATTTTATATTTCGCATTTATCCTTGTTAAGAGGAACATATTTAGCGAATCATAAAGAACCAATTTTAAAAATAAGACGTTATTTCAAAATGTCAAATGCACCTAATTATCTAATTATTTGTCTTTTATTACTTAAAATAATTGAATTATAAAAAGAAAACGTAAAATTTCCACTCTGTATTACGCTTTTACAAGGCTACGCCGTTTGACGTTTTCATAGTGACGTAATGGGTAATACTCACCAGGTATATTAAAAAAAAGGATGAAGGATTTAATAAGTATTGTATTTAAAAATAAATATATTTTTTGATAAGAAACTTCAATTCAATCTTCTGGATGGTGAATAAATGTTTTTATTAAAAAAAATTATAATTATACCTTGCTTGGTTAGGTATATAGTGGAAATAACTGGTACTTATATGCTTCTGCAATTTTACCGTTGTCCCTCACTAGTGCAGTTAGTCTGACATGTGTCAAATCAGTCAACTTAGAGCGGCTTTGGTATAATGCCAACACTAGTGAGTCAACCTACATCGCGCTATCCACGATAGTTCATTTGTTGACCTCCCCAGCACAGACCACCTAGCTAGGAGGAAGATTTTCGTTCGGTCCATTTGTACCAACGAGAGAAGATGAGGTTATGGAGGTCTGCTAGAGACAACCAAGCAATAACTCACCTAATCCCTCACACTCAAGGTCCCATTCACAGTGCCCGCCTCGTACCCGTTGTCCGCCGTGCAGCTGTATAGGCCCAGGTCGTCAAAGTCCACCATCGGCAGGTAGACGACAGCGCCATCTTCGGACACTTGCACGTTCCCGTCGGGAGTCAAACTGGTCCCGACGTGCGATAAGTTTGAAGAGGTCTACTTGAGATGATACTATACCGACATGTGATAAGCAAGTTCCAACCGCAACCAAAAGATGGCGCTTTCACAAATCTTCATACTAATGCCAACACTAGTGAGTCAACCTACATCGCGCTATCCACGATAGTTCATCTGTTGACCTCCCCCAGCACAGACCACCTAGCTAGGAGGAAGATTTTCTTTTGGTCCTGTTGTACCTACAGAAGTAGAGTTTATGGAGGTCTGCTAGATATACCAAGCAATAACTCACCCAATCCCCTCACACTTAAGGTCCCATTCACAGTGACCGCCTCGTACCCGTTGTCCGCCGTGCAGCTGTATAGGCCCAGGTCGTCAAAGTCCACCATCGGCAGGTAGACGACAGCGCCATCTTCGGACACTTGCACGTTCCCGTCGGGAGTCAAACTGGTCCCGACGTGCGATAAGTTTGAAGAGGTCTACTTGAGATGATACTATACCGACATGTGATAAGCAAGTTCCAACCGCAACCAACAGATGGCGCTTTCACAAATCTTCATACTAATGCCAACACTAGTGAGTCAACCTACATCGCGCTATCCACGAAAGTTCATCTGTTGAGCTCCCCCAGCACAGACCACCTAGCTAGGAGAAGATTTTCTTTTGGTCCCATTGTACCTACAGAAGATGAGGTCTGCTAGAGATAACCAAGCAATAACTCACCTAATCCCCTCACACTTAAAGTCCCATTCACAGTGACCGCCTCGTACCCGTTGTCCGCCGTGCAGCTGTAGAGGCCCAGGTCGTCGAAGTCCACCATCGGCAGGTACACGACGGCGCCATCTTCGGACACTTGCACGTTCCCGTCGGGAGTCAAACTGGTGCCGTTGTGCGACCACGTGATTATGGCCGGGGGGTACGCGTCCACTTGGCAGTGGAGGTCAACTTGGGAGTATATCTCGACTGTTTTATCTGTAGGATCATGGAAATATTACAAGCTATCTAGCAGTTCGCGACAACCATTTTGAAACTAAATATTCTATTATAGGGCGATAAATCTCGGATTACAAACTATTTACGTGAAGTTGTAAGACACGATTACAATATCTACATAGTCATGATCAATTATTACTTATGCGCGCACTATACGTAGGAGCCTTAAGAGCAGCGATTCTTAACCTCGGAGCACAATTCAAGGGTCGCTGCGCTGGCGGTATTCGGATTTGGGAATTGAGGGAAATCTATAAATGACGTAGTGAGCGCCTGCGGCATTATCGCTGACATCCTGACATCCTCGAAACGATCCGAACTACACTGAAAATTTAAGTAACAGAACCTTTTCGGTTTCAAAACTACTTTGGACCGCTAGCCAAAAGGTTGCGAACCGCTACTTCAGAGTGCCCATACTGTGTGTATTATTCTCTGACCAGTGAATCCCTGCAGCAGCGTCAAGGGTCGCCTCACGGTGAGGACGGCGCTGTCCTCGGCGATCCCCTCGGAGTTCTCCCCGATGCAGAAGTACGTGGCGCCGCCGCCCGCCTCCGAGGTCGCTAGTTGTAGCACGCTCCTGTATACGTTGTCGCCTAGGGGAGTCACCTGAAATTGCAAAACAAAGACAGATAAATAAATATTAATTTTAAACTGTCATAGTTACACACATTGTAATTTCTATGTCGTGGTCAATAAATGTTTTTCTTTCTTTCTTTCATTAGAAAAATGAAACTGTCCGGATATTTACCATGTTGTTTTGTTGCATGCGCCATGATCACGGGTGAGTTCACCCGTGATCAGTTTCAGTTTACTAAATAAATAAATAAATATTATACAACATCGCATACATTGATCTGATTCCGTGGTACTTGTGTTACGGATTTATAATCAACAGTGGATACACAAATATATTAAATATATTTAATAACACAACCAGACACGGAAAAAAATACCGATGTTCAATTGATTAAAAAAACTTCTTTAAACTCAAACTCAATATCATCGTCATCATCAGCCCATATACGTCCCCACTGCTGAAGCCTACCCTAAACTAGGGCGATCAGACCTTAGTCAACCACGTTGGCCAAGTGCGGTTTGTTCGACTACACAACCATAGAATTTCTTCATAGGTGTGCAGGTTTCCTCACGATCTTTTTTCTTTGCCATTAAGGCGTCAAATAATCGTACATATGAATTTCAAATTTGAATACACAGTGGTGGTCGACTACACAACCGTAAAATTTCATAGGTGTGCAAGTTTCCTCAGGTTCTTTCATCGCCGTTATAATCGTACATATGAATTTCAAATTTGAATACACAGTGGCACCACTGTGTCGGGGTTTGAACTGGCCCTCTGGCATGACACGCGACGCCCTAAACCACTCGGCCCTTTAGTTCTCACAATAATCCACTCACCACATGGTTCAGGAAGGTTTCAGTCTCCCTGTGCCAGACGATCCTAGGGGCAGGTCTGGCGGTCACGAGACACGTCACCTCCACAGCGGTCCCGTTGAACGCAGTGATGTTCTTGCTGCCTTCGATCGCTGCGGACGTCTTGATCAACACGTCGCGCGAATAATCGTACATATGAATTTCAAATTTTAAAACACCGTAGTGCGTGCACTACTCATCATCATCATCATCGGGCTGGTGATGAGTAGTGCGTGGCGAGGTTTGAACTGGCACCCTCTGGCATGGCAAGCAACGCCCTAAACCACTCGGCCCTTTAGTTCTCACAATAATTCACTCACTACATGATTCAGGAAGGTTGCAGTCTCCCTGTGCCAGACGCTCCTAGGGGCAGGTCTGGCGGTCACGAGACACGTCACCTCCACAGCGGTCCCGTTGAACGCAGTGATGTTCTTGCTGCCTTCGATCGCTACGACAGGCTTGATCAACACGTCTACGTCTATTGCGTCCGTTGCTATAAAAAAAATGAAGAAGTCATGACCTGATCAACTTCATATAATAATTAATCATCATACGTATACGTCATACAAAAACACAGATTCGCATGAAATTATCAATATCTGTGGAATCAGGTAAAACCGGCTCCAACCAGACATATTTTGAATATTTTTTTTATCAAAAAAATTTGCAAAACCTTTATACTGAAATCTAATTTCTATCTCTAATTTCGTACATTTCACATCATAATTATTTAATTTATAAGTAGTTCTAGGAAAAAATTACGTGGAAAAGTTGTAGATAATAAAATTTGCAACCGAAAATGATAGCAAATTTTTTTATAAGGTTAAAAGTTTACGAGCTAAATCGTAAAAACTTTTTCGGCCTCCTATGGCGGCCTCCTATATCCTAAATGGCGGCCACCTAAAAAGAGTGGCTACCCCACCAATTTGGTTATAACCAAGACACTGACCCTCAACACATCTATTTCCTCTCAAAAACGCAAGTTAAAGACCAAACAATTTTATATTTAAATGGGCTGAGTGTGTGATACAGAAGTCACTAACCTTTATGAGGCCCTCTCAAACCAACACACGTCCACCGCCCTCCAGTCACGTTTCTCACTTCAAATGCGCAGTCGTAACTGCCATTTACTGTCTTTTCCATGACAACAGAGTCATTTGGCGCTACCCATTGCATAGTGTCAGCGTTTTCCACGTGGCAGAAGATCTGAAGGTCTGAATGGATCGGCTTCGTGACGCTGTGAGGGCCAAGTATTTGGACTATCGGCTGCGTTTGCACGGTTATGTTTATGGTTTGTTTCGATTCGCCACCTGAAAAAATTGTCATCCGAGTGCTTACACGCAGTACCCACAGTAAATTAGATCCTCAATTCCTCATGGATCTAATTTATTTAGAGCTCAATCATGGTTATAACAAAAATATGAAAATCCAACTGCATTTCACAAATAGTTTTGACACAAATTTTTGACATTGCTGAATGAAAACAAATTTGTAACATAATATGTATATGTACAATTTTGAGAGTTATGAAGCAATTACCCCATAAAAAAACATTTGAAATAACAAATTATTTTGTAACCAAGTAAATCAAAATTGCACTTACCTGCGCTTTCCGCTATGCACGTGTAAAGGCCTGCATGACTCTCATCTACATGCGCTATAGTATCGTTATAGATGTAGAAACCATCCTCATTTGGCTTTAGGAATATTTCTGATACTGAAAAAAGTTAAGATAGTATATTTATATCAGTCACCTGTCACAATTTAACACCGTCATATTTACCAATGAGGGTTTCCGCGTATGCGAAATCCACTAGATAGACTCTCATTGGATGAACCATGGTGCAAGTAGGTACAAAGTGGAGACAGCCTATGCTACTGTGATTAACAATTCACCAAGGCGGGGCTTAAAATCTGTTGTTATGCCATACATAGGTGGGAGTGAGACAAATAAATTGCTTTCTACTTACTTAAATAAGTATATTTTCTACGAAGCTAATGCCTTCATAGAATCAAGAACAAAATCTTTGTTCCAACTCTGTGGTGGTAAAACATTGTCGAAAAATATAGATTTCCGAATATGCTTAAAGTACTTGCCATATTTTCCTTCACCATTAGGCTAGTTATCGTAGTAAAGGGAAAACCCGCTAAGGAATGGAGAAACAAGTTTAAAATAGTACTCACCATCCTAATTTACCTGAATAATATATTACTTTTTTTTTTCTTTTCTTACCATCTCTGTCCATCCCCTTGTAGACCAGTCGCATGCCCCTCAGAGGCGCCTCGCTGGACACTTGGCAGGAGATCACCAGTTCATCTCCCAACAGGAGCGTTTTGTTTCCAGGAGATAAGATTACTTGCGGTGGGTCCGCTGTCATGGATAATAATAAAGCTAGCATGAATAATATTCATAAGTGTAATCTGGACTAGCACTAAAGGGTTCCTAATAAACTTGTAACCTGATGTCTTATTCAAAAACTTCTGCCCGACAAAAGAAGATATTCTCAAAACATTTATTCCTTTGAATGAAAATTATGGGCGTAATTTGTTGACTGTTCCTACTTCTAGCTAATATTAAACGCCTAAACAACTGTTTCCCGGGTAAAGTCAGGCGCTACAGGCGCCTACAGGCGCCTGACTTTACCTATCCTATTGTTTATGTTTCTAGCATAAGTACTTGAGGAGAAAACTGGAATTATAGATGTTATAGAAAAGGCTGCCAAACTGAAGTAGACTTGAGCCGGCCACGTCTGTCGCATGAGTCCTGAAAGATGAGCTAAAATTGTCACCCAATGGCAACCACTCGATGGGCATTGACAAAGAGGAAGGCCGAAAAATAATGGATACCCATCATAGGAATCGGTCGACCAGAGAGCTTTGAGCAGAGATCGGCGGCTTTGGAGTGAATTGGAGGAGGTCTTTGCCCAGTAGTGGGACAGTACGGACTAAGTAAAAAAGTATTTAACATTAATAAATCATAAATAATCATCGTGAGGAAACCTGCACACCTAAGAAGAAATTCTAAGGTTGTGTAATCGACCAACCCGCACTTGGCCAGCGTGGTCGACTAAGGCCTTATCGCCCTAGTTTAGGGTAGGCCCGTGCCCCAGCAGTGGGGACGTATATGGGCTGATGATGATGATGATGATTAATAAATACCTATAAGCACCACTTCAGTTTCAACAGTCTTGAGGCCGGCGATGTTGCGCGCGAAGCAAGTGTACGTGCCCACGTGATCTTCGCTCATTTCTTCTATTACGTAGTCTATGGATGTACTTTGTCTGCAACGGTATCATAGAGTAAATTACTAGATACTATAGTTATGTTATCATTATGATACATTCATACAATATTCATAAACTAACATCAACCAGTATAGTAAGTACTTAACTATCGCAGTTTAGAATTTGTAGATATCTAATCCAAATTCTGGGATGTCGATGTCCATGTTGGTCCATAAATCAAAATTTCGGATTTATTCTCTGAAGGTTACTTGACTTAATTTTGCGTTATAAAGCTTTTATTAACCCAGAAGGTTAGTTTTGTAATGTTTTCCACATTTCAATTGTACTCTTGGAGGGCGACAAAACGGCAACAGACGTTGAATTCCATTTCAAGTTGGTGTTGCGAGGGGACGGGGGAGTTAGAGGTGCAAAAATTGTAAACTTTAGTCATCTTTAGGGGGCGACAAAACGGTTGCAAGAATTTTCCGCTTACCCACGCTATGCTACCGCGAATAGTCTTGTAGAGAAGGAATAAGAATAAAGAATAAAAAAAAGTTTATGAACCTAAAACGACAAAATGGTTAATCATCAAATCCTGAACGACAAGGAGCCGCTGGGGCGCTGGTATTCTGGCTGGGGCCTATTTTAGCGACATTTTTAAAAATAAATAGATCTACACCAAATTAACAAAAAAAAGAAACAAGAAGGAAGACTTACAAGCTAGAAGTCTGTGGCTGTATGCGGTCGGCGCCGCGCGTCCAGCGCGCCGTCACAGGCACCAGGCTCTCCACGACGCACGACAGCGCCACGCGCGAGCCCAAGCGAGCTGAGACTTGACCACGACCAGATATACATAGCTACTTACTGCCCGACGTTCCGACTGGGTTACACCAATCATGGTCACGAGCGAACTAGCGCCGCCCGTCGAACCAACGAGGTAACTACCTCGTTGGTATTCCACAATGGACAGTGTTCAACTCACCACCCAGCCATCTTAATATTCCAAGGAAGACTCACAAGCTAGAGGTCTGCGGCTGTATGCGGTCGGCGCCGCGCGTCCAGCGCGCCGTCACAGGTACCAGGCTCTCCACGACGCACGACAGCGCCACGCGCGAGCCCAAGCGGGCTGAGACCTGCCCACGACCAGAGGGGTTGCGTTTATTTTTTCAGCACAGCCAAAACAATCACTTAACAGGTTCGCTGCTTGCTTATTTGATTTTTGATTAGATTTCTTGGAAAAATCCGATGTTTTTTTATTCCAAAATTCGAATTATAGACGTAACGTGATGCTATCTCTATATTGATATTTTTTTATTTTTGTCCGACTTACTGACCCCTACTATTTGAGAGGATCGCAGATCTGCGGGGTATGCAGCGAACCTGTTAGTAATGCAAAAGTGTTGCTTTAACAGAAAGAATATTCATTCATCATCATCATCAGCCCTTTCTGTCCACTGCTGGACATAGACCTCTCCAAATGCACGCCACTTCTCTCTATCCTCGGCCACTCGCCGAAAAAGAAAGAAAGAAAGAATATGTTGACCTTTATTTATTAGCTTAACGGCGCTAACAGCCGCCGATCATCGCCCGCAATTCAACCGCTCACGCTGCGGGCGAAGCCGCGTCGTGAGTTTCCACTCTAAATAAGAAGCTACGGGTAGTACCTACTACGTGCTATGTTATACGTAGTAACACTGCGGCAACCGCAATAACACTATGACTATAAATCTTGGGATCGGGAGATTCTCACAAACCTCTTAAAGTTTCTAAATTAAAAAAAATAAGAAGTTTAATTTTAAAAAAAATTAAAGGTGACGTCCACCAAGAGCATTCGGGAGGAAAACTGACGTTTTCAGTCGAGGCTAGATCTACCATATGGACTTGGCAAGTTCTCCTTGTTGGAGGCCACTATCAGTACCTATACAGAGTACTTAGTAATGTGAGTTTAAGTGCGGTCTCTGACACTGCTTTTCAACCAAGTAGGTTTATACGAGGCGGCTTTCTAAGCGAAGTATGAAAGCGCCAAAGCTGAGCTACCGAACTGTCACAGTTTCACTAACACTTAGAGATGATTAAATTTCCGTAAACGGACAAAATTTTTAGCGAATTTTGTAGTCTTATTTTGAGGTAATACGACTTAGTAAAAGAATTACCTTTTGTGGTGCTGTTAAATACGGAACATCTGAAAGAACAAAACACGTTTACTCAAAGTGTACTTTGACCATTTCAATACGATTCAAGTGGCACTAAATGTATGTATGTATTAAACTCGTTTTACTTACCAGGTAACTTTGCCTGAACCGCTGTGGCACCGACTCGTCTCAACTCTTGTCCATTTTCGTCACGGCCGTTTATCTGTCATAATATTACAATACACACCATACTTAAGGATTTTGCAAAGAATAAACTTATGAAAGTATAATAACATAAAAGATTTTTTAATATTTGAGACATTTACACACAAGACTATATGATCCCTAAGCAGAGCTTGTACTATGACTTGACTATACACCGTGAAATTTGAGTGGTTGTTTTCCCGTGGCAGAACATTTTGCCTTTAGTAATACTTTCGAATCATGCAAATTATTCCTTTAAAAAAATATTTAAAATAATATTTTTCCAACTCGAAAACGAGAGAAGCTATCGTTCTTTTGTGAGATGTGACATAATCAGGGACTGCTTGCCTCATGAAATCGATGCTTAAAGATAAAGAAGCTCTACGCCCTAAGTACCTAATAAAGCGGTTCGAACGTGCTTTCGAGTTTCGGTTATACCTTCAGTAAAACCGGCATTTATTGATTTTAATAAAAAAGAACTGCACAAATATATTGTGCTGCTAAGATAGAATCGTTTTACTGCGGGAAAACAACCACTAACATTTCACGGTGTATAGCTATTTATAAAAACATTAACGTTTGTCCCGGGTGGGGAGCGAACCCACTAACCACGAGGGTCACTAACCACTATTGCACCTAGCTTATCAATAAAGTAAAATGATAAATGAATAAAATAACCGAAATGTTTCTTACGGCCACATAAAATAATTCGTCGGGCGGCAGGAAGGGGTCAGCCAAGTATACGCCCTTGTGTTCGTCAATCTCTTTCAATGGCAGTTCGAACAACGTTTTCCCTGACAGATCTAGGACCTCCGCGTATTCGATCTTCACCGGAGCGTCGGCCTCCGTTAGCGATATCATCAAGTGGTTGTATGTACCTGGAATGGATATAAATATTTGATTATTTGTTTACTACGAACATGATGATTTGTAGTGTAAAATAAACATCAACATGCTAGTTATTTAAATGAAAATGTATCAGTGAATGTATCATTTAACTACATACTTTGTATTAAAAAATAAAAGGCATATCATCGTCATCATCAGCCCATATACGTCCCTACTACTGGGGCACAGGAATACCCTAATCTAGTGAGATTAGGCCTTAATCATCCATCCTAGCCAAGTGCGGGTTGGTCGGCTACACAACCATAGAATTTCTTCATAGGTTTTCCTTCACTGTTAAAGCGTGGAATAATCGTACACATGAATTTAGAAACACAAAGGTACGTTTCGGGGTTTGAACTGGCGACCTCTCGCGTGCCAAGCAACGACCTATACCTAAGCGGAAGTACTGTATGTACATACATACAATAACGCCTTTTTGCCATAGGGGTAGGCAGAAATCACTTCCGGCCATCACGCTCATCTAGCACATCCATAAATCTTTTCATGCATGCATATTGCATATACCTACTCTATGGAATGTTTATTTTTTTTTCTGGTCTTCGGACGTGGGGGGTCCGAGACTTTTTTGACCAGTTTCTTAAAAGCTAGACAATTTTGAGCCTAGGGAGTAGCGTGGTACCGCTGCTCGCCTCCATCCTACGTTACATTTTCACTGCACTTTTTGTGCCCTACCCTTATCTTATCTCTATACACTGCAATATCTATACTATCTTAACTATTGTCAATTTTTATTGCATCTACTGATGCCTTAAATCTCTATTGAATGTTCAGTGATACTCACTCTTGAGTGGCATGTAGCTAGTGTCCCGCATGGCTCGCGGAGGCTGTACCGAGAAGCCGTGGAGGAAGGTCAGGTTGGAGAGCCCCTGCACGCGCACGGAGTGCTCGCGCGCGCTGCCCACAGTGACGCTCCAGTTGCCGGGCTCGGGCTGCGACACCTTCACCACCTGGTAACGAAAAATATTGAAAAAATATATCATCATCATCAGCCCATATACATCCATATCATCATCACCAGCCCATATACGTCCTCACTGCTTGGGCTCGGGCCTACCCTAAACTAAGGCGATACCGCCTTAGGCCTTCAACCAAGCTGGCCAAGTGCGGGTTGGTTAAGAACCTAAGAATTTCTTCATAGGTGTGCAGGTTCCCTCACGATCTTTCCTTCACCGTTAAAGCGACGAATAATCGCATATTCATTGCAAATTTGGAAAACACAGTGGTACGTGGCGGGGTTTGCACAGGCAACCTCTCGCATGGCAAGCAACGACTTAACCACTTGTACGGGACGTATATGGCCTGATGATGATTAATTGATGGTTCGTTTCTAGCCCAAAATCATTGGTCACATTCAGTGGGCTATGCTACTCCTGCAATATGGCTAGCCCCGCCACTGGGGAGAGGGGATTCTAAAAGAGCCTCGCTAATAAAACTTTGCTCACCAAACTTTCTCCACATTGTTTCGCCACTTGTCTCATTAATATAACAAACACACGTACCATAATTTCTGACAGATCCAGCGTGGTGACGAGCCTCGGAGGGCCCGTGAGCTCCTCCCCTTTGGGGTCCACAACCTTGATCTGCGGCTTGAGCCCGGACACAGACACAGTTACTTCAGCCAAATTACTATCCACTGGTATCTGAAAACATTGAGCAAACACATTTACATTATATTCAAGTTTATTTTAGGAAAGATTTAGGAAAAAATAGACATACAGACATAGTCGAATTAATATATTGTCTATCAATTTATTGGAATTTACCACTGCCCCACGTATAACACTTGCGCTATAAACATATTTAGGTATTCAGAATCATACATTTTCAGAATATAAGGGACACCCTAGCTTTTATTTCGGCAGCTGCGAGGCCAAATTTAAAAAAGCAGAAACAGCCATACTGGCAGTCGTTCAACGATGAAGTCAAATACTTACCGCTTGAGTATGATTATAGCCAGGCGGGTTGACCGAAGAGCCGAGATTCACATTCCTGCCCCTTATGGAACTTCTGACGAAGTCCAACACCTGCAAGTGGTAATCGTACATGAATGAACAATGGAACACCTTTGTAACAATCAAAAAATATTACGGTCAGCCTAATCAAATGACCAGGGAGCACTGAATGTTTCTGAGCTCAGTTGCTTTATGCCGTGTTTACAAACTATAAGTACAACACATTCTATCTAGGTGCCAAAAAATATATTCCGATGAAGAGAACCTCATCCTTTTTTAAATTAGTTAAAATTATACCTTCATTTTATTGATGCATTGCGTATCATTTTAACTGCCTCGTAGGTCTATTGGTTTGGTAGCAAGTGCTGCGTTAGGACCGAGAGGTTCGAGTTCGGGGTCGGGCAAAATTTGTGTGAGTTTTTCTGTAATGAAAGTACTCTTTGCCCGACAAATTGGAAGTTGGCGGTTGAACGCCCGTGCCTCGGAAAGCACGTTAAGCCGGTGGTCCTGCGCCCGATCTCTCATCAGTCATGTCGGATTGCCGTCTCACCGAATTATGAGAGTAAGGGAATAGAGAGTGCACTTGTGTTTGCGCGCACACTTGTGCACTATGTCCTGCGCACTTGGCTGATCTCAATTGAGATCGGCCGCTATGACTGAAATCGGTCGGACGCCTTATGTATCATTCATCCTGTATGACTGTTCGATACTATAATTATAAGTTCGATATTATAAGTACCACTAACTTTCCATTAATTATTATCTTATTGTTAACAGAAGTGAACGGTTATACATTCTATTCTAAGGCTAACCTGGTGAACGTTAGTTTTGTTCAGGTGGAAAACTTGACCGGAGCTCGCGGCTGCGATTTGCCGGTAAACCAGGTAAGAAGGTTTCTGTAGGTCGTTGCAATGCCCGGTCAGGACAAACACCACCTGGAAATGTTAGCCAATAATGTGAAAAAGACTTCAAAGAAATCTCTTCTTTTCAATACCTAGACAGAGTGGAAGTAGGTATGCATGTTGCGCCGACCCCGCTTAGCGTGGGACAAAGGCAGGAAAATAATGATGATGGGTCCAATAGGAAGAATTTGTTAATATGGCGAACATCTGGAGAGTAGCCGCTGCTGCCGAGAACGTCTTGGCCGAAACAATGCTGCCGCCAGCGCCCTCTGCACACCGCAGGGACTTGAATGGCTCGGTGGAACGATGGTTTGTGAGCCAGGTCCACTACTTACGGTTCTAAGAGTAGTGGGTACGATTCCCACACGGGACAAATATTTGTGTAACCAACATCAGTGTTTGTTCCGTGTCTGGGTGTTATCTATACTTATATTATAAAGCTGAAGAGTTTGTTTGTTTGTTTGAACGCGCTTATTTCAGGAGGTACTGGTTCGATTTGCATAATTCTTTTTGTGTAGGATAGACACTTATCGAGGAAGGCTCTAGGCTGTATAACATCACGCTGCGATAAATAGGAGCGAGAAGAAACCGATGTGTAAAAAACGGGAAAAAAACGGGGACGAAGTCACTGGCACAGCTAGTTAAATATATTACTGTACCTATATTAGTGTATCCATTGTTGATTCTGATATCCGTAACACAAGCTCTTAAGCTACTTATCACGGAATCAGATCAATGTATGTGATGTTGTGTAATATTTCCTTTCCTTCTTCATAAATCTCTCTATCTATTAAAAAACCGCATCAAAATCCGTTGTGTACTTTCAAAGAATACATTGAGACAGAGAGACGCGGGACAGCGACTTTAGTATATGTATAGTATGTAGTGATTTATTACAGTGCTAGACCATCACCTGGCTCTGCTTGCGCATAACAGCGTCTAGCACGCGCGGCGCGAGGCGATGGTCGCCGGCCGTGGCGTCTGTGAACACGTACAGCAGCGAGCGCGGCCGGCCCGCCGCCAGCGCCATCTGCACCCCGGAGAGCGACTTCTCGGGACAATCACCGCCTCCATACACGACTACTCTGTTGAGGGCCGCTTTGAACTCTTCCCTATCACTGGTGACTGTCGCTGGGCCTACACCTGTCGGATAACTGGCTATTAGACAGTTGTAGCAATTATTTTTTTTTAGTTTAAAATAAGTGTAAGATGTTATAAAATATGTTCCATAAAATTGTCAAGTAGCGAATTATGCGTCGGAATCGGATTCTAATATGGAAAACTATGCTCGGTCTCTTTCGTAACCTTTGAGATCGAAAAAGACAGAAAATATATTTTTCAAGTCAGAAAGACGTTGCGTATTAGAGGAGCTGTTATAGGTTAGGGACTTTTCGGAACAGTCACCGCCTCCATACACGACTACTCTGTTGAGGGCCGCTTTGAACTCTTCCCTATCACTTGTGACTATCGCTGGACCCACACCTGTAGGGTAGAAATGAATGCCATAACTGTGGGTAACAGCCTCGTTGGTCTTTTGGTAGCATGCGCTGCGTCCCCGGTTCGGGTTTCAAAATTTGTGTGAGTTTTTCTGAAATGAAATTAGTCTTTGCCCGAAGTTAGGATGTTGGCGGTTGAACGCCCGTGTCTCGGAAAGCACGTTCGGTCAAGCAAATCGGTCGGACGCCTTAAATGTAGGCATCAGAATTGGATTGTAATTTGGAAACTATGCTCGGTCTCTTTCTTAACCTATGAGATTGAAAAAGACAGAAAATAGATCTTGAATTTATTCATATACCTACATACTCGTATTAGTGCTCATGACTGTAGGTACCTACTATACCGCAGTGGGGTAGAGTTGCTTGGAAAACTTGGAATATTGGTAGTCACAACATGGAAATTTCTGAAAATTCCAGTCTATTGGAGTTAGGTAGATACTGTTAATTGTTTACCAATAGATCAAATTGGAAGACATCAGACCATGCGTGGTATGTACTATCTAATCAACATACTACATACACACCGAGTACCTACACAGTAAACTATAAGCAATGCTCATTGACGATAGTTTACATAAACATGATACATAAGGTTACGCTGGCAAGTTCACAATAACATAGAAGTTATTAACGCGCTCAATCAATCAACGCTGTTTCCGCATCCGTTTCCATCGCAACTCAATCAGATAACGCGATGTGCATTCGATCATGACTATTTCCTTGCATGTAATTAATTTAATTACTCATATTCTCATAGGTAGGTACATTTACGATGATTAAGACAGAGTACTTATTTAGAAATTATAAACATTATCCAAAGAAAGACATCTTTTAAACTCAATTTTGACAAACGAATTTACCGATTATGATGAAACTGCGTCTTGGAAGTTAACGAGTCACGAGTGAATTACCTATAGGTGTAATTAAAAACAACATCTGTGTCATTTACTCGCTTATAGTAGGTAGGCAGAGATACTACAGCTAAAAACACAAAATCCCTTTGACGTAGACCGAACTATGAATTCGAACACAAATTTTGATTAACCAATCAGCTCTTCCATCGCAAATGTGAACAACAGATGATACAAACGAAAATTCCTTCTATACACTTACCAGGATCATGGAAGGGTACGAATACAAAATCAGCGATAATATTGCTCTCCTCCAACGCCGTATTCATTATCATCTCGGCACCTTCCCTGAGCTGCCTCAAGTCGTTGTACATAGAGCCAGTGGTATCGAACACAAATATAAGACTACTCCTCCCATCATCTTTTTCCTCGTGCACCCGCAACTTAGCGCTTTCACTACCCTGGACACTTTCAGAGAAACCCACTTGTATAAAACAACACATGAAAGTAAGTATCACGACATAACCGCACATTTTGGAGCAGACTGGCCGGTTGTAAAATCTGACTGTGACTGCGGACTTGTGCGATACTATCAGTAACCTCTGAACTTCTAATCAATATGGGTTATTAGAATCACGGAAATCAACATACATGTTGGACCGACGATTTGAAGATCTAAAGTAGGTCGGGAATGCCCAATATTTGGAGCGATTTTAATTATAGATGGGGGAATAGTAACGTCTTATCGGGTCTGTTATATCACAATAGCACCAATGTCACATTCGTAGTTATCTATTTTTAGTCCAGTCAAAATAGACATTTAACCTAGGAAAAATTCGCATAGAGCTGAAAATTGGCATGAATGTTGGGAACACTATTACAAATAATCTGTCAAAAGTCCCCATCGATCCCACGTCTGCAAAAAAAAAATAATCAAGGTCAAATGTCACAAATATTAGTTTTATGCACTTTTGAGCGAAACGGTAAGTTTAATCATAAAAGTATGTATGATAAAATTACTTATCACGTAATTATCTATAAAAAATGTCTAAACACTTTGTTCCTAAGATTCACCATTTCAGAGATATAGCGATGCACAAAGTTGAAAAAGTTGTATTTTCAAACGCTTCCAGGCCCCCATGCGATTGTGCTAGACAGTTAAAATTTTAACGAATGATGTATCTCAGTTGCCTCTATAACATCTAATACTAGAAACAACATGAAACCAACGTGTAAAGTGGGTTCTCATACAAAACCTATGTTTTTTTTTCTCACACTTGGGCGGTTTTTAACGTGGTTACCCTAGTAAACCTATTCCAGGTCATATATCGATCAAAAAACGATATCAACAGATGAATGCATTTATTTAAAATATGAATTTTCTAATGATTAAAACCACGATATCTCGCGAATGGTGAGTCGGAAAAGAAAAAGTGACTGGACCATTTTTGTAGAAAATTGTATGATCTACAACTTTTGTTTAACCTATTTTTACGATAATACTTACTGTTTTCGAGAAAAATGGAAAAATCCTTAATTTTATACTTTTGACCTTGAATAAATTTTTTTGCAGAAGTAGGATTGATGGGGATTTTTGATATTTCGTTTATTATGATGTATTTAACGTCTCTGGCAATTTTCAGCTCTATGCGAATTTTGTCTAAGTTAGCACTTATTTTTGTCTATTTTGACTGGACTATTTCGGGATAGCATGCTAGGTGAAGGTTCAAATGAGTTGAACAGCTGACTTTGGCTTTACCACTAATTAACCTGATAAATTCAGTTCAGTATAATTCGAATTACTGGTTCTTTAAGATCCCGTAGTTCCAACACGTAAAATTAAACATATGAGATAGAGCACACAAATTTCAGTAGGTAGTTTGAACTAAGGTTTTTCTGCAATAAATATTAATAGCCATGTCGGCCTCTTACATAAATCAAAGTCATTTAGCACCATCTACATACTGACAAATTTTACATTACTCAGTTAATATAGTTGCTTCGATAGAGATGCTCAACCCTGCCGTGAGGCACCTTAGATCTAAGGTTAATGGAAAAATAAAAACTCATTTAAAAAGCTTATTAAAAATAAAATCTTTATTAATAAAATTCACACTCGACATCTCTATAGAAGACATTTTACTTACACAAGAAAACAACATTTTACCTAAACCATTGCTCGAAGGATACGACTTACTAAACATGTTTAGGGTTGTTCCCGGTTCAATGTTGCCTTGATTAAAGTAGGTTTAATGCATACCAAAGTTACAAGAAATTTATAGATTTCGTCAGATTAGTAAAACAATTTAGTAAGTATTGAATATGTGAACAACCCATATAACATGTTTTTAGTATGTTATACTTAATATACAAAGACAACAACACGAGTTAAAGAGATCTTAAAATACTTGTGTCTTTATCTTTTGAGCAAGTTGATGGTCGATTCTATACTACTAAGTATAAATCTATATTATGTCTAAGAAAAAATCATTACAATAATAAAATTATATTATCCATATTTATTGCAATATTATTACATAAACCATTTCAAAATCATATCCTAATGAGGAAATTGTATATTACATGTATTACTGTCATAATATCAAAGTCACCAAATACACATTAAATGAAACAACAAACGGCAAAATAACATATTAAACTAAAAGCTATATTTTCGAGAACATATTTTGTATCCAGAAAGTGGGTCAAAATACTATACCACTCTAGAATGCCGTGTGTACTAATTCATCTAAAATTATCAAATAAGAAAAATAGGTCACCCGATAAAGCACTAAAATTAGATAAAACGTTTACGTAGTATTAATTATGAACAAATAGTGAACGTGAAACTGGATTGCGATGATATGGGATGATAAGGGGGCCGCGGCTATTTGCCTGAATTTAAGATTGACCAGATTCATATCATACCAGTTAATAACATTACCCACTCTCCCCACAATCCCTGGAAGATGAAGAAACCCACGATCTAAGTATGCTTAAAGCTCGATTAGGCGAATTAAGAGGGATTTCACTTAGGGGTAGAGCCATCCGCTCCCCGCAAGTCTACCATGTAGCTTGTCGGTGGTGGTAATAGTACTGTAACGAGGCCGCGACCCTGGATGATAATGACAAAATTCGTCGGTGGTAGCTTCATAAAATTTAAATGCAGTTATTTTCATCATAGATCAGCCTTAGTAATAGCCTGTATTAAAACCATAGATACGATATGTTAGTATTTAAAAAGTAAATAACTAACTTTGGCAAGTGTATAAAAACTATGTAAAAATATATAATTTGTACTTCAATGAAATCTCAGTCATGGATTCACTGTGGATGAAAATGGCAGACGATAATAATATTAATTAAAACACAATAATAATGTAAATAAAACTTGGGACGCTTAGAAAAAACGCTTCTACAAAATCAAAACCATAAGATATTTAAAAAACTATGGATAATTTAGAGAGTAAATTAGAAAATAATTTTAATAAACCTTTACAGCTTTACCAATTTAAATACGATAAATTATGTATTATATAATTAGCCATTGTATACAGAAAAATATTTTGGCCATCACTTAATTTATGTACTTGGAAGAAATTATGTATATTGCAATTGTTAACTGTAGCCTAATTGTGTAATAAATAAATCACCACAAATCGAGACATTGTATGAATCTTATACAAAATAAATACAAAATCATATTTAATTATTCGTAAATACATTAATTATAATGTAAATTTAAATCGAACACATGAAATACATGGGGCAACAATCCCACAAGTCGATACTAATAATATTAATTTATCCCTAAACCAAGATGGAGTCAAAAACATAAAAATGCCATTTGAGGTAGTGTCAAACCAATCACTACACTTTCCTAAGACATGGACAATTATTAAGTCCAATTCATATTTTAGAACATATAAAACGGTTGATCTATCGACTAACAGTCGCTTATACTATACGCCCATACAAATCGTTAAACATCTTTCAAAATTCATTAATCTTCTGTTTCGAGTAATGACAAATCAATTATTTAAAACAACAATTAAGTACCTTATTATTTATGTTGAAATATGTGTTGGAAAAAAATATTTTCGTTGACAAGTAGCCAACTACACATTGGCCATAGGCTTTAAGAGCCAGCCTACCCGAAACCAGAAGAATACAGGCACCTCAGACTTAGAGACATGATTGCATTAATGCATTGTTCTTTACCGTTTAAGTGTATACCTATATGGTAGGGTACAAAAAAGATTCCTGTGTCAATGTGAACCATTTACATGGCCCCCCACTAAAGTTCATTGTTCTAACTATTTCCGATTACGTTTTGCAGTAGGCTTG
The DNA here is from genome assembly GCA_039566165.1 of Maruca vitrata. Classification (NCBI taxonomy): domain Eukaryota; kingdom Metazoa; phylum Arthropoda; class Insecta; order Lepidoptera; family Crambidae; genus Maruca; species Maruca vitrata. Next base: position 11,672,902 of record CM076930.1, read on the forward strand.
TCATCAACACCTATAATTAACATAGTATTTGTTTACAAACTTGCACGGGCGTTCGTTTCGAGAGGATCGTGTAATCGAGATACATTGGGGTCACTAACGGTCGGTTAGACGGCGCTGCCGGCGGGCGGCTTGGCCTGGCTCTGTATCTTCTCGTAAACGAGTACATTCTCGCCCACCTCGCCTTCCGGGAACTGAAACAAAAAGATTGTCATTAGTCAATGGGCAGTCGAGTTTAATCGGTGGCAGTGTGGGGCAGTCGATTTTGATTGTTACCTGAGTGTGGGGCAGTCGAGTTTGATTGATACCTGAGTGTGGGGCAGTCGAGTTTGATTGGTAGCTGAGTGTGGGGCAGTCGAGTTTGATTGGTAGCTGAGTGTGGGGCAGTCGAGTTTGATTGGTAGCTGAGTGTGGGGCAGTCGAGTTTGATTGATACCTGAGTGTGGGGCAGTCGAGTTTGATTGATACCTGAGTGTGGGGCAGTCGAGTTTGATTGATACCTGAGTGTGGGACAGTCGAGTTTGTTTGGTAGCTGAGTGTGGGGCAGTCGAGTTTGATTGATACCTGAGTGTGGGGCAGTCGAGTTTGATTGATACCTGAGTGTGGGGCAGTCGAGTTTGATTGATACCTGAGTGTGGGGCAGTCGAGTTTGATTGATACCTGAGTGTGGGGCAGTCGAGTTTGATTGATACCTGAGTGTGGGGCAGTCGGGTTTGGGTGAGACCTGAGTTTGGTTGGTACCTGAGTGTGGGGCAGTCGAGTTTAGTAGGTGCCTTGGTGTGGGGCAGTCGAGTTTTATTGGTACCTGAGTGTGGGGCACTCGACTTTGATTGATACCTGAGTGTGGGGCAGTCGAGTTTGATTGATACCTGAGTGTGGGGCAGTCGAGTTTGATTGATACCTGAGTGTGGGGCAGTCGAGTTTGATTGATACCTGAGTGTGGGGCAGTCGAGTTTGATTGATACCTGAGTGTGGGGCAGTCGAGTTTGATTGATACCTGAGTGTGGGGCAGTCGAGTATGATTAAAACCAGATTGTGTGGCATTAGAGTTTGGTTGGTACCTGAGTGTGGGGCGCTCGAGATGAATTTGTATAATAAAAAGTTAAAAACTAAAACCCAACTACGACAAAAAACGACGCTGAAAAAGTATAAAACAAGACTTTTAGAACACTGAACTGAACAAAGTTGCTTATGTAGTTCCAAGTAAATGGACACAGTAGACTCTACCAAAATGCTTATGTTGAAAATTGACAATAATGTCATACAATACTATTTTGAAGTATGCAATATTCACTATGTAGAGATAGGTTTTCATGTTTGGAAAACCGCAGTCACACGTTGTCAAAGTGCTACGGTAGGTAGGTACTTGTGTATGGAACGTGTGACTACGCCTTTCAAACATGAAAACTTATCTCTACATAGTAAATATTGCATACTTCAAAACAGTATTGTATGACATTATTGTCAATTTTCAACATAAGCATTTTGGTAGAGTCTACTGTGTCCATTTACTTGGAACTACATAAGCAACTTTGTTCAGTTCAGTGTTCTAAAAGTCTTGTTTTATACTTTTTCAGCGTCGTTTTTTGTCGTAGTTGGGTTTTAGTTTTTAACTTTTTATTATTTGTACTATTTTGGTGTTAAAAACAGAATATCAAGGCCCTTCTAATGGTACTGCAGTGGTCTTATTCTGTTAAGTAGTAAAGAAGCTATGAACGAAAAGATGTGAACTATATGCAATCAGTCCATGAATATACGTAAAGTCACATGCAAATGCTAGTAATATATATATATATTTAAAATGTACAAGTAAAGCGCTTTCCAATGATACCAAACACGGCGTATTTATCTTAACTTTATTTTTTTACTCTGTATGTTTTGTCCGCTAGTGGGCGCCACATTAGATTTTGTGAAACCCTATATAGCCTATAACCAGCGGACAATTAAGACGCTTCTAATGATATGTCATTTGTCGAATTCTGACAAGCAATTTAGAAGTTATGTGGAAACAGATGAACATACATACATACATACAAACATACATACATACATACATAGCCTGTCAAAATCATAACCCTCCTTTTGCTTTGCCGTAGTCGGGTAAAAGGTGGGGGGCAGTCAAGTTTAGTTGGCACCTACGTCCTGTGTTCTAATGTTAGGCCAGTGGCGCTACCATGAGTTTAAAACTTACGCGCTCGATATCGACTACGTAAATATGTCTATGAAAAACATGTACAGCGCCGGCTGGTGGTTACGCGAAGAACTACAATCGGCCATATGAAAAAACCAACTCGATAGGTTTTTAACGTACGTAAGTTTACGATAGCCAACTCATGGTAGGCCCTCTGATCTTCATCGGCGACTACTGCGACAAGTATACATAGGTTAGTGTATGTGTGCTTAGTCCCATCTGCGTGTGGGGCACTCGAGTTAAATTTATAAAGAGTGGGGCAGTCAAGTTTAGTTGGCATCTCTACCCGTGTTCTAATGTTAGGCCAGGTGTTCTTAGGCGACTAGTATAGGCCAGTATGTCCAGTCCTACCTGCGTGTGGGGCAGCTGCAGCAGCAGGCGGTACCCCTGCAGCGGCGCCTCGACGCGCGCGCGCAGCACGTCGAACAACACGACGAGGCTGGGCGTGGCCTTGTGCAGGTACTCGTCGCGCCACCAGCGCCCCGGGTTGTTGAAGAACGCTTCGGACTCGTGGGTAGAGCCCGATTTGGTTAGCGGCGGGTCGCAGTTCAGGTAGCGGGTTGAGATGTTCAGGTGGAGGTGGCTGTGACAAAACGGAGTTATGGTCATTAGTATATAATTTTAAACTGTCATGGTTACACACATTAGAAAACTGTAACTGTCCGGGATATTTACCATGTTGTTTCGTTTTAATGAGCTCCCGATATTTCGGCAGTGTTGCAAGCGCCATGATCACGGGTGAACTGTAGGACTGCGAGAATGACGGTAGGTCTAAGCCGAAATATCGGGAGCTCATTAAAACAAAACAACATGGTAAATATCCCGGACGTTACAGTTTCCTAATATGGTCATTAATATCTAAATAACCGTTTGAGATAAACTTATGAAATATAGAACACATATGTATCTCGCAAATCTCAGTGTATGAGCTAAACTTGATATATTTATGTGAAATATTTTTTGACCCTCATAAAGGTGTCAAAAGGTGGCTCCAAATGGTTCGTGTAATATTACACATGATGCGGCTCGCCAGGTCTGTTTCTTGAACTTGGCTTGACACGCTATCTCGTGTCCAGATTTGTTACACAATGTAAAAACAAATCCCATGATTAGCCAATTTTAGTTTAATAGTGGGAAGTGGAACATAATATTCATGTTATTTAACCAGCTAGTGTTACAGACCTGTAAAGAGGCGTGGAGTGGCACGGCATGAGGAAGGCGATGGAGGTGTTATTGGTGGCTGCAGCGCGGAGTAGCGGCATCACCTTGGTGGTGCCGGCCTGGTGCGACACGCCGAAGTACAGCGCGGGCGCCGCGTTGCCTAGCAACAGCGTGCTCGCTAGCAAGTACAGCTGCCATCTGTTGACGGGAACAGTAGATTAGGCTATGTCCAAAAAAAATACCTGGAATATTGCCACACACGGTTTTCCGACCCCAAACTAAGTAGAACTTGTACTATGGGCGTCAGAAACTGATATACATACGTAGATATTTAAAAATACATAATCACACCCAGACACGGAACAAAGACCGATGTTCATCACGCAAATATTTGTCCCAAATGGGAATCGAACTTATAGCCACTTATAGTCGTAGAAGATGCTTACGTCCCAAGACAGTTACTGTGTAGTGTAGCAGTAGCCAATGATTTGTGCGTAAGCAGGCCAAGCATAACCCGGACGGCTTTACGCAAACTCGAAACCCACAATATACGAAGTATCTCATAAGCTCGACACTCGGCAGCGTCAGAAAATTCTGAAGGCATGTTATTCATCATCACACTCTTTGAATGAGATATTCACTTCACAATTGAAAATTTTTCAAAAATTCCTTACTTCTTAGCTTTCCTGCTCCATGGGACGACGAATTCTTGAGCCAGGTATAAGAATATCGGCAACAAAGGCAGCACAAATCTGAATTCCTTGTGAGGAACGAAACTGTAACAAAAAAACAAGAATGTTTATCATACCAAATTTTAGTAACATGTAGAATACTAGGAGTAAAAAAAAAATGTTACTACTCGAAATGAGGTAAAAACAGTAAGAGACAACACTTAGTCGTAGATGTGTCTCATGACAAAATTTCATTAGTTTTGACAAGTGTCGATGCCATAGCTAAAGCATAAGAATATATGGGATAATATCACTCATCATCATCATCAACTCATACACGTCCCACTGCTGGGCCACGGGCCTACCTTAAATTAGGGAGATAAGGCAGTGAATCATTTGCAGGTTGGTTGACTATACAATTTAAGAATTTCTTCGTAGATGTGCTGTTATCCTCACAATGTTTTCCTTCATCGTTAAAGCGTAGAATAATCTAACATTTTTTTAATTATTTTTTTTTTAATAATGAGCTAACAAGATGACCTCACTCCACCTGATGGTAAGCGGTAGAGAGATCCAAATATGAGGTCGACAGGCACAATACACGATATTGAAAATACAGGGTGTCCCAAAAAGTAGTGTCAAGCGGAAGTCCTGAGATAGAACACCCCGTGGGGCATCCGAAACACCCCATGTATGTTCCGCGATTTTTTATAGTTTTCGAGTTATGATTATTTTTCTTAAATTTTGAGAACAACTAACCTAACTGACTAAAAATATTGTGAAGAAAAAAGTATTTGACTTTTTTGAGTAGTTCTTTTAGCAAATGAATTTTCATAAGTTTTGCTTTAATGCCTAAAATATTTGTCTCCATAACTTATATGGAAATTTTCAAAATTATGGTACAAACTGAAAAATTATGTTCTGTAAATAATGTTTTACAATTTCAACGTTAAATTTAAATTATTCGGAGGTAGTTACATGGCTCCTAAGTAACTTTAAAAACTGCGCCAGACTCTCAGCTTTCATAATCATCAATAAAAACTGGTACTTAATGGGCTACTTTTGCTGAAATCGGACTTCAAAGACAGAGAGGTGGAAAAATCATAAAATTTTCCATTTGATTACGAAGTATAATTTGGACATTATATTATTTCGAAAGTTAGTCAGTTTGTTAACAAACCTAAATTTAATACAGGAGCACTCAGATGCAAACATTAGGATGCTTTTTTTCGTTTAACTTAAGTTTAATTGCGCTAACACTGTTTTCACATTCAATACCTTTGTTACGACGAACTTGACGAAGTTTGCTTTCTTTACGGACTTTAATAAACTTTTTACAATAAATAATTAAAAACGATAACTTTTTTTTTAATAAAGTTCCCATTTTTAAACTTAATTAAATTTTTAAGTATCACAAATTCAACTTTCAAGTGGTTATTTCTTAGCATTTCTGGTATAATTTTGATTGTTAACAATCTTATTGACTTTAGAAATAATAAAATGTCCAAATAATACTTCGTATTCAAATGGAAAATTTTATGATTTTTCCACCTCTCTGTCTTTGAAGTCCGATTTCAGCAAAAGTAGCCCATTAAGTACCAGTTTTTATTAATGATTATGAAAGGTGAATGTCTAGCGCAGTTTTTAAAGTTATTTAGGAGCCATGCAACTACCTCCTAATATTTTAAATTTAACGTTGAAATTGTAAGACATTATTTACAGAACGTAACTTTTCAGTTTGTACCATAATTTTGATATTTTCCATATAAGTTATGGAGACAAATATTTTAGGCATTAAAGAAAAACTCATGAAAATTGATTTGCTAAAAGAATTACTCAAAAAAGTGGAATACTTTTTTCTCTACAATATTTTTAGTCGGTTAGGTCAGTTGTTCTCAAAATTTAAGAAAAATAATCATAACTCGAAAAACTATGAAAGATCGCGGAACATACATGGGGGTGTTTCGGATGCCCCACGGGGTGTTCTATCTCAGGACTTCCGCTTGACACTACTTTTTGGGACACCCTGTATACCATATTGAGCCTGTCGCACTCACCCTGAAGGCCGTTTCATGCCCGCCGCCACCGGCAGCAGCGACACGCCCAGCACAGAGGGACCGGTGCCCGAGGGACGGAGGCCTACCTGTATATAGCGACGTGCAGAGCGGCCGCGGACAGCAGCAGCGCGCCGGTGCGATGCTCCCGGGGCCTGCGCAGGACCGTCACTATGCCCGCCGCTACGGGCAGCAGCGACACGCCCAGCACAGAGGGACCGGTGCCCGAGTGACGGAGCCCTACCTGTATATAGCGACGTGCAGAGCGGCCGCGGACAGCAGCAGCGCGCCGGTGCGATGCTCCCGGGGCCTGCGCAGGACCGTCACTATGCCCGCCGCCGCTACGGGCAGCAGCGACACGCCCAGCACAGAGGGACCGGTGCCCGAGTGACGGAGGCCTACCTGTATATAGCGACGTGCAGAGCGGCCGCGGACAGCAGCAGCGCGCCGGTGCGATGCTCCCGGGGCCTGCGCAGGACCGTCACTATGCCCGCCGCTACGGGCAGCAGCGACACGCCCAGCACAGAGGGACCGGTGCCCGAGTGACGGAGGCCTACCTGTATATAGCGACGTGCAGAGCGGCCGCGGACAGCAGCAGCGCGCCGGTGCGATGCTCCCGGGGCCTGCGCAGGACCGTCACTATGCCCGCCGCTACGGGCAGCAGCGACACGCCCAGCACAGCGGGACCGGTGCCCGAGTGACGGAGCCCTACCTGTATATAGCGACGTGCAGAGCGGCCGCGGACAGCAGCAGCGCGCCGGTGCGATGCTCCCGGGGCCTGCGCAGGACCGTCACTATGCCCGCCGCTACGGGCAGCAGCGACACGCCCAGCACAGAGGGACCGGTGCCCGAGTGACGGAGCCCTACCTGTATATAGCGACGTGCAGAGCGGCCGCGGACAGCAGCAGCGCGCCGGTGCGATGCTCCCGGGGCCTGCGCAGGACCGTCACTATGCCCGCCGCTACGGGCAGCAGCGACACGCCCAGCACAGCGGGGATTCCTTGCCAGAGATACCAGTGCCTGAAGAATGGAAAAGATATTTTTTTATTATTGATGCTGCTGGCTGGACGACACAGCCATAAAAACTGAAAAAAGAAGAATAGGTGCCGTAGAAAAAATAACAATATCAAAACGATATCGAAGTTCGAAGAGATTAAAGTGTATAGGATTGACATCAGACGCAATAAATCACGTGAGCAATCTAATGAAAATTCCATACATTTTATTCTTTTCGAACTTTATTGTCGTTCTGATATTGTTACAGCGTGTTCACACCTACACGCCAAATAATCGCCGCGGTTCAAAAAAATTGTCGAATAAAAAAGATATGCTTTTTTTATTCCAAATTCAAATGTATTCGACCGAGTACTCTGCCTGTCTTGTGGTAGTGGTCAGATTTAGGGTGAGAGCCATCCGCTTCCCCGGTGATGATGACGAGGCTACTCTAAGCCATCATTGCATGTCAGTTAGGAAAAAAAAGCCAGTCAGATATACAGGACAGGTCAATAATTGTGACATTCTAATGTACTAATCTTACCATGGGTGCTGTCCATAGAAGGAGGCGATGTCGTGGAGCACGTTGAACCGGAAGAACTCCCAGGGCGTCACCACCAGGCTGCCGTGGAAGTACGAGTCGAGGGCCACTAGCGCTCCGCCCGTCACGACCCTGAAAGGCATTCTTCTTTTGAGTACCAGAACTTACTGAAAGTGCTTCCTTGGTGTAGTGGTTAAGGCTTTCCATTGAGTGTCAATAAAAATCTATATTATCTATATCTTATATATAAAAATCAATCGCTGTTCGTTAGTCTCGCTAAAACTCGAGAATGGCTGAACGGATTTATCTTATCTTGGTCTTGAATTATTCGTGGAGGTCTAGGGAAGGTTTAAAAGGTGAGAAAAATTCGAATAATTGCCGGGAAAATCCTCAAAACAGTATTTTTCTATTTCCCATACAAACGTTTTCTAAATAAAATGGAGAGTCAATTTGTAATTTATTACCGCTGTATAAAGTTCAAATTCCCATGCGCGTTGGAGGATCTAATATCGCGTTCCGAAAACTCAACAAAAGTGAAAGTGAATCGCGAACGCGACAAAATTGCATAGTCTCATAGCTTCATGTAGCTTCGCGAAAAATTAATTTTAGCTAACTTCAGTTGTTAATCTGTCCGATTATTTTTTTAATAAGACTATATAGAAATCGAAAGATAAATCTTAAGTTTTGTCACAAACGTTAAATTATAAATCTTAAGTTAAATTTCTGAACGCAATCATAATATTTGACATTAGATTTGACAACCAACTAATATGTCAATCCATCCTGTCTGTCGCTTTTCAGTCAGAGCACGGAAAAAAGTATTACGATATTATATTGTGTTATACGAGTTACGATATCTATGAGTGCATCCCTTCTATCTTTGTGGCTACGTGCGCGAGAACTTTCTTTACTTTGGGTGATCCTTTTGTGATAGTGACATTCCAAGTAATGTGCTCTTTTTTGTGATAGTGACACTTTACTGCTAAATAAGCGGGAAATTTTCTCAATTACAATTTACGATGCCGAGGAGAAGACGACCTAACGTAGGTCGTCGTAGTCAATCAAATGTGCGAAGAGCTACCTCACGTGCTAACCGCACTGATGACCAGAGACAGAGAGATCAAGAAAATAGTCGTATTGCTATGTCAGAATTGCGTTCTTTAGTGAGTGACAATGTAGGAGATAGGCTTAGAATGCAACGAGTTCGTGCACATCAAACACAACAACAGCAAGCTAGACATAATGAAATTGAGCGAATCCGCAGACGCAGTGCTCCTGTGATTCTTGAACGAGCTGCATTCCACTATGATCCGGCAATTGATTATTGTGCCGACAAATCAGTAACAATTGGGGAAATGAAAACAATTTGTAAATATTGTAAGGCGTTAAAATACACTGGTGAATCTACTGGATTATGTTGTGCTGAAGGCAAAGTAAAATTGCCACAATTGGTCCCACCACCAGATCCTTTACGCTCTTTAGTTTCTGGGATTGGAAATGATTCTAAGCACTTTTTGACCAACATTCAGAAATATAACAACTGTTTCCAGATGACATCATTTGGTGCTACACATATTATACAAGACAATTTCATGCCCACTTTCAAGGTATTATATAAGAATATTTTTTTATATTATTCAAGTTTGTACTAAAATAAATATATATCGGAAATAATTAATGGACAAATTTTTAAAAATTACAGATACAAGGACAAATTTATCACTTACTGGGAACTCTGTTACCACTACCTGATGCAGATCATCAATTTTTACAAATTTATTTTATGGGCAATTCAGATGCGGAAATTAATAATCGTTGTGCTCACAATCCAACAGTGAAGAGAACCATTGTCCAACAATTACAAATGTTTCTTCATCAGAATAACAATTTAGTAAACATGTTCAAAATAGCATTGGATCGGATGCCATCTGATAGCCATAACATTGTAATTCGAGCTGACAAAACACCTGCCGGTGAACACACAAGGAGGTTCAATTCACCTACCATTGATGAAGTGGCTGTTGTCATTGTGGGAGAAAATTTACAATCTAGAGATATTGTGCTTCATCGTCGGAATAGTGATTTAAAACGTGTATCTGAAACACACAGGAGTTATGATGCACTACAATATCCTTTGATCTTCTGGCAGGGGGAAGATGGATACCATTTTAATATCAAAATGGTAAATCAAGTAACAGGTAAATGAATTGAACAAGATTAAATAATATTTTTAAATTCAATTCATCAAAGTAACAATTTAAACATTTATCATTTTTGATTGCAGGTGCTGAAACCAACAAAAAAGTTAGTGCTATGAATTTCTATTCATACAGACTCATGATCCGTCAAGGTGAAGTAAATCATATTTTGATGTGTCAACGACTTTTTCATCAGTTTGCAGTTGATATGTATGTCAAAATTGAGACTGAACGATTGACATACATCCGTTTGAACCAACGACGCTAAGGTCAGAGGAATACATTCATCTCCTCAGCGATGCTATAAATGCTGATGGCAATGTGAATAATGTAGGAAGAATGACAATTTTGCCAGCTACTTATATAGGAAGCCCACGCCACATGCATGAATATGCTCAGGATGCTATGTCATATGTTAGGCATTATGGCCGCCCAGACTTATTTGTTACATTCACATGTAACCCAAAATGGTCCGAAATCAAGAAGGAATTACTACATAGCCAAACACCAGTTGATAGACATGACATAACCGCCAGAGTTTTTAAACAAAAATTAAAATCTCTCATGAATTTTTTAATAAAGCATTGTGTGTATGGCGAGTCCGTTGTTGGATGTACTCTGTAGAATGGCAAAAGCGTGGATTGCCACATGCGCACATTTTAGTCTGGTTAGTGGACAAAATAAGGCCAGACGAGATTGATTCCATAATTTCAGCTGAAATTCCAGATGAAATAGTTGACCCAAAATTGCATGCAGTAGTTACCAAACACATGATACATGGACCTTTGCGGACATTTCAACTACAATTCACAATGTATGGTCGACGGTAGGTGTTCCAAGCGATACCCAAGAGACCTGCTTGCTGAAACCATAACGGGAAATGATGGATACCCATTGTATCGTCGGCGATCAGTTGCGGACAGTGGGCGATCGGTAGTTGTGAAGGTGAGAGGACAAAATGTTGATGTAGACAATCGTTGGATTGTGCCATACTCGCCAATATTGTCCAAAGCTTTTGAGACTCACATCAATGTGGAATATTGTAATTCTGTGAAGTCGATAAAGTACATATGTAAATATGTTAATAAAGGTAGTGATATGGCTGTCTTCGGTGTAACCAATGCAAATGATGAAATATCACAGTACCAGATGGGTCGCTATGTAAGTAGCAATGAAGCTATTTGGCGAATCTTTTCATTTGCGATCCATGAAAGACACCCTACAGTAGTCCATTTGGCAGTCCATTTAGAAAATGGTCAACGAGTTTATTTTAATGCATCTAACGCTGCAGACAGGGCGGCACATCCACCGTCGACAACATTAACAAGTTTCTTCACAGTCTGTCAAACTGATGATTTTGCTCGCACTTTGCTGTATGCTGACATGCCACGCTATTACACATGGAACGCATCATCGAAATCGTTTCAGCGTCGAAAACAAGGAACACCAGTTGAAGGACATCCAAATGTATTTGCTTCAGATGCTCTGGGTCGCATCTACACAGTACATCCAAATAACGATGAATGTTATTATTTGCGGTTGTTGTTGGTGAATGTTCGTGGTCCGACATCGTTTCAACAACTGAGAACAGTTAATGGACAGCTGTGTGCGACCTACCGTGAGGCATGTCAACTATTACATTTACTTGAGAATGATTCGCACTGGGATGATACGCTCAAGGATTCCGTAATATCTTCATCGCCGCATCAAATTCGTACATTGTTTGCGATTATCATATCGACATGTTTCCCTCGAATCCAAAAGATTTGTGGGTTAAGTATAGGGATGACATGTCTGAGGATGTGTTGCATCGTGTGCGTTGTAAAACTTTGAATCCTATATTAGAAATTACGCCAGAAATTTACAATGACACATTGATCATAATAGAAGATATGTGTGTTTATTGATGGCAAATAAAGTATTGTCGTGTTTGGGCCTGACAGCACCTAATCGTCATATGCACGATGCATTAAACCACGAGTTGCAAAGAGAACATCAGTACGACATTGAAGCATTGGCCGAAACAGTTCGTACAAATGTTCCACAATTAAATCAACAACAAAGAATTGCGTACGACACTTTGATAGAAGCTGTGAACAGTGGATCTGGTGGAATTTATTTCCTTGATGCTCCCGGAGGAACCGGAAAAACGTTTTTAATTTCATTGCTTTTGGCGAGGATCAGATCGCAAAATGACGTAGCCCTAGCATTGGCTTCATCTGGAATAGCTGCAACCCTACGAGAAGGCGGACGAACTGCACATTCGGCCTTGAAATTGGCATTAAACATACAAATCAATGAAACGCCAGTTTGCAACATCACCAGAAATAGCGCTATGGAGAATATTCTCCAAATATGCAAATTAATAATTTGGGACGAATGCACAATGGCCCACAAGTGGTCGCTAGAGGCACTGGACAGGAAGTTAAAATATTTACGTGATAACCAAAACATTTTTGGTGGAGCCATGCTTCTGTTGTCAGGTGATTTTCTTCAGACTCTTCCAGTTATTCCTCGATCGATTGTTGCTGACGAACTAAATGCATATAATCATCAAATTTGTGGCGGCACGTAAAGACACACCAATCAACAACTAACATTTAAGTGTTTTTGCAACATGATGAAACTGCGTCTGTGTTTTCGAAGCAGTTGTTAGACATTGGAAATAATAAAGTTGCAGTGGACACCTCGACCGGATTCATCACATTACCTACAGATTTCTGTCACATCACAGACTCAAAAGTGGAGCTTATTCAGCGAGTTTTCCCAGATATAGCGCAAAAGTTCAATAACCATAATTGGCTGGGTGAACGAGCAATATTAGCAGCGAAAAATAAAGATGTCGAGGATCTTAATGCGACCATTCAGAATTTTCTTCCAGGACAGTTGGTTTCCTTCAAATCAGTCGACACCGTAATGAACCAGGATGACGTAGTCAACTATCCCACTGAGTTTTTAAATTCACTGGAATTGCCTGGATTACCACCTCACAATTTGCAGTTAAAAGTGGGATCAGTTGTCATCATGCTGCGTAACATTAATCAACCTCGACTATGCAATGGAACAAGACTTGCTGTGAAAAGACTGATGAATAACGTCATTGAGGCGACAATCATAAAAGGAAAATACAAAGGAGAAGTTTCCCCGGCCATAAGATTGTGTCAGTGACTATTGTCAACCTTAGCGATCATTACATCTTGCAGAAACTTTTGTCAAAAGTGGTAGACCACTTTCTTGGCTGTAAGTTTAAAATTTTTAAGTGCTAAAGCTTGCACTAGCTGTTCTAATATTTAGAACAGCTAGTGCAAGCTTTAGCACATTAATTTACGTTAATTGCCAGTGTGTCATCATTTTCTATAGTTTACATTTCTGTAATGAAATGTCTATGGGTGTCATCACTGATAATAGATGGCGCCACCTGTGGCTAACAGGTCATATACGGGAAAAATTCGACGGCATCAATAGGCACTTTTCATGCTATAACATAAAAATGTGAAATATTTGGTTTATTTAGTTTTTGTGCTGAGGAATGCAAAAATTATATTATTTTTTCATAAAAACGTAAGATAAATTTTATATTTCTAATTTAAAATTGAAGTTTTATTATCTACATATCACGTGACCGAAAACACCGACCGCCATGATTTTTCGGTATGACGACAACAGTACTAAAATAAGGTAATCGTAGTAGGTACTCTTTTTTCAAAACACGAACTTGTTTGATTAGGCGTATCTGCTCTATCATTCACGCGGCGTTTGACATTTCTTTATTTTAGTACAATTGACGTCACAATATGGCGGTCGGCATTTTGGCGCCTTTATTTTACGACAATATTTTGATCTTTTTTCCCTGCTTACAGGATAAATATTTTGCAAAAATAAAAATTACACCTGACTATCGCATGTAAATGAACATTTTAAAAAATATTTGGAAAAATAGTAGAATAGCCCATTAATCGCTGCTGGTCTGGTGTGATGGTAATAGACGTCTGGGCGCGATTCCTAGAAGGACGTGTGTTCGAGTCCCCGGGCCGCGGTGAGGCAGTTGAACACTTTCTTGGCTGACTGTATGTTACAGGCACTCACGTTATCGGCACGTAGGTCCTAACGAGCAGCCGCAGCCGGCTCTCCTGGGTGGTGAACAGCTGGTAGACGCCCAGCACGGCCCACAGCGACGCGGACGTGGGCCGCACGAACACGCTCGCCACCGCCAGCCAGATCCACGCTGTGCTCTCTGCGGACCAATGACATTACAAGATCATCATCATTATCATCAGCCCATATACATCCCCACTGCTGGGGCACGGGCTAACCGTTAACTAGGGCGATCAGGCCTCATCAGGTCAACCATGCTGGCCAAGTGCCGGTTGGTTGACTACACCACAACCTTAGAATTTCTACATTGGTGTGCAGGTTTTCTCACGATGTTTACGCACACATGAGAAAAACCTCCTTAATAAAATATTTGATAGTGTCCTTTTAACTTTGCGCTAAGGGTCGTGTGTTTGATTCCCAAAAAGTAGCCAATATGTTATTCCAGAGTGCCAGCTATCATCATACCAAATTTCATGAAAATCTGTTCAGTCGCTTGAGCGTGAAAGAGTAACAAACATACATCCATACATACAAACTTTCACCTTTATAATATTAGTAAGGATTAGTAAGGATGTGTAGTATTCACACAAATAATAGACAATACTATGTTCATTACTAATTCATTTCAGATTTTAACAAACCTTTCTCATAATAACTGCTCTTGCCATCCTTGAAAGGGAACTTGGAGAGTGCAATTGCCACCAGTGCCGTCTCAACGGTCTGCAGAAGTGTTCTGCTGGCCGTGTAGAACCAGAACCATGAGGTCAGCACCAGGAATAGAGCCCATTTGCGACCACCTGTCCACTGGTAGAAACTGTAGTCTGCATATGCGCTTACTACAGCTTGGAGAATTCGGGGCAGGAGAACCTGAATTAAATACAGAAAGATACAATAAAAAAATGCACAGTCCATCTTATTACATGCAAAATAATTACTTGTTAATGTGAAAACATGTTGATCTGCCTAGTTTTAAATGTTCCAAAACCTTACAAATAACTTTAGGGCTAGTCAACTTTTGATTTGATTTGAATGATGAAATAAAAATTATTATTGAAATAGGAAAATGTATTTATCATAATGAATTATCCTGCCTTTGTACAAACAGTGTTCTTGTCCTTGTGTGTGACAGAACAATTAATTTAAGCAATGTTAATTAAGGCAGACCAAAAAAACAAATTTAACAATTACAATACATTGTAAGTGTCAAGGTAACACTGATAGTCATTATGTTTTACAATGACAAATTTTGTATTAATTTACACATACAAAATGCAATACAGAATTAAGATTTAATTACTAACTGCAAAGAATTTTGTATGTTATAAAGTTTGCAACTTATATGATATTTACAGTAACAGGTGTCAATGACCTGATTATACTTTAGATTATCTTGATACTGATAAGTGATAACTCACCAATGCTTCAGGGTGGTCTAGTCCAGTGTACTTGAGCGCTGTGTACAGCCCAGCCACGATGCTGGGGTACAGGTAGCTTCTGATCCCCTTAGCCCACTCCCAGGTCAGGGCTCCATAGCCGAACACTTGTTTATGAGCCACCTCCAGGGTCTGCCAGTACTCATCCGGCACGTACCACGTCTGCACCACGAATACGGACGCCAGCCGCACAACCAGTATCGCTGCGAATACCTGAACAGGCCTCAGCCCCTTTGCCAACGCCATTCTCCCGCCTAAACGAAAGAGGTTACATGTGAATTGGCTATTTATAGAAACTTGTCGTGTGCTCGTTTCCACTATGTTTCTAACAAGAATTATCTAAAAGTTCTATTAATATGCAATCCAAAGCCAAAATTTTGAATTCTTGTAGGACAGTTCAAAGTTGACGAGTCGTGGAAGCAAAACAAACTTTACTCGAAAAAAATGTCAACTAACGCGTCCTTTCGATAAGGCTTAGTTTGAATGAATAGTTATGTTTATTTGTTTTAAAACATTTGCAAAGCATTCCTACATTATTACAGACATCTTGAAATTTAGTAATGTGTTGATAAATAATAATAAAAACATAATTTTCGTGATAAAACAACTAACCTCAACAAAACCCGCCGCCACCGCGTAGTAGTGATGTGGTATTTTTCAATAAAACCGATAAAAAATATTAATTTATCATAAGATTAACGAATTAGAATGAGAGCTGTATCAAAGAATAAAGTTGATTCTGTTGAGATAAACAACAATATGTTGTTTACAATAAAAGTTGGAATAAAAATAGTTTCATTTCTTAATAACTATAACTTGGAATCCCAAATTTACTAATAATATTTTTGGAAACATACTTTTTTTAACAATATATTTGTTGGTACGAAATATGCTGTACAATTTAAATGTCTTTAAGTAATTAATTCAAAGAATAATTTTCTTTTGTTTATTAATATCAGCAGAAGAACTTGTTTTTAAGATGCATTTGCATTTTGTTGTCAATAGTACCGGTATCGGTCAAATAAAACCTTGTTTTGTACATGAAACTACACTATTTCATGTCAAGAGTTAATTACGTTCAGAAATATAAATTTTGAAATTATTTCATCTGTCCTTTTATGTTTCTTTTAATAAATAAATTGTTGTTTTTTGTAAATAAGCTATTTGCAAATAAATCTGATATTTTATTGGAAGATGTGTAACTTAATAAATCAATGACCGTATCGTTCATTGTGCCGATTATTTTTGTTTATTTCATAATTTCTGAACGTGTGTCCTAAACGTCAATTTACTTGTGTTGATTTTTGTGGAAAACTGCATCACTTTTTCGATACACAATCAAAAAAATGCAATAAAACAATTAATATGGGTATGTATTCTTTGAATATGTGCGGTTTCACTGGAGATCATTTATTAAAACCTTTGGTTTATCAACAGATGATTCTGTAAATGAAACTTTGGATTTATCGAGGCGTGGGTTGAAGAAATTAGAGAAAGCGCCCGCAGACGATTCTAAGTCGGTTATTAATTTAATCCTCGATCAGAATGAGCTGCAGCGGCTGGATAACATTGATACTTACAGCCGAGTGGAGAACGTAAGTCTTAGAAGTATAATTTCCACTTCACATCAAAAATGTATAAGCAGTAAAATTAATCATATTAAAAATCAGTGTTTTGATAAAAACTCATGTTAGTAATTTCTGAAACTAAGAATAGAAAATTATTATAACTTTATACAAAAAAGAGTTCTAGTTAAAATTATTCTTGATAGCTGTACAACTTGACAAATACAATTTATTAAATTTACCAATAAATATGATATTCAATCCGACAGGTATCAATATGCAACAACTTCCTCCTACGCATGCATGGGGTCTCACGTCTCACAAATCTCAGAGTGCTTGCGTTGAACAACAATGGCATATTACAAATAGAGGGCCTCAAAGATCTCATATACCTGAAAGTACTGAAGTTGGCTGGTGAGTTTTTAATTTTTAATAGTACAAATTTATTATTTATGGAAATTATTAAAGATAGAAAAGGGCAATAGGTAGCCATTTTACTTTTTTTCAATTTTGGCAAATTTAGTAATACAATAAGAGTTGCCATAATGTTTTACTTTATCTCCTTGCTGGTAGATATTTATACATATATATTTTTTTCATATTATCCTTACTTCCTTACTAATATTGTAATCCAAAAGTAACTCTGTCTGTCTGTTACGCTTTCATGCATGGAGTACTGGAACCAATTTAAATGAAATTTGGTACAGATATATTCCAGAGCCTGAGAAAGGACATAGAGTACTTTTTAACCGACTGTGCTATAAAGAAGTGATGTTTTACCTGTTAAACATCTCTACACGGACAAAGTTGCGGGCGGAAAGCTAGTTTACTATAATTCTATATTAAAAATAACCTATATGTTTACAAAGTAGATGTTATACATATGTTTTCAGTAGCATAACTGTATCATGTTAATCCCATAATACCATATAGTTAATGCCCTCATTTACAGTTCATGAAGCAGACACAATACTATAGTAACATTGATGTGTGTATTCAAGAACAATAGCGATCTTCGAACGGTCCATTTGTTGAGCACTTGTGAGATAACTTAAACTTTATATATGCCAAGCTTAGCATTATATTTTACTTATAAAGAAAAGTTGCAACTTATGGGACTATATTAATTATATTTTTGTGTTCTATGGGGACACTGACGTCACTTATCCATAACTGATGCTTTAATCTAGAATTTCAGATTTGATTTGGCTCAGTAGACCATATCAAATAATTCATACATATAACTAATGGCCAATCTTCAAATGTAAATGTGAGAGTTATGTTTCAAAATCTTATTTATGCTCTGCAATGTCTGAACACCTTTTATTTTTTTAGGCAACAATATAAAGTCCATTGAGCACCTGAACAATAATATGCATCTGGAACATCTAGATTTGTCAAATAATCAAATATCATTTATTGCTGATATTTCCTACTTGAAGAGTTTAAAGGTAAGACTTTATGGATTTTGTCTATGTTATTTATGCAGAAATCAAAACAAAATTGTTAAATAACTCAAATCAAGCAGTTGCAACTTGAATAATAAATTTATCACAAATAATCTCTGAGGACAATAATGTTATGGATACCTTTGCCATCCATAAAAGACTAATAGGCCATGCCTACTGACAATTCTGTCAGGTTATAACAAGCCTTGCAAAGAGCAATAGCTTATACTATCCCTTTGGGGTTATCTTTGTCTTTCTGTGTGTTCATCCTCTGAAAAGCCCACTTATATATTCCAAAGTTGACTGACACAGTGGAATGGTGGTTAGTGATCCATGTTCACTACATACGGTTCCAAGAGTTGTGGGTTTGATTCCCATTCGGGACAAATATTTGTGTGGCGAACATTGGTGTTTCTTCTGGGTTTGTTATTAAATATTTTTAAGTATATTTGTGTATCCACTGTTGATTCTGATATCCGTTACACAAGTGCTTAAGCAACTTACCAGGGTCAGATCAATGTATGTGATGTTGTGTATGTATTTATTTAACTCTTAAAGTTTTAGAGTAAGCTCTAAAGTAAGAATACCTGTTTTTCAGCACCTTAGCTTAGAACGCAACAAGATAATAGACCTGCGTCAATGCGACCGCTACCTGCCGCCCAACTTGGAGCACCTTGGCTTGGCGCACAACAACATCCAAGATCTGAACGAGGTCTCTCATCTGGTCCACCTGAGTGCCCTGGAGGCCTTCACAGTGCAAGGGAACCCGTGCGTTGCTATGGCGGGGAAGGATAAACTGTATCCTTGACAAAGACAACAATCTAAAATTTTTTTTTTCCAAATGACTTACGATGATGGCTTGGAGTAGCCTTGTCATCATCACCGGACTTGCGGGGGAGCTGATGGCTCTCACCCCTAATAAACTGTCTATTTTAGGAAAACCAGGCATTTACATTTTTAACATACTATAATAAAGAAACAATTAAAAAATCACTTATAGGTCTAGAATTAAGTACTCATTTCATTACTACATAGTATAAAGCAAAGTCGCTTACCGCGTCTATCTATGTATGTATGCTTAAATCTTTAAAACTATGCAACAGATTTTGAGGGGTTTGTTGTCAATAGAGGAATTAAAAAGGATGGCTTTTATGTATAAATTACCCAAAGCGAAGCAAGAGCCTGTCACTAGTATATTATAAATGGTGACGTAGAATTATGTAGTTTCGTTTTATAATTGAAAGTGAGCTCATTATCTCTTAATTCAATTACATTTCTATAATTAATGATTTATTAAAAATGTTTCTTTGTTAAAAACTATAGTAACCCGATACCCGATATGCAACCCATACCAGAACCAGGAAATGAATACTTGTGATGTAGCACCCAATAAGAGACAAGTGCAGTAACTAATGAAGAATAATGGATAAGTCACCTACTGAGGCCTATCATCTATAATAATAAAATTGTACAACAAATAACACAATGTACTGTTAATTGCACTCCATGGTCAACTGTTAAATTATGTAATTCAATTCAATGTCTTAACTGTGTGACATATTACTTTACAATTATTTTCTTAACTGTATTTGAGCAGTGGATTTGACTACCGGCCTTTCGTTCTAAACTGGATTCTAAGCGTCAAAACGATAGACGGGTTCGTCGTGAGTGCAATAGAGAGGTAAGTTCAATTATATACTAGGGGTAAGTCTAATTATATATATACTTTATACTAATACGGCATTTAAGCAGCCCTTCAGGGTGAGTGCGATAGACTCAATTGGTAAGTATATTGTGCCTGTCGACCTCCTATGTGGATCTTACTATCGCTTACCATCAGGTGGAGTCAGAGCATCCTAATAGTCCTGTTATAAAAAATGTTTTTGTGCAACTGATGTCGGCTCAATTGAGATCAGCTATCTGCTCAGAATGTATTACAATAGATGTACTATAGTGCACAAGACTTTTGCGCGTTAACAGAAGTGCACTCTCTGTGTCTTATTATAATCTAATATGATAGTTTATGTGAATTGTTTCCTAGAAATATGATCATATTAATTACAGTATTTCATTCAAACAATGTGATCTAGAAATCAAATGCAGTTCGCTGATGGATGAATACTGAATCAATCTGATACCAGATAATGTGCGATAAATGACAAGTATGATGTATGGTCCCTGCTTTCCTCTCGACTAATGTTCATCAATATTCATGATAGTGCATATGAAGTAAGGTTATTACTGACCACCGAAGCGTTACCTCGAATGCTCCATTACAATCACAAACTAACTGTTCAGTCGACATGAATTAAAACTGTATTAACATTCGCATTTGATCAATCACCGGCGTATTATTACGCTAAATGCCATTAGTCTTTTTTCGACGTTAATAACGCGATAAAAAGTGTAATAAACATCAACTGTTAAGTACCTTGTTGAAGTTAAATAAAGCATATTTTGCCGGAACCATTAACATAGGGAAGAGTAAACTGTACCTATTCGTTTTGGTGGCAAGCATCGCGTAGGAATAGACAATGGGTTGGAAGTCCGGGTCCGAGTTCTTTCTAAATGGTTTAGGAATGAATCAGAAACTAAACTTTACCTCTTTACTAACGTAAATTTCTCGAATCGTTTGCATGGCGGTAGTTAATGGTAGAATACACATAGTAATAAATACTTGCTATACAGCGACTTGTAAACAATACTAGTGTGTTTTATATACAAGCTTTGAATGTAATATTTCACTCTACACGTAGGTATATTCGGTTAGTTATCTAGTTTAAGGGCTCGTAGAAAAATATCCTACCTTAATAAGACACAGGGAAAATAGTTCCCACCAGATTTTGAACCTAGTTGTAATACCGGCGAAAACCAAAATATTTTATATGCTTTATTTGATTGAGGGTTAATAATACCTTTTTAATTTCTTAGTTAGCAAACATGAGTTTGTGGTAATGATTTTGCATTTTCTGTTGGCAGCTTAAAAGCAGAATGGCTCTACAGCCAAGGCAAAGGCAGGCACTTCCACTCGGGCCAGCACCAAGAGCTGTGCGAGTACCTGGCGTCCACCTGCCCGCTCACGGCGGACGCGCTGGAGACGGAGGACCAGAGGAAACTGCGCCTTATTCTGAGCAAGGTACGAGACATTTTTTTTTGCACATCCCTCGTTCAAGATGATAAGAAAGGCTGCCGTCATTGAAATTGGTGACGCGGTAAAACGGCAACCGGTTGGCAGTTTAAGAGCGGAATGGCTCTACAGCCAAGGCAAAGGCAGGCACTTCCACTCGGGCCAGCACCAAGAGCTGTGCGAGTACCTGGCGTCCACCTGCCCGCTCACGGCGGACGCGCTGGAGACGGAGGACCAGAGGAAACTGCGCCTTATTCTGAGCAAGGTACGACACATTTTTCTTTGCACATCTCTCAAGATGCCAAGTAGGGCTGCCGTCACCGAAACGGCATGGGGCAAAAATAAATAAATTAAATAAATAAATATCTGGGACATTTTCACAAAGTCATCTGACCCCAACCTAAGCAGAGTTTTTACTATGGACGTCAGAGACTGATTTACGTAAATATATATTTATAAATATATACTTAAATACATAATCACACCCAGACACGGAACAAACACCGATGTTCATCACACAAATATTTGTCCCGAGTGGGAATCGAACCCACGACTCTCGGAACCAGCTCTTTTATTCGCCAGCCAGGGTCACTAACCACTGTTCCACCGAGCCAGTCAAAATGAGGAACTAAATCTCTCGGTCCGGACCACCAATGTCTTCACCATTTTTTTTTCTTTAATCCTGCAATAACAGTATATCGATTAGTATTTTCCCAAATATTGTATTATTGATCTTCAAACTGTTATAGATCATAATATGGGTAATGCAAAATTTTACTTGTAAGGAGTCTATAAAATTATTCATATGTATATATTTTTTTTATTTTTTATAGGCTCAACATCATCAGCAGCAGTTGAAGGATCAGAACCACAGCCCCATGAAGACTAAGATACAATCACCACGGGTACAATGTGAGTAAAGTACATTAAATCTATAAATAAGTGCACCCCTTTAGTAACGCGGACGCATTTTTATACAAAATTCCCCGTGACAATTCCCCGTTAATTTTGTATGAATCCGCATATAAAGTAGGTACAAATTGCTTGAAAATTACGTTTGTTGTATGGGTTGTCCCTTTAATTTTATACTTTTTTTATAAGAAAATATAAAAGTAAATATTATGTTAATTTGAAGCGTCTACCTGTTACCGTTATTAATATACAGCAAAAAAAAAAAAAAATAAAACCTCATCTTCCAATAAACAGCGATACTCATAAAATAGTTTAAATATTAATTATTATTTTTGTGTCGAGTGAGTGTCTTCTCAGCATTGTATTGTGTAAAACTTAACATTGGAAACTTTAATTGCTAGTGCACAACCTAATTTAACTTGGTTTATAATGTACAATAAAAAAAGCTGTATGTTTCCTTTAATAAATAAAATAAAAAATAAAAATAAAACATTGGTCGTGGCAGGTCGTATCGCGACCCGGCACGTGGGCCGCTCCCCGGACCGGCTCACGTCCAGCCTGCACGGCTCGCTCGGGCGCACCGCGTCCCCCTCGCGCCTCACCGCCTCCTGCTGCGGGGACCTGCCGCCCGCGCCGCCGCTCATGACCGGCTGCGACGCGCCCGCCAGGGACCCCAGGGCCGACAGGGACAGGCCGCCGGGTGAGACTCTTACTGTACACAGAGCATTATACTGAACTAGTGACCCCACGTCCAGCCTGCACGGCTCGCTCGGGCGCACCGCGTCCCCTCGCGCCCTGACCGCCTCCTGCTGCGGGGACCTGCCGACCGCCGGCTGCGACGCGCCCGCCAGGGACCCCAGGGCCGACAGGGACAGGCCGCCGGGTGAGACTCTTACTGTACACAGAGCATTATACTGAACTAGTGACCCCACGTCCAGCCTGCACGGCTCGCTCGGGCGCACCGCGTCCCCCTCGCGCCTGACCGCCTCCTGCTGCGGGGACCTGCCGACCGCCGGCTGCGACGCGCCCGCCAGGGACCCCAGGGCCGACAGGGACAGGCCGCCGGGTGAGACTCTTACTGTACACAGAGCATTATACTGAACTAGTGACCCCACGTCCAGCCTGCACGGCTCGCTCGGGCGCACCGCGTCCCCCTCGCGCCTCACCGCCTCCTGCTGCGGGGACCTGCCGCCCGCGCCGCCGCTCATGACCGGCTGCGACGCGCCCGCCAGGGACCCCAGGGCCGACAGGGACAGGCCGCCGGGTGAGACTCTTACTGTACACAGAGCATTATACTGAACTAGTGACCCCACGTCCAGCCTGCACGGCTCGCTCGGGCGCACCGCGTCCCCTCGCGCCTGACCGCCTCCTGCTGCGGGGACCTGCCGACCGCCGGCTGCGACGCGCCCGCCAGGGACCCCAGGGCCGACAGGGACAGGCCGCCGGGTGAGACTCTTACTGTTCTTCTTCTTATCGTATGGTTGATGAACAACCTGGTGTCAGAGTTTTTAAACCGCCCGTACGCCTCTGACATGGCTTCACACACCGTTGAAAAAATTCTCAGGTGTGCTGGTTTCCTCACGATGTTTTCCTTCACCGTTAAAGCGTCGAATGATGGTACATATGAATTTCAAATTTGAAAAACACATTGGTACCTGGCGGGGTTTGAACTGGCGACCTCTCGCATGGCAAGCAACGACTTTAACCACTCGGCCATCGACGCTTTTTATACAAAACGTCTTCTTACTGTTAAAATAAGGCGTCCGACCGATTTCAGCCATGGCGGCCGATCTCAATTGAAATCAACCAAGTGCGCAAGGACATATTATAGTGCACAAGTGTGCGCTCAAACACAAGTGCACTCTCTATTCCCTTACTATCATAATTCGGTGAGACGGCAAACCGACAAGACTGATGAGAGATCGGGCGCAGGACCATCGGCTTAACGTATTTTCCGAGGCACGGGCGTTCAACCGCCAACTTCCTAACTCCGGGCTGAGTAATTTCATTACAGAAAAACTCGCACAAATTTTGCCCGACCCCGGACTCGAACCGGGGACTTCTCGGTCCTTACGCAGCGCTTGCTACCAATAGACCAACGAGGCTCTTACTGTACCAAATACATTATACTGAACTAGTGACCCTCATGACAACCGGCTGCGACTCGCCCGCGGCCGTTACCCGAAGAGCGACAAGGAGAGGTTGCCAGGTAACAAGTCTTGTGGCGGCGAGACTCTTACTCTACATATTTTATATTGCCGTCAGGGCAGTTACTGTTCCTCTGTTACTACTAAAATCTGCATCCGTTCTTAGTTGAACTCCCCCACCCTCTTCCAAGTCCTCAGTGGCCACTGCAAACTTTATGACGGACGACGAAAGTTGATAATATGCCACTTCCAGCCCAATTCTCTTGACAAAATAAAGGATTTTTATTTGCCTATTGTGATACACTACTATTATCTGCTTGCCTCGGTAGTCACACGCGAATAACTAGCTGCCTCCTGAACTAACCAACGTTTTCTGTCATCCGCAGAGCAAATACCCAGCGGCAAGCTGGTGAACCACTCGCTGGAGGCCGCGTCCAAGATGGTGCCGGTGCCGGAGTCGCTGATGAGCCCCGACTACCAGGACCCCGTGTACGACCTGCAGCGCGGCCTCCCCAAGCCCGGCGGGTCCACCTCCTCGCCGTCCAGCGCCGGCAGCGCGCGCGAGGACCGGCCGCACAGGTACGGACCCCATGGGGTCCCGAGTCGCTATGGGACCCGCCGGACCCGGTGCACGACCTGCAGCGCGGCCTCCCCAAGCCCGGCGGGTCCACCTCCTCGCCGTCCAGCGCCGGCAGCGCGCGCGAGGACCGGCCGCACAGGTACGGACCCCATGGGGTCCCGAGTCGCTATGGGACCCGCCGGACCCGGTGCACGACCTGCAGCGCGGCCTCCCCAAGCCCGGCGGGTCCACCTCCTCGCCGTCCAGCGCCGGCAGCGCGCGCGAGGACCGGCCGCACAGGTACGGACCCCATGGGGTCCCGGAGTCGCTCTGGGCCCCCGCGGCCCCGGTGCACGACCTGCAGCGCGGCCTCCCCAAGCCCGGCGGGTCCACCTCCTCGCCGTCCAGCGCCGGCAGCGCGCGCGAGGACCGGCCGCACAGGTACGGACCCCATGGGGTCCCGAGTCGCTATGGGACCCGCCGGACCCGGTGCACGACCTGCAGCGCGGCCTCCCCAAGCCCGGCGGGTCCACCTCCTCGCCGTCCAGCGCCGGCAGCGCGCGCGAGGACCGGCCGCACAGGTACGGACCCCATGGGGCCCCGAGTCGCTATGGGACCCGCCGGACCCGGTGCACGACCTGCAGCGCGGCCTCCCCAAGCCCGGCGGGTCCACCTCCTCGCCGTCCAGCGCCGGCAGCGCGCGCGAGGACCGGCCGCACAGGTACGGACCCCATGGGGTCCCGAGTCGCTATGGGACCCGCCGGACCCGGTGCACGACCTGCAGCGCGGCCTCCCCAAGCCCGGCGGCCCCCCCTCCCCGCCGCCCAGCGCCGGCGGCGCGCGCGAGGACCGGCCGCACAGGTACGGACCCCATGGGGTCCCGAGTCGCTATGGGACCCGCCGGACCCGGTGCACGACCTGCAGCGCGGCCTCCCCAAGCCCGGCGGGTCCACCTCCTCGCCGTCCAGCGCCGGCAGCGCGCGCGAGGACCGGCCGCACAGGTACGGACCCCATGGGGTCCCGAGTCGCTATGGGACCCGCCGGACCCGGTGCACGACCTGCAGCGCGGCCTCCCCAAGCCCGGCGGGTCCACCTCCTCGCCGTCCAGCGCCGGCAGCGCGCGCGAGGACCGGCCGCACAGGTACGGACCCCATGGGGTCCCGAGTCGCTATGGGACCCGCCGGACCCGGTGCACGACCTGCAGCGCGGCCTCCCCAAGCCCGGCGGGTCCACCTCCTCGCCGTCCAGCGCCGGCAGCGCGCGCGAGGACCGGCCGCACAGGTACGGACCCCATGGGGTCCCGAGTCGCTATGGGACCCGCCGGACCCGGTGCACGACCTGCAGCGCGGCCTCCCCAAGCCCGGCGGGTCCACCTCCTCGCCGTCCAGCGCCGGCAGCGCGCGCGAGGACCGGCCGCACAGGTACGGACCCCATGGGGTCCCGAGTCGCTATGGGACCCGCCGGACCCGGTGCACGACCTGCAGCGCGGCCTCCCCAAGCCCGGCGGGTCCACCTCCTCGCCGTCCAGCGCCGGCAGCGCGCGCGAGGACCGGCCGCACAGGTACGGACCCCATGGGGTCCCGAGTCGCTATGGGACCCGCCGGACCCGGTGCACGACCTGCAGCGCTGGTTCAAAATAACACAGAATATGGAAAGCTAACCTACGGACTTCATGATTTCAGTCCTATAAGTCCATCTACTGCTAGACAAAGGCCTCCCCACGTCTTTACCACTCCCCCCTATTAACAGCCACTCGTATCCAGCTCCTACCAGCCGTCCTGCGCAGACCGTCACTCGCCACTCCAGAATTCCGTCACTTTAGTTACAGTCGTCTATTTAAGTGCAGACTTCAGAAACCTACACCGCACTTCTGTTATAAATGATTTCTGTAGTGATAGACGTAGGATACTAGGATGCCTGACGGTATTGATCCCAAACCAGAGACCGCCTATAGACAAATACAGAGTTGTGTAGTGCGTGTCATCACGACTGCCATAGTCTCATTAAACGTTAATAACACCTAATCATTCTCAACAGGCAAATAGTCCAACCGAATAAGAACCTTAAAGGCTCGCCGAAGCTGCCGAAAAGTGCGACTTCTAGCCCGAAGTTAAGGTCGAAAGTCGAGCGCACGGGCAGCCTCACCAGGGTCGAAGCGAAGGAGGAGAAGAAGCTGAACGGCGTCGCGAAGCAAGAGAGCGGCGACCAGATCGACCCCGACAAGTTGGAGATCATCAAGCTCGCATCAAACCAGAGGAGGTAAGTACAGAACTTTAACTTTATGAACAAATTTTTAGGGTTTTTAGGGCATTTTTGGGTACTTAAGCTTGGAAGGCAATGGGTGGTCGTGGTGTGGGCATCCTAACTGACCTTTATAACCGCATACTCAGCACCGGCGGATTCCTCGTCAATGGAGACTGAGTGTTATCACCCCGGTCTTCAAGGGCAAGGGATCAGTGCAAGAGTGCGGTAGTTATCGCGGTATAAAGGTCATGTCCCACACCATGAAACTATTCGAGCGGATAGTAGACTCTCGAATCCGTCAGGAGTGCACTGTCTCTGGATGTCAATATGGTTTCCGCCCCGGTCACGGGACTATGGACCCCGTTTTTGCCCTAAGAATCATCATGGAGAAATACAGGACGAAGAACACGCCTCTCCACTTCCTATTTCTGGACATGGAGAAGGCCTTCGACTGTGTTCCGCGTGCGATGATTTGGTGGGCCCTGAGGTCCAAGGGAGTGCCAGAAACGTATGTTGACATCATTAGAGATATGTACTGTGATTCCGATTCTGTAGTTAGGACCGCTGTTGGCGACACTTTGCCCTTCCGTATAACCGTCGGAGTACACCAAGGCTCCGTCCTGAGTCCGTTCCTTCCTCCCGTATTCGCGGCAGCCTTTATGTCCGAGACATCGCTGACAAATTGCAAGAGTGCCGCCTACATTGGTACGGTCAGGTTTTACGGAAACCGGCAAACTACGTAGGGAACAAGTGTCTAGCTATGTCGCTACCGCCAGGTCCCGGCAGAAGGGGAAGGCCCAAGAAGGCCTGGCTTGACGTCGTAGTGGATGACATGCGTGCCAACAAACTCTCCGTGAAGGATGCTGAAGACCGTGCGAAGTGGTGAGATAGAAGTAGGAAAGCGGACCCGGACTCCGCAAGGATGCAACCGGGAAAACGCGGAGATGATGATGAGGGCATTTTGGGTACATCCAAAGGGTAAAAACGGAACCATATTACTGTAGCTTGGCGATCCGTCCGTCGTCTGCCCGTCTGTCCATCTGTCCTTCCGTCCGTCCGTCTGTCCGTTACACACATTAGAAAACTGAAAATGTCCGGGATATTTACCATGTACCATGGCAGTTCCCCGTGATCATGGCGCTCGCAACAGTCCCAAAATATCGGGAGCTCATTAGAACTGTGGCGACATCCGACAAAGAACTTCGCACATCAACCAACAGATGGCGTTGACAGACCATTTCCACAACAATATGCAGTTAGTATGAAACCTACATCACACTTCAAAGTTATTCAGAGGGCCTACCATGAGTTGGCTATCGTAAACTTCCGTACGTTAAAAAACCTATCGAGTTGTTTTTTTCATATGGCCGATTGTAGTTCTTCGCGTAACCACCAGCCGGCGCTGTACATGTTTTTCATAGACATATTTACGTAGTCGATATCGAGCGCGTAAGTTTTAAACTCATGGTAAGCCCTCTGGCCACAAACTATATATAGGGCAAAAACCAAGATGGTAATTGGATCATGGCCCCGAGCACGATCACCTAGCTCGGCGGAAGATCTTCCCTTTTAGCATCACACCTAAAGAACATTAAACAATATGGTAAACAAGTGACCCGCCCTCGCTTCGCTTCTGGTATATTATACATACAAACCTTCCTCTTCAATATATAATTTTAAACTGTCATGGTTACACACATTAATATCGGGAGCTCATTAAAACAAAAAAACATGGTAAATATCCCGGACACTTTCAGCTTCCTCTTCAATCCCTCTATCTATTAATAAAAAACCACATCATCATAATCCGTTATGTAGTTTTAAAAATTAAATTAATTTAATAGTTTTAAAGACGCTTGGAGCGACTTTGCTTTTATAAGTACTATGTAGTGATATCCAGGACATTTTCTAATATTTTTCATTAACTTATCCTCCGATGTTACATGTCAGGGCTCGCAAGATGAGCGCCGAGTGCATGGCGGCCGTGACGATACAGAAGATGTGGCGCGGATACCGCAGCCGGAACCTCAACAAGGACACGCTGCGCATCCTGCACGCCATCCAGGCCGCGCGCGCCCGCCAGCACATTCAGTCAGTATATACACACACACACACACATACAGTCAGTATACACACACACACACACACATACAGTCAGTATACCGCAGCCGGAACCTCAACAAGGACACGCTGCGCATCCTGCACGCCATCCAGGCCGCGCGCGCCCGCCAGCACATACAGTCAGTATACACACACACACACACATACAGTCAGTATACCGCAGCCGGAACCTCAACAAGGACACGCTGCGCATCCTGCACGCCATCCAGGCCGCGCGCGCCCGCCAGCACATACAGTCAGTATACACACACACACACACACACATACAGTCAGTATACACACACACACACACATACAGTCAGTATACCGCAGCCGGAACCTCAACAAGGACACGCTGCGCATCCTGCACGCCATCCAGGCCGCGCGCGCCCGCCAGCACATACAGTCAGTATACACACACACACACACACACACATACAGTCAGTATACACACACACACACACACACATACAGTCAGTATACCGCAGCCGGAACCTCAACAAGGACACGCTGCGCATCCTGCACGCCATCCAGGCCGCGCGCGCCCGCCAGCACATACAGTCAGTATACACACACACACACATACAGTCAGTATACCGCAGCCGGAACCTCAACAAGGACACGCTGCGCATCCTGCACGCCATCCAGGCCGCGCGCGCCCGCCAGCACATACAGTCAGTATACACACACACACATACAGTCAGTATACCGCAGCCGGAACCTCAACAAGGACACGCTGCGCATCCTGCACGCCATCCAGGCCGCGCGCGCCCGCCAGCACATTCAGTCAGTATACACACACACACACATACAGTCAGTATACACACACACACACATACACACACACATACAGTCAGTATACCGCAGCCGGAACCTCAACAAGGACACGCTGCGCATCCTGCACGCCATCCAGGCCGCGCGCGCCCGCCAGCACATACAGTCAGTATACACACACACACACATACACACATACAGTCAGTATATATACACACACACACACATACAGTCAGTATACCGCAGCCGGAACCTCAACAAGGACACGCTGCGCATCCTGCACGCCATCCAGGCCGCGCGCGCCCGCCAGCACATACAGTCAGTATACACACACACACACATACAGTCAGTATACCGCAGCCGGAACCTCAACAAGGACACGCTGCGCATCCTGCACGCCATCCAGGCCGCGCGCGCCCGCCAGCACATACAGTCAGTATACACACACACACACATACAGTCAGTATACACACACACACATACAGTCAGTATACCGCAGCCGGAACCTCAACAAGGACACGCTGCGCATCCTGCACGCCATCCAGGCCGCGCGCGCCCGCCAGCACATACAGTCAGTATACACACACACATACAGTCACTATACACACACACACACACACATACAGTCAGTATACCGCAGCCGGAACCTCAACAAGGACACGCTGCGCATCCTGCACGCCATCCAGGCCGCGCGCGCCCGCCAGCACATTCAGTCAGTATACACACACACACACATACAGTCAGTATACACACACACACACATACACACATACAGTCAGTATATATACACACACACACACACACACACACACACACACACACACACACACATCTCACACTGATACGGTCAGTATATACACACAGACACACACACATACGAACAGAAACTAGTTTAGGGGTGAGATCCATCCACTCCTCCGCAAGTCCGGCGTCATTGTAGTCATTTAATCGCTATACTGACTGTAGATTCATGTACACATTTAGGAAAAAATCGTTATTTTAATATCACAAACAGTCACGACAAATTTATTTAGTTTTAGAGATTAACTTTAACATGACCACCTCCCGTAGGCGGCTGACGTGTGACATGGAGGCGACTAAGGCGGCCCTGGACAGCGAGCGCAAGATCCAGCAGCTACAGATGCAGGCCATCAACGCGCTATGGAAGAAGGTGTCCACACTGCAAGCCGCCGGTGAGTGAATGTCCTACTGTACATTGTTATCATCATCAGCCTATTAGGCATTTGATGGTGGCCTACGTCCGTAGGCCTCCCCATGACTTCGCCACGTACTAAGACCAGAAATAGTCAAATGAAAGCAAATGGACGCTATAGCGCTGATATTCTCAGAACGTTTGGGTGGCTTCACAAGTCTTAAAATAATTTCACGTATACGCAAAAGTTTGTGTCACTAAGCACGACTACGTTGTTTTTGCGCCTATTTTGCGTGTGGTGGGAGTGGATCTTAGTATAATAATGGTGTAGTGAATGATTATTCAAAGCTTTTAAGAAGCAAAATCATCGTGACTTGCACATTTAGGAAGTAATTCTAAGGTTGTGTGATCGATCAACCCGCACTTGGCCAGGGTGGTTGGCTATATCCATATACGTCATCATCGGTCAGCATCAGCATGGGCTAATGATGACGATGGTAAACTAATGGGTGCGTTTAGCCGACACACAATCTTGGCAGCACAGAAAGAAAAATGGCGATTGCTGAGTAGCATAGGCTGACGCGGCTGAGGAATGCTAAGTGGCGATATTCAGATTGATTGATTGATTCGTCATATGGCGGAATATTCAAACGTTAACAGCTAACTTCACTTCTCTCATTTCCACTCAGCATGGTTCTGGCCGATACTGTAGTCAGAATTGTCGAATGCTGTTCAGCACTCTCAGATTCTGACCAGTCTGTCTATCGGCTAAACGCACCCAGAGTGTGAAGTAAGATTTTAGACTTACGCGTTCCATTGCACTAAATATTAGTCTTTATGGGTCTACACGCGTTATCAGGAGTAGCAAACACATAGCTACTTACAGCCCGACGTTTCGACTGGGTTACCAATCATGGTCGCTCGCTAGTAGCTATGTATTTGCTCCTCCTAATTACGCGTGTAGACCCATAAAGACTAATATTTAGATGATGATAATGTCCGTGTGCTCGTAGACACCCACAAGCCGCATTGCGAGAGCGCCGACAGCACGGAGGCGGTGCGGCTGCTGACGGAGACGTGCGCGCGGCTCCAGGAGCAGGTCGCCGAGCTGCAGGGCTGCATGCGCGACCTGCTGCGCTGCGTCGCCTGCGCGCGACGCTCGCCCCAGGCCACGCAGACCGACGTCACGTGCGTGCTGACGCCGCAGGTACGACGCACACGGCACGCAGCCTGCTGACGGAGCTGCAGCCCCGAGCCACGCAGACCGACGTCACGTGCGTGCTGACGCCGCAGGTACGACGCACACGGCACGCAGCCTGCTGACGGAGCTGCAGCCCCGAGCCACGCAGACCGACGTCACGTGCGTGCTGACGCCGCAGGTACGACGCACACGGCACGCAGCCTGCTGACGGAGCTGCAGCCCCGAGCCACGCAGACCGACGTCACGTGCGTGCTGACGCCGCAGGTACGACGCACACGGCACGCAGCCTGCTGACGGAGCTGCAGCCCCGAGCCACGCAGACCGACGTCACGTGCGTGCTGACGCCGCAGGTACGACGCACACGGCACGCAGCCTGCTGACGGAGCTGCAGCCCCGAGCCACGCAGACCGACGTCACGTGCGTGCTGACGCCGCAGGTACGACGCACACGGCACGCAGCCTGCTGACGGAGCTGCAGCCCCGAGCCACGCAGACCGACGTCACGTGCGTGCTGACGCCGCAGGTACGACGCACACGGCACGCAGCCTGCTGACGGAGCTGCAGCCCCGAGCCACGCAGACCGACGTCACGTGCGTGCTGACGCCGCAGGTACGACGCACACGGCACGCAGCCTGCTGACGGAGCTGCAGCCCCGAGCCACGCAGACCGACGTCACGTGCGTGCTGACGCCGCAGGTACGACGCACACGGCACGCAGCCTGCTGACGGAGCTGCAGCCCCGAGCCACGCAGACCGACGTCACGTGCGTGCTGACGCCGCAGGTACGACGCACACGGCACGCAGCCTGCTGACGGAGCTGCAGCCCCGAGCCACGCAGACCGACGTCACGTGCGTGCTGACGCCGCAGGTACGACGCACACGGCACGCAGCCTGCTGACGGAGCTGCAGCCCCGAGCCACGCAGACCGACGTCACGTGCGTGCTGACGCCGCAGGTACGACGCACACGGCACGCAGCCTGCTGACGGAGCTGCAGCCCCGAGCCACGCAGACCGACGTCACGTGCGTGCTGACGCCGCAGGTACGACGCACACGGCACGCAGCCTGCTGACGGAGCTGCAGCCCCGAGCCACGCAGACCGACGTCACGTGCGTGCTGACGCCGCAGGTACGACGCACACGGCACGCAGCCTGCTGACGGAGCTGCAGCCCCGAGCCACGCAGACCGACGTCACGTGCGTGCTGACGCCGCAGGTACGACGCACACGGCACGCAGCCTGCTGACGGAGCTGCAGCCCCGAGCCACGCAGACCGACGTCACGTGCGTGCTGACGCCGCAGGTACGACGCACACGGCACGCAGCCTGCTGACGGAGCTGCAGAGCTGCATGACTCTTTATGCTATTTAACTCTTTATTTAAATGAACTAGATTCAATGTTAATCTAAAATGCATTAGACTCTAGCGGATCCGTGAAAGATAAATCGTCATTTGTATGTTTTGAATTGTTGTTTCAAAGTAAAACAGATTCCAAAAACAGCTTGATTATCCTGTGTATACTATTGTAAGTTTTTTGTTATGTCAAACCTCAAAATGAGTCAGGTTTGTGTGTATGTGTGCAGGAGGAGCGCTGCACGTGGCTGAAGCGGCCGCAGTCGCTGCCGCTCGCGCCCGCGCCCGCCGCCGTCGCGCCCGAGCCGCTGCCTCACGACACGTGAGTACCGCACAACAATCCGCAAAGCCAGTACCGTGACTACTATATGCTATACAAACCAAACTATGTACCCTTCTATGCGCCCGGTGCGAACGCACAATACTGCGCCCATGAGAAGTATAACAAGATACTGGTCGAATACAACGGTTACTAATGCAGCGGCCCTGTATGAAACTGCCTTAAGTTGTCCACCACTGGACACGAGTCACAGGGGTAGGTCGTTGGGTCCTATAAACGAAACGGAGAAATAATTATAAATCAAAGGATTCCACAAAATAAGATATATAAAACCTAATATTGTGGAATGTGGGTACCACCCACAACCGTCAGATGGTGCGCTTACATACTTTCCATGATAACACTGAAACAAGTATGCAAACCTACATCGCGCAATAACAAATATAACTCTCAATCATCAACTTTGAGCAATGTTATCAGTAAATTGAAATGTGTTAATCAAAAAATCACCCATATACAATTACTAACCATTTCAATAAATCACTTACGACTTAAAACACACACTCATGTCACATTATTTGTATCTGTGCAGTGAGGAGAAACCAGCCGAGATAGAAACTCTAGATATAGAGCGCACCGAATCCGTAATAGAAGAGAAGATGGCAGAACAAAGTCTAGAGGCGATGGAGCAAACCGTCCTCGTTGAATGATAACACGACCTTATTGCAGAGCCTTAAGGCTCAGAATAGCTGCGAAGCTTAGGTAAGGCTTGGACTACGGAGGTGCGGAACGCTTAGTATTGTGAATAGTCTGATCCGTGGAGAAATGTGTTTAAAGTACATTTTATGAATCGTCCCTGGTATAAAATTGACGAACGAAGTAATTTTACCTTTAATTCATTAAGGTATAGACTTTTAGCAAATATAATAAGTTTCAAAAGGCAATTTCGTACCTACATATTTTTTGTGTAATACGACATGAATCTTATTTAGAAAATATATGAAAGGCATTCTATCTAAAAATGTATTAGAATCTTATTAAGTCAGTCACAGAAGTGACATTTTTACGAATATTTCTTATCCTATTTTCTTCACGGATCAAACATTTATTTGTTAGCCAGAGTCACGAGGTTAATTACGTGTTAGTAGGATGTGCTGAAGAACGAATCTGAAATTTAGTGCAATATATCTAAAACCCTTTAGTCAATATTATTGAAAAAGTATTTCTTGCCAGGAGCGTAATATATGAGAATTTAACCACTGTCTGATTAATTTATATCAAGGTTAAGCCGCAGAGGCAATACGAAAGTCTGGCTATTAAAGAGTGGTCTAATATTTTAATGTTCAATTTTGAAAATTTACTATACATCTGTCTTGCCCAAAAATAAATGTTATTCAAGAATCGATTTTATTCGTGTAGTAATAAAGTTTGTTTCCATTCGTTCGGCTTGCGTAGGATGTTTGCTGGAAAAACGGCTGTGTATTGTGAATGGTAGTTGCATCGTTTGGTCTTGTCCTGTTTTAATAAGTTACATTTTGTAATATTACGTGGTTAATTAAGGCTTATTCGGCCAGATAAACTAATACGACGGGACTCTCAGAAATGCGTTTACGTACACTAAAATACACCAAATCACATGATTTGGTATTGAGTATAAACTAATGTTGTCATTTCTATATTATTATTTCACCATTATAACTAATGCTAACATTTAGGGTTTAATAATTTTTGAGTTCACTTTTTTTTCCTAACTGAATACAATGATGGCTTGCATTAGCATTGTCATCATCACCGAACTTGCGGGGGAGCGGATGGCTCTCGTCCCTAAAAGGTTCGCTTACGCACTAGCAGACATACAAATAATATGTCCTCTAATAATAGTGTCTATTGGGAACTTTTTCACTTAAATTCATATTACAAATGTAACTTATTATCCTGGTAAGTCAAACGTGGCTGGTAGTTGAAGTGTCTCGTGTGCCTAAGCTTAGTCGGCGTATAGTACGATGCGTTGTTTATATTAATATTGTTTAACGACCACACAGTTGTTTGTAAGTCTCAACTTAGTTGTACTTTATTTATCTGTTTTAAACAGTTTTATTGTAGGCCCATCGCACCAAATGATTTTAATAGTTATTTGAGTATCTATCTTAAATATTTGCAGCTAATTTATAAACACAGTCCTTTAAGAACATTATTTTTATTGTAGCAGTTTAATACCTTGACGCTATGTTTTATATTTATTTACCTATGTCGTTTGTGCGTATTTAAGATCAATGGGTAATTAATTTTAATGTTAGTTTTGTAAGAATGTGTTTCACAAATGGCGGTTGTTGTAACCAAAAATGTTTTTAACATTGCACCAATTAAATTAATTGTATAGTTTAAAACGTGATTGTTGATAAGTACACTACTTTTAGAGCATGTAATAATAAATAATATTTTCTAATCACGCATATTATATGTGTGTCAATTTAGATTCACCTAACACAGATTATGTGATGTCCCTTTTCCACTGTATAAGTGTCGAACGAAGAAAATACTATTTTATTTAGCAAATTAAATTATTAAAAACGAACGATTAATTCAAACGCACTAAATCACTGCCATTTTGCTACAGTACATTTTCATTTACAAATAATATGTTCCTTTCAGATATTTCTCGCGACAACATACATGGATAAATACACAACTTTTTAACCGTAATCTCATGAGGATAATAATAAAATAAAATATTTCATGAGATAATATAATATGAGTAAGCACACATTTTAAAGGAGCTATTTAGATTTATTTTCTCTATTCTCCGAAGAAATATGGCAGGCCAATACAATCCAGAGTATTTCGGCTGACGAAATAACTGAAACGGAACATTGTCCATTTGAAACTCATTTATAATTAAGTACCTGCTATATGTTATTCTTGATGACAGAGGGCGGCTATCTCAAGCAGTATTGTTAAAAGATATTTATTCAGTAGGAATGCAATGCGTTGTAAGCGAAATTGTTAAGGTAAGCAAAGACAGTTTTGTACATTGTGCAATAATCAATTATCTTGCTTACTTTAAAAGGTTTTTATATAATGAATGTAAGTTGAATGATGGGGGTTTTCCATTATATCCGTAATTGCATCTTCAGAGTTCAGATAACATCATTATCGCTGTAATGTTTTTATGAAATTCCCCATTATTTATGTATACCAAAAATGTTATCATTGCAAAATGAAACTGTATTTTTTAAAACTTAAGCTTATAAAACTGTGCTGCAATTATTTTCTCAGTTATAAAAATATAAATATTTAAGTGGAAAACCACATTTAAGTACATTTTAGTTCTGTGCGAGTATATTTAGTCATAAGAGCAATCACCACAGAGTTTGAAATTATGTTATAATTAACTAAAATAACTTCGATACCTATACACGTGCCTCAAGTTGAGACTCTTAATTCAACTCCAAAGATTTAAATTGGATATAAATAGTACTTGACTGAACCCGAATACAGAAATAATCATTACATTAATCTTTCAGCATTTGGCCGTGAGTATATTATACCACATTGTCCATTAGTTCTGTTTTAAAAGTTACATAAGTAAATATTTCACAACATCACTTACATTGATCTGACCCCGTGGTAAGTAGCATACAAAAGTACTTATGTTACGGATACCAGAATCAACAGACGATACAACAATATATTTGTTAAATATGTTTAATAACACACCCAGACACGGAACAAACACCGATGTCACACAAATATATTATTTGTCCCGGATGGGAATCGAACCCACGATTCTTGGAACCGTAGGCAGTGAGTCTGGGGTCACTAACAACTGTTCCACCAAGCAAGTCAAGTCATGGAAGTATATTTATTGCCTCTCTCTATGGAGATGTCACAAATCGGCTCGTCAACTAACCTTTATCTTGTCACAAACATAATTAATTTAGTACGTACCCACACGAATCTCGTCTCTAGATGTATGTTTTGCTTTACTTTTTTACACTGTGATTGCAGTAATTTAATAGTTAGGTATAGCGCCGTAATATCTCAGCCTAATCAATTGAAAGTGATCTTCGATTTGTATTTTTGAACTATATTCAAGTAGGTACTAAACTTCTAACGCTGAAACTTACATAGAGAGTACGGTCGTACGTTTTAGCGTACAAAGTTTGTCAAGAAGACTAGATTGCTGACGCCAACATAGGTCAAAAGCCTGTCACATAACAGGCAGGGAGTTGTACTCTCAATAAGGTAATAAGACAGACAGGCGGTCAGCGAGGATCCAATATCATCCATTACTATTTTGAAGTCTAAAACTATCTAAAATAAATGCCAGAATTACCTACTTGTATATGGTTTTATAAAGAATGTAGGTATTTTTTCTTAACTGCTATTTACTAGTCATTTTTAACCACGCACCATCATTTCGCATTGATTCGTGCACTTAATTTAAGTTTTGTATTGTGACACGTGGACTGATTTTTATTCAACAATTTGGCTCTCTGTAAGATATACTGTAAATTGAGTAATATCTAAAAAAATATTATTTTAGTTAATGGGAATTAATTCAATTGACCAACCATTTTTTAAAAAAAGGCTAAAGCTATGTTTTGACAATATCCTTGAGAAATTAAACTCACATATTTTTGAAGATAAAAATCATTCCATATTATGAAGTACCTACCTATGTCTCAATATTTTTTGCTAATACCTGAAGTACATTTTTAACAATATTTTTTATACTTTTACTCTATACTTTTGTTTTATATTGAGCTGACTTGAAAATACATACACAGTGAAATATTAGTGGTTGTTTTCCCGAAGCTGAAAGGTAAATATTAGGTACTATGCTTTCAGCTTGCTTTCTAGTTTCGTCTATCACTTTCGTAGAACTGGTATTTATTGATATGAAAAAAAATCAGCACAAATCTATTGTACTTCTAAGATAGAACCACTAAAATTTCACGGTATATATGTATTATCATTTTCATAACATATTCCCGTCATTATTTTTTAAAATTATTTTGAATGTCGCTCACATAGTTCGGTTATTCAGTTGTGTAAATGTATTATACTTATTTATGAATAGAATTAAGGCTTCAAAATTTAAGCTAAATGCTTGTAAAGACTATGTGTAAAGACAAAAATTATTGATATAAAAATGACAAGATTGTATAAATGACTTGTTTCTAAAGTATTGTGTAGCGAAAGTTTCAAGATGTGTCAATCTGGGTAACTTCACGTATTCATTCATCTGGTCTGACTACCCTTGCTTATACTTATTTCAAGTTACGACACTACCCTGCAATGTTTGTTATATTATAATTTCATTACGATTTAAATGATAATGTTACACGAAAGTTACTAAGATTGACGGACAGAAAGGCAAAGAATTGTGATTTGGAAATTTGTAAAATAATGAAATCTAACTAACAAGACTTGTGGTGATACCGGTGATACCGTTGCCCAGGATATCTTCTTGAGTCGTATTGTGCGAGCCCGGTATACCACAAACCAAAGACACTTGCCGTCCTAAACTAAGATTTTCATCGCAACCCACCTTATTTGTTGACCGTTACGTTAGAGCCTGTATTTATTATGTTTTATAAAACGAACTTGAAATTATATGTTGGTTTTAATTTATACCGTACAGTCCCTTTTGATATTAAGGTTATGAATGTAACAAGGCGTGGGGGGGTCGCGCCTC
Organism: Maruca vitrata; assembly: GCA_039566165.1. Taxonomy (NCBI): domain Eukaryota; kingdom Metazoa; phylum Arthropoda; class Insecta; order Lepidoptera; family Crambidae; genus Maruca; species Maruca vitrata. Next base: position 11,712,793 of record CM076930.1, read on the forward strand.
TGAAAGAAGAGGCAACAAACTTAGTCATGAGAATAACACATCGAACAAAATATAGTAGGCTATTTATTATCCTTCTAAAGATAAAAGGGAAGGAAATTTTACATCGGTTTTTGGTCTTAGTGAGTAATTCCGGTTAAAATTTACTTCCACTTTTGCTTCCTTACAGTGGGCAGGCCACTGGGGGAAGGAAGGTATCAAGTTATTGACATGAGTGAACTATTAAAATGCCGTTTGCATAAAGAGTAAAAAATTGTACCTTAACAATAATAAAAATGCATAAAAAAAATAAGGATTGCATAAAAATAAAACGATGAACCCTTTTTTAATATTGACGTTTATATTACCACACCATATTATCGCTTCACGTATAAAATTATCCTAATCAGTCGTACGTATGGCGGCGTACAATAATGGACCGCATAAGGCGGGCGACTGACACATTTGAAAAGACTGTTCTTTTATGAAGACAAAACAACTGACATCGTTGTTCCTCTGAAAAGAGCTTACTTCAACCTCAATACAAGTCCTTAAAAACCTTTTGTCACCATAATTTGAACCTTATTCATTTATTTTAAGGTCCAACCGCAACTAAAACACAACTTTATAAATGGTTAACTGAAGGTTGCTTATGGTTCATGGATTGGTTTTGCAGTGTTCAAGTCTCGAAGGCTTTTACTGTAAAATATCTTGTTTATTTTACCAACTTGTTTACACCATTTGAAATAAAAGTATGTTTTAGGTACTCCACATTATAATCGATTTTCCCATAGCTATTAATTAATTAAAAAATCATGGATTTCGCCTTAAAATTTTGCCTAAATTGAACTGTTTGTCAGTCGCCTACAAGGTTCGGCCTTGCTAGGGCACATAATTTCAAATCGTAGCTAACGTAATCAACATAATATTTGCATGGAATACAGGTAAGTTTCACGTTATTCACCAAATGGCGTGGCATAGGCGCCTTAATCCCCTTCTAATGTGTTTAGGCAATTTTGAGAGGGGAGATATTCAATGTGTCTTTAGGGTGCCCTAACTCGGCAGATACTCTTGGTATCCTTACTTTAATATCATACAGAATAGTTACTTACAATCACAATAGAGAAAACCATTTCGAACAGTAAAATTATTCATTATAAACTAATCACAATTATTATTATTACGTAATCTATGATTGTCAGCTTTGTAACAAATATGATTAGTTTTAAAAATTAAATATAATTGGATGAAATAATTTTGTATAATCGTCGTAAGAAATAACCTGTAAGAACTACGTTAATAAACATTGCGCATGTAAATTAATTATTATAATTAACTTATAAAACATTAACAAAAAGTATTTCATTGAATGCATTGTCAAACATCACTGAATTGTACATGATGTGTAGATAAGTATTTAAAAAGTAGAATTATTTTGATCATAATATGGCATTAATATCATTACAGTGTTATATTTACAATCCAAATTTCATGAATAAGGTTTTTTATTTACACCAATGGATTACCTATCCAGCAACAGTAGTATTTACACATTTAGTTGATTAAAGCTAACGCACGGAAAATATATGTAATAAAATGCATCCTGTAGGAAGTTAATAAACATAGTTTACTGTTGTTGGTAGGTAAGATATATACAAATATATAAATATAAGATAGGTTTTGGACAATTTCTCTCTTACGCACCTCCCGGATATCGTTAACTTTCAATGTATTTGAGTATGCGCATATTGCGCATGTCAAAAAGGTAAGTCTAGACTTACCTTTTTGACACTAGTGTCAAGTTAAAAGTATCTGACTGGTCTGACTTTACAGTCAGTCATTTACAGGAATTTAAAAAGAGTAAAGAATTTAAGGCAAGTAAAACCTAACAATATCAAAGCATTTTCCCTTCAGGATAAGAAGATTCATATCGCACTCACCGGCTACTAGTAACGTAACTATATACATTCAATATTAGTCCAGTCAAATTAGGTTTCATCTGCGGAAAAATTACTAGTGAGCTGAATTTTGGTACACACCTTTATTACGGCATTGTAATGAAGGTGTGAAAAATCGACATTCATATCGTGCCGGCTTAAAAAGTTATAGGGGTCAAAAGGTCGCGAAAATCAGTTTTTCGCGAATATCTCGCGATCTATTGCTTGTAGGTTAATTGAGGTCATTAGAAAAATTATTTGTTATAAAATTATCTACAAAAAATGTCCTTTGCATTTTTTTGTAGAATTGAAAGTTTTCGGAGGAGAGCGCCGAGAAAGCACTCACATACGGTATTGCCAAGTGACTCTGACCTCTCTCGGTCAGGTCGCGTTCCGGGATCAGCACTGTACGAACCGGAGCCAGGGGGGACCATTGTTGGGGCAAGCGCCGGACCAGTGGAGTCTTAGCGGCGGTATTGTGCGAGCGGAGGGGGTCAGCCCGCCGGCCAAGGGGACTCGTAGAAACGGGGGCCCTTTCGTCCGGCGGACTGGCCAACTCCGACCCGCTCAGCTCAATACCAATGCGACTCCACGCCGTGTCTCGTTGTTGCCGCAGCAGTGGTCTCCTCTTTAAGCGGGCTTTCAGGGTGAGTGCGACAGGCTCAATATGGTCTATTGTGCCTGTCGAACTCATATTTGGATCTCACTACCGCTTACTATCAGTTGGAGTGAGGTCATCTTGTTAGCTCAATAAATAAAAAAATAAAAAATTGTATACCAAGGCGTACGCCCTATGCTTTTCATTGATATTTGTAAGCGTGTTGTTAGAAAAATCTACTACATACAGACATATAGCATTAGTAATAGTAGTACAGAAAGTTTTCCTTTTTGGAAAAGGAAAACTGAAAATCATGAAGATGTTTGAAAAAAGATCTGATTTAAACAATTCGCAGAAATATTCCAACAAGAAAATTGCTCTCGAGATGCATTGTCAATGCTAGGACATATTTTCTACCGCTGCAATTTTTTGTACAATTACAAATCTTTTTTCAAACATCTTCATGATTTTCAGTTTTCCTTTTCCAAAAAGGAAAACTTTTTGTACTAGTATTACTAATGCTATATGTCTGTATGTAGTAGATTTTACCAACAACACAAATATCAATGAAAAGCATAGGGCGTACGTACGCCTTGGTATACAATACCGTATGTGAGTGCTTTCTCGGCGCTCTCCTCCGAAAACTTTCAATTCTGCAAAAAATGCAAAGGACATTTTTGTAGATAATTTTATAACAAATAATTTTTCTAATGACCTCAATTAACCTACAAGCAATAGATCGCGAGATACTCGCGAAAAACTGATTTTCGCGACCTTTTGACCCCTATAACTTTTTAAGCCGGCACGATATGAATGTCGATTTTTACACCTTCATTACAATGCCGTAATAAAGGTGTGTACCAAAATTCAGCTCACTAGTAATTTTTCCGCAGATTGGTGTTTAAAAGAGCTAATTTGACTGGACTATATGGTGCAACAAAGACAGACAGTCTGTGTTTCAGTTAGAAACCTAAATAACACTTATTACAATATTTTTTATCGCTAAACTACGTAACTATTCAAATTTATGCGTTTCTTTTTAATGTATGAAATCGAAACGCAGGAACTTTTTATATTATTGATTGAAATAATATTATAGGTATTGTACGAATCGTAGACACGGGTATAACTGGCTTTAATACAAAAAGCGGTAAAAAAAATATGATTTGTTTGCAATTTATGCGATGTTTCACAAACACTAGCGGAGATGAGATCCTTGCACAAAAAAATAATTTCCTACCAAACTAATTTTGTGAAGTATAACATAAAAAAAATAATAATATGTAGGAACAAACCTTCGGGACGACTCGATTGATTTTATTTAGTAAATCAAGATGATTATCTCAAGTTTAATTATTAACAGGGGTCATGGCATGAAAGGTCCTACCAGAACATTGAAGTGTACAAGTGTAGATTACAGAACAGAGTCAATCTCTAAATAAAATATCAAATTTTAAAATATCTGGGACATTTCCACACACGGTCATCTGACCACAAACTAAGCAGTGCTTGTACTATGGGTGTAAAAGACTGATATACATACATATATATTTTTAAATACATACTTAAATACATAATCACACCCAGACATGGAACAAACACCGATGTTCATCACACAAATATTTGTCCCGAGTGGGAATCAAACCCACGACTCTTGGAACCGCCAGCCAGGGTCACTAACCACTGTTCCACCGAGCCAGTCAAAGAGTCATGTCATGATAAGAGATTTCTAAAATTGGAAGTGTTAAACCGGTGTTCACAGGAGGTAGCCGAAGTGAAACGTGAGGCCAAAGCGCTAAGTTACAATACAAATACAACTGTATTAATAGTGTATTAGAACAACAAGTACCTACTTTGACAAAAAAATATATGTATCAAGAATAGTTACGGAAATTAATGTGTCTTGACACTACAGTTTTACATACACTTAATCATAAACTTATGACGTAACTAAATACCAATAAAATTGCACTAATAAGGAATTCGTATAAAACGTGTCAACAAAAACAATAATTACGTTTGCTTAACTCAACTTACATAACTTAAACTAAGAGATTTAAAGCTATACGGTACGTGTTTACGTAAGCTACGTAGCTAATCAAATCATACAACTTTGGCACTCGCCAGATGTTTTGTATCGAGCACCAAAACTACAGAGCATATGATAGATAGATCCTGTGTTCTATCGATCATATGATAGGGACTGTGCACACAACCACACTATGCACTAGTAATTTACTTAGTTGTCATTACATGTACCATAACCAGGCTACGACACAATACTGATAGCACTATTTTTAACGGTATTTTGTTAGATTGTCTCGATGTATTGTCAAAAGCAAACATATTATATTATGGCGGTCAACCGGCAGGGCAGAGTCCCGACCAAATCCAGGCTTAGGCAGACCTCTTTATTTTTATTTATTTACATACATACATGAAATCACGCCTTTTTCCATCTATTTCTTAGTTAAGATTTTTTGTTGTTTATAGACCCGCCTTTATATACGTACATACTGGAGACAGTTTTAATTCCCCAATTACTTTGCTTACTATTGTCATAATATACATTCGCACGTCTAACATATTACATTAAGTAGGAGTTAGGCACTCCAATTTTTGGTCATCATATTTGTAGTTTAATTATGCTACCATGATTAATATACCGAAACTATTTATTACGAGATATATACAGTGCATTTTATATGTTATTGTGTATCACTCTTGTAATGAGTTCTAATTATGTATTTTTGTACAAAACTTAAAATTGTAATATCAATTGGACAAGCTACTATATTAATATTAATTAATTTGGCCTCAACCACTCCTTTTGTTAGGCAACGAAAATATAAAAGATTATTTACAGAGCCTCTCACTCCCTTTCCATTCAGAAACACTCTACATTTTATGTTAAAATGTAGAGTGCCTCGGACCGAACACTCTACACTTTACCATTCAGAACAAAATTATCATCAACAGTAAATTAATTAAAACACATAGTGATCTCAACCATGACATAGCTTATAAAAAAATTTACTAAAATATCCTAATGCCAATTTTTAAGGCTTTACCGGCACCATAATCGTTTGAACCAATAATACTAATAGGCTAGATGACTATTTAGTCCGTTAGTTAGATTATTTAAAAATATTGTACACGATTTTTTTTATTTTGTTTCTCAAACAACTAATGATGAAGCTATAGAGCTTAAATGTTTCGGTTGACGTCACTATTTTGTACAATTAGTGCGAAAGAGTGACGTCACACGTTCCTACTCCTGAGAATTGATATACTATAACTTGATTCAATTCAAAATTTTTATCATTCGAAAAACCAAAAGATACGTGTCCCATATCCTATTTCTACATACTAACTTACGGACTAAAATATAACGATATAATTTTGACCCAGCCGTCATCCATATTCCATCTAACACATCAAGTGTTAATTAGTTCATTTTTGATCTTATTTTTAATAAAAAAATAATAGTTCTGTGTTTACGCCACTAATAAAACCTTACATCGATTGAGCAACTTGATTGCACTGCCAACCAATTTAATACCTATGTTTGGCCAATCACACATTACAATTCGATGGACAATCCGCTCAACATTCTAATTTGATTGAAACAATGAAGGTGTTTCAGGTAAAAAACGAGCAATCTTGAATTTCAGTATAAAAAAATAATATATCTACCCTGAAACACCCTTATTCCTTGCGCCAACAAACAACGATTCAATTCAATTCTTGATCAAATTTTTCTATGTTACTTTCTAAAAATATAAATTTAATAATAATGGCAGTGCATCTCTAATTGAGATTATTTAAGCTAAAGGTACATCACTCCATTTTTACTGTTATTGTAGAACAGTTACATGAACTTTAAAAAGATTCTGCGGGCCGCATCAAAATTCAAGGCGCAAGCCGCAAGAGTCAGCGCCATGAATTGCGCGGGCCTTAGTTTGGACAGCCCTGGTAGAGAGGAATGACACATGTTAAGGTTTTCTCGTTAATTCCGGTGCAAGTTTCACCTCATCGAACTGACTTTTTAGAGATTCATCCGGTCATGGTTCCTGTTATCAATATAAACCCACCAGATGACATGACGCTCAATTCAAATTCATGTACCTACTCAACATCGAAAACTCTGTAAAACGTCAATCAGTAGGTATTTCAAATTCATTTACACATTGGTTAACAAAGTAAACTATTTTGTAAAAGTTACATGGCTCATCTGAAACTAAAATGTTTTAAACACTATCATTGGTAAATAACAATTTTGAAACAAAAAAAATCAGTTAATCATTTGTTACTAGATTCCAAAGATGATCCTCCAAGAAATAATGGAAATCTAATAAACGTATCTAGCAACTGCGCAAATCAACCTGAAATTCAGACTGCACAGTATGTTAAGAATTAAATGCTGAAGTTGAAAGGGACAATTCGCTGTCCCACTCACACGTCAACGCGCGCATTGTCCCATTCATGCATTATTATATTGCATTAATATAGTTGTTTGTAACTTTATGCAAAGTGTTTACTTGGCTAACTTGACTTCAAGTCAGTCAACTTATTTTACGCATAATTTTGATGAATGTTCCATTTATCAGGTTGTATGAAGAAGCTATAATAAAACATGAGGCTATTCTACACGTACATTTATGCACCAACCGACCATAACATTTAAAAAAATACTATTTTTTGTACTTTTGCCATCTTATTGTTGTAAAAGTCTATACACCGTGAAATTTTAGTGGTTGTTTTCCCGTGGCAGAACGATTTGCCTTTAGTAATACTATCGAATCATGCAAATTATTCCTCGAAAAATATTTTCTATTTTTCGATTTTTAAGAATAATAATTTTCCAACTCGAAACCGGGAGAAGCTGTCGTTATTTTTGAAAATGTGACGTATTCAGGTACTGCTTGCCGTATGAAATCGATGCTTAAAGCTAAAGAAGCTCTACACCCTAAGTCATAAAGCGGTTAGATAGTGCTTTCGAGTGACGGTTAAACCTTTCGTAAAACCGGCATTTATTGATTTTACCAAAAAAGAACTGCACACATCTTTGGTACTACTAAGATAGAATAATTTTTCTGCGGGAAAACAACCACTAAAATTTCACGGTGTATATTAATATATTTTTTGACGAGAACGCAATTTGTGAATTGTGTATTTGTACGTTATAAATAATTTACTTGCTTTAAATAATGTACAATCAATCAAATAGAATCCTGACCCACTTCGAGAATATTTCGTTGTCAATATTCTTAGGTCATCGTTAGTAAATGTGACAACTAAATCAGTATCAGTGTCTAATAAAATGGTAATAAATTCGGATCAAGGTAATCTATCATCAAGCCAAATTTCGACATATTTAGATGTATTAGAAAATTGAGCATTTGGTATGGATTGCATCAAATATGTAAGCAGCGTGTCAGTATTCTACCTAGACATAGGGATTCCCCTCTCATAAACGCCTAAGTGCATCGGCGTACTGAGGGGCTGCCATATACCTACCTATTCATCCTAGCAAAATTCTGGTCCAGAGTAAGATCTGATTCCCCTATCTATCCCTCTGCCTATGTGTGACCGTCCGTACCTACAAGCCTCGTACACTACCCTAAATTATATATGACTACCTTCAGTCTTAGCTCAGTGATGCCCGATTGCGAGGCCCTTCTCTTTTTGGTCACGAAAAAATTTTGACAGCCTCTGTTTCTGTATGTCATTGTACACTTTAATGGACGCCCTGACTTCTTCTAGTAGTTTCTGTACCGCTTTGTTGCTGGGCGAGACCTTTTCAGCTAACTTGAGGTCAGCGAGCGCGGCGTCGTAGTTCTTAAGGGCGAAGTTGGCTTGGCCGCGCCGGTACAACGCTTTCTCGTTCCGGCTATCCGTCTCTAACACCTGGAGAGGAATGCAATGTCGAGGTTCAACTTTTAGAACGCCTGGTCACAGATCTGACATTTAGAATGCCCAGGGGGAGTATTACAACCTCTTGTAATTGATTGAAATTTGGCTTGCAGGTACAGTCAGCCAAGAAAGTGGTCTACCACTTTTGACAAAGGTTTCTGCGAGATGTAATAATCGCTACGGTTGACAATAGTCACTCACACAATCCTATTGCCAATTACATTTTACAAATTTTACAAATTTGATCTTGTTGTTTCATGACGTTCAGACGAATCTCAACCGTAGGGTGGAAGACCACATTTTTGGCTGACTATACCCTAATGAACGTAAAGCTTACTTGCAACGCGATATTGCAAAATTCAGACGAGAACAGGAGTTATTGGTAGAAAACTTTTGTATGTAAAATCGTGTAATCCACGCGAACGAAGGGCACAACTAGTTACAGTACTTATATTTAAGACTAGCGGTGCCAGCGATTTAGTTCCCGTTTGCCCCGTTTTTTAAACATTTTCCATTGTATCTTTGCTGCTATTGGTCGCAGCGTGATGTTATATAGCCTAAAGCCTTCCTCGATAAATGGTCTATACAACGCAAAAAGATTTTTTCGAATCGAACCAGTAGATCCTGAGATTAGCGCGTTCAAACAAACAAACAAACAAACAAACTCTTCAGCTTTATAATATTAGTATAGATTAGGCATCGACTAAGTTCGTGTTTCCAAAGATAACCCACCGTAATTACGAAGTGTATGATATAGAGCTGTTATTACTACACTGCTTTTTGAAATTTACTTTGATGATGGGTCATATCGGTCTGTTTCATTCCACAACCACAGCACAACTAAGTACCAGAAACACGAGAGTAGAGAAAAACACATATTACTTTATTCTACATAACGACTGCACGTGACTGTACCAGCAGTACAAAATAAAATACTAATTTAAACAATTACTTAGATATGCTTACCTCTGTACAACTCTTGATACAATTACTGTAGTCTTCAAGCTTCATGTAGCAGGCTGCTAGGTTGAGATGGCACTGTTGCGTATACTTTGACAAAACATCATCATCTGTAAAGAAACAACAATGGAATAATTAATAATAAATTAACCATCCCCGTCCATTTTAATAATACTGTAAAACTTTCTTCGACGAAGGAAAACATCGCGAGGAAACCTGCACGCTGCTAAACATTATATGGTTGTGTAGTCGAACAACCCGCACTCGACCAGTGTGGTCGACTGAGGTCGTTCTAGTTTAGGGTAGGCTCATGCATGACCCTCGGGGGTAATAGCCAATTCTAGGTATTTTTACATAGATCTATATATCCAAAACCTGTGCACAGTGCCGGTCGGTGAGCGGCGCGCGGTACTCACAGTGCTGGTCTTATGACTGGCTCGGTGGACAGTGGTTAGTGACTCTGGCTGGCGGTTCCAAGAGTCGTGGGTTCGATTCCCACTCGGGACAAATATTTGTACGATGAGCATCGGTCTTTGTTCTATGTCTGGGTGCGATTATGTATTTGTCGGCAGGAGTCATCGCTCCTTCATTCGTCGGTGGCACGGTGCACTCGTTGTACCGTTGCAATAGCTTATCCTATGTCCCAGATATTTTTTTTATTTTACAGTGATGGTCGGGGCGCGTAGCGCGGGCGCTTCCGGTACTCACAGTGCTGGTCGGTGAGCGTAGCGCAGGCGCTTCCGGTACTCACAGTGCTGGTCGGTGAGCGGCGCGCAGGCGCTTCCGGTACTCACAGTGCTGGTCGGTGAGCGTAGCGCAGGCGCTTCCGGTACTCACAGTGCTGGTCGGTGAGCGTAAGCGCAGGCACTTCCGGTACTCACAGTGCTGGTCGGTGAGCGTAGCGCAGGCACTTCCGGTACTCACAGTGCTGGTCGGTGAGCGGCGCGCAGGCACTTCCGGTACTCACAGTGCTGGTCGGTGAGCGGCGCGCAGGCACTTCCGGTACTCACAGTGCTGGTCGGTGAGCGTAGCGCAGGCACTTCCGGTACTCACAGTGCTGGTCGTGAGCGTAGCGCAGGCACTTCCGGTACTCACAGTGCTGGTCGGTGAGCGTAGCGCAGGCACTTCCGGTACTCACAGTGCTGGTCGGTGAGCGGCGCGCAGGCGCTTCCGGTAGTCGACAGTGCTGGTCGGTGAGCGTAGCGCAGGCACTTCCGGTACTCACAGTGCTGGTCGGTGAGCGGCGCGCAGGCACTTCCGGTACTCACAGTGCTGGTCGGTGAGCGGCGCGCAGGCACTTCCGGTACTCACAGTGCTGGTCGGTGAGCGTAAGCGCAGGCACTTCCGGTACTCACAGTGCTGGTCGTGAGCGTAGCGCAGGCACTTCCGGTACTCACAGTGCTGGTCGGTGAGCGGCGCGCAGGCACTTCCGGTACTCACAGTGCTGGTCGGTGAGCGGCGCGCAGGCACTTCCGGTACTCACAGTGCTGGTCGGTGAGCGTAGCGCAGGCGCTTCCGGTACTCACAGTGCAGGTCGGTGAGCGTAGCGCAGGCGCTTCCGGTACTCACAGTGCTGGTCGGTGAGCGTAGCGCAGGCGCTTCCGGTACTCACAGTGGTGGTCGGTGAGCGTAGCGCAGGCGCTTCCGGTACTCACAGTGCTGGTCGGTGAGCGTAGCGCAGGCGCTTCCGGTACTCACAGTGCTGGTCGGTGAGCGTAGCGCAGGCGCTTCCGGTACTCACAGTGCTGGTCGGTGAGCGTAGCGCAGGCACTTCCGGTACTCACAGTGCTGGTCGGTGAGCGTAGCGCAGGCGCCTCCGCTACTCACAGTGCTGGACGGTGAGCGTAAGCGCAGGCACTTCCGGTACTCCACAGTGCTGGTCGGTGAGCGTAGCGCAGGCACTTCCGGTACTCACAGTGCTGGTCGGTGAGGCGTAGCGCAGGCGCTTCCGGTACTCACAGTGCTGGTCGGTGAGCGTAGCGCAGGCGCTTCCGGTACTCACAGTGGTGGTCGGTGAGCGTAGCGCAGGCGCTTCCGGTACTCACAGTGCTGGTCGGTGAGCGTAGCGCAGGCGCTTCCGGTACTCACAGTGCTGGTCGGTGAGCGTAAGCGCAGGCGCTTCCGGTACTCACAGTGGTGGTCGGTGAGCGTAGCGCAGGCGCTTCCGGTACTCACAGTGCTGGTCGGTGAGCGTAGCGCAGGCGCTTCCGGTACTCACAGTGCTGGTCGGTGAGCGGCGCGCAGGCACTTCCGGTACTCACAGTGCTGGTCGGTGAGCGGCGCGCAGGCACTTCCGGTACTCACAGTGCTGGTCGGTGAGCGTAGCGCAGGCGCTTCCGGTACTCACAGTGCTGGTCGGTGAGCGTAGCGCAGGCGCTTCCGGTACTCACAGTGCTGGTCGGTGAGCGGCGCGCAGGCACTTCCGGTACTCACAGTGCTGGTCGGTGAGCGGCGCGCAGGCACTTCCGGTACTCACAGTGCTGGTCGGTGAGCGTAGCGCAGGCGCTTCCGGTACTCACAGTGCTGGTCGGTGAGCGTAGCGCAGGCGCTTCCGGTACTCACAGTGCTGGTCGGTGAGCGTAGCGCAGGCGCTTCCGGTACTCACAGTGCTGGTCGGTGAGCGTAGCGCAGGCGCTTCCGGTACTCACAGTGCTGGTCGGTGAGCGTAGCGCAGGCACTTCCGGTACTCACAGTGCTGGTCGGTGAGCGTAGCGCAGGCGCTTCCGGTACTCACAGTGCTGGTCGGTGAGCGTAGCGCAGGCGCTTCCGGTACTCACAGTGCTGGTCGGTGAGCGTAAGCGCAGGCGCTTCCGGTACTCACAGCGCTGGTCGGTGAGCGGCGCGCGCGGCGGCGTAGCGCAGGCACTTCCGGTACTCGCGCGCGGCGGCGCCGGCGCGTCCCGACACGAAGCGCGCGTTGCCGGCGCCCTTCGCCCGCCCGATGCGGGACACCACCTCCGCCGCCTGCGGGACACGACGCACTATAAGAGCGAGGCCACACTTGTGCGTTGTGAGAGAACTATTCCACACACGGACGAACTTGTGCCTTATACAGAAGGCAGAGCTGCACCGGTGTGAAAAATCGCCGCACTCTGTCCTGGATCCCCAGTTTAATGCGGGTAGGATGGGAAAGGTTATAAGGTATTTTGTTAAGGTTATTTGGTTAAGTGTCAAAGGACACTTTACCAGAAAATACACAAATCTGTGTGTCTTGTTAGCATTGAACTCGACAAGATTGCATGCACCCCATTCGGAAATGCGGAAATACGAAATAACGTACGTGGACAGTGCTGACATCTGCATAGCAATGGATGAATGATGGAACCTTGAGGTACACCGGAATTTATAGAGTGGAAACAAGAAATGCGTCCGTCACAAAGGACACGAATCTTGTGCCCTTCCAGAAATCCCGCAACCCAATCGCATAAGCGAGGTGGCAGACCGTATGCCGGGAGCTTGGAGAGAAGCGAACGATGTCAAACACGGTCCTATCCGGTTCGGTTTAACCTCTTCTCGGAATTTTTGGTCGGCTTACTATTCATCGGTATGTGAAAATTTGCTTTTAAGCTATTGCATAACAATTGAAAAAACCTCACGCTTCCGTGCCTCGTCTAACGTCGTTTCAGTTCGGCAGTCGGCGTTGTGTGCGTGCGATTGGACGTTTGTACGACTCCACGAAACTTGCACGAATCGAGACGAGCTGCTCCGAAATCGGACGATGCTATGCGATAGCTTTACCGCGGCAGTCCCTGAGTGCCACACGTCTTTTTTATTGCATATTTTTTAAAGGACGATTTGGAAAAGTATAAAGGTGATGCTGGACTCAGTCGAAATCATCCGAGGCGATAGTATCCTTCCTCCCCTTTTCCTTCCCCCGTCATATATCCTTGCTACTCGTGGGAACGCAATGACCTTGTTAAAACAATGCACAAGGCAGAATGGCGGCGACGTGGTCCACAACCCGTCACGTCACGTTTCCCACAGAGGTGAAAAGTGGATGGCTGAAAGTGATCTCTGCCTACCGCTCTGGGAAAAAGGTGTGATTTTATGTATGTATGTATGTATGCATGATGCTGGCCATCTTCAGCTCACTCACCGGCATGTGGTGCAGGTCGGCGCAGTCCTCGGGGTAGTCGGGGAGGCGCTCGGGCGAGGCGTCGCGCCCGCGCGCCTCCCACGACTCGTCCAACTGGCCGCAGTCCACCACTACGCAGTCCTGTAAGCAACAAACGAGTGTCGTAAATAAATAAAAGATGAAACTGACTGACTGACTGACAAATCAACGCACAGCCTAAACGGTTAAACGGCTTAACTAAGACACTTGAAATCAGGAAGAGACGTAGAATAGGTACCCTAGAGATGCACTAAGAAAGTATTTCCCGAAATCTCCACGGATACGGGAATTAGCGGGATGATCCTTTTGTACGAAAAATCTAAACTGCTTAGGTTAGACTTTGAAATTTGGCATACAGGTTCCTTAGCAAACTAAAAGCTTAGTTGCAACGGAATATTGCAAAATTCCTCCCACCCAGTAATTCCCAGTAATCACATCCAGACGCGGAACAAACACCGATGTTCATCACACAAATACTTGTCCAGAGTGGGAATCGAACCCACGACTCTTGGCCCGCCAGCCAGTGTCACTAACCACTGTTCCACCGAGCCTGTAAATAAATACGAACGACCAATACGTTGAACTTCTGATCAGGTATATCGGCGTTGAAGAGTAAGGCCGCTCTGGTTGTTCTCGGCTCCATTTTTTTGCCAGAAGAAAAAAAGGTGAATACATACATACATAACATACATACATAAAATCACGCCTTTTTCCAGAGGGGTGGGCAGAGATTACTTCATGCCATGTGCTACGGTCCTGGGACACCACTTTCGCTTCATCCACATCCATCAACCGTCAACAAAAAAAATCAAAAGTAAGTAAAGTAAGTATACTTTTGATTTGACGGTTTTAAGTTTCCCTCTTTTCAAGTTCAGATCCAACAGAATCTCCTCACCACCCGGGGCCGCTGGTCTCGGCTCACGGCCTGCACCTCCTCGGCCAGCCCGAGCCCGGAGAGCACGCGCCCGCACACCACGTTGGTCCCGTCCAGCTGGGGGCACGGCACCGTCGTGATACAGAACTGGGAGCCGTTCGTGTGCGGCCGGCCCTGGTTCGCCATGCTCACTACGCCCGCGTCGTGCTGGAATACACGTGACAACTGGCTTTATACCGTGAAATTTTTGTGGTTGTTTTCTCGTGGCAGAACGATTTGCCTTTAGTAATACTATCGAATCATGCAAATAATTCTTTGTAAACAATTTTTTTATCCAATTTTCGCAACAATAATTGTTCTTTTATAAGATGTGACGTAATGAGGTACTGCTTGCCGAATGAAATCGATGCTTAATGCTAAAGAAGCTCTTTAACCTAAGTAATAACGCGGTTCCAGCGTGCTTTCGAGAATCGTTTATACCTTCCGTAAAACCGGTATTTATTGAATAGAATAAAAAAGATGCACAAATCGATTGTGCTATAGAATCATTTTACTGCGGGGAAAACAACCACTAAAATTTCACGGTGTAAACTGGACTAGTACCATAACATATTATAATTTAATGTTTTGTGTATGTTCTGTTGTTGTACCTTGTTATAAATAAATGAATAAATTATTCTATGTTGTCAGTAAGTTAGTTTATACAAAAAATATGACAACTACCATCCGGTTTTTCAATTGATTGAAAAATTACAAAATTAAAGCGTATCAAACTTCTGGAGTGGAAGCTTGTGATGTCACAGTTAGGCCAAAAATTTTAACTTATCGTGACGTCATCCATAACTTCTTAAACACTATTATCATTATAATTTCATGTTTAAGAAAAAAAATGAGCTAAAAGATTTTTTATATAATCTAAATAACGGACGAACGGAAGAATGGATTTAATTTTAGTTGTCTAACCTATTGTAACGAGCTGACTAAAAAGATACCCGAGATGGATGTTCACCTTCAAAGCCTACCAAAATTCTTGAATATAATCATAAATAGTGCCGTACTATGAGTCGATTTGTTCATGCTTTTAGTCCATGTTTTAGTTTGATGTTTTAGTTTATATTTTATATATATATTTTTTACTGTATTTTGTTTAATTAAGAGATTTGAAATATTAATTCTTGATTTTTGTTTTTTTTTTCTAACCACTGTTTAAGACTTAATTTTCTTTTTCATAGCATGGTGTGATTACCTATAATTTTAAGAACAGTTAGCCGTAAGTTAGTGATAGTTATTTAATCTTAAGTTAAAACTACTGTATCTTATGTTGGTAGTCCAATAAATAAATAAATAAATAAATAATGGTAATAGTAGTAGTAGTCTATTTTGCGTGAGGTGGAATCACTTGAACCATCTCAGGTCATAATCACCACATAGTATAAAACAAAGTCGCCTTTTCTGTCCCTATATCCCTATGTGCGCTTAAATCTTTAAAACTACACAACGGATTTTGAAGTGGTTTTAAATAAATAGAGGGGTTCAATAGGAAGGTTTTTATGTAAAATTTATGGGTCACTAGTAAATAATAATTTAATAATAATAATGACTTAAATAAAGTTGTAAATGTGTTGAACATACACCGTGAAATTTTAGTGGTTGTTTTCCCGTGGCAGAACGACTTGCCTTTAGTAATACTATCGAATCATGCAAATTATTCCTCGAAAAAAAATTTTTTCTTTTCGATTTTTCAGAATAATAATTTTCCAACTCGAAAACGAGAGAAGCTATCGTTGATTTTGAAGATGTGACGTATTCAGGTACTGCTTGCCGCATGAAATCGATGCTGAAAGCTAAAGAAGCTCTACACCCTAAGTCATAAAGCGGTTCGAACGATGTTTTCGAGTGACGGTTAAACCTTTCGTAAAACCGGCATTTATTGATTTAACCAAAAAAGAACTGCACACATCTTTTTGTACTACTAAGATAGAATCATTTCATCAAGAAAATTTCACAGTGTATACAAAACTGTTCTATTTCAATACACCAACCAAGTGTCAGCTAATTGCTTAGATAAGTCAAGATTTACCTGTAAAATGAAATTTTCGTCTTCAAAAGTTGGACCATAAATACTTTCGCCACCTGTGCCGTCTCCATTGATGATGTCACCCCCTTGGATCATGAATTGTGATACAGCTGAAATATTTTATTATGTGTTATTAATAGTCCCACCAAATCACTAAAAAATAATTATGAAAACTGGTATATATCTCATTAAAAATATATTTATTATTATTTTCAGAAATTAAATTCCACTGTATAAAACAATAAGAATGAGAACACATTTATTGTCTCATATTAAAAAAAAAATCACAAAAAATATACATTTACTAAAATTATAAAAAGCATGCATGAGACAAAGGGCTCGGCTGATGTTGCTTCAAATGTTTTTTCCAGGCAACACTGGTTTTCTTCAGCTACTGCCGTGCCTTCTTTAGATGTTGTTTGGAGGCATGTTATAACTTGGTTGGCAAGACACTTTTAATATTGGGTAAGTTTTGGATATTTTAAGGAAAATTAAAGAATTCCTAACTTAACCAAGAGCAGACAATAATAAAAAAAATAGAATCAAAGACAATATCAAAAGTACAAAAATACATTATTTTTATTTAGTACTCATGTCCGAACTATCTGTGTGTCTGTGTACAAGTGGAGGTACATGTGTGTGTAAAGAATGAAGTATTGAATAATAATTCTGCCTTTTAGAATGAACACATAACATAGAAAAAGAAATAGTACAACATTATCATTCTATGTTTACTTAAAATATAATATGTAGAGTTTACACATAATATTATTCAGACTGCACATTTTGTATCTCTTGTTATAAATTAAAACCAAAGGGGTGTCACAAATTGGTCTTTATTTGTTTTTATCAATTTTAAAACATATGACTTGCACTAAATGATCTTGATTTGATATGATATATCAGAAAGTTAAGTAGATATTGAAATAAAAATCACTCCTCTTATTGGCTCTTATAACAATTGAGTACAGGGCAAAGCCTGAAACAATTTTGGCCTTTTTTTCATTTTTTAGGGTTCCGTAGCCAAAATGGCAAAAACGGAACCCTTATAGTTTCGTCATGTCCGTCTGTCCGTCTGTCCGTCTGTCCGTCTGTCCGTCTGTCACAGCCGATTTACTCGGAAACTATAAGTACTACAGTGATGAAATTTGATGGGAATATGTGTTGTATGAACCGCTACAAAAATATGACACTAAATAGTAAAAAGAATTGGGGTGGGGCCCCCATACATGTAACTGAGGGATGAAATTTTTTTTTCGATGTACATACCCGTGTGGGGTATCAATGGAAAGGTCTTTTAAAATGATATAAAGTTTTCTAAAAAACATTTTTCTTAAAGTGAACGGTTTTTGAGATATCAGCTCTCAAAGTCGTAAAAAGTATGTCCCCCCCCTCTATTTTTATAACTACGGGGTATAAAATTCTAAAAAAAATAGAGGTGATGCATGCTAATTAACTCTTTCAACGATTTTTGGTTTGATCAAAGTATCTCTTATAGTTTTTGAGATAGGTTGATTTTTATTATATTTGCTGTTACGGAACCCTTTGTGCGCGAGCCCGACTCGCACTTGGCCGGTTTTTTCCTAACTAACTTACGATGTTGGCCTGGAGGAGCCTTGTCATCATCACCAGCTTTGCGGGGAGCGGATGGCTCTCACCCCTAGAAATTTTGGCCAAATTTATGTAACATACCTCTGTGGAACTTGACACCCTTGAAATGCAGAGGTTTCCCCTTGCTGTTAACTCCCTTTTCCCCAGTACAGAGTGCCCTGAAGTTCTCAGCTGTTTTTGGCACAACATCACTCCTCAGTTCTATAATTATGCGACCAGCTGAAACAAAAACGGTAAACACATTACTAGCATCCCAGATTGACTGAAGTACTAGGACAAACATGTAATCAGCAAATATAAATAATAAGTTATTTTATAAAATAAAGCCAAATAAATAAGTTCTCAAGCTTTTGTTTGTATTTTCTTATTAGAAATTATCTTTTAATGAGTTTTTATAAAAAATGCAAAAAAATTATAATTGTTTTTTTTAAATTTATCAGCATCAGATGAGCTATAAAAACACTATCCAGCACTTAACACCTGCGGTCATCGAGTCAAAGGAGGTAATTCTACAAACAATAGGACAGAATGTACATTGCAAGTCTATTTTGCATAATGCATTGGAATTGCAGTGTCCTTGCAAGTCGAAAAAAAATCCACATATAAACAGATAACTATGGATTAAATTACAGATGTACACATTAATACTAACCGCTTTCCCCGTCGATTGCAATGTCCAAGAAAACTA
This sequence comes from Maruca vitrata, assembly GCA_039566165.1. NCBI lineage: Eukaryota > Metazoa > Arthropoda > Insecta > Lepidoptera > Crambidae > Maruca > Maruca vitrata. The sequence continues at coordinate 11,731,544 of CM076930.1, forward strand.
TGGGATTCCTTTGTTGTGGACGATTCCCTGGTATCATTTTGATCAACATTGATGATAAAAAAAGAGTAAAAATACTATCTAACCAAAAAAACAGATAGTTTAGGATAATTCATTAAAGTAAATGTGTAAATAAACAGTAAATAAGTTACAATCCATAGTGGAATTCAAATAAAAATAAATAATTTAGAAAAAAATCATCAAACAAACTATCAGCACCGCGCGATGACAATAGTGCTGCCTATGACATACATACATGACAGGAACTGTAATGACAATTTGACTGTATTTGATTCAGTAATTATAATAATACAAAAAAATATAATCCAGTTAAAAGTATAATATACTTATTAAAAAAAGGGGAAATTTTTCAATTTAAATTTATGTTTTTCTTTTCTTTACCATTAGAACAATAATAGTTAGGATCTAAGGATGAGAGTCGCTTTCGGGCTCGGAACAAATATTTGTGTGGTGTATGTACATCGGTATTTGTTCCTATAAGAACACACCTAGGTTATTATTTGTCTATCTAAACCACTTTTGTTTTGTAATATGGAATAAGTTAACGCTCTTGTGTCTTGTATTTATCACAATAATATGCCCTTGATAATTGCTTGAGGAATGGAACATGAAGTAAATAAGTTGCTACATAATTTTATTAAAACGGTAAAAGAGTTCAACATTTGCACCTATCATCATAAAAAATCTTCAATATTTTTTGTGATTTCATATTTGAAAGTGCGTACTATTTCATTCATTCTATTAATAACATTTATAAATATCACTATGCCATATAGTCAATATAAAAAAAAGCTTCAGACTGTACAAGCTGAGATCCTTTTGCCTTTCCCAGATGAGATATCTCCGGATTAAAAAAATCTAAATAAAATAACACCATTGTCAGTGTCACAATCTGCCAAATTCTGTCAATTGCGTCACCATTGAACACTTGTCGTAACTTTCGTGTTTTATGTTGAATTAATTGATAATGTAGTAATTTTCCTTTTTATCAAAGCTTTAATTTACACGTAAGTTCGAATTATTCCTTTTTAAATCATATTTTCAGTCTTGAGCACAAAATTTCTTTTCGGTAATCTCTAAGATAAGTTTGCTATAGAACTGGTTTCGTGTTCTCAAAACCATTTTGATAACGTAAATTCTTTGCATTTTCAGTGTCAAAATGTCTTCTTCTGCCATTTACATCTTAGATGTAAAGGGCAAAGTGCTCATATCCAGAAACTACCGCGGCGATGTGGATATGGGAGTCATAGATAAATTTATGCCATTACTCATGGAGAAGGAAGAAGAAGGTATGCTGACTCCTCTGCTGCAGACCAGCGAGTGCACTTTCGCCTACATAAAGACAAACAACCTTTACATAGTGTCTACTACCAAGAAAAATGCAAATATTGCTCTTGTCTTTGTCTTTCTGTACAAGATTGTTGAAGTAATGGCAGAATACTTCAAAGAGCTGGAGGAGGAAAGTATTCGTGACAACTTCGTGGTCATTTACGAGCTCTTGGACGAGCTTATCGATTTTGGGTACCCACAAACAACTGACAGTAAGATATTACAGGAGTATATTACCCAAGAAGGTCATAAACTGGAGATGCAGCCTCGGATCCCAATGGCAGTTACAAATGCTGTGTCATGGAGGTCAGAGGGTATTAAATATAGGAAAAATGAAGTATTTTTGGATGTCATTGAATCAGTCAATCTGTTGGCCAATTCCAATGGTAATGTTCTGCGCAGTGAAATAGTTGGTGCAATCAAGATGAGGGTATATTTGTCAGGTATGCCTGAGCTCCGTTTGGGGCTGAATGATAAAGTGCTCTTTGAGAGCACTGGAAGGGGCAAGTCAAAGTCTGTTGAACTTGAAGATGTTAAATTTCACCAGTGTGTCAGATTGTCACGATTCGAAAATGACAGGACAATTTCATTCATACCACCCGATGGTGAGTTTGAGTTGATGTCCTACAGATTGAATACCCATGTGAAGCCTTTGATTTGGATTGAGTCTGTTATTGAGCGTCATGCTCATTCAAGAGTTGAGTATATGATCAAAGCCAAGTCACAATTCAAAAGACGTTCAACTGCCAACAATGTTGAGATTATCATTCCCGTCCCTGCTGATGCAGACTCTCCCAAATTCAAGACTACTATTGGCAGTGTGAAGTACACTCCAGAGCAGAATGCTATTACTTGGTCGATCAAGTCTTTCCCTGGTGGCAAGGAATATCTGATGAGGGCTCATTTTGGTCTGCCATCAGTTGAGTGTGAGGAAGTAGATGGGAAACCACCTATCCAGGTGAAATTTGAGATCCCCTACTTCACCACATCTGGCATTCAAGTCAGATACTTGAAAATTATTGAAAAGAGTGGCTATCAAGCATTGCCTTGGGTGCGGTACATCACTCAGAACGGAGACTATCAATTAAGAACTAACTAACACAGACTTACTTTACTACATTCCTTTTACTTAAGTTTGCACTGATATGTTATCTTACTGTTTGCAAGTTGAATATGTTGTCATTGTTGTAGGCGATAACTTAAGTAAAGCATTATAGTATTATGTATTTAATATTTTGACGGTATATAATAAATAATATTCTTCAAATATCTTGTTTTCATTCACCCATTAGGGCCTTGATCTCTGTTAGGGTTTTGAGCACACAACCAAAACAATGTTTTTCTGCTGTTATAGAATATGGTCCTGTTCCATCCTATGTTAGAACCACTCAATGGCACGAAGTTTAGTGTTTCTATGAGGGTGGAATACTTATGTTTGCTGAATGTTAATCCAAATTATAATTGACATAGTAGATTTTTATGCAGTTTTCGCAAGAAAGTCTATAGAGCAATTTTTTTATTTTAGCAAGCGACTTCGTCCACGTATTTCCCCGTTTTTTTACACATTTTGCATTGTTTCTTTGCTCCTATTGGTTGCAGTGTGATTTTATATAGCCTAAAACTTTCCTTGATAAATGGTCTGTCCAACACAAAAATATTTTTGTAGTTCCTGAGATTAGCGCGTTTAAACAAACAAACTCTTCAGCTTCATAATATTAGTTTAGATATAACATTGTGAACCGCTTGTGGCCTAATGTAATAACAAGCGGTTCACAATGTTATATTAAAAATTAAATGTATTAGTAGAAATATTCAAAACCTACCCTACCCACTCAATAATGATTCCTCGATGTAATCCAAGAACCACATTTTTTTTAATAATTGCTTAAGATTGAAGCTTGTAGTCCAGAGACATGACAGACAGTGTCGAAATGTCAAAAATTTTAAAAATAATGTAGCGCGAAGTTTGTTTACTGTGTATTGTTTACCAAATAATGAAAAAATGTTAATTAAAAACCAAATGAATTTACCAAAAAAATTTTTAATATGTCGTAGATACTTGTCTGATATTTTACCAACTAGTGAAGTGAAAATAATACGTAAAAATAAGCGGAAAGTCCAACATAACCTAAACACTGAAAAAGTTTTGGAAACTGAAAGTAACAACAAGGAATTCAGAGTCAATGATGTGAATATACAAATGATATCAAAAAACATATATGATCAGTTATTTAAAGGCACTAGTCAAGCTCCAGTAGACCCAGAGTTAATTAAAAGGTAGTACTTACTTATCCTGTCTTAATATATTTTATTTTAATTAATTGAATACACAAATCGCTATAATTTCTAAAAATTTTTCTATTTTTAGTTGTCAGGATAATCTTCTTAAACACGGAATCAATTACAAGGAACAGACTTTTCTTCCGGATATAGAACTGAAATTGCCTGAACTAGTGGGTAAAGATTTGATAGAGCACTTCCATAACATCGGGGAACAGCAGTGTGGACCTTACAGGAGCCTGTTGCTAAAGCTAGCTCATAGCAAACTGCCTGCTCAGCCAAAGGTGAGGTGTTAAGAATTACCTACATTTTATGGATGGATTATGGTCATTTATAAGGACTACTTCTCTAAGAAAATGACTAGGTCTTACTGAATTTTTTTTCATTGCAAGCAACAAATTTGCCTGGATGTTTCATTACGCAGCCCTCAGTGCAGAAAAAAACAAGTCAAACTAAATAATTAATTCTAAGGACATCATTATCATTCAATTATTAGCTAGAAATAGAACAAAAGTCAATTGTAATAGATAGACAATAAGTACAGTAAAACCCGCTTAAGACGATTTCTCAGGGACCCTATTAAAAACGCGTCTTAAGCGGGAAAGCGTATTAAGCGGGATAGGGACAATAACACGAACTATATATATAATTCTGTATTATTTTAAAATTTCGCTACATTCAATACGTAGTGTAATTAAAATTACATTCACATTATATAATTTTACTCTGTCATGGTTACACACAATTAGAAAACTAAGCCTGAATTAGTGGACTTCCCTCAGTCGAAAGGCATTCGGGGACTCCTTCCCATACATAGCACCTCAGTCATTAGACCCTACGGCATGCGTTACAGAAAGTTTCTAAGACGCGGGCCCTGTTGCATGCGTTTCAAAAATAAAAATGCGCTTTTAGAGCGCTCGATCTGTCGGTTTTGGGCGTATTAAACGGGATGACAATCGTATTAAGCGTTAAGAAATGTATGAAAATATATCTTAAGTTGCTGGGACTGGCGTAAAGTGGCGTATTATGCGGGAAATCGTATTAAGCGTGATCGTCTTAAACGGGTTCTACTGTATCTCTTGAATCTTTAACATTCAACAACTCTATTTAACCCTTAATAAGACACGGGAAAATAGTTCCCACCAGATTTTGAACCTTATGTAGTTGTAACACCGGCGAAAACCAATGAAAAAATTCTATATGCTGTATTTGATCAAGGGTTAACATTGTAACATATTGTCTAAAATTATAAGTAAATAAGGATTATTATAGACTAATAGATTATTTATTGTTAAATTTCATAAGTTGATTGTATTAGACCTAAGAAGGTAGTACCTACTCTCTTGTAGGTAGGTACTCAAAATAAAATTTGTTTGCCAAAAATGGTGAAATATGTGGACCTTTAAAAATGTAACACCTGTTTATACCATATTTCCAACAAATAAACATATTTCTAATTTCTTTTTATATTTTAGAAATGGTCCAGATCATCCGGGTGGACCAAGTATATCGGTGACACAGGTCACCCAGTCCCTTGCCCGCCAGATGATGCCTTAGTCTTTGATGTGGAGGTGCTGATGGCTGCTGGAAAGAGACCCACATTGGCCTGTGCTGTCTCATCTGATGCATGGTACAGTTGGTTATATAAAAAAAAAAAAAAAAATTACAAAACATCACATACATTGATCTGATCCCGTGGTAAGTAGCTTAAGCACTTGTGTTACGGAAATCAGGATCAACAGTGGATACACAAATAAACTTAAATATATTTAATAATACACCCAGACACGGAACAAACACCGATGTTCGTCACACAAATATTTGTCCCGAGTAGGAATCGAACCCACGACTCTTGGAACCATAGGTTTTGAACCTGAGTCACTAACCACTGTTCCACCGAGCCAGTCCAGGTTATATTGTTATTAAATTCTACCAATGTTTGATTAAGGGTTAAGAAATAATTCAATGTCTTAAAATCAAGTTTTTTAACCACTATAAAGTAAACATTGCTTAGATAGCTGCCAAACAGGAATAACATTCTTAAATTATCCTGGTTGAGTTTTTATATGTATACAAAATTTTAAATATAAATTATTTCCAGGTATGGTTGGATAAGTGAACCAATAGCTAATGGAGATTCTCACACTGTCTATGATGATGTAGATTATGACAGCCTGATTCCTTTGGAAACCAATGGCTTTGAACATTGTGGTGACCTGCAAAGACCAAGAATAGTTATTGGACACAATGTCTCATATGACAGAGCTAAGATCAAAGAACAGTATTGGCTCGAAAGGACTGGTAATTATTTGGATTTTTATAAAAAATACTCACTAATCACTATATAGTATAGTTATGTTATCTGTGATAGTATAAAGCAAAGTTGTTTCCCGCGTCTATGTGTCTGACCTCACTACTACAATGATTTTGATGCGGCTGTTTTTTAATAGATAGAGGGATTTAAGAGGAAGGTTTTTATGTATAATATAACCGATGCGATGCGAGGGCTGGTCACTAGTTTTCATTTCCAGTTCGCCCCATATCTTTGTAGGAGCATATCTTCGTATTAAATGTCACGTAAACGAATCTCGATAGCAACTTTGTTACTGTTAACGTGTAGTACAAATATAATTATTTATACTAAAATTAGTATTTATGGGTCTACACGCGATATTAGGAGTAGCAAATTACATAGCTACTTACTGCCCGACGTTTCGACTGGGTTACACCAATCGTGGTCGCTCGCGTGGTGGTCGCTCGCGAACAGCTATGTAATTTGCTACTCCTAATATCGCGTGTAGACCCATAAAGACTAATTTTAGTGTAATGGAACGCGAAAGTTTAAAATCTTACAATTATTTATAGTCCGGATGTTTCATGGTGATGTTTCGATCTCCCACTGTGTTCCAGGAGTCAGGTTCATGGACACGATGTCGATGCACACGTGCGTGAGCGGCGTGACCAGCTACCAGCGCGCCGTGCTGAAGGCGCGCGCCGAGCCGCGCCCCGACGACGACTGGATGGACATCAGCTCGCTCAACAACCTCAGCGAGGTAGCTATGAGTTCATTGAGTCGCAGGAGTCAGGGTCATGGACACGATGGCGTACTTAAGAGTCGAACGCGAAACATACTGATATACGAAAGATACAAAACAGTATCCTAAGGGTAATGTTAGCACCAGATTAAAAAAATACACTATTGTGCCTATTTATTTCATCATCAACATCATCATCAGCCCATACACATCCCCACTGCTGGGGCACGTGCCTACCCTTTTCTAATGTGAATGCCTCAACCACCTTATCCAAGTGCGGGTTGGTTGACTACACAACCTTAGAATTTCTTCGTAGGTGTGCAGGTTTCCTCACGATGTTTTCTTTCACTGTTAAAGCATTGAATAATCGTACTTACATATAAATTTTAAATTTGAAAAACTACTGGTACATGTGTACCTCTAGCCTGGATGGCTAAGGTCGTTCAGAGTGGTTAAGGTCGTTGCTTGCCATACGAGAGGTCGCCAGTTCAAACACCACCATTTATTTATTTACACATAGTATTGTTCTAAATATTAGTCTTTATGGGTCTACACGCGTTACTTGGAGTAGCAAATAACATAGCTCCTTACTGCCCGACGTTTCGACTGGGTTGCACCAATCATGGTCGCGAGCAACTGGGTTGTACCAATCAGTTCAGTGTAGACCTATAAAGACTAATATTTAGTGTAATGGAACGCGATAGTCTAAAATCTTATATAGTATTGTTCTCTATCAGGTGCATAACCTATACTGCGGCTCCCCGATCGACAAGGCGACCCGGGACATCTTCGTAGAAGGTACCCTGGAGGATGTCCATGAGAACTTCCAAGAACTGATGCGGTACTGCGCCGGGGACGTGGTGGCCACCCACGAGGTGCTGAGGGAGCTCCTGCCGATGTTCCTGGAACGGTTTCCGCATCCGGTCACGTTGGCCGGGATGTTAGAGCTGGGTATGTCCGGCGCGAAGGACCATTTTGTTAAGTATAATGAAACTGTTGCCATAATGGATTTTGGTGATATATTTTAAGAGTTTACTGAGTGCGGATCCTGTATCCGTCTGATGGAGTATATAAGTATATCTGGATCGAATCATTGGCTATTTTAGTTATTACAACATTATAACTTCGACTATTTGTATTAACTTTAGACTTGGATCTTTATCTGTAAACTTGCAAATGTAATTGGTGAATAAATAAATAAATCGCAAGAAAATGTACGTTTTTCTTTTCGTATCGATGGCAAATAATTTAAAATTAATATGTCCTAGAATCTGCTACGAGGAGCGCGTTTGCTAACACCTCTATGCTTTTTTTTGGCAGTCTATTTTTACCGTAATCCTGTAATATCCGACACTAAACTCTATGCAATATTTTATTCGCAGGTTCAGCATATCTTCCTGTGAATTCAAATTGGCTTCGTTACATAGACTCTGCGGAAACAGTATTCGAAGATTTGAAACTGGAATCGAGACAACTGCTGTCACAAAAGGCCGATGAGGCCTGTCGTCTAATGGAGAACGAAGCTTACAAGAAAGACCTATGGATGTGGGACCAAGACTGGTCGACGCAGAAGCTTAAATTAAAAAAACAAACGAAAAAGAAAAAAGATTCCACTCCATACGTTCTCGAAGACATTGAAAAACCACCCGAGAATAAAACGACGAATACGGAAATTCCAATTCTAAACGACGAGTACATAAAAGCAGCAAAGATTAAAACTGACGAACCAGAGATAAAGAACGTTAGTGAGTTGAGCAAAAAGTTTTCACACTTGTACGCTTTGGCGGAGTCTTTGCCGGTGAAGCGGCCGTATTTGCCCGGATATCCGGCCTGGTACAGGAAGCTGTGCACCAAACCGGGTAAAGATCCGGATTGGAGTCCGGGCGCTAACAACATCTCGACGAGTATGCAGGTATATATTATTTGTATCACGCGTTTGAACCCTCTAGGGGTGTGACTGTGAGCCTTCCGCTCCCCCGCCAGTCCGGTAAAGCTGCAAAAGCCGTCTGAGATTAACAGCTTAGTCATTCCGAAAAAAATAAAAAAAACCTGTTTGAACAAAAAAACTTCCAGCTATTCGAGCAATGACATAACTAGGCAGACTGTAGTTTTTGATCTAGAATTTTCTGGTTCAAATCAAATCAAAAGTGCAATAAGCACATCATATTTGAATTTTGTAATAAAATCATCTGACTGCACTGTAACTGTAAATATCGGCTGAAGAATAAAGGAATCAAATGTGGACCTCACGGCTAACAGGTAGACTGAAGTCATCCTGAAAGTCGGATATAAAAATTGGTCTCTGTTTCAGATAACTCCAAAACTTCTCCGATTATCTTGGGAGGGTTACCCCCTCCACTACATCCAGGCTGAAGGGTGGGGCTTCCTAGTGCCTTTTAGTAGGAGGCGCGGGGAAGAAGACGAAGGGCCGCTTTTGCCTCTAGAAGAGTTGTTGGCGGCGTGTCCTATGGCGTTTTGTAAAGAGAGCGAGATGAATACTAATATTCATACTCTTACTAAGACTGTGGAGGTTAGTAGATGATATTTTATGATTTTTTTTGGGGAATATGTCTATGCGATCTCTATTGGTTGCAATGTCTCTTTGGACTAATGTTGGTAAATGTCGCTGTGTTAACAAAAACAGCAGACAGAACTTTTTTTTTCTTAATTGACATATTATGAAGACTTGGAGTAGCATCGTCATCATCATCTTGCAGGGAGCAGATGACTCTCATCCCTAAGCGGATAGCTCTCACCCCTAAAATGTATTAAGTTCAGTGCAACCAGATTACCTAATTAATGATCCCTTACTACATTATTGGCCTTTCTATAAGATCATATTTGGATTTAACACTACCAGCGCCCTGGGCTAGATTTGAAAATAGCTCGGAACGTCGGGTCTCTAAATCATATGTTTAGAATATCAATACAAGCTAGTTTAATTCGTAAAATTATTCGATAATCCGTTTTATTTCAAACTAATGACCCGCCCGCCCTTCACGTCGGGTACGGTATATTATCCTTTTAAATCCCTCTAGCCATTAAAAATATTGCATCGAAATCCGTTGCAAAATTTAAAGATTACAGTACAAATAGGGACAGACAGACGCGGGAACCGTTGCTTTATACTAGGTATGTAGTGATGCGATAAAGCTGTTCACGTTTACAGGAGGACCTGGGCCGGAGAGCCTACTACGCCCGGAAGAAAGTGGACGAGCAGGCAGCCGCCAACCAGTACCACGGGCTTGGCGTGTGGTGCGGCATTCAGCTGCAGGGTACGTGTGCCTTTAAACATCACACTTATATAGTAAAGTTAGTTAAACCTCTAAGGGGATATCCGATTAATTGGTTTGCCGGCTGACTAGAGATTAACTGATTTTCCCCCTTTATTTTGTTGGGGAGGTACAATGGCTGGCTCGGTGGAACAGTGGTTAGTGATCCAGGTTCATTACCTACAGTTCTAAGAGTCGTGGGTTCGATTCCCACTCGGGACAAATATTTGTGTGACGAACATCGGTGTTTGTTCCGTGTTCTGGGTGTGTATTAAGTATATTTAAGTAGGTATCCACTGTTGATTCTGATGTCTGTAACACAAGTGCTAAAGCTACTTACCACGGGATCAGATCAATGTATGTGATGTTGTGTAATATATTTATTTATTTTAAAAAAAAATCCCTTCCCAACGTAACATCGCCCGTGATTTATGTTTCCTTTAATTTAAGTTGTATACCCTTCCTTTAACAATTTTTTACTTTTTTTGTTTTTCATACTTAACGACCGCACAAAGTTCATGATTTTTTGCCCTATCCCCCTCTCCTTGTCACATTTATCCGATTCCCCTCCCTCCCTATTGTGACGTTGTTTTGCAAATTATAAAGTTTGATGTCAAAAGTTGTTTTCGATATGTGACGTCACGGAAGTGTCTCGAAAACTAGGACTACTCCTGTCCAACCCCCTTAATCACGCAATGTGACATTTTATCGACCCATTCTCCCCCCTTAATGTGTGACATCATCGTAGCATAAGACATTGTCTATGCTACGATGATGTCTTGGTTTCAGAAGCTGTGAAATTTATTAGGGTCTCACTATAACCATTCTTAGTCGCTTGATCAGTGTTTGTAAACTTTACTTTGAATTATGGCGTGAAAGCACGTGGGACAGGCTGTCATTTTTGTATTCTTTTTATAATTTAATAGTGCAAGTTTTACATAAAAATAAAACTTGTATTATTTAGCAGAGACGATGCACAGCATCTGTGAGAGTGCGTCCTCTTTCGGTCAGCGATTTATGGGCGATCAAAGCGCCCTCTATATTGAAATATCTTAATTATATTTAGTAGTTGAATTCACTTACTTCCGTTTGGCGCCATTTTTAGTTAGTCACCTTAATGGGTCTCGTGCCGAGGATCCTCATAGCAGTCTCTCACCAGGAGACCTTAATGGGATGCTGTGCATCGTCTCTGCTAAATAATACAAGTTTTATTTTTATGTAAAACTTGCACTATTATTCGGCATGTGACGATGCACAGCATCTGTGAGAGACGTGTTTATTAGCTCCTGGTGACTTACCCGATGACGCTATGTGATAGGAATCAAATAGAAGTACCTGAAACATAACTATTGTAATATGTTGTCTTGAAACGTTGAATTAAATCTTCATTACAACTATTACGAAGTCAATTAAACAATATAAATTAATATATGTTTGTTAATCACAAGCTTATGAAGCACAATGTATAAAAATTATAGGTGTTTATTCAAATTTACTGGTTGGAAATTTGGTAAATAAAGCATCTGATGAAATATCAGCATTACTTTTCTCTTTTATTTGTTTCAAATAAAATCTTGAAAGTATATTCACTAATAACCTCGTGAAAAGCAAGGCTGATAGGCAAATTATCCCACCAATTTGATGATGTTATAGCGAAGCACACACTACCTAGAAATGCCAGTATGCTGGCGTCTAAAATACGACTTTTACCCTTTGGAATACCATTAATAGATATACAACGGCAATATTACATCCAGCTGTCCTTCTCTGCTCGCTCGCCGACGGATTGCTCAGGCTATACTGTAACAGTTTTTGAGCAATAAAGTTAGTACATAACGCAGATATTGTTAATTTTTTTGGATCAATTCAAAACAGTGCCAAGTCATAATTACATCATTTGACCTGATGCTAAAATTAAATTACCTGCCAATTTACTTTATGCCTCAACAAGCTTATGAGTACGTAAGTGTACTTAAACCAGGAAACTAAGAAATCTAATGGAGATGTGCAATCTACCACATATGGGTGTTTAGGGTCATGATTACGAGATTGTTTATCATTGAATCCAACGCAACCAAGCTGTTGTACAAATCTAGTGTATATGTACTCCCTCCAGCCTCGTTTTAGAAGAGATTATTCAGCTTCTGTCCAGCCTCTGATGGTGTCTGCCCACTACCAAGTTACCATATGAAAAACTTCATGTCGTGTGTAGGTAGGTAGGTACTTTACTCATGGACTGAGCTACAGTCATATGCCGGGAAGCCAGAATTCATTTTTCCAGTGGTGCTACATGTAGTTGTGTCCGATGCCGTATTAAGGTAATACAGTACCACAAGCGAGTATCACGGACGATGGTGGAAATAGCCATGCTTGAATGTCCAAATTCTTCTGAAAGCTTTACAACAAACCCGAGAGGTAATTTTCAAATCTAATTTGAATACACAAGTTACTATACTACTGCTTTTGACAATTTTAGAAGCAAATATAGCCGGGTCACCGTATTTCTACAGTGTAATAATGGGCACCACAGATTCTCTTTTCAGACGCCATTCCGCAGCTTATTTGCCTTGTAACAGACGGTCGGCTATCTGAATGAAGCGGTCAGGTATGTGACCGGATTAAGAAAATTATAGGAGGGAAGAAGTGAGAAATATGTTCCATTGGCCTAGAAGGCGCTAATAGGTGTTTCAGGTCGAGCAGATGGCTAGAGTCAAGGGCATCCCCTCCCCCTCTTAGTTTTGGGAGACTGATTTAAAAATTACTTACGCAGTTTTTTAAATGATTTCATATCGAAATGACAGCTTGTCTGGTCTAGGGTTCAGTTTCGCGACACTTCGGATTCGGAGTCGGATTAGTCTAGTTAGGCGTATAAGGCGTCCTTTGTCAGAAAATATTGAACAGGAATCTCGTATGGAGGTTTCCTTAAAAGACCTTGCCTTGCGGTCTTAAGCCACGATTTGATATGCGCACTCATTTCTGATATGAAGGTAAATTCTTGACAGACTGTTATCGCATCAAGAGAATGAGATATATGGAATCCCGCATTTTCTTTCAGAGTTACAAAGCTGGCAAAATTTACTAATTGTATGGCCAGAATTTGCTGGCGCAATTACATATGCATCTAGTAAGGTAGGCAGGACCTCGCTAATAAACGAGTATATCTTTTAATAATTGTATTGGACATTTAAACATACGGTCATCTGACCCCAAACTAAACAATTAGTTATGAATACATATATACACGACACACGTGCATGTATATTTACCCTTCAGAAACTTCAGACGCTCGATGAAACTCGAATGTAGCTCACTTAAATGTTTGTCCCGGGTGGGGATCGAACCCACGACTCTTGGAACCACTGGTCACTAACCACTGATCCACTGAGTCATGTCACATATATGTTTGCGGAAGAACTTATGACTTTCCTTCCGTATTCCATACAAAACCTAGGTACTCTTATGTCCTGGGTGAAACAATTAAGGACTTTTCGATATCGATAGTTCAATCTTATTGCTGTAGGAGGAGAACATAAGTCACTAACATAAGTCACACAACATAATTCACATGAAAATATTGTTCTCACCTGCTTAACGATTAAACTGAACCGTTTTGACATTAAATTATGTACTTGACCACTTACTATTATATGAATACCCTCATACCTTCGTTTCAAAGTATCCGAGCCACCCAGTAATTAACTGTTGCAATGATTTTGGTACGCAGGATAGGCTGTTCACCAGAAGGTTCGTCTTTGATATAAACCTGCGATGACTTTTCGTTATCGACACGTGGAACTATAATTTTTCCCATCAAATAGTTTGCTTAGAGGTTTTCCGGAATTTGGTGATGAACTTTTTTTTAGTACAATGTATTAACAGTGGAGTTAATAATATTGGTCTTTCGCATCCATCGCTCTTTGTGCGGATATCATAAATGAGAAGAACCACATTGATTCTCCTTGGGCTTCTTGAGAACCTTTTGTTCTAAGAGGGATTTGATATGTCCGCTCATTTCTGTTCATTGTCAGGTCCTGAGACGTAGTAAAAGCTCTGTGTTGCAAGACAAGCACAGGCTTGGGGTAAATGGCAGACACATCCCCAGTATCATTTTCTAGTTGGCCTACGGAGCCAGATATGCCTGCCACTGCCTCCGATACACTGTGAAACACTGTAGATTGCTCTGTGTTGGTAAGACAAGCACAGGCTTGGAGGTAAATGGCAGACGCTTTCCCAGCATCATTTTCAGGTTGGCCTTCAGAGCCAGATATGCCAGCCGCTGCCTCCGATACGCTCGGAGGCAGCCCCCTTTTCTGCAACGCCGTATATAGCTCTGTGTAGGTTGATGAGACAAGCACAGGCTTGGAGGTGAATGGCAGACGCTTCCCCGACATCATTTTCAGGTTGGCCTTCGGAGCTTCATACGCCTGCTACTGCCCACGATACGCTCGTAGACAGCCTCCAGGAATGGGTTTCGAGGTATGAGGTATATTTTGATTTGGTTTAGGTATTTATGAGTGGTAAAAAAAAAAAACATAATTAATGAACAATTACATAATGTGGCTTCGGTGAGATTTAGAAGATACTCGTCACCGAGAACAGGAACGTTAAACCGGTGTTGTATCCACTGATCCATTCTATTTGTGTTTGTATGCGAGAGCTCTTATCTAGTGAGGCATCTCCATTTAACAAAAAGTAAAGATAAGTAAAGTGTATAGTTAAGTATAAAACAAAGAGTGACCTTACGGCTACGTAGACGTTGCCTCTCATACATATATAGACATATAAAAATCACGCCTTTTTCCCCGAAGGGTAGGCTGAGATCATGAAGACGTTGCCTCTCATGAACTGACGTAGTTCATCGTTAATGCAACGTTCCACAAAATCTGGTTGTGGACATAAGGTTACAAATTTACGAATAACGTACCTCCTTCCAGTTTTTATGATATTAGCTTAATTTATAGAGCATTTTAGGTTTTCGATGCTATTTTAACTTCCCCAATGTTTGATTGTGGGTTATTTAAGTTTATAGCAAAAGGTAGTTATAAAAAAAAAATTATAATAAAAATAAGTTTCGGAATGTTCGAACGTGAACGATTCGTTATTTTTGGTTGGGGGTACCTTATTCAAAACGTGCATTAACAATTTGTTAAAACATTCTTTATTCAAAGAGATCACTCATTATATCCAAAAGAAGGTTAAAATTTCAACACTCGAACGTACCTTGTTTTGGTGTCTTACTTTGTATTTTTGTTAGCAGCTTAACAACCTACACGCAGGTCATCGCATGCCTCCTTCGAGGGAGACGGCGGCGGCGTGGTCTTCATTGACCACCATCAATACACTTTCTATCACTTGATTCACTTTTTCCCGTTTTACAAACACTTCTTACTAGTGAATTAAGGATAAGCGGATTATATATTTAAATTAAAACAACTTTCGGGAACGATTTAAGCAGCGTTTCTGCTTATGATATTGCTAACACGAAAGTTGAAGACGCTATGAGGATCCTCGGCACGAGACCCATTAAGGTGACTAAAAATGGCGCCAAACGGAAGTAAGTGAATTCAACTACTAAAATAATCAAGATATTTCAATATAGAGGGCGCTTTGATCGCCCATAAATCGCTGACCGGAAGAGGACGCACTCTCACAGATGCTGTGCATCGTCACATGCCGAATAATACAGCAATTTAACTAATACTAAAATGCATACCTGACACATAAACCTATTACATAGTAGATTAATAAAAAATACCTTATTTTTAGATTGTTGCCATTTCCTGAGACTTCCACACAAAGACGGCCCTAAATATAAAGTGGGTAATCCTTTGGCGAAGGATTTCTTGGATATGTTCAGTCAAAACGTTCTCACTGCGCAGGGGAACGAAGCTGAGAAGGTAATTTCTCATTTATACGTATTGATAATATTTGAGCTAATTAAGCTATTATTGGCAGGTTTCACCATATCTGTATAATTGTCCTGTATACATACATGAATACTAACGCGTAGACCAACGAGGCTGTTAGGTGTAGGCAGTGGCGGCTTTAGAGGGTGGCGCACAGGGCAATCCCTAGCTAGGGCTTAGCTCCTGCAGGGGTCTCGCGCCAAACAAAAAAATACTGACGTTTTTAACATATTTTTGTAAAAACCTTATACTATACAACCAGACGTACTTTTGCAAAATAATAATTAGTCCGTTATTTAGATTATTTAAAAATATTGTACTCGTATTTTTTATTTTCTTTCACAAACAAGAAATTATGAAGATATAGTGCTTGGAAGTTTCGTATGACGTCACGTTTACGTACAATTTTTGCGTAGGTAACTGTGACGTCACAAGCCCCCACTCCAGAAGTTTGATAAACTTTAATTTTGTAATTTTTCAATCAATTGAAAAACAAAAAAATACGTGTCCCATATTTTTGTATAAACTAACTTATGGACTAAATAGAATAATAAGATTTTGACTCGTGACGCCTATTATTCACGCGCTCAAAGGGCGTTGCAATAGATAAGGCCGCCGCTGGTACCAGGGCACTGTCCTCGCGATAGCCCAACGATTATGGATTCGACTCGACGTTTCACTTCGCTATCTCTTTTCCCAAATTGAACTGTAACTCCTCTGTTTTGTGCTAGGTCCTAACATTCGGTCGTATGATGTCGTACTGGCGCAACAACAGGCAGCGGATCATGAGCCAGCAGGTGGTGTGGCTGCCGGGGCGGCTCCGCGGCGGGCGGCGCTACGGCGCCATCGTGCCGCAGGTCGTGGTGTGCGGCACGCTCACCAGGAGGTAAAAGATTTATTTCTTTACATCCAAACTTGAAATTCATATGTAGCATTCGACGCTTTAACGGTGAAGGAAAACATCGTGAGGAAACCAGCACACCTGAGAGGTTTTTCAACGGTGTATGAAGCCATGTCAGAGGCCTACGGGCGGTTTAAAAACTCTGACACCAAGTTGTTCATCAACCATACGATAAGAAGAAGACATCCAAACTCGTGACAGACGTTTCCTTAGCTATAAAAATAAATATTGATAGTCTAGATTCCAAATGTAAAGTTAAATGTTTTCTAGGGCGAGAAAACAATTGCCACACTTGATTCCAAATGTAAATGATCATAGTATTGTCTATTTTTATTTGCGCGAGCACTACACATTTGAAATAAAACTAATTTTACGGATTAAACTCGCGTGTATTGATATTCTAAACATTATTTAGAGATCCGACGTTTCGAGCTCTTTACAGCGCTCGTGGTCACGGTTTTTTTTTTTTTTATAAAAGGCTAACAAGATGACCTCACTCCACCTGATGGTAAGCGGTAGTGAGATCCAAATATGAGGTCGACAGGCACAATAGATCGTATTGAGCCTGTCGCACTCACCCTGAAGGCCTGCTTAAATGCCGTTTCACGCCCCGCCTGAAGAGCCCGGGATCATAGGAGGGAGGGAAAACATGAGCTGGAAGGGCATTCCATGCCTTAATGGCACGGGGCAGAAATGAGGAGCTAAACCTCTTAGTCCGAGCCACCAGCGCCTGCATTGTATGTGGATGGCAGCGCTGTCCAGCACGTGTCGTTCGGGAGTGGAAAGGGGAGGGAGGGACTAGCTGGAATAGCTCTTCAGAGCATTCCCCATTATAGAGACGGTAGAGAACACTTAGACCGGCAATGTCTCTACGTAGCTGGAGAGGCTCTAAGCTTTCGGACACCTCTACATCACCGACAATACGGATAGCGCGTCGCTGCAACCTATCGAGGGCGCCGAGCAAGTATTTTGCGGAGCCATCCCAGAGGTGACAGCAATATTCCACACATGGGCGAACTTGTTAAGACTAAATAATGTTTAGAATATCAATACACGCGAGTTTAATCCGTAAAATTAGTTTTATTTCAAATGTAAATCTTCATGTTTTCCAGGGCGAGTGAGCCAACATGGATGACGGCGAGCAACGCCCACCCGGAGCGCATCGGCTCGGAGCTGCGCGGCATGGTGCAGGCGCCGCCGGGGTACAGCTTCGTCGGGGCCGACGTCGACTCGCAGGTAGCTACCGGCGGTATCATACAACGCCCACCCGGAGCGCATCGGCTCGGAGCTGCGCGGCATGGTGCAGGCGCCGCCGGGGTACAGCTTCGTCGGGGCCGACGTCGACTCGCAGGTAGCTACCGGCGGTATCATACAACGCCCACCCGGAGCGCATCGGCTCGAGCTGCGCGGCATGGTGCAGGCGCCGCCGGGGTACAGCTTCGTCGGGGCCGACGTCGACTCGCAGGTAGCTACCGGCGGTATCATACAACGCCCACCCGGAGCGCATCGGCTCGGAGCTGCGCGGCATGGTGCAGGCGCCGCCGGGTACAGCTTCGTCGGGGCCGACGTCGACTCGCAGGTAGCTACCGGCGGTATCATACAACGCCCACCCGGAGCGCATCGGCTCGGAGCTGCGCGGCATGGTGCAGGCGCCGCCGGGGTACAGCTTCGTCGGGGCCGACGTCGACTCGCAGGTAGCTACCGGCGGTATCATACAACGCCCACCCGGAGCGCATCGGCTCGGAGCTGCGCGGCATGGTGCAGGCGCCGCCGGGGTACAGCTTCGTCGGGGCCGACGTCGACTCGCAGGTAGCTACCGGCGGTATCATACAACGCCCACCCGGAGCGCATCGGCTCGGAGCTGCGCGGCATGGTGCAGGCGCCGCCGAGTACAGCTCCGTCGGGGCCGACGTCGACTCGCAGGTAGCTACCGGCGGTATCATACAACGCCCACCCGGAGCGCATCGGCTCGGAGCTGCGCGGCATGGTGCAGGCGCCGCCGGGGTACAGCTTCGTCGGGGCCGACGTCGACTCGCAGGTAGCTACCGGCGGTATCATACAACGCCCACCCGGAGCGCATCGGCTCAGGCTGCGCGGCATGGTGCAGGCGCCGCCGGGGTACAGCTTCGTCGGGGCCGACGTCGACTCGCAGGTAGCTACCGGCGGTATCATACAACGCCCACCCGGAGCGCATCGGCTCGGAGCTGCGCGGCATGGTGCAGGCGCCGCCGGGGTACAGCTTCGTCGGGGCCGACGTCGACTCGCAGGTAGCTACCGGCGGTATCATACAACGCCCACCCGGAGCGGATCGGCTCGGAGCTGCGCGGCATGGTGCAGGCGCCGCCGGGGCACAGCTTCGTCGGGGCCGACGTCGACTCGCAGGTAGCTACCGGCGGTATCATACAACGCCCGCCCGCATCAAAGTAAATGCACTATGAGTGCACTAAATCTCTAAACGTTCAACGTCGGAAACTATATGACTTTCGATATGAGCTGCGTAAATGTATTTTTGAGATTTTTGCCATTACACAAAACATCCAGCAGTGGACGGAAGTGGGCTGATGATGACACAAAACATTTTCTTTCATACTGGCTCTCTTTTTTTCTTTCATCCTTCTTTCTCCCTCTCTTACTTCTTTCTTACATAGGTACTTTAATTCATTTCTTTGTCCCCAGGAGCTGTGGATAGCGGCGCTGCTGGGCGACAGCGGCGCGGCGGTGTGCGGCGCGTCGGCGTTCGGCTGGGCGGTCCTCGCCGGGGACAAGACCCGCCGCACCGACCTGCACTCCCTCACCGCCGCCGCCGCCGGCGTGACCCGCGACCACGCCAAGGTCATCAACTACGCCAGGATATACGGTCGGTGGACTGCCCGAGCGAGTCGGACTCACCGACCTGCACTCGCTCACCGCCGCCGCCGCCGGCGTGACCCGCGACCACGCCAAGGTCATCAACTACGCCAGGATATACGGTCGGTGGACTGCCCGAGCGAGTCGGACTCACCGACCTGCACTCGCTCACCGCCGCCGCCGCCGGCGTGACCCGCGACCACGCCAAGGTCATCAACTACGCCAGGATATACGGTCGGTGGACTGCCCGAGCGAGTCGGACTCACCGACCTGCACTCGCTCACCGCCGCCGCCGCCGGCGTGACCCGCGACCACGCCAAGGTCATCAACTACGCCAGGATATACGGTCGGTGGACTGCCCGAGCGAGTCGGACTCACCGACCTGCACTCGCTCACCGCCGCCGCCGCCGGCGTGACCCGCGACCACGCCAAGGTCATCAACTACGCCAGGATATACGGTCGGTGGACTGCCCGAGCGAGTCGGACTCACCGACCTGCACTCGCTCACCGCCGCCGCCGCCGGCGTGACCCGCGACCACGCCAAGGTCATCAACTACGCCAGGATATACGGTCGGTGGACTGCCCGAGCGAGTCGGACTCACCGACCTGCACTCGCTCACCGCCGCCGCCGCCGGCGTGACCCGCGACCACGCCAAGGTCATCAACTACGCCAGGATATACGGTCCGGTGGACTGCCCGAGCGAGTCGGACTCACCGACCTGCACTCGCTCACCGCCGCCGCCGCCGGCGTGACCCGCGACCACGCCAAGGTCATCAACTACGCCAGGATATACGGTCGGTGGACTGCCCGAGCGAGTCGGACTCACCGACCAGCATCATCATCATTAGCCCATATACGTTCCCGTCGAAGTCCGTGGCAAAATTCATCGGTTGGGGCCCTGTGCACCCCCTGTTCTTTTTTTTTATCTTAATGTGTATGTGGGTTGGCAGATGAATTCTCCTATGACCGGGGACCCCTTTCGGCTGGGGCCCCCTGGCATTTTGCCGACTTGCCACCCTGTAGTTACGCCACTGGGGGTACGGGCCTACACTACTAGGGCGATAGGGGCCTTAGTGGAACACGCTACTGGCAGTTGTCAATAAAACAGTTTACTGTTTGACGTCCGTATATTAACTGGTCTGTTAGTAATCCTATTACATATCCTTATATACTAAGTTATACACTTTCGAGTGGAACTCAGGAGTGTTCCTAAATACTGTACAGGTGGACCGGCCTTTAAGGATTCTCATTGGTTTTAGGCCTGATGTGAAATAATAATAAATGTTGACTGGCTCAATGGTGCAGTGTGATGCTGTACTGTGGACCTGCTGCTCAAAGTGTGGTTCGATTCCCACCCGGGTCAAATATTTGTAACGTTTCAAAATTTATGAAAAATGCTTTAACCAATACAAATCCCCACTAGCCGGGACAAATCCTGACTAGTGGGAAAAAGGCGTGATTTTATGTATGTATGGTCAATTAGTTCGGTTTATTCTTAACCCGACCTAAAAACTTGAGTTTCAGTTTGGCAGGATATTAAAAAAATTATTGGTATTTATTAACATCCGAAAACCTGATCCGGTCGTCAAGTTAGGTAAAGAATATAAAAAATAATAAAATAAACCTTTATTAAATTTTTTACCAAACCCACGACCGGGTTAGGTTTTCTGGTCAGGTTTGGAAGTAAACGTTAGTTCATGGTGTAACCGATGCATGTATCAGAACTTAGATATAATCAGTGATTTAAGGTTATTATGTTGGTTTATTCAACTTATCCTCATTGAAACAGTTTTTGTCGGTTTGATTAATGATTTAGTATATTTTTTTGTTTTTAAAAGTTTAATGATCACAGACATGAGGTTTTCAATTGGACAGATTTCGTGGGATTTAATTTACCTTCGTAACAAATAAATAACAAATAAAGGCGAACCGATCAAATAAAGGTCTCATTAATATCGGTTCGGATTTTCTTGTATATCATTTATAAGACAATGGGGATTTAGGAACTTTATCAACAACTTTTTTCTATAAATCAACATCATAGGCATCAATAGGGATTAGTGGACAAAAAGTTCACTTGTCCCCATTGATGGGGATTTCCAATGGGGATAAGTGGAATAACCCGTTATGTTTATGCATGTAATGCTGGTGTGTCAAATTTAAATAAATAAATAACCGAATGCCATCGGCAGGTGCCGGCCAGAACTTCGCCGAGCGGCTGCTGAAGCAGTTCAACCCGACCATGACCGTCTCGGAGGCGAAGAGCAAGGCGGCCAAGATGTACACCAGCACCAAGGGCCGCAGGGTGTACACACTGAAGAGGCAGTACACGGAAGGGTTCATGGATGACGATGACGACTGTGATAATGTGAGACCTTAACATTTCACTGCGTACGGGTAGAGTCATCGATATATTTTGGTAATGTACACTGGAAGTTTAATGGCTGATTTCCCCAAGCAGGTGCCGTAGACAAGTAATAAATCAGAACGATAACGAAATTCGAAAATAATAAAAAAAGACGTGTGGCACTCGGGGACTGCCGCGGTATAGCTATTGCATAGCATCGTCCGATTTCGGAGCAGATCGTCTCGATTACTGCGAGTTTCGTAGAGTCGTACAATACGTCTAACCGCACGCACACGAACACCGTGCCGAAGTCTACCGAACTGAAACGACGTTGAACGATTGTGAGGTTTTTTTCGTTACGGAATTTCTTGGTTCGGCTCCGCGCTCAAAGCCCGCGATAAAAGCTATGCAATAGCTTAAAATGTATGGGATTGACATTAGATTGACCACGTGATTTATCATCGTCAGCCCGCTGCTGGGGCACGGGTCTACCCTAAACTAGGGTGATAATGCCTTAGTCAACCACGCTGGCCAAGTGCGAGTTGGTTGACTGCACAACCTTAGAATTACTTCGTAGGTGTGCAGATTTTCTCACAATGTTTTCCTGCACCGTTTAAGCGTCAAATAATCGTACATATGAATTTCAAATTTGAAAAACGCAGTGGTACCTACATGGCGGCCGTTTAATATTATTAATTTAGAAAATTTAAACTGTCCGCGATATTTTCCATGTAAACGGGTGAACCCGTGATCATGGCGCTTGCAACAGGGCTGAAATATCGGGAGCTCATTAAAACAAACCAACATGGTAAATATCCCAGACAGTTTCAGTTTTCTAATGTGTGTAACCATGACAGTTAAAAATTATGTATTATTTATTTATAATTATAATATGTAGGTGGTAGAGATGTCAGCGTATCAAGCGATGCGGTTGGCGAAGCTCAGTGGGAAGCGAGTGGAGGACATGTTCGAGCGGCCGCGCTGGGTCGGCGGCACCGAGTCGGACATGTTCAACAAGTTGGAGGAGATCGCTGGTGAGGGACGAGATGATCGTTTATTTAGATGACATCATAATTTATAGTGAAAATTACACAGATATAAAAAAATTATATAAAACATTTTTGGAGAGTGACAATGAAATGTTTAGGTTCAAAGTCGAAATGGGACCACCTTTGAATAATAAGATTTTAGTTATTTTATTGCGATGTTAAAATTTTAGTAACGTAAGAAATTGTGTTTTCAATTTGAAATAAAACTAATTTTACGGATTAAAATTGCGTGTATTGTTATTCTAAACATTATTTAGAGATCCGACGATTCGATCTCTTTACAGCGTTCGTGGTCACAGTCTTGCCCGTGACCACGAGCGCTGTAAATAGCTCGAAACGTCGGAACAACACACGCGAGTTTAATCCGTAAAATTAGTTTTATTTCAAAAGTGTAGTGCTCGCGCAAATAATAGACAATACTATAGTGTTTTAAAATCAATGAGGGTTTTCGCTTATGAGAAATTCACTAGATGGCAATACGTAGGAGTGAGGTCCAACTGCAGCATGATTGGTTAATTTTGACGTGACATTGACAGACATGTCAATATTCACCAATCACGTAGCAGTTAGACCTTATGTCTACGTCTTGCCATCTAGTGAGTTTCTCATACGCGAAAACCCTTATTGGCTTGCGCACCTTCAAAAAAACGCCATCAAAAAAGTTCCTCGTGGGGTTTCCCGATTTCCTTATCAAATTGTATCCAAATGAATCCTTGTGAATTTGAAATTCATATGTACCATCATTCGACGCTTTAACGGTGAAGGAAAACATCGTGAGGAAACCTGCACACCTAAGAAGAAATTCTTAGGCTGTGTAGTCGACCAACCCGCACTTGGCCAGCGTGGTCGACTAAGGCCTTATCGCCCTAGTTTAGGGTAGGCCCGTGCCCCAGCAGTGGGGACGTATATGGGCTGATGATGATGATGATGATGAATCCTGGTGCTCTTTGTAGATTCTGAAGCGCCAGCCACGGCGTTCCTAGGCGGTCGTCTATCTCGAGCGCTGGAGCACTCGCGCGGGCGCTGGGCCGGCACCCGCCTCAACTGGGTCGTGCAGAGCGCCGCCGCAGACTTCCTGCACCTGATGCTGGTCAGCATGGCGCACCTCGCGCCCCGCGCCAGGTGAGCAGCGAGGGGGGAGGTCACTCAACTCAACTGGGTCTTGTTTCACTTCACTTTTTTTAATCTTTGTTTAATTTGGGGCTTTTATCCACATACGGATACGTTTGCCCCATTGTACCTATCTTCCCATTTATTAACAAAATTAAATAAAAAAAAACTTAATATAGCATTAGAAACGGAAT
This sequence comes from Maruca vitrata, assembly GCA_039566165.1. Taxonomy (NCBI): domain Eukaryota; kingdom Metazoa; phylum Arthropoda; class Insecta; order Lepidoptera; family Crambidae; genus Maruca; species Maruca vitrata. Next base: position 11,755,833 of record CM076930.1, read on the forward strand.
CATTTGACACATTCCATCAGCATAGGTATGTTGTACATCTTCTATTTTATTACAAGCGTTGCAATTAGGGGACTCTGCTTTTTTCATTAAATATGCAAACTTTGCTGATGGATACCTTTACATTGGGCAGAGGTTTACCCAAAATGGTGTGTGGGACTCCCGACTGCCGGTAATGAGATGGAAAAGACCGGCAGTTGCTCCTGGGCTAAGGTTCAATGCCCAGGGGTGCACCCACTAAACTCCGCGGCGTACCTTATCGCCTACTGGTGGTGTCGTGGTACCTGGCAGAGCCTTCACTCACAACCCCACCGGCCGCCTGAAGAATCCCGGGGGATTATAAGAGAAAACATGAGCTGGAAGGGCTTTTCATGCTTTAATGGCACGGCAGAAAAGTAGAACTGAACCTCTTGGTACAGGCCACCAGTGCCTGAATGGTATGTGAATGGCAACGCTGACCAGCACATGTTGTTCGGGAGAGGAATGGGAAGGAATTAGTTGAAATAAAACTTCGGACCACGTTTGGAGACGTCTTCAGATTTCTAAACTAAATTTAAAGAGGTTGCAATTCCAGGTTCCTCCTTCTGTGGGACCTACTGTAATGCTCAATAATCCACATGTTCTCTGGAAATAAACTAATTGTATTTGCATTGTAGGTTTTGCATGAGTTTCCACGATGAGGTACGCTACCTGGTGCCAGACGAGCACAAGTACGAGACCGCGTTGGCTCTGCAAATCACCAATCTCCACACTAGGGCGTTTTGCTCCCAAAGGTCAGTTAATTAAACCCTTTAATCAGTATACTATTTAGAAATTTTCATTGATTTTGGGCCTTATCTTGAGGGATTAAGGTCTTAATTAAGGTGCCAATATTGTTGCCATTACCATGTAAAGGGTTAAGCACGATCTTAGGAATCGATTTATACAAACGTAGTTGAGATAACTGTCTATAGAGGTCGGGAAAGGGCCAGGTGATATGCTGGAAAAAATCGACGACTTCAATACATAGTGTACTGTGTACTGCTGGTCTGGTGTGATGGTAATGCACGTCTGGTCGCGATTCCTAGAAAGACGGGTGTTCGAGTCCCCGGGCCGCGGTGAGGCAGTTGAATTTTTTCCGTTTTTACATCATCATCATCAGCCCATATACGTCCCCACTGCTGGGGCACGAGCCTACCCTAAACTAGGGCGATAAGGCCTTAGTCGACCACGCTGGCCAAGTGCGGGTTGGTCGACTACACAACCTAATATTTCTTCTTAGGAGTGCAGGTTTCCTCACGATGTTTTCCTTCACCGTTAAAGCGTCGAATGATGGTACATATGAATTTCAAATTTGAAAAACACATTGGTACCTGGCATTTTTTACATACTTCAATTTTTTCCAATACTTGACCCTTCACAACTACTACCCTCCACGACTACCAGTCACAACTATCTGCCTCCTCGAGCTACTATCGACTCAGTCCAAATCATCCGAGGCGATAGTATCCTTCCTCCCCTTTTCCTTCCCCCGTCATATATCCTTGCTACTCGTGGGAACGCAATGGCCTTGTTAAAACAATGCACAAGGCAGAATGGCGGCGACGTGGTCCACAACCCGTCACGTCACGTTTCCCACAGAGGTGAAAAGTGGATCGCTGGAAGTGATCTCTGCCTACCCCTCTGGGAAAAAGGCGTGATTTTATGTATGTATGCTTGACCCTTGATATGAACCTTCCTCAATCCAGGGTGGGCATGCGCGACCTGCCGCTGTCGGTGGCGTTCTTCTCGCTGGTGGAGGTGGACGGGGCGCTGCGCAAGGAGGCGGGGCTCGCGTGCGCCACGCCCTCCAACCCGCGCGGGCTCGCTGCCGCCTACGCGCTGCCCGAGGGCGAAGCCCTGTCGCTCGCCGAACTGCTGGCCAAGTGCGCCAAGATCAACACTGACAGAGGATGATGTTTGATGAATAATGAAAATAAACTTTATTCATAAGTCCTTTTTTTAAATTTAATTTATTTAAAACATACATAGGATAACTGCAGGCTATCCTAATACCTACAATGGAGAATGTACATGATTTTAGATAATTAGGTATCTTTGAAGTGTTTGCTATAGTCCAGTCAAATTAGGAAAAAATCTCGGAATTCGAGATACCCAGCTGTAAGTCTGTAAATACTTGTATATTGACGTCCTAAAAGTTGTCTCAAAACCTACATATTGTAGGGTGTACGCAACTATTAAATTTTCAAGGTCAAATGTCACAAATATCAGTTTTATGAACTTTTGAGCGAAACGAGAAGTTTTATCATAAAAGTGTGTAGGAAAAAATTACTTATCTTCTATTTATCTATAAAAATTGTCTGTACGTTTTATTCCTAAGATTCACCATTTCAGAGATACAGCGATGCAAATAGTTGAAAAAGTTCCAAGCTTCCAGGCCCACGTGCGATTGTGCTAGACAGTTAAAATTTTCAAGAATGATGTATTTTAGTAGCCTCTTTAACATCTAATACTAGAAAAAGCTTAAAACCAATGTTTAAGTGGGTTCTCATACAAAAACTATGGTTTTTTTTTCTCACACTTGGCCGGTTTTTAACATGGTTACCCCAGTAAACCTATTCCAGACGACACCTTTTATACATGAAGAACACGTTGTTTATAAGGAAGCCTAGTTAAATAATTGTTTTGTGTTGTTTTCAGTATTCAGAAGATTCAAGATTTCTGCGTTTCATTAAATTAAATTTGGTTAATATGGATCTTCACGTTCATAATAGAGTTAGATGGACAGTTAACATTTTTAAAATGTATTTTTTTTCAGTTATACTTCAAACAAAAATTGTAATAATTGGTTATTTCGTACTTTTTGACCCATAATAAGCAGTTTAAATTTACTGAAACGTATATGTATAGTACTAAAAACAACATAAAACAATTATTTAACTAGGCTTCTATATAAACAACGTGTTCTTCACGTATAAAAGGTGTCGTATGGAATAGGTTTACGGGGGTAACCACGTTAAAAACCGGCCAAGTGTGAGAAAAAAAAAACTATAGTTTTTGTATGAGAACCCGGTCAAACATTGGTTTTAAGCTTTTTCTAGTATTAGATGTTATAGAGGCTACTGAAATACATAAGTTGTGAAAATTTTAACTATCTAGCACAATCGCACGGGGGTCTGGAAGCTTTTGAAAATACAACTTTTTCAACTATTTGCATCGCTGTATCTCTGATATAGTGAATCTAAGGAATAAAACGTAGAGACAATTTTTATAGATGAATAGAAGATAAGTAATTTTCTCCTACACACTTTTATGATAAAACTTCCCGTTTCGCTCAAAAGTTCATAAAACTGATATTTGTGACGTTTGACCTTGAAAATTTAATAGTTGCGTACACCCTACCATATGTAGGTTTTGAGACCACTTTTAGGGTGTCAATATCTAAGTATTTACCGACTTACAGCTGGGTATCTCGAATTCCGAGATTCTTGCCTAATTTAAGCTTAAATGACTGGACTACTAATTGAATCGACATGTGTAATTAGTTTCGACATACCAACCAACCAAACCAAAATTGAAAAAGTTATAGGTAAGTGTTTAAAGTTCTGATCGTTTGCACTTTTCATACAAAATGACCGTTGCGATATGACGTCACACCACAACATTACAAAAACAATCTTTTTCGTAATTTTTCCATTCTAGAATATAAATTCATTTTACAAATATATTCAACGTGCCAATATATAATGTCCCATTGTTAAATTGAGACACATTCTCCATTATGTAGTTTTTGTGATGCTATATCAATAGCCAATCTTACGACCTCCCAAAAAGTCCACTCTCGGAGACGGCACTGTGAATAATTTCGATTAACATCGAAGTTCGAGTTACTCACGCCTCTATTATGCCTCCAAACACAATACAGTATTCTCTGTGTTTAGAAGACCCACCGTAATGACAATCAAAGCCGTTCCTATATGTATAGAGTACCTATCCCCGGATTGTCGCTTATCGCTAATGGGCGCGTCAGCAAGCCCGGTCCAGGTGGCAGAATTCTGGACCGAACTATAATTTAAAGTATTCTGCCATCGATAAATATAAGCAGGTATAGTGTCTGTAGGTATGATTCTACCACACCGTTGAATGCCGATTCTACAGGGAAGCGAGTACCTAGATAGCAATGCGATTCGAGGGATTTGCGAAAGTTGCTACTTAATTTTTGTGATATTATTCAGAGATGAAATATGATTCGCCTTTTATTTTTTGATACCCTATTGCGCTGTCCGAAACAAACGTTATCAGAAAGTTGGGAGGTGCTACACCAATCTTTCGTCCGTCATGTCCGAACACAATTATGATATGATGCCAACTAACTTGCCAAAACATTGCGAGTTCCACATTGAAGGAGCATAATAATACTAGATGAGCCAAGATCTTTGACATACAAAATTATTTCTTTATTGTATTACATTTCGCGAACTTCCGTAATGAAAAAAAAAGTTTTCGCAGCTCTCCCTCATACCATGTTGTGAACACTAATAGACTGTATAAACGTAGTTATCATAACAAATAACGATACTATAAAAAGTATACCGATGACAGCTGTCAGTTCTGTCATTTTAAAAGTTCATGTTTTTGGTTAGAATATTGGAAACAAACTGTGTTCACGTTTTTGTTTGAAAATTTTATTAATGTCCACTCAGAAAATAATTGCTGAACATGTCTAAAGTAACCAAAAGGAAACATGTAATGAATGAAGCCCTGTGGGACGATTATGAATTGCCTAAAGAGAACCAGAGTGTTGTGAAAGTACTCAAAAGCAAAGGAAACAATCTTCATGAGGCAAGTTTAGTGTTAATAAAAAGTTTTTAGCAGTCAATTTCAATATTTATACCTTTGTAATAGCAGGTTTAATCATTTTAATATGTTACACCTATCTAAACATAAGAAATTAAATACTGACTCAGTTTTAACTCATGTTGATAAAAGTTTTTGTAAAGTATTGAAACTTTTTAATAAACTGCCTTGTGTTCAAGCAAATCTTTTAACCCAAATAATGATTTCATAATGTTTATAAGTTTGGAGCTAAGGCGTCTTGTTTCATAAAATAATCTTTTATAGGTTACTACACCAAATGGAGAAGAATACCTAGTGTCCATGCCTACAAAATTTCGTAAAAATATATGGGTCAAAAGAGGCGACTACATATTAGTGGAGCCTATTGTGGAAGGAGACAAAGTCAAAGGTGAAATTGTGAAGATAATGAACAAGGACTCGATAAAATATTACAAAGAAAATAATGTATGGCCTAAAGAGTTTGATGATAATAAGGGAGATAGTAAAGCCAATGACGATGATTTATTTGTAAACACAAACAGAGTTCAGGTGACATCTTACAGTGACAGTGCAAGTGACTCAAGTGAGAATGACTCTAGTAGTGATAGTGATGATGAAAGTTGTAAATAAAAATGACTATAATTCCATAATAATACATTTAAATTTTATTTATTCCCTTTAATACAATAATTAAAAACATTTATAGGAGATCTGAATTGTTTAACTATGTTTAATAATACCTTCTGCAACTATTCTATCTTTTGTAACTTTCATTATTCATGAGAGTTCTAAAAGTGAAGAGTACTTATCCAATAAACCTAAAGATACTTTTATCGTAATAATAGAAACAATAACAACAAAAACAAATATGTTATATTTCTTGTCTGCTAGTATTATACCCATCAATCCCCAAGCAACACCGGGTGTTGCGCCATTTGTAATGAATTGCCAATCATATGTCAAGCGGATTTATCTGAAGGATTAATCGGTTTATTTCGTGGTTTATTATGATCATAGATGTGGAAGTCTTAATCTTTAAAGATACTGTAAAATTGCATTATTCACAAATGATATTCTTTCTAACCTTATTATTAACTTAGCATTACATTATATCTATTAGATTAACAACAGAGTACATTTTAGTTTCAAATACTAAAATTATAGATTCAAATACATTTATTAGTCTTATTAATGAAAAATAGTGTGTGTAGGCTACGGGATTATTTTGTGTTTCCAGTTACTTTATGTCTGCATCAATGTCATCAGCCATAATATATTCATAAATCCTCTTTATTAGTTCAACAGACTTCACGTTAGCCCAGCCTTCAGTTTTTATTATCAACTTCGCCTGGCCATCTTTTATGAATTCCAAGGTCAGAAGTTTGAGAGTTTTAGCAGAATGCAGATCTGCCAGCTGCAGTGTCTCAATTGCATTTTCCACTGTCAATTTTTTATGGAGGGCCTCCTCACAAAGGCTTTTGAGACGGCTGAGCTGGTAGTAATCAGCAGCAGCAAGTAATTTCTCTGGAATTTCATCGGCACGGGGAGCCTTGTCACTGTAAATGAAGGTCAATACCTCCATTAATACATCAGACTCCAAAGGTGACTCCACAATGTTCGTGAAACACTCTGTAGTGTTGTGCTCAAAGTGGGCTTTTAGTACAGCACTTCTGCTCGCTAATACTGCCTTGTGGACTTTATATTCTATGCCTTCAGCTGACTTCATCACCACATCAGAAAATAAGCCATTGTTCAAAAGATTCTCAAAATCATTACTTAATTGAACTTCGGGCACATGAGATCTGTCCACTTTTATGTCGTTTGTGACCATGAACTGGAATTTCAGACGTAAACTCCCATCACTTAGAAGGAATATCTCGCGGCCGTCATAACTAGCTATATCTCGTTTAAACAATGTGGCTAGAAACTGCCACTTATTAGCTTGCAATGTGTGGAACTCTCTGATAACGATAGAGCGTTCCTCAAATCGCTTCAAACATATTGTGAGTATAGACTTCAAAAACACTGGTGTTGGAGATAAATAATAAATCTCGATAATATCATTATCTCGTCCCAGGAATTGCATTTTAAGTTGAAACCTAGTGTCTATCAGATCCACAGTGGCATCCTTTGATTTCTCTGTACGAAACTCTCTTGTAGTTTTATTTTCTAGAAGGTTTATGAAGTTTGGCACTGTCCATATTATGGTGTTAATCTTAGTTTGGCCTTCCGTACGGGTTGTATAATTTATGCTAGACATACTTGGCGTTAATTTTTAATTATTTATTTTTAATCCTTTGAAGAAAATTTATAAACTGCTAAACATTACACGAATGAAGCAGCGAGCAATAAATAAATAAAATTCTTAGTGCCACTGCCAGTGACAGGTGGACGACAATAAGAAAATGTGACTTGACATGGACGTTATTATTCTGTTTATAAAGCTTGCTATAAGATACAAAATATTTTTACTTCGTCCCTACTTCCACAGTATTAAACCTAGTTATAATTAAAATTTGATAAGGGGTTTATCTGAATTTTATATTTATTCGATCGATAGTTTTATTGGCGGTTACTTATTGTTCAAATTATTATTTTTATTAAAAAAACTATATACAAACACAAAGCGAAATGATGAACTATCTTTTTAAAAGTCAATCATCAGTCATGGACGTCGATACACACACATCTCGTATCGCATTTTTTCTTTAGGCTGAATCTTCTCAGTTCGGTTATCAGAATTAATCGTCTATCTAATCTATAATGTGTATTTGATTGTAGAATAATCGTGCAGATACATTATCAAGTTGTTATCGTAATGTAACACAGTGACAATTTAATAAAGCGTAACTGTGAGTGCGAGAAACTTAATTTATTGTTTCGTTTGATATATTTGCGTTTCTGATGTGATTTGGTGCTCGCTATGGAGGACTACAAATTTCTCTTCAAAGTAGTACTGGTGGGTAATGCGGGCGTGGGCAAGACGTGTCTGGTCAGGCGTTTCACCCAAGGACACTTCCCACCTGGCCAAGGTGCCACAATAGGCGTCGATTTCATGATCAAGACCGTAGAAGTCGACGGTGAGAAAGTGAAGGTGAGTCGGTGCGGTTCACGTACAATTTCGGTATTGTTATTGCATCATTGTGTTTTCAAGTTCTTTGTGTTTTGATTATTTACTAGGACAGGCCATCTCATATTTCAACACTAGTCTAGTGTAATTGTATGTTTGGATATCTAATTAATTCGTTGTTACATTCGACATTATACCAAAGCCGCTCTAAGTTGGCCGATTTGACACTTTTTATTTTATATTTTGCATTTATCCTTGTTAAGAGGAACATATTTAGCGAATCATAAAGAACAACTTTTAAAAATAAGACGTTATTTCAAAATGTCAAATGTACCTAATTATCTAATTATTTGTCTTTTATTACCTAAAATAATTGAATTATAAAAAGAAATCGTAAAATGTCCACTCTGTATTACGCTTTTACAAGGTTACGCCGTTTGACACGTTTTCATAGTGACGTAATGGGTAATACTCACTAGGTATTTTTAGAAATAGGATGAAGGATTTAATAATTATTGTTTTTAATAATAATTTTAAATAAGAAACTTCAATTCAATCTTCTGGATGTGAATAAATGTTTTTAATAAAAAATTGTTATAATAGGGTATTTGACTATTTTTTTATTTTGATATAGTTGGATGGACCACTCGAACACAAAGACACTGTTGAAAGTATCACTTTGATATCTGGATAACTCAACGAGATATTACAATTTTAATTGCACATTAATTGGTCGAGCTCAAAAATGCTCCATACAAACGTCGACTGGCGTGTGACGTCACACGCTAGTTTGTTGTATGCAGCGCCTAAGAAGTTTGTTCGGTAGGTTCATCAAAAGTTGCGTTTATTGATATGTTTTCATAATGAAAGATGTGACTAATTCTGTTATTAATAAGATGAAAAAGAAATTTTAAATGATTTTCGCAATTTTGTAGTCTCATTTCGCTAAAAATTTAAGTTTCGTTTTCATTAATAATATTGATTTACATTAATCTTACTGATTTTCATAAAAATGGCAAGCATAACAACCACAGTCGAATACCCTATTAGACCTTGTTTGGTTATAAAGTGGAAATAACTGTTACTTATATACTTCGGCAATTTTACCGTCGTCCCTCACTAGTGCAGTCAGTCTGACATGTGTCAAATCGGCCAACTTAGAGCGGCTTTGGTATAATTCATTAGACAGGCTTTTAGCAACAAATTTGGGTTTTGAAACAATGACTTAAAAGTATACACATAATTGCTTAATTATTGACTTGGAACGCACAGCATGCACATACATGTGTCAATGTGATCTATTTGCAGTATAAATCATCAGTTTATTGCTGCAAGTAATGGGCGAGCAATTTTTAAATGCAATTAGTTACTACAATAATGATAACTTAACAATAACTGTAATAAACATTTAACTTTATAATGTATAATGACACACCATGCAGTTATAAAACATGATACAAAAAATGTATAGCTATGTAGTTTTTTCTAATCCAATGGTGATAAGAGCTTTTAGCCTTGTCATTATTCAGAATTTGTGGGGAGTGGCAAGTACTCACCCCTAAATATTATGTCCGGTAATACAAAAGAGATTTATATATAGATAAATCTCTTTTGTGTCCAAGAGTAATCTACTGGCCTAAAAATATGTGTTTAACTATCTTTTATTGGGAAATGTGCATATAAAATACTTTGACAATTTTTTAATACCTACTACTTTAATCTTTTGCACATAGGTATCACAAAAATTGTCTGAACAGTTTAAGAAAATGAACAAAATAAAAAAATTAAGGGCCCTTTATCCTCTCACAAACCGACAATGCCTATGAAATTTTTTTAACGGTAGCAAAACTGCCAAGCAGCTGGTTTTGTACATTTACCGAGAGGTTTATCCATTTCATGCCTAATATCTATCTGTATGTTTATATTTTAATTGCAGCTACAAATATGGGATACAGCAGGACAAGAGAGGTTCAGGTCAATTACTCAAAGCTACTATAGATCAGCACATGCACTCATACTTGTGTATGACATATCTTGCCAGCCGACATTTGATTGCCTACCAGATTGGCTCCGGGAGATTGAGGAATATGCCAATAATAAAGTTCTTAGGATATTAGTTGGTATGTAAAATGTTTAAATTTGTTTTTCTACATTCTAGGAATTTTAAGTAGTGGTCTTTGAAAAATACTATTGTCGTCCCTACTAAGTATATATCTAGTAAATTTAACGATAGAAATCTAGCAAAATATCTGATTTGCACCCTCCTGACCCAGAGTAAAATCTGACTGGCCCAGATCCTGGGTATGCCTGTATGCATGGTTGTGATTGTATCTATTATTACTAGCCATGCAAAATAGGTGCCATGATGTCGAGTTGTGGATATCAGCCCGTTGCACCATTACCATTACTATACTTTAGCAACAAAAGCATTTTGCATTTACAAAAATATTGAGCTTTAAACTTTCCAATGTATTCCTTTAATTTATTGTTTTAATCCTACATAGGCTCTGAACCGGGGCAGTCACTTTAATTTTTGCATACTGAACATAACATAGTATGACAGCACAACTCCATTATCTGAAGAAACAATCTGTTAATCATGATTACAGGAAACAAAACAGACAGAGAAGACAGGGAAATACCGAGGCATATCGGCGAAGACTTCGCCCAGCGCCACGGCATGTATTTTCTGGAAACTTCGGCCAAAGAAGCAGAGAATGTTGAGAGGCTGTTTATGGAGATAGCTGTAGAACTTATGGAGGTAAGTTGTACATTCGACACGAGGGAATCTTTCGCTATTTTGACTGTTAGTCACACAACATGTTACTCCCACGAAAACTGTAACAATCAGTAGTGAAAGTTAGCTCTTTAGCAGGCCATAGTAATATACTCACCTTTGGATCTTCGTCGCTAGGAAAAACGTCTGTACCCTTTAACTTAGTAAAGTTGGGCAAGCATGATAATAGAGTAATAATAAGACAAAAATTATAAATTATGATGACTAAAATCAGTGAGTTCAGAGAGAGAATCAGTATTTGCATGAAGTTTGAAGCAACTTTGTTCATGTTTCAGCAAGCGAAATGCAAGGAGTTGCCGAAGTACGACGGTAGCCTAGGGCCCATCAATGGTAAGACCACATCAGTCGGGGACAGTTCCTGTTGCCTTCGCTAGTGAAACTGACGAATTTATCTCCTGATATTATTACTACCTTTGGCTCTCATGGTTTCGCGAATTGCGATCTTCTGGTCAATTGGGCCTTATATTATGGTCGACGGGTTAAATTTAAGAGAATATAATATTTTGAATTGGTTCTAGAGGTACATAATATAAGTGATGAGCCACAGAAAGTTCATCATGTTCATGTATGTCTTTTGTCCAATTTGATTTGTTGTACGCAAGATATATTTGAAACTAACTTGTTTTGAAAGTACTAAAAATATTTGAAACCATTTGGCCAGGTGTTTAGTGTACTTTGAATTTCTTATACCTAAGGTTGGATATGTAAAAATATTTTCGCTTGACATATGAAGAGATTGTCTTAACATATAACTTGAACACTGTAGTGCTCGACTGGAGATTATTTTATTTCGGTTTTTGTACTAAGTACAATTAGGTTGTTATAATGGTTGTGCCACATATGTTTTGCACTCAAGTATGGAAACGATGTCAGAAGGAAGAAACCCAAGTTGGGACTATTAGGGATTGATAGAACTTCATTTGTTTATTAATATGGGGTTGAACATTTTTTTTTAATAATTATTATTTTAGGGCGCCACTAAATGTGCCCCAATTCGCGGACTTGTGAGACCGAGTGTAGCGTTTGTGCGCTGTGGTATTTTTATAGAGGATCATTTGTAACAGGTCTTTTTATGTGATTTTATAGTAATATAGCTTTTATGATTATAAAGCATGGCTTTCAGTTGATTGGTACTGTCGTTGTCTCCATTTTACTTCTATGTTGAAGTCTTATTTTCAGTTAATGTTATTTTAATTTATTATGTATCTATAAGACACTAGCAGAAAATAATGGTGGATAAGTATTTTCACAGATAACATAACTATACAGATACCCCATCCCATACATTAAAACGTAGACATCATAACTCGGGCATCTCACGCGCCATGTCTGTTTTCCGTCTTGCACACCAGACGTCGCTAGCGAGAGCGAGCCATTCCCATCCAGTGTAAAAGCATGTCGAAAAAGCACATCAAAAGATGTCGCTGTAAAGGCTCCCCAAACAGCTTTACTATTTTTTATAGGGTCGCGGAACGACATAACGCGCGCGCGAGTAACCGAACCTCACACAAGAGCAGGGTTGCCTCCTTTAAGGAAAACGTCTCGCGCGCAAAATTCAAAGGACTGACTACTGCGACATAGTGTGAAAGTGTACCAAAACCATATGTTCGTGAAGCGAAGCTTCGAAGCTGCGTGTCACTTGTACAAAAGGAGTTGTGAGGGCCTTTTTCGATAGAACAATGATTGTTAGGTACATTATTTATTAGAACATTTTAATCAATTATTATTATTTTTAATTATTGTATTGAAACAGCTAAGTTAATTATTAAATTAATAAATATTGTTATGTAAATTATTACATAACAATAATAATTTACTAATTTACATAACAATATTTATTAATTCAATATTGATGAGTCATTATTATTGTCGTTTTAATTTAATAAAAACGTCAATAATAAAATAGCAGAGAGCGTGCACTTAATATTTTAATCTGTGTAGCAGCGCCGTGTGCGCGCGGCAGCCCTCTTGAGTTTTAAAGCAAGCGCGGCCCGGTCGTCGATAGGCTATCATCGCGCGCAAGTACATCGTGCCGCGCGAGAGGCGGACGTTGTACTTGCGCGCGGACTTCAGGCTTTGTTAAAATGTATTTAAAATAAAGTTGTTATTTTATGATGCGTAGTGAACCATTGATTTAAATTAAATTGTAATGGTGATTTATGACAATGCAGCAATAGGGTATTTGACAGTGGTTGTTTTCCTTCCCATTTTTATAATATCGAATCGAAATTATAAAAATGGGAAGAAAAATCGAATAAGATTTAAAAGCAAATCAATATTATTAATGAAATGGAAACTTAAATATTTGGCGAAATGAGACAGCAAAAGACATTTAAAGTTGGGTGGGCAAGTCCATTTCAAAATTGCGAAAATCATTTAAAATTTCGTTGTCATCTTATAAATAACAGAATTAGTAACATCTTTCATTATGCAAACATATCCATAAACGCAACTTTTGATGAACCTTCCGAACAAACTTCCTAGGCTCTGCATCTGCATACAAAGAACTTGCGTGTGACGTCACACGCCAGGGGCGGTTTGTATGGAGCGTTTTTGAGCTCGCCCAAATAATGTGCAATTAAAATTGTAATATCTCGCCGAGCTATTGAGATATCAAAGTGATACTTTCAACAGTGTCTTTGTGTTCGAGTGGTCCATCGAACTATATCAAAATAAAAAAATAGTCAAATACCCTATTCTAGAATGTACTTAAAACGAGAAGATACTTAAAAGTTCACGATAGAAGAAATTCGAGTTATTGTGTTAAATAATATCTATATCATGTAAAAATTATAATATAATATTTCTTCTCTGGATGGCTGATTGGTTCGATGGCGTATTGGATAGTGCCCCTGTCTCATGCGTCAAGAGTCGTGGGACTCGTGGGTTCGATTCCCACTCGGGTCAAATATTTGTTTAATCGAACATCGTTGTTTGCACCGTGTTTGGTGTGCTATTTATAGGTATACGTATTTTAAAGGTTATTTGTGATTTGTGATACGACTACTTACCACGGAATGAACACAATGAAAGTGATGTTGTATGATATTTATTTTATTTGAAGTATATATTTTTTGAGCAAAAACTCGAAAAATATTTAAAAAAGATTGTTATGCCCAATTATAAATAGTCGAATATTTTTATTTGTCTAAAACAACAAATGCTATGCTATTCAAAGCTCTAATGTAAATTTATACATCTAATTTCTATTTATTTATCTATTTAAACGAGGACCCTGTTCAGGCGGGGTCAAGAATGCGATTTTTTTCCAATTTTTAAACTAGATAGTTGAATAGTTTTTGTTGCGTTAGGGAATATTCATTCCTACAATGCGGAGAAATGTTACAAAATATTAATCTAAGGGAGAGATAAATCATTCTTGTAGTTGATAGTCAAGTAACTCTTCTTTTCTATATTTTCTTTTTCAAACAAAATAAATTAAATAATCTAGAATTATAATTTATTAAATATTAAATATACGCGAACAACGCCATCTAGTTGATGACTGACTGTGGTCATTTTTTGAACTAGATGGCGTTCTACCAAATTAGCACTCGCGAAAACTACAATTTTTATTGAAAATTTAAATTTATGAAAATATTTATCTAAAAGGGTTTTAATTTATTTGATTATGTATTATTATATTTTTTAAATACTAGCTTATATATTTTTAATGGTTGGATTTATCGTTTTCTGGGATTTGCATAATCATCATCAACGAATGAATACTCGTAGCGCCATCTGTTGTAGTTTTGGGAATATCACTTTCAATGTATGGGATGAGACCCATGGTATTGTGAAATAAATTATTAACGTTAAATATTATATCACAATCATCATGTTGCAATTAGATAGTGAAACTTAGAAAGAAGTACATACCAGTTAGATTTGTTGAATGGATAGATAAGATAAATCGTTGAAATAAAATGCTTCGTTTAAGGTTAAGGCTTAGTTAATTCATGTGTATTAATGGGAGACTGAAACGAAAAATGCGATCTCTTTATAAAAATACCATATAAATGTATTTTGTAGTGTTTGAGATCATTCCACTCGCTTTAAGGCCATGATGGCTTTGCAATGTCATGGTGGTGTTATTACCATGGGTACGCCGAGGGTAGTTGGAAACCCTTAGATGAAATTATCTTAGACTCTGTAACGCCATATTAAAAAGAATTATGTATTGTCGAAATCAAGACAATACATAATTCTTTTCCCATTTTCCCTAATCAATCGGCCGCGCAGATAATGTCATCTATCAGACAATGGGCTCATAATAACTTCACGACCGTAAATATTATTGAACCCCCTGTTCAAATGACATCTAAAATATATATATGCAGTAATTACAATATAATTACCTCTATAATAACTTATTTTTTGTCGTAATACTGACGTGTATCTGGAATTGGGGATGCTAGCATCATATAAGGGCATATTCATATCATCATGTCACCACATCACGAATCTGTCAATTTAAATAGGGTAGTAACACATTTCAGACCATTTTGCATATCAATTATTGTATCTATTTGTTGATACAATAAAGTAAAGACTTGAGAGTTGAGACCAAAATAAGTATACTTGCTTTGTACTGTAGTAAGATAATGTAGGTACATAATGTAGGTCGTTTATGATGGGTGGGAGAGGGAGGCAATTTAAAATAATATAATTATGGAAAATGTAGCGTATAAATGCGAGTTACAAAAAGATGTATGTAATTATAGGAAGAAAATAAATAGGCTTGGCAAAGGTGCCAGTTACATTCATTATATAGCTTCAATCAATTGTCGATACATTAAAGTGTTTATAGTACTCTCCTTGTCTTATCCCAGTACCCCAATACCTTAGGTATTGGCCTAATACCATTATTATTATTGTATGGCGGTGTGTATGGCACATCTTATTATGTAATGTCTATTACAAATGTATCTGAATTTGCATTGCAGAATTAGGTGGATGACTCTTAATAGCTAGTTTTAACCTTTATTACACTGACCCAACATAATAAATTTATTTGCTGGGAAGAAAGTTTGCTAGTAGAGTGAGTAAAATTTTGTCCCTATGTTATCATTA
The DNA here is from genome assembly GCA_039566165.1 of Maruca vitrata. NCBI lineage: Eukaryota > Metazoa > Arthropoda > Insecta > Lepidoptera > Crambidae > Maruca > Maruca vitrata. The sequence continues at coordinate 11,771,585 of CM076930.1, forward strand.
CCAATTATAATATAGTGATAGAATATTGTTTCATTCCCACTAGTTCTATTATGCTATGCAGCTCCACTCCACTACATTTAGTTCCACTAATTGCAGGGGAACTGCGAAGTAAAACTAGTGGGGATGTACCAAAATAAGAATTATACGCTAGAGCATTCACTGTCATCGGTCTTCGTCAATCTATGTGATTTGCTAGCTAGGGTTTTAAGAGTATTAAGGTCACCAAGGTTGTACCAATTCTATCTACTCTGTGTCTACCTTACTGTTTATTTTTTCAAATCATTTCGCATAGTATATCATCATGATCTCACTTAGATACATTTTAGAACCACCATGACGTTGCAACACCATAAATAAGTTAATCTTGCTGTTGCAATTTCGTTACATTGTAATTATAAAAATATAGTGTTAATTAGACGCCCCGTGGAATGGTTATAGGGCGTATAGGTTGTAAACTTGCTGAAGTACTATTTAGTAGAACGATTACTAGGAAAACTTTACAGTTTCATTGTAATAATATGCTAAGGAATTGGTGTGGTCAAGGAAAATGAATTTGATAAAATATGTAGCCATTTAACAGGTTTACACTACATAATGTAGTGAATAAAAAAAATACCAATTGAATTTCCTGTAATGTCTACTTTTTAGACATTTTACCGATTAATTTTGCATTATATTCAATCCAAAATCACGAAGTAGGTAGATAAGTAGTTACATACTTAGTGATAACTTTGATAGCTCTAGTTCCTATAATCAAAAAGAAAGGCTGGGTGTATTCTCGTGAAATTTTTAGCGTGTCTCCATTGTCCTTGATTAATTTTTATAACATACTTCAAAATAGTATTTCAAATTCGTTTTGTTTCGTTTATGTAATGAATATAATTTTATTCATATTTATTAGCATGTGTCTTAATAATTAGTAACACAACGCATTTTAGTAAAGCAAATAAAAGTAACTGTAGGCTAAGTGGCATAAAGTTGTACTGAATTAACTTTTAAATAAGAAAATCATTCTTACCAGTTGCTTGGCTGTCTGCTGAACTATCAGCGCCTTACTAGGAATTCATCGGATTTAACTATGTAACTTTTGCTTGCCTATGAAATGGAGAATATTATAAATGCTGAAGAGTGGATATTTTTTGTTATTGTTGCTTTTATTATGATTTAATTACAGCCATCTATTTATCATCAAATTTATTTATGATTTTTAAAAATATAATGTTATTTGAAATTATTTTTTTATAAGTTTCTGATTGTGTACCGACCAAAATGCAGCCGGAAGTATCACTTGACAGGGAGTCGAATCTGTTATAATTGGCTTGTCGACAGGGCTGGCCGTTTCGATATAAAAAAGGCCGGAGTGGGTAGTCCGAGCTTTAAATTGGCTAAGCTCCAGGTATATCCCTACCCTAGTTTATACCCTTACATTTATAATTAATTATTCGCAGCCTAATATATCGAGCCTGCCAGGTCAGTGGGCTTGCTAACTGTACCTACTCATATATAACAAGTTCACAATTTATTATATTGTAAAACAATTCAAATTGATTTGTCTTTTGTTTCATTTTATATACCACTTGTAATAATAAAGTCCCCCTCATTATGTGTTCATACATTGTTGTATTTGTACTTACACAACACATCACAATTTTATTATAATTAATAAATATTTTTATAATTTACATATCTACGTGATAGTATTTTAGTAAGGAAGTTGTTAATTTTAGCTAGATTTAACAGTATATTTATTATTGTTTTTAGGTGTCTATTTTGGGATTTTATATTATTGTACGGTTTTTTATCTTAACATCACACTAACTTTTAAAGCACTTTGATGTGAGATGGTTTTTTATATATTTTGTAGTAGAATTAATTCATGTTGATTATAATGTTGTGCAATACAGTTAAGTATAGTTATTTTATGTACTGTTGACATTCTAAAGGCTTTAGCGGTGTAATAAACACTAGACAATAGTTTAATAGTTAGATATGGTTTGTATAATATGCTTGTACTGTAATATCTGTAATTGATGTTAAAATGTTGAATTATTAAGACCAGTTTAGATTTGATTGTATTTGTGATAAATTGGAAAGAAATGTAGCAAAGTTAATATTAGCCCTGATGACATGATCCTGCAGGTCAAAATGTGCATTGCCTCAAACATGTTTCATCATCTCATACATACAAACATACATAAAATCACGCCGTTTTCCCAGAGGGGTAGGCAGAGATCACTTCCAGCGATCCACTTTTCACCTCTGTGGGAAACGTGACGTGACGGGTTGTGGACCACGTCGCCGCCATTCTGCCTTGTGCATTGTTTTAACAAGGTCATTGCGTTCCCACGAATCATCTCATAATACCTACATTACGTGAATTTGTCCTAGTGGTGCGGTGCTTAGCCTTCTGTGTAAAGGCCTTTCGAATGTCGACAGAATTTCAAAATTATTGCCATTGTAGACTGTATTTTGTGCAATGTGGAGTACTAAAGGGTATTTGACTAGCAACAGACAAACATTGGATCTGAAATATTACTTATTGATGTTTCATAATTAAATTAAATTCTCACCAAAGAAAAGGAATTATTGTAATACTCGCATAAATAAATGATCACTTTGGATACCTTTTTGTTTTATTTACCTGGCCAAAAGTAAGCAACTGCCTTTCTCATAAAAGTGCAAATAGGCCTAAGTACCGTGGGGTCCGTAGGTAAACAACTTAAAGAAGTAGGTATCTATTGGTGGTATTGGTATTCAAGGGCGCGAGGGGAATTTGATTTACCCCTCCCCCCTCACTAAAATTGGTTACCACTGGACCAGAAACTAGGTAGGTACGCCCCATGTGGCTGAGATTAATTTGGTTAAATTTTGACTCTGTAAATTATAACTTTGGTAAGGATGATGGATTTTGAATTGATTTAAACCTATTAAATATGGTTAACGGCTTGTCCGATTTGAATGATATTTCTGTATGCGTTTGAGTGGCGCCCTGGATTGTTTAGATTCACAAATCAGCCCGGCAGATGGCGCTGATTGAATGAAAAAACATGTGATCTCGGAAACGGCCACAACGTTTTCGCTGAAATTTGATATGTGGGGGTTTTCGGGGACGAGAAATCGATCTAGCTCAGTCTTAGATATACCCGAAGCGAAGCGAGGGCGGTCCACTAGTTGTAACTCTGTCTGTCTTTACGCTTTCACGCATAGAGTACTGAACCGATTTAAATCAGATATAAGTAGTCCAGAGCCTGAGAAAGGACATAGGCTACTTTTTAAGCGACTGCGCTATAAAGAAGTAATGTTTTAGCCGTTAAACATCTCTACGCGGACGAAGTCGTCACAGCCCAAACCACTGGACTTATCGAGATGAAATTTGGCATGCAGGTAGACGTTATGGACGTAGGCATCCGTTAAGAAAGGATTTCCTGATATTCCCACGGGAACGGGAATTTACGGGAAAATCCTTTTGTATGAAAAATATTAACCGCATAAGTTAGACGCTTGAAATTTGGCATGCAGGTACCTTAATAAATTTAAAGCTTAGTTGCAACATGATGTAGTAAAATTCCCACGGGAACGGGAGTAATAGGGAAAAAAGTTTTGTATCAAAAAATCTTAACCGCGTAAGATAGATGATTGAGATTTGGCATACAGGTACCCTAATGAACGTAAAGCTTACTTGCAAAGCGATATTACGAAATTCCCAGGGGATCGGGAGTTATTGGGAAACAACGCCTGTATGTAAAATCCTGTAGTCCACGCGAACGAAGTCGCGGGCACAGCTAGTGTTATCATCATATTATGATCTCATTCTTTTGGAATTAGATTTTGACTTTAAATATTGTTTTAATTAATTTAGTAAAAAACCGAAGTTAAATTATAGTGTAAAACGGAACGTTAACAGCATAGTGTTTCACAAAAAAAATCGATTAATTCAATCGAGTATTGACTTGACTTGTCTATTAATCGACAATACAAACGCATTAAAAGCTAGCGGAACTTGTAAGATGCACAATAAAGCAACAGTAAGATAATCTCGGTCGACAAATAGATTAACTCAAAATGATAATGAAAAGAAATATATGTGTAAAGAAATGACGCGCAAAGTGTTGCTATTTAAACGCAATGAACTTTATTTACAATATTGGTTGACTGTTTTGTGAAGGTATTTAAATGTGGACTTTACTTCCATGAAAATGGCAGAATATTCATGGAATGAAATTAAAATTCATGCTTTGCTCAAATCTACTACATCGATATATAATCGAGTTTGCTCAACTTTATGACGTTTCCAATGTTTACCCTTATCGATCGACGACACTAATGTCGCTTTGAAATGGCCGACGTTTAGGGGGAGTGTCTTACGGAAATTGGGATTTCTGAATATTTTTTACGCGATAATGTGAGTAATCATCCGTAAACTGTTAGTCTAGTGATAAGTGTATAGAGGCAATAAGAAGTTTCGGTGAAATTTAGTGGCACACTTAATTTAGACCATTTCCGGTGTTGCAGCCGGCCAACTATTCAAAACAAAAGGTGTTTTCGGATAAACCAGTATTTTTTCATTCATATGAATCAGATATTATACCAATAACTATGAAAAATTAATTTTGATGCTTGGTGATAATAATAGAACTTTAAAATAAATGCCCCGTATTGTTATAAGCAATGATTTTAGTGCTTTCTCTGTGCTCAATCAATTCGAAGTTTTTTTAGTCTTACGAGCCTGTTTCGTTGAAATATAGGTATTAAATGTGTTGAAAATCAAGTGTATGTGATACTGTGATGACTGTATTAAACTGTGTGTATATTAAAACTTAAAACTAGAAATTTATAAAAAGGCTTTATGATATTTGTATACTTAATATAATTTTTTGTCAATTTCTTGTTACAGATTATTTATTGCATTATATATTCTAACATTCCAATAACAGAAGACTGATTAACTTTTTAAAAAGTGGATAAAAATGGCTTGGCGTTTTAAAGCCTCTAAATACAAAAATGCGGCACCAATTGTGCCTAAACCGGAGATGTGCATTAGAGATATCTGTGTGGGCTCGTACCAGACATATGGGAACAATATTTGCGCGTCGGCTGCCTTCATGGCATTCAACTGGGAGCATGTGGGCTCCAGCATGGCTGTTCTGCCGCTTGATGACTGCGGGCGGAAGAGCAAAACCATGCCTTTGCTTCATGCACATTCAGATACCATAACTGACATGGAATTCTCGCCATTCCATGATGGCCTGCTTTTGACTGGCTCTCAAGATTCTTTGGTAAGTGAACAGACATAATGTTCAAAATGAACAAAGTATAGAATAAACAGTATCTTGTAACCTAGATGTCCAGTGATGCATTGGAAGCAGATTTTGCCTTTCCAAAGCATATTTCGCAAATGAGATACAAAAGAAATTAATTTGTTACTCTGGTGCACCGGTTGATGGAGATTTATTAGATATCATATTTCTTTGTAACATATTCTAGTAATAAACTAGATTTCAAATATTTTCATTTTAAAGTAGAAATACTCCATAGGTTATTGACTTGTTTTACCTTATTTACAGAATTAAATTCTCCACAAATAGATACTGTAATGGTCCAATTAGTGGTAATTTGTATGTGTCGGTAATTAGTGACACTATGCTTATCTATGAGTCATTATTATTTAAAGGTGAACCTTGAAAAAGGAATGCATGTTAGCTTTCTATATTTTATCTCACTGTTTTGTTTTGATGTTTGAATTTATTGAAAAGAATGAGCTCCTATGAATAAGTAACTATCACACATTTATACTGAAGTAAAAAGTCAAAGGTAGATAATACATTTTAATAATAAAGTCTATTTCCCTTTTGATGCATTATTGATATGGATAACTATCCACCAACCCAATACCAACTGGTAATTAACAAGATATTTCACAGGTGAAGGTTTGGCACATTCCTCCAGAAGGTCTGAAGGAGTCCTTATCAACTCCGGAGTGTACACTCTCTCAGAAACAGAGAAGGGTGGAAAATGTGGGCTTCCATCCTGTGGCTGACGGGCTGATACATGTGGCTTCGGGCCATGAATTAGCCCTGTGGGACTTGACTAAGCAGAAAGAAGCTTTCGGTAAGTTTAAAGAAACATAAAAATTAGTCTAGTATGACAAAAGTGTAAGCCATACACTATTTTTAATCTAAGATACCTAGCTATTAGTAGCTATCTTACTGTGACTATATATGTAACTCAAAGATACTGATAATTTTAGCACAATTCTTTATCAAAATGAGATGTCTGAAATCTTATCTTGAAAACCATTTTCAGGCTGTGAGGCTGATCTCGATGGAACAAAATATTTTTGTGAATAGATATGAATTTTTGTGCTGAATATCTGCTATAATTTAATGTACACTTATATGCAATATAACTGTGTACCAAATGATAAAAATTTTTATTACTGGGATCACATTGTTTATGAAATTAAATCAATAATAATAATTATTGTTGTACTTTGCAAACTCATGAAAAAAGATAGATATCTTTAAAAAAATAGCCAGTAAAAGATACGAGCTGCATACCGACTGACCCGCCTAAAATCGTACACATCAAATTGACTTAACACAAAGTCTACAATTTCTTATCATGTGTATAGGTTTTTCACGAGGTATTTTCTCAACAAAAGGTAGGAATGGTAGGCGCGCCGAAGTGCATTTACACGGCCGTAAAGAAAATAGTGTTTTATTAACTTATCTTAAAGTCGTAATTGCATGCTCGCGCATCCGTGAGCATGCGACCGGATTGAAGATGTATCAGTAAGTACAACTTTAGGAACTGTTAATAAAATAGTAATTTCTTGACGGCCGTGTAAATGCGCTGCGCGCCGCTTTACTACCTAAGAGTGTCAAATAAACTACATAATGTATTTCAAATTTCATAATACATGCTGGCCAATTCAAAATGAGGTAATTGCAAACTAATTCAAAACCACCAAGTCAGTCTAGTCTGTTTAAGTCTAAAGGTGAGAGCCATCCGCTCCCCCGCAAGTCCGGTGATGATGACGAGGCTACTCCAAGCGTACTACGTAAGCCAGTTCGAAAAAAAAACAGTTTAAAGCGCTCGTACAGTCAACAGGGACCATGCTGAGGTGATCCAGTCGACGTCGTGGAAGAAGGACGGCCGTCTCCTCGCCACCTCATGCAAGGACAAGAAGGTCCGAGTGATCGACCCGCGTGCCGCCGCGCCCGCTCTCGAAGTGGCCAATAGCCACCAAAACATCAAAGATAGCCGGATAGTGTGGCTCGAGGACCAGGATAGGATCCTTACTACCGGTGAGTGCTGATTTTTTATTTATTTTATTGCCATTTGCTGTGCAGTAGGAGTGGCCAGCTCCTTACTACTTACAAAGATAAAGAGGTCCGAGTGATCGCCCCTTGAGGTGGCCAACAGCTACCAGAACATCAAGGACAGCCGGATAGTGTAGCTGCTGTGTTAGTGCTGAATTTTTCTATTCTAAAACAAATAATTTGCTTTAGAAAATTAGTAAGGAAGCCTTTAAGCGCGAGTCTGACACGCACATGGCTTCTATTTTATTTTATTGCCTTCTCGTCTCACGACTCGTGTAGCGTGTTTGTTATAGGCGTTACGCCATCTCTTTTTCCTTCCCTTTTCATCGACATATTTTATAATACGTCCAACAGTATACGAAAGTGGGTTGATGATGATGATGATGTTGTTATAAAAAAAAAAAATTTTTTTTGCTGGTCACCAGGTTTCGACGCGGCGCGCCTCCGCCAGATCATGATCCGCGACGTGCGGAACCTCTCCCAGACGCAAAAGACCCTCGAGCTGGACTGTTCCACCGGCATCCTGATGCCGCTGTTCGACCCTGACACCAACATGCTGTTCTTGGCCGGCAAGGGGGATACCACCATACTCTACATGGAGCTCACCGATAGGGAGCCGTTCTTGATCGAGGGCTTGAGACATTCTGGTGAGAGTTTTAAAAAATTTTGGGTTCCGTAGCCAAAGTCCTGTCCGTTCATCCGTCCGCTGGTAAAAAAAAACGGCGGTAGCAAAGTTGTAGGCCTAATAATTTCTCGTGTGTATTTCTAAAAAGAAAAAAGGAACATGCTTTACTAATACTAAAATACAATAATTGTAAACTATATACGGGAAATAGTAAGACAGTAAAATGAACAACCATATTGTGTTCCCAGGCGAGCAGACGAAGGGCGCGTGTCTAGTGCCGAAGCGCGCGCTGCGCGTGATGGAGGGCGAGGTCAACCGCGTGCTGCAGCTCGCCGGCGCCAGCGTCGTGCCCATCATGTACCAGGTGCCGCGCAAGGTGAGAGCAACGCCATCTGTTGGCGCGGTGCGGTATCGACTTGTTACTGGCAATATACCGGGGGCCGCGCAAGGACGGAGCGCCATCTGTTGGCGCGATGCAACACCGACTTGTTGCTCACTAGCAATATTCCGGAGGCCGTAAAATGTGAGGCAGCGCCATCTGTCGGTGCAACGCGGTATAGAGTTGTTACGCTAGAGCTAACGACGGATTAGGCCCCGCCAGCGTCGTGCCCATCATGTACCAGGTGCCGCGCAAGGAGAGGCGACGCATCAGTTGGCGCGGTGCGGTACCGACTTTTTACACAAGAGCAAACTAAAGGCTGATGCATACGTTGAGGCAGCGCCATCTGTCGGCGAGCCGCGCTACCGAGTTGTTACGGTAGAGCAAACGATGGATTAGGCCACGCCAGCGTCGTGCCCATCATGTACCAGGTCCCGCGCAAGGCGACGCGACGCCATCTGTTGGTGCGGTGCGGTACCGACTCGTTACTCACTAGCAATATACCGAATGTCGCACAAGGTGAGAGCGCCATCTGGCGGTGCAAAGCGGTACCGACTTTTTACACAAGAGCAAACTAAAGGCTGCTGCATACGTTGAGGCAGCGCCATCAGACGGTGCGACGCGGTACCGAGTTGTTACGCTAGAGCAAACGACGGGTTAGCCCCGCTAGGAAGGCGTATCCTACGCACGCAGAATCTTCTTGTCTCTTCTATTCTGATCTAATTGTCTTTTTCAACCGGTATGTGTCTTTTAGATGCAATTTACCGTTTTCCAGTATGTCGCCAACGTTGCGAATACAAACGTCCAAGTGATGACATAATAAAAGTACTAAACAAATTCAATAACATTATCTAGTTTGCCAACCAAATAATTATTTAGTACACAGTACTAACATACTATTACCTCCTCAGAGCTACCGGGAGTACCACGCGGACTTGTACCCGGACACGAGTGGTAGTGTCACGTACCTCAGCGCGCCAATGTGGCTCGCCAACCAGGATTGTCCGGTGCCCAACATCTCGCTGCACCCGGACGCTAACAATTGCACCCAGGTACGTCCCTACCAGAGACAAAGACCCAGCAACATTCTTCTATTTTTTTACCTGACTTAGGATGATGGCTTGGAGTAGCCTCGTCATCATCACCGGACTTGCAGGGGAGCGGATGGCTCTCACCCCTAAACTACACCCCATCGTCATCATCATCAGCCCATAGCAGTTCACTCCTGGACATAGCCTCCCCCGTATACTCGCCAATCCCGTCTATCTTGTACACCCAAACGATAACGTTGGATAAATATCTAGGGATGAGAGTCATCCGCTCCCCAAAAAGTCTGGTGACGATGACAAGGTTAATCCAAGCCATCATCGTATGTCAGTTAGGAAAGATGCCCCAAAAGCTCGCGAGAGCATGGACGACATAGACTCATACTTTTGGGAACGGCCTATCCGGAATCAGAAGACCTAGAGACATTGCATCCACAATTTTGGGAGTTACTGTGAGAGCCAGGGGTAACACAAAATATTGCTATGGTCGAAACCCATTCACATTACCGCACACGGTCTTACACACACACAATAACATTATGATATGTCACGTATACGTAACATCGTAATACTTATAATCATCCGAATTCCCGATTTTTTTAGAGTATTATTATGTTTCAATTAAATAGAATGCTATGATTGTTAGTTCAGTAATTGAGTTTGAAACAGGTATGCATTTAAGCAAATAAAGTGCATTAAATACATACAAAAATATTTTGGTTTCGTTTAATTGTGTATATGTTATAGGCAATGTGTATAATTCAGGCATTCTATACAATGCCTAGGAAATGTATAGAATGCCGAGGTTGCTTAGGCAATGTATGAAATGATACTCAATGTTTGAAGTATTTCACACTTTACCTAGGAAATGTATAGAATACCTAGGCATTGTATAGAATGCCGGTTGAAGCTTAGGTAATGTATTTAATAGATTTTTCTTCTCCGTAATTTGGTTAGTTAGATAGCCAACTGCCTCGTTGGTCTGTTGGTAGCAAGTACTGCGTTAGGACCGAGAGGTCCCCGGTTCTATTCTGGGGTCGGGCAAAATTTGTACATTTTTTCTGTAATGATCTTACTCAGCCCGGAGTTACGAAGTTGGCGATTGAACGCCCGTGCCTCGGAAAGCACGTTAAGCCGGTGGTCCTGCGCCTGATCTCTCATCGGTCATGTCGGATTGCCGTCTCACCGAACTATGAGAGTAAGGGAACAGTGAGTGCACTTGTGTTTGCGCGCACACTTGTGCACTATAATATGTCCTGCGCACTTGGCTGATCTCAATTGAGACCGGCCGCCATGGCTGAAATCGGTCGGACGCCTTATTTATAGTTAGATAGGTACTGATCTTTTGAGAGCTTATCCTAATTTTAACTGTCACAAGCAGATTAAACAAGAGAGAGAAGCTGATTAAACATATTGCATTTTATCGGTTGGTATGCCGTGTTTTTTACGTAGAGAGCGTTTGTCACATAGGAGTTCTAGGAAAAACTAGTTCGGCCTAAGCCAAAATAGTTTTTCCGTCAAAGGTATATATGTGTGGTTTAAAAATTTAACACAAAGAGGACTCTTTTTTAACTCAGTCTAAGGTGCCGGGAAGTCCCGAGCCCGCAAGTACTACATAGTTTATCCAAGGCTAAACGAGTTTGTCCTGAAATCGGGTTTGTCCGGTAACATGTATGTATGTGATCAACAAATTGCAACTACATATCTAGCTATCACTGTTCTTGAGTTAAAGCCTGGTGACAGATGGACGGACGGACCATTCATGGGTTAACGGATGGACTCAAAACCAATGCTACCTAACCCCTCTACGCAAAGCAATAACATATTATTCAAAATATACCGAGGTTAAATTTGATTAACCCGTTCAAAATCAACATTTTGAACTTGACATTAACAGGAACATTACTTTGTCTGAATAATAAATAAAATAAAAATGTTTAAGGTCCTACCCGTGGTCGTTCATTATACACATTACCTGATGCACTTTGGGCATTTTATACAATACCTAGGCAATGTGTGAAATTGATCGTATTATACACATTGCCTGAACGTTTTAGGCATTGTATAGAATACCTAGGTATTCTATACAATACCGGATTATACACATTGCCTATAACACATACACTAAGGAAATAGCCACTTATTGAGTGTATGTTCACATTGATAAACAAAAATATTTGAAGGCAGTGTGTAGTGAATTATATTTCGAAACTTTAGGAGATACATTATTGTTCCCTATAGGCAAAGAATATGTTCGTATTTGTGAAATGTGTGTTTATGCATGTTTTTTTTTAATTTAAATTATTTTAGTTTTATATACGTTTGGTGTGTTTTGTAGTCTATAGAGCAAACATAATATTAATAATAATTATCCTGCTGTTTATTTATTATTTTTCCTGTATATGATTAAGTATTATCTTGGACCTGGTTATTATAATCAACTAACAGAGTTATTTTATGTAATAGAAATTGTGTTGTTCTATTTTAGTTTTACTTTAGTTGTGTTTGTGATTTTTATTTTTATTTCGTGTGGTTTTAAAGTAGTTCGTATGTTAGTTAAGTGGGTGAGTGTGCTTTATTATTTTAATTTATTTTATATGTTCAAATTACGTTTCTTTATTTACTTTTCATTTAATTTTATTTTTGGGAAATATGGTATTTTATATAGAAATTATTACATTAATCGTTGGTACATTTGAAGTTTTTTTTTTCAGGTACATAGAGGAAATCTGGATGAAGTAGTTAAGGCCATACTTGCGATGCCTCCGCCTAAGAAGACTGACGCTAAAAAGGCGACTACTCCAGCGCAAATCGAAGAAACAGTCAAACCGGTCGTGAAGGCCCAGCCTCCGCCGGAGCCGAAAGACGAAGACCGCATCGACTTCGTCAATGTCAAAGACCTTATCAAGGGCATGGAGCGACAGAAGAATAAAGAACCCAAATCGGCTGAAACTAATGGCTTCCACAAGAAAATCACGGACAACGGCCACGAGTACAACGACAAAAGACCAGAAGACGACACTGAGAAGAGTGACGTGAATGAGAATACAGAGAAGAATGAGAACAATACTGAACACGATGAAAAGACGGAAAAGACCGAAAAGACCGTTGAAAAGACCGAAAAGACCTTAGAGAAAACGGATAGTTCGGAGTCCACTGAGTCATCTCTTTCGAGGAGCAATAGTTTGATCAACGGCGTGCCGGTGCAGTGCCCTAAACCCTTGCCTAGGTCTTCGATATCCGAGGCGGGCTCCGCCGACGAACACTCGGAAGTGCCCAAGCCAAAACCGCGTACGACAGCAGTACCAATTTCCGGATATAAGGTTAGATAGATCGAGTGTTTTTTTGGCTATTTTCAATTATTTGTGTTTTGAAAAATATTTTGCGTTTTATTTTTTAAATATTGATGTTGTTTGCTCTTTTTGCTGTAGTATTGTAAGTGTAGTAATATAAAAGGCTTGTATCAAATGTTGTGACCATTCATATACAGCTTTCGAAGAAATATTTTTGCTTTTAAATGTTTAACCGTGAGGACAGCTATAGGGCACGTCCGTTAAAAACCGCACGATACGAGTCATTCTTGCAGCAGATCATGGCTCAAAAATTTAATGGTGACATAAAAAGTATGTTTTTAATATCTTTGTTTTTCAACTTTATACATATGTTTTGAGGTAACATTTATTAATGTGTATGATTTAATACTCGCTTTCCCATTACTGGGTCCTCACGCGAGGTAGGCGAGAGTAGCAAATAAAAACTGCCCGACGTTTCGACCGGATTGCACTAGTCAGGGATGCGATTCACATCCAAGACCGAGTGCAATGAAGATAGAATCTGATAGAATTTATTTTTAGCGTGCAGACTCGTAGAATTAAGATTTTTGTATATGATTTTATACTGTCATGCATGGTTACTTACATTAGAAAACTGAATATTTCCAGGATATTTACCATGTTCTCTTATTTTAATGCGTTCCTGATATTTCGGTAGTTGTTGCAAGTGTATCATCTGGTCCGGAAAGTTGACAGTTTTGTAATAGTTTTTAATGTTATGTAACGCGATAGTTTAAACTCCTAAATCGGATTTAGCACTTTCGAATTCCATTACTTACATATTTTTTTTATAAACCGCTAACAAGATGACCTGATGGTAAGCGGTAATGAGATCCACATATGAGGTCGACAGGGACCATGGACCATGTTGAGCCTGTCGCACTCACCCTGATGGCCTGCTTGAATGCGTTTTCACGTTCCACCTGAAGAGCCCGGGATCATAGGAGGGAGGGAAAACATGAGTTGGAAGGGTATTCCATGCCTTAACGACACGTGGCAGAAAAGAATAACTAAACCTCTTGGTCCGAGCCCCCAGCGCCTGCATTGATGTGTTTTACATTAAAAACTATTACAAAATTGTCTCAACATTACTAACATAGTGATTTGACGGTGTATTGTGGCGTCCACAGCCGCGGCTCGGTCCGAAGCCGTTCTCGACGGCGTCGGGCAGCGACGAGTTCTCCTTCGACAAAGTGTTCTCCGTGCCCGCCGTGCCGGGCGTCGCCAAGTCCGACTCAGGTATTGTGATTACTTTTAGTCTACAAACAATGATTTAACTTTAAAACAATTCAATGCGCATGTATGTCATATTGGGTGGCGCGGCGCTCCCACCGATAGTGATGAACAAATCACATACAGACGATACATCTGTATGTGATTTTTTTTATGTTTGCCCATCGATGTCTCCGTCAATTATGATCGGATTTTAAATTTTTTTTACAAATTAAAGACTATGTCATAGACTATAAGGTTTTTTAGGAGTGATCCTTAGAAGAAAGATCATCTGCCGAGCGAGGTGGTGTAGTTAGTGACCCGAATAACTTCAAAGTGAGATGTAGGTTTCATAATAATGACTTGCTCTTGTGAAGATTGTATGTAAGCGCCATCTGTTGGTTGATGTACGAAGTTCTTTGTCGGATGTCGCCACAGTTATATTAACTGCCTCGTTGGTCTATTGGTAGCAAGCGCTGCGTTAGGACCGAGGGGTCCCCGGTTCGAATCCGGGGTCGGGCAAAATTTGTGTGAGTTTTTCTGTAATGAAATTACTCAGCCCGGAGTTAGGAAGTTGGCGGTTGAACGGCCGTGCCTCGGAAAGCACGTTAAACCGGTGGTCCTGCGCCTGATCTCTCATCGGTACTTAATGTCGGATTGCCTTCTCACCGAATTATGAGAGTAAGGGAATAGAGAGTGCACTTGTGTTTGCGCGCACACTTGTGCACTATAATATGTCCTGCGCACTTGGCTGATCTCAATTGAGATCGGTCGCCATGGCTGAAATCGGTCGGACGCCTTATATATTAACAATGATGTTAATTTTAGCGACCTCACCGCTATCGGCGCAGGCGGGTTCTCCGGCCACGACGCCGGTGCTGAAGGAATCGGAGGAGAAGGATAAGTCTCTCTCGCCCACCAGTGATGTCGACGTTGCGCCCAATAAAGGTAAATATAGTTACTTTTTATTAAAGACCTTCAGGATGATTTCACTCCACGTGATGGTAAGGCGTGAGGTCCACATCTGATGACCTTTCCTGAACGGGGACTTGAAACAACTCTTATTTTATTAACCAGCCTAGAACTGGATCATCTGTCCCTTCCTCTTCTTGTCACCTCCGAGCTCGAAGTGCTTGCACCTCTTCAGCGCAACCTGTGATCGGACCTTGCAGTCGGCACACTCAAGACGCAGCACAATTTTCTTGGTAGTTTTCGCCTTCTTCTTAAAGATGGGCTTTGACTGACCACCATAACCCTGCTGTTTGCGGTCATAACGCCTCCTACCCTGGGCAGCGTGCCTTTCCTTGGACTTCTTGTACTGGGAGACCTTGTGGGTCTTGTGGCACTTGCATTTTTTGCAGTAAGTCCTACGCTGTTTTGGTACGTTCACCATTTTGACTTTAGTTCAGCACGATCTGAAAGAACGTCAAAAAAAAAACTCGTAGCTAACACCTGGGTAGCGCAGTGGTTAGAGCGTCAGACGAGATATCTGAAGACTGGTGGTTCAAGTCATCGTTCAGGCGGGGTCATCAATGCAATTTTTTTCAAATTTAGACCTTTAAAACAAAAAATAAAAAAACTTATTTTTGTTTGGCAGAGGAATACACGAACGGCAAGTCGGACACCAGTTTGGAGGAGGAGGTGAGCTCGTCGGACTCGGGCTACCGGCCCAAGACTCCCAGCACCGCCGAGCGCAGGAAACTCTTCGAGAACACCGAGTGAGTGCCGCCTTTACCTTATATATTATTATTTTTTTCTTTATTTCTGTACTACAATCTGTCGTCGTGTTGGGACATTAAATAGTAAGTATGTTGGGGCTTGTAATGGCATGCGCGGTATGTGACCTATGTCACATCCCTACTTTATTCTTGTTGCTATTTAAGCATATCCTGAGGCGCTCTTCTTTTCAGTCTACGTGTCATTTTGTTATCCTTCATCAGCTCCTTGGCTAGGCGGTTTGGGTGGTTTGAGATTCTTTCTTTATAAGGTTTTGTATGCCGGGTAATTTATACACCGGCCTTTACTTTATACACCGTGAAATTTTAGTGGTTGTTTTCCCGCATTAAAATGATTCTATGTTAGTAGTAAAATAGGTTTGTGCAATTATTTTTTATTAAAATCAATAAATGCCGGTTTTACGAAAGGTTTAACCGAAACTCGAAAGCACGTTCGAACCGCTTTATTACTTAGGGTGTAGAGCTTCTTTAGCTTTAAGCATCGATTTCATGCGGCAAGAAGTACCTGATTACGTCACATCTTATAAAAGAACGAAAGCTTCTCTCGTTTTCGAGGTGGAAAATTACTATTTTGAAAATTTAAAAAAAAAATTTTTTTTTAGGGAGTGATTTGTATGATTTGATAGTATTACTAAAGGCAAATCGTTCTGCCACGGGAAAACAACCACTCAAATTTCACGGTGTATATTATACTGAGTCACTAGTTCTAGCCCTAGCTTCGCTTCGGGTATATTATACCCGGCCCGACCGATATTGTATAAAAACCTTCCTCTTAAATCCATCTCATCCATCCAATTTTTATTAAAAACGCATCCAAATCAGTTATGTAATTTTAAAGATTTTTAAGCAATACTTACATAGGGACAGACCGACGCGGGATGCGACTTTTCTTTATACTATGTAGTGATGATACTAGTGACCTGCACTCGCTTCGCTTTTAAACATCTAAATAGTCTATCAAACACAGAATTAACTTTTCAATTCGATCCCTACTGGTTAGCGCGTTCAAACAAACTGTTCAGATTTATTTATTTATTTGACAAACCAACATCTGTTTACATAAATTCATGATTATAAGTAATAGTAATAGTTTATAATATTATAAAGTAGAAGACTACTTAAATGATAAACAATATGTAATTTTAAACAGTCATGGTTACACACATTAGAAAACTAGACCACACATTAGACCTACCGTCATTCCTACAGTTCACCCGTGATAATGGCGCTTGCAACAGTGCCGAAATATCGGGAGCTCATTAAAACAAAACAACACTTTCAGTTTTCTAAATGATAAAAATCCATGGACATTATGAGCTGCTCGTTTGGACATGAAAGAATTATGTAACTTGTTAAATTTTATTTTATTTGTGATTAATTGATTGATAATTTGACGTCCAAAGGTATTTCATGAAAATCTATTAGCAGAATAACTTATTTCCTTCCATTTTAATGGTTACAGCGGCAGCCAGTCGATCGCGGACCGGCGGCGCGCGTACGAGATGCGCTCGGTGAGCGTGGCTGTTGAGTCCGAGACGCCGCCCTCGCCCGCGCCGCTCAGGTAACCCGACCCTACATTTTTTTTTATGATAAGCTAACAAGATGACCCCACTCCACCTGATGGTAAGCGGTAGCGAGATCCACATGTAGAATAGAATAAATATTTATTGGTCACATACACAATTACATATTACAAGAAAAAATTAAAACAAAAGTAAGTTATAGTAATTAACACAACATTAATATATAAAATGAATATTTCACATCAGTGACCAACAAGGTACGTGTCTCAGCTTAGACTGCAGAAGCTCAACAAGAGCTCCTGCAGCACTGGCATATGAGGTCGACAGGCACAATAAACCCCATTTGAGCGTGTCGCACTAACCCTGACGACCTGCTTAAATGCCGTTTCGCGTCCCGCCTGAAGAACCCGGGATCGGTTTCAATTGTTTCTTTGCTCGTATTTGTCGTAGCGTGATGTTATATAGCCTAAAGCCTTCCTAAATGTTTTATCCAACACAAAAATATTTTTTCAATAGAACTATAGTCCAGTTATTTAAGGTTTTATCTGTTATTTAAGGTTTGGAGATTCAAATGTCTAAAATAACTGGACTACCAGTAGCTCTTGACATTAGCGCGTTCAAACAAATTCTTCAACTTTATAATATTAGTATGGATTATATAGATTTGGTATTTTTAATCAGACGCAGGGATTCGCTGAAGTCTCGCAAGAGTCCTGACCGCGAGGACAAGAGAGCGTCAGTGCCCAATGTCACCACTAAGAGGACTTCCACTGTCTTTGGTAAGAACAAGCACTTAATTACAGCATAATATATTATCGTAGGTAGGTATAACTCACAGCATATACAGCATATATGTGTCGTGGCCACATCGTAGAATTGGCCATTTCATGAAATGATTGGCCATTTCATGAAATGGTTGCATTTCATGAAATGGTTGCATTTCATGAAATATTTCACTGTCCATTGGCCATATCATGATGTGGCCAGGTCAGATCAATGATAAGAAATCGTTTGACGATTGGGCCAACTAGATGCACTGCCACTGCCATTTTCATGAAACGATCAATCTCAATTGATCATATTGTGGAATTGATTCGTTGACTTTACCGGTAGAGTGCCAGAGTTGCCATACCCATTAAGCACTTTGTGCAAATATGCTAAATTTGCACAATGTGCTAAATTTTCTTCCTGTTTAGCATATTATTTTATCTTTTATTATAGAATAGCATATTTTTAGCAAAACATTTTTTGTTATAAAATTCATGTTAGTTTTAAAATCGGTACATTTAATTTTAATTTGGACAAAATTGTCGGAAGTTTGCCTATTTTAGGCAGTAAATACACTTATTTGGCAACACTGGTTGTTTTTGTGCAGTTTGTATAAAAATGGCGGCCCTTGTAAACAAAGACGAATTTTCTCTCAGAAAAAATGCGAATAATTCTTTATTAAACACGGAAGAAAGTTAAAATGAACTCGTATGGTGAAATGGTTTCGCGTATGAGAAATCCACTAGATGGTAAGAAGTGGATATGAGGTGTAACTGCTATGTGATTGTAATATTGACAAGTCACGTCAAAAATAATCAATCATGCTTCAGTAGGACCTTGCGTCTACGTATCGCCATCTATTATTTATCATTCGCGAAAACTGTCATTGTATCGGTATCTTGAGTCAAGGGTTATAATTATGCATTTTAACTACTACGTTTTGAGAAATGGTCGATTGAAAATAAAATAATAGCGTTTGTGAATGAACCTTTTTTAGACAACTGTCATATTCAGAAAAGAGTTCAAAAAAGTAGGTACTCATTATTTTTAAATTAGTATTTCACAAGCGATTTTAATCCGTAAAATTAGTTTTTATTTATAGAAAAATTAGTTTTTATAAACAATACTAGTCGATAAGAATATGTACATATGTTATTGCAGGCAAGGTGTCGAAGTTCCGTCACTTGAAAGGAACGCCCGGCCACAAGTCGGTGCAGATTGAGAACATCAAAAACATAAGTCGCCAGGTCTCCGGGGAGTGTAATGGTTTCTATGGTATGTATTATAGTTAGATTTTTTATTAATATTTATATTTAGATACTTGACTGGCTCGGTGGAACAGTGGTTAGTGATCCAGGCTCACTACCTACAGTTCCAAGAGTCGTGGGTTCGATCGATTTTCACCATAAAAAAGAAAATTTGCGTTACGAACATCGGTGTTTGTTCCGGGTGTGTTATTAAAGATATTTGTGTATCTACTGTCGATTCTCATAATATATATGTTACAGGCAAAACACATAACCGATCAAAATTACTTTTGACTGCTTAAATCGGACAAGAGTGGTTTTGACCGACACCCTTAGTTCCTTAAAACACTTTTGACTAATTTTCGCAGTCAAAAGTGGATTTTTTTTTATGAAAATTTGAAAATGCCCATTATCTCAAAAAAATCTACTAAGACAGCTTCATTGTATCTTACATAGTTTCCGATTTCCTCACACTTAAAAAAAAAACTCTGAATATTCGTGGTCTGTCACAGCGAACGGTCGCCGCTGCGCCGTGCCGCTGGGCGGGGCGGGGCCGGGTGGGCGTGGCGGAGCTCCCGCGCGGCGCCACCCCGCCGCCGCGGCCTCGAACCCGCGATCCGTGCGCGCGCTGCTGCACGCCGCGCCGCTGCAGGACTGGCACTGGGACCCGTTCCGCGACGAGGGGCTGCTGGTCGCCGGCGACGACGGGCTCGTGCGCGAGTGGATCATCCCCGTCGGAGGTCAGTGGCGCGTACCTGCCAGTGGCTCATACCCGGCAGTGGCTCATACTCGACAGTGGCTCATACCCGACGGAGGTCAGCGGCTCATACCCGACGCAGGTCAGTGACTCATATCTGACGCAGATCAGTGACTCATACCCGACAGTGGCTCATACCCAACGCAGGTTAGTGGCTATTATCCGACAGTGGTTCACACCTGACGCAGGTCAGTGGCTAATACCCGACAGTGGCTCATACCCGAAGGAGGTCAGTGGCTCGTACCCGACGCAGTTCAGTGCACCTTCACCCTATTTCTGCTTTCGTATGGCGACGATCACGTTACAATATGGCGCATTGTGTTTCGAGTCACGTGATAATCATAAAAAATATATTTTTTTGTGATTTTGCCATCGACTCGATAAGAAGAAAGCGACAATCATGTTACAAATTATAAATTTTCCAAGTCATAGACTAAGTAAAAAATGTCTTTAACTGTATTTACCACTAGCGACCCGCCCTCGCTTCGCTTCGGGGATATTTCTATCTCTATGTAATATATTTTAACCCCGTAAGAGAAATCAATTTTTTTTATCTAAAAAAAGCCTATGACACTCAGGGATAGTGTAGCTTTCCAACAATGAAAGATTTTTTCAAATCGGTGCCGTAGTTTCGGAGCCTATTCGAAACAAACAAACAAACAAAAAATCAAACCTTTCCTCTTTATAATATTATACTATCTTATTATAATACATATTACATTGACTCCCCCGTACCCCAGTGACGCTAACATGGAGCCTACATCGCATGCTGGCTAGCGCTGAGCGCGGTGGCGGCAACCACGCGACTTTTTTCTAATACTTGCATTTTTAAACTCGTGATATCTTCCGAATTAAATGTCCGAATTGAATAATTCAAAAAGTTATAAAAAGGTATTGAAGCCGGCTTGAATATAAAGTAACTTATTTTTTTAAGAATTAATACCAAGGTACAAATAAAGAGCCCTTTCAAGCGGCAAATTAAAATTTTAGAATAAAAAACCGCTTGCTGTGACATAACTATAATATTTAGACATATGCTGTCGCGACACTTTTTGTAGATAATGATGAGTTCTGCAAAGTCTTAGAAAATGGTTTTGTTCTATCTTCAATAGTTTTCGCAGCGCAGGCGACGTAAGGAATTTTTCAGGTCTATTTTTTACACCTTGGGTTACATTATTGTAGTTTTAGTAAGGATCCCTAATTTTTTTAAAAATATAATATAGCCTATGTAACTTCTGAATAATGCAGCTTTCTAATGGTGAATTATTGCAATCGGTCCAGTAGTTTTTGAGTTTATTCATTACAAACATACAAAAATACAAAAATACAAATCTTTCCTCTTTATAATATAGTATAGACTGATAACGATAATATTAACAATTTATTTCAATTTTTTTAATCACTAAAAGTAGTCTATCTATTCACAATAGGGCAAAACACAGTAATCTAATAAACACAATCCCCACCCCCAGGTCTAACGGAGTCGACGAACGAACCGCACCGAACATTCGCCGCGCACCCGGACAAGATATACCTGATCAGGTTCCATCCGACCGCGTCGGATCTGCTGGCGACCGCCGCCCACGACCTCACCGTCAAGATATGGGACCTGGCTTCGGAGACCCCTTCGGCAGCCATCACCCTCACGGGCCACGGGGACCAGATCTGCTCCCTGGAGTGGTCTCCGTGCGGGGAGTACCTCGCTACTGTCTGCAAGGACGGGCTGGTCCGGGTGAGTCGAGAAACGTGGGAATTTGTACTTTAACGGTAGCTACCGACCAATAGTAGACCGGGAAACGCGTGCCAGCAACAATCGAAACCATATCCAAGAAGATTTATGTATGTTTTCTTACCATTTAGGAGTAAAGTGACGTCACTAGTCAGTAAACAGTAGATACCCTTGGGACGACCTTCGAAACGATAGCTCCTTGACGAGAAGTGATGCAATTGTATTCGAAAATCTGCTATGTATTGATTTCAATAACAAAAACTGCACAAATCTATAGTATTAGTAAGATATAATCATCTTACTGCGGTAAAACAAACACTAAAAGGAGACTGAAACGATTTCATTTAAATAATTATGTTTTACCCGTTAAACGTCTTTCTCGCGGACGGAGTAGCGGGAGGAAAGCTATTTTTTGTAATAGACTAACAAGATGACCTCACTTCACCTTATGGTAAATATGGGGTCGACAGGCACAATAGACCTTACTAAACCTGATGCACTCACCCTGAAGGCCTGACGAGCCCGTGATCATAGGAGGCAGGGAAAGCTTGAAGGGCAGTCCATGCCTTAATGACATGTGGCAGAAAAGAGGAACTGAACCCCTTAGTCAGCGTCAGATGGCAGCGCTGTCCAGCACGTGTCATTCGGGAGTGGAAAGGGAGGGAGGGACTAGTATTTGTGTATCCCCTGTTACTTACAACGAAATCAGATCGATGTATAGATAAAGATGAAGATATTTATTTACAAAAACATGTGTATGTAATGTACATATTACAGCAGGGCATAACATACGAATTTCAAGTTTCAACCAGGGATGAAACGGAGGTAGTTCTATCGGAACCGAAATCGGAATCGGAGTTTTCAAATTTGTTTTATCGGAATCGGAATCGAAATCGGAGGCAGGGTCAGTTTGTTTAAGGACAAATAAACTGACGATTTCCTTAGATTTTGCATTAAAAGTGCACCATTTTGTATTCTTCAGCAAAGTTTATTTTAGAGTCATTTATTTTTTAGCATCCTGAAGGGGCGTCGAAGTCGATATTTATAATGATATTCAGTGGCATGTACGGACAGACTTCAAATGACTTTTAATGAGTTGTCGTACCTCCCTTTCTTGAATACGTCTTCATACACAGTTTACACTTTGCCGAATCTGAATTAACTTAATTGAAGTATGTAGTTCCAAATACAACTGGATTTAGGTTTCTTTATCCCACACAAAAACAGATCACTTTCATTGATAATAAGCCGCAAAAATCAAAACAATTATAAACGTGTCGCTTTGTTTCGTTCGACCTTCGATTAACATCCGATACAAAAGTATCGGAACCGAATTCGGAACCGAAAGTGTAACAATAATCGGAAGTTCCGACTTAACGGAGCCGGAGTCGAAGCTCCGTTACATCTCTGGTTTCAACATGTCATTGTCTTGCCAACTTTGGCGTGTAAAATTTTAAATGAAACATAGATAAATAACTTCAAGTCATTAAATTCAATTTTCAATATTATTACTAATTATTCAAAAATTAAATTAGTTACATGCGTCCATAGGATTCAGTCAAAATTTAGTCATTGAAAAATTTATCTACACTGTAATAACATTTCTCAGTTAGAATTTGTATGTGATGTTGTGTAATATTGAAAGAAGCACATCAAATTCCGTTGTGTAGTTTTCAAATATTTAAGCATAGATACAGACAGACGCGGGAAGCGACTTTGCTTTATAGTATTTTTGGATGGGTTCTAGGTGAGAGTGAAGAGCTTTTAGCTTGATCCTAATAGGCAGGGCTTCAGCGAGGAGGCGAAATCAAACTGCGTTGTCAGCAGTATGTCTTGTTCGGAAGTCCGAGACGAAGTATATTAAAATTAGGAAAAATGAGACCTTAAGTACTATTTACAGACTTACAACTAGCGATAGGTGACATTAGCATATTTACAATAGAAACTAAACTTAAACTACGGTAGAGGGCGCGCGTGCGCGCTCGGCGCGGGCCGTTACGTATAAGAGGCGAACGGGCCTCGCCAGTATGTAGTGATGATGTTATATTTCGTCAAAATTCTAGATGTAAGAACGTGTTAAGGAAGAGTGGCTCTCTATGGCACAGGTGCTCCTTGCACTTAAAAGAGGAAGTCTACCCTACATTTTGGTTACTGTTCAATATTTTTTTATTTAGAAAACTGAAAGTGTCCGGGATATTTACTATGTTGTTTTGTTTTAATGAGCTCCCGATAGTTCACCCGTGATCATGGCGCATGCAACAGTGCCGAAATATCGGGAGCTCATTAAAACAAAACAACATGGTAAATATCCTGGACACTTTCAGTTTTCTAATGTGTGTAACCATGACAGTTTAAATTTTTTTTTATTTGTTTATGTTGTATGTTTGTGCAGATATTCAAGCCGCGCAGCAGTACTACGGCGGTGCGCAGCGGGCCCGGGCCGGCGGGCGGGCGCGGCGCGCGCGTCGTGTGGGCGCTGGCCGCCACGCACCTCGTCGTCACCGGCTTCGACAAGTAACTGCTTAGCTATACTGCTTTTTTTTTTTTTTGACGCGGTGAAATGCCTTATGCACCTTCACTGGGAAAGGAGGTTCTCTCCTAGTGGTGTGTCGGACTCCCCAGCGACTGACGATAAGATGGTAAATGCCAGTCGCGGCTCCTGGGCGTGCCAGGGGGTCTACCGAATAAAACACCGCGGTGTACCTCATCGCCTTGGCGGCATCATGGTGCTCCGGCTGAGCCCTTAAGCCACGACGCCACCGGCGGACAGCCCTATCGGGCTCCCTCAAGTCTTAGCTATACTGCCTGTTCAACCAATCACAACGTCTTTAGGCATCATCATCATCATTGGACTAAGTTATAAGTATTGAATACTTTGACTGGCTCGGTGGAACAGCGGTTAGTGACACTGGCTGACGGTTCCAAGAGTCGTGGGTTCGATTCCCACCCGTGACAAATATTTGTGTGACGAACATCGGTGTTTGTTCCGTGTCTGAGTGTTATTAAGTATATTTGTGTATCCACAGTTGATTCTGATATCTGTAACAAGTGCATAAGCTACTTATCACGGGATCAGATCAATGTATGTGACGTTGTAGGTATAATATTTATTTATTATTTTTATTCGTACAATATGGTGGACCTCGAATTTTTTTCGGTGGTTTTTATTGTTTGACATAAGTATTGAATACTTGTTCCAGAGTGTCGGAGCGACAGATCTTGCTATACAAAGCGTCGGACCTGTCGGCGCCCATTTGCACTGTGGGTCTGGACGTGTCGCCGGCCATACTGCAAATACACATCGACCACGACTCCGCCACGCTCTTCCTCACTGGACGGGTGAGTCTATGGTTATTACCAGGTTCATTCGTAGAGGAATGCTGACTGCTAAATATAAAGAATAAAGCTTTATTGACCACAGAGTACACAAATACAAACACAATTGATAGAAAATAATGTAACTAAATAAAAAAATACATTGTTCCAATTTCAAAGTAAGTTAATGTAAATTTAATTTTTTTTTTTTTTAATTTTAAATTTACATTAATTGCCAGTGTGTCATCATTTTCTGTAGTTTACATTTCTGCAATGAGATGTCTACGGCTGTCAGTGTGTATCACTGATAGTAGATGGCGCCACCTGTGGCTAACAGGTCATATACGGGAAAAATTCGACGGCTTCAATTAATAGCTGCTGGTCTGGTGTGATGGTAATGCACGTCTGGGCGCGATTCCCGGAAGGACGGGTGGTCGAATCCCCGGGCTGCGGTGAGGCAGTTTAATTTTTTCCGTTTTTCTAAACATTCAAAGTAAGTTGCTTATGAACTTATGCTACGGACAGTAAGAAAAGCTGTATGTATACATAAGAGGGTATACACGCGATAGAAAGAGTAAGTAGAGTTAAAGCATTTATTTTATTTTATTCATTGGTTAACCAACAATAGGCTAGTTTCCTAAGTCTGATTTTACATAAAATTTCACAATTAACAGTTACATATAGGTAAATCAATAACATAAGTGAAATCGAAATTAAAATTTCTTACGAAATGAGACAATAATAGGCATTTGAAGTTAGATGGGAAAGTCCATTTTTAAAGTGCGAAAATTCAATAAAAATAGTATGCCATCTTATAAATTACAAAATTAGTAGTAGCTTTCACTATGAAAACTTATTCTTAAAAGCAACATTTGATATAGCTGCTGAACAAGGCTCTTACGATATTCATACTCGTATACAGAGGGGTGACGTCATAGCTCTGTGCGACATTTGTATGAAGCGTTTTGAGCTCGCCCAAATGATGTGCTATTGAAACTGTAATATCTCCGGGAGTTTTCCAAATATCAAACCATTCTTTTAACAGCACCTTTGCAATTGTGTTGTTCATCCATCTATGTAAAAATTAAAAAATAGGAAACTACCCTATTGTACATACAAAGTTAAATACACAACATAGTTATAATTGAGAGCACAATATTTAATCGGTAAACACTACAATGTTTAAGTGAGCTAAATGTAGACTACAAATTAAAATATACCACTACTACGAGCAAAACATATCACAACTATACAAATATATATATATTTTTTTTAAATTCTATTTTATATGTTTATTTTTTTATCAAGTATTAGTCGTAAAGCATTGTTCGTTTATGTGTGTGTGTGCGTCAGGGCGACTCGACGATCTACTGCTACGAGGTGACGCCCGAGCCGCCGCACCTGTGCGCGCTGTCGCACCATCGCGCCGCCTCGCTGCACCAGGGCATCGCCTTCCTGCACAAGAACATGGTCGCCGTCGAGAAGGTATTAACCCCGCCCACCGGCCTTAACCCCGCCCACTGACACGCTCATTGGATTAGCCCCCGCCCTCTGTCCGGCCTGCCGCCCTTAACTCCGCCCACTGCCTCGCCCATCGGATTGGGCCACGCCTCCTGTCCGCCCGCCGTTCGTGACCCCGCCCACTGTCCCGCCTATTTCCACGCCTATTGTTCTTTACCCTGCATAAAACCTCGCCTGAACCCGCCCACTTCCCTTAGTCGGCGAGTCCGACTCGCACTTAACAGTTTTTGAAAATACGCTTCTATTTACGAGTATGAGCTAAAATTTTGGAGTCCCTGATGCGAGTTCGGGGTCGGGCATAATTTGTATGAGTGTTTCTGTAAAGACATTACTCAGCCTGGAATTAGGAAGTAGGCGGTTGCCTGTCTCGAAAATGCACGTTAAGTCGGTGGTCCTGCGTCCGATCTCTCATCGGTCATGTCGGCTTTCCGTCTCACAGAACTATAAGAGTGCACTTGTGTTTGCGCGCACACTCGTGCACTATAAAATGTCCTGCGCACTTGGCTGATCTCAATTGAGATCGGTTGTCATGGCTGAAATCGGTCGGGTGCCTTTTATATTTAAATGACTATTGTTTCAGGTTGAATTCGCCAGAGCGTTGCGTCTTACGAACGGAAACATAGAACCTCTTTCATTCACGGTGCCCAGAATAAAGGTAAGCTCTTCACATTCGTATTATTTACTGCTCCGCTTAGACATAAACTTATTTTCACACTGCACAAATACAAAAAGAAAAAAATTACAAGTAATGGGCAATTGAAAGTGGCTCAGCTTGTGCTGACATGGGACCGAGATCCTTGCCAGTGCCGATTTTCACGTTTCAGTCACTCCAATGTCAACAAAGTTGGTTGGTTGGTAGATGTGATTGATGGAAATCAGGGCTACAAACACTATTGAAAAAAAACATAATATTAGAAAAAAAATCAAAAGATAATAAAATCGACTTAAACATTTAAGAATTTAAACAATATAAAAAAGTGGTGCAGTAATATTTTAAGTTCTCCCTTCAAAATGTGTTTACAGAGCGAGCTGTTCCAAGACGACTTGTTCCCGCCGACCCTGGTGACGTGGGAGCCGTGGCTGACGGGGCGCGAGTGGCTCGCCGGCCGCTGCGTGGCGCCGCGCACGCTCAGCCTGCAGCCGCCCGGCATGGAGCCGCGTGAGTACACCGAGGGACAGGGGGAGGGGCTCCAGGCCTGACCGGTCCCGCCCACGCTGGTGACGTGGGAGCCGTGGCTGACGGGGCGCGAGTGGCTCGCCGGCCGCTGCGTGGCGCCGCGCACGCTCAGCCTGCAGCCGCCCGGCATGGAGCCGCGTGAGTACACCGAGGGACAGGGGGAGGGGCTCCAGGCCTGACCGGTCCCGCCCACGCTGGTGACGTGGGAGCCGTGGCTGACGGGGCGCGAGTGGCTCGCCGGCCGCTGCGTGGCGCCGCGCACGCTCAGCCTGCAGCCGCCCGGCATGGAGCCGCGTGAGTACACCGAGGGACAGGGGGAGGGGCTCCAGGCCTGACCGGTCCCGCCCACGCTGGTGACGTGGGAGCCGTGGCTGACGGGGCGCGAGTGGCTCGCCGGCCGCTGCGTGGCGCCGCGCACGCTCAGCCTGCAGCCGCCCGGCATGGAGCCGCGTGAGTACACCGAGGGACAGGGGGAGGGGCTCCAGGCCTGACCGGTCCCGCCCACGCTGGTGACGTGGGAGCCGTGGCTGACGGGGCGCGAGTGGCTCGCCGGCCGCTGCGTGGCGCCGCGCACGCTCAGCCTGCAGCCGCCCGGCATGGAGCCGCGTGAGTACACCGAGGGACAGGGGAGGGCTCCAGGCCTGACCGGTCCCGCCCACGCTGGTGACGTGGGAGCCGTGGCTGACGGGGCGCGAGTGGCTCGCCGGCCGCTGCGTGGCGCCGCGCACGCTCAGCCTGCAGCCGCCCGGCATGGAGCCGCGTGAGTACACCGAGGGACAGGGGAGGGCTCCAGGCCTGACCGGTCCCGCCCACGCTGGTGACGTGGGAGCCGTGGCTGACGGGGCGCGAGTGGCTCGCCGGCCGCTGCGTGGCGCCGCGCACGCTCAGCCTGCAGCCGCCCGGCATGGAGCCGCGGGAGTACACCGAGGGACAGGGGAGGGCTCCAGGCCTGACCGGTCCCGCCCACGCTGGTGACGTGGGAGCCGTGGCTGACGGGGCGCGAGTGGCTCGCCGGCCGCTGCGTGGCGCCGCGCACGCTCAGCCTGCAGCCGCCCGGCATGGAGCCGCGTGAGTACACCGAGGACAGGGGAGGGGCTCCAGGCCTGACCGGTCCCGCCCACGCTGGTGACGTGGGAGCCGTGGCTGACGGGGCGCGAGTGGCTCGCCGGCCGCTGCGTGGCGCCGCGCACGCTCAGCCTGCAGCCGCCCGGCATGGAGCCGCGTGGGTACACCGAGGGACAGGGGGAGGGCTCCAGGCCTGACCGGTCCCGCCCACGCTGGTGACGTGGGAGCCGTGGCTGACGGGGCGCGAGTGGCTCGCCGGCCGCTGCGTGGCGCCGCGCACGCTCAGCCTGCAGCCGCCCGGCATGGAGCCGCGTGAGTACACCGAGGGACAGGGGGAGGGGCTCCAGGCCTGACCGGTCCCGCCCACGCTGGTGACGTGGGAGCCGTGGCTGACGGGGCGCGAGTGGCTCGCCGGCCGCTGCGTGGCGCCGCGCACGCTCAGCCTGCAGCCGCCCGGCATGGAGCCGCGTGAGTACACCGAGGACAGGGGAGGGGCTCCAGGCCTGACCGGTCCCGCCCACGCTGGTGACGTGGGAGCCGTGGCTGACGGGGCGCGAGTGGCTCGCCGGCCGCTGCGTGGCGCCGCGCACGCTCAGCCTGCAGCCGCCCGGCATGGAGCCGCGTGAGTACACCGAGGGACAGGGGGAGGGGCTCCAGGCCTGACCGGTCCCGCCCACGCTGGTGACGTGGGAGCCGTGGCTGACGGGGCGCGAGTGGCTCGCCGGCCGCTGCGTGGCGCCGCGCACGCTCAGCCTGCAGCCGCCCGGCATGGAGCCGCGTGAGTACACCGAGGGACAGGGGGAGGGGCTCCAGGCCTGACCGGTCCCGCCCACGCTGGTGACGTGGGAGCCGTGGCTGACGGGGGCTAATTATAAAATAAATATAAATAAGGCGTCCGACCGATTTCAGCTACGGCGACCGATCTCAATTGACATCAACCATGTGTGTAGGACATATTATAGTGCACAAGTGTGCGCGCAAACACAAGTGATAATTCGGTGAGACCGCTATCCGACATGACCGATGAGAGATCGGGCGCAGGATCACCGGCTTAACGTGCTTTCCGAGGCATGGGCGTTCAACCGCCAGCTTCCTAACACATGGAGCGCCTGGTTGTGCAGGGGCGAGTGGAAGGCAAAAGATCACGGGGTCGGTCCCCAACTAGGTCAAAATAAAAATAAAATAACCGATCTTATAAAAACTACGACTGGTTCCTCCATCACAGAGTGTACTCGCAGTGCCACTCGCAGAAACCGGTGGAGAGCAATCGCGAAGGCTGCGGTCAGCACTCAAAAACCATAATCACGACCACTCTGCCAAGAGTGAACGACTAAGAACCTCTTCTTCTTAGAAGAGGTTTTTGTTGGATGCCCGTAGAGGTGGCTGTAGACCGACGGCTAAGACGATGTGTTTTTTTTTAACTTATTTCATTGTATTATTTCCATGGTGGATTATATGGAGTTTGATTCTTAAGGTTGAATCTATTAGATATATTATAAAACTATTACTAATTATAATTATTAGTATTATTACTTTCAAAACGAATAAATTGATTTTTTTAATTATTACTATTGCCGCTTACACATAAGTTTCTGCCATCCCAACATTAGAAAATGAATCATACATATATATAAGATGATGTTGATGATGTGTAACGGTGCCGTATGTTGCAGTGTCCGCGCACACGGCATCGCCCGTGTCCCGCGAGCCGAAGGACAAGCCGGACAAGCCCGCCGCCACCAAGCCCAAGCCGGACCTCATCCGCGCGCACGTGCCCTACGACGCTAGGGAGAAACAGGACAGCGTAAGTACATCTAGGAAGCGGGGGTATGATATTACAACATATTGAATACATACATAGATACATACATAAAATCACGCCTTTTTCCCAGAGGGGTAGGCAGAGATCACTTCCTGCCATGTGCTACGGTCATGGCACACCACTTTCGCTTCATTTACATTCATCAACCTCTTCATGCACGCTCGTCGATTACGGGTACTTTTGATTTGACCTCTCTTTAAGATTTGACCTATTTGGTCATGAAAGGTCTTTCTTGGTCTTCCCCTGTCGACATCTCCAATTACACCCTCTCTATATATCATCATCATCATCATCATCATCATCAGCCCATATACGTCCCCACGGCTGGGGCACGAGCCTACCCTAAACTAGGGCGATAAGGCCTTAGTCGACCACGCTGGCCAAGTGCGGGTCGGTCGACTACACAACCTTAGAATTTCTTAGTAGGTGTGCAGGTTTCCTCACATCATACATTATCACTACATAACTCAAAGTCAAAGTGACAATTTCTTTATTTATACAGGTGTCCCAAAAAATTGGGTCAAGCGAAAGCTCTGAGATAGAACACCCCGTGGGGCATCCGAAACACCCCTATGTGTATGTTCCGCGATTTTTAATAGTTTTCGAGTTATGTTTTTTTTTCTAAACTTTTGAGAATAATAAAAATCATCATTTTGGAAACTTCTTTTTCGTCTGTTTGTCTGATGATGATGATGATGATGATATTTTTTTTTCCACACAGATAATGAAATCCATGAGTGCCAAGATGCAAATGGACCTGAAGTTAGAGCAAGACAACATGGAGGGAGTCGACGAGGCGGAATGGGAGCAGTGAGGGCGACGCACAGACGCGACTATGAATAGACAACTTGAATGTAACTATGAATAGCTATGAATACGATATATACTATCAAATACACCCATCAGTGGAGAATTAAGGGCCTTAGCGCACGACCGTGATGTCATCTTCTTAAAATTACCTTTCTAATTCATACATACAGTCAGCCAAAAATGCGGTCTACCACCCTACGGTTGAGATTCGTTTTAATGCCTTGAAACAACAAGGTCCATTTTCCCTGGCAATAAGGTTGTGTCTATTGCTCTTTTTGTCATTTGTGATGTAACGTCATGCCAAAAGTCAACTTTAGCGATTGTTACATCTCACAGAAACTTTTGTCAAAAGTGGTAGACCACTTTCTATAAAATAATAATATGTCCGGGATTATGACCATTTTGATCTTTTCTGGTGATTTCCCAATTTGCAAGTACCATGATCGCAGGTCAAATTACTAAAAATTTTAATTAATCCGGTCATATATTTTTTTCTGATTCGTGTAATTATGATAATTTTAGGATTAAAATGATGTACCTAGAAATATTTCTGAGGAAATAATTTTAAACTTCAAATCAATGTTCTTTTGCGGCTTGGGAATCTAAGTTTTATTTTAATTAATCAAGAAATTGACTTACGATGTCACACTTTTGTGCAAAATGTATAAAAGTGTGGCGTAGAAGATCTCTCATTTTTACATTATCAATTTACTTTTTGATGAAATCTTTCCTAATAACGCCAAAGCAATAAATACAGTACTGCAAGATAAAGAGTGGGCATCGCAAAACATCCGAAACAGTAGAGTCGGAACATTACAAAAACAATTTGCGACGAATAATCAGTCGTAATGATTTTGTCTAAGTAACTAAGTAAATTAACTTGTAATTAAGTCCCTTTTCATTGAGTATTTGTAAGAAAAAATATTTCAAATAAGAAGATAACATCATGCGCTAAGACTCCTATTGTAAGCCGGTAGTGACTATGACCACAGCGGTATTGGTTTTAGACACATTCTTCTGTAGCGGTACCATGAGTTGGCTATCGAAAACTTACGTACGTTAAAAACCTATCGAGTTGTTTTTTTCATACGACCGATTTTAGTTCTTAGCATAACCACCAGGGGCGCTGTACAAGTTTTTCATAGACATATTTACGTAGGCGATATCGAGTCCGTAACTTTTAAACTCATGGTAGCGCTACAGATTATGAATGATAGGACACAAATCCCCTTACCTATCCCTTCATCGGGCAAAATAATATGTATACCTACAAAAATTTGAACTTTACTCACTCGACTAAAGTCCAAAACCCATGAGAAATATCAACATGTCATGTCCGTAATGGGTAAATGATTGCAATTTTAATAAAGCACCGGTTGTTGTAACACATAGGGTTTAAGAAGTGGGATCGACACTTTAATCTCGTCCTCTGTCTAAACTAAGGCCCTGTCTACATATGAAAATACAATTCCATCCTGCTACGACTATATATACTGGGATGGATTTTGACATTGTATTCGGTAAAGGTTCTATACCTTTGCCGTAGTTTCAAAGTCCTAATCATCTAGACACACTAATAACTCTACAGACTAAACTAGTCTAAGGAATAATCACATATTTTAATAAATTTTAACGATATATGTATTATTGACTTGATATATAAAATACACTTTGACATATTTATATAAAATGTAACACTCAACTTTTTGTATTAATAGATACGTAATGTATGATAGGTGCAAATAGAAAAGCATTTTTTTTGTAAGGAACGACGAACTCCAAAGATCCTTTGAATTGAGATTTCAGAATTCTCATTACCAGACCATGAAGTAATTGACGGCTTTAGAACGCAGTAATAAGTGAAATCCTAAGATTAGTTTAACGATCATGCGATCTTAGAAGTAGTAGTAGATATATACTACTCCATAAAAATCAGTAATGATGTATAAATACAAATGTCTTCTAACTTTTCTTTAGTCTAATTAATGGTCAGTGTATTTAAGTGAGTTTAATTTTATTATTATTTTAATATTTTTCGCCGAAAAAAATTCAGTAGCCTATTAATTTTGAAAACGTTAATAATTTCTTATTTTTTATTAAAAGTTTCTTAGATGCTGAATCAGAATTAAGTTAAACTGTTAGATATTTGATAATAACACAGTTTTTTAAAACTGAAATTCGTTAGTTCGTGAAATATGGCCCGCAAGTCCTCGATAATGGTTATCATTATAGTTTAGACGATAAATTGACTTGAAGCCCTTGTAGCTTCATGCATTGATTGATATTTATCGATTATTTTATAATACAAGCGTAAGTATTATTTTATTAATAATTATATGTTATTTTTAATAATTAATATTGATCTCCGTGGCTCTCTAAAGTCTTGCAATACAGTATTGATTAAAGTATTTTGGCATTCAACGTTAATCAGGTAGAATAAAAAGGAGAATTTGGCGTCAACTTAAAAAATAAATATCAATTTAGATGATGTATTCTCGAATAAGCTCATGTTGACCCATGTTGAATATATTTATATGAGGTTAGCGGTAGGATGTCCTTACTACATAGGAGACTGGTGCTCCATGGGCCAAGATGTAAAATTCAATAACAAAAACATATATAGTCCTCTAGCACACAAGCTTAGAAAATGATTAGATAGAATAGTTACTTTATGGACGTGGCATTTCGTAATAACAATGTTCTATACATCCGATTTTGTTAGATTTAATTGTAAGAAAAAAAAACATCTATAAAGTATACTCGAATATACAGTTGCTAATACATTTAATTGAACGAAACTATTGCTATCAGTAGGTACCTATACCTGTCCAATGAACACATATTTTATAGAACTTTTTCTCGAGTATAATGTGAGATTAGTATATAGGTCACATTTTAATATCCTAGTTATAAAATAGTTTGGTAAAGTCATCGAAAAGTTTTTGATATAACAAGCTGACTCCCTGATTGTAGAAATTCAGTATAGCTTGACTCTTAGACAGGTTTATTTTGTCATTCATTTTTAACTATAGGGATTGATACAAAAATGTTATTTTTATGTTCGTCAGAAAGCTTATTGAATATTATTGGACACGCTTTTTTAACATTGACATAAATAGCCATTCCCCAACTTCGTTGTGTTCTATCTCAACCATAATCTTGTTAAATTTTCACAACAACAAAAATGTGGCTCGTATTTTTCTCTCTATGAAAGACGGACTAAATATTACTTAGATTCGTTTACCTAGGATAAATTGCGGTCTTATACCCTGTAAAGTAGTGTCATGGTGTAATAGATTGATGAGGACAGATGACGGCCATGATGTCTTTAATGATGATGATAGAGATCAACTTTGGATTGTATAATACGACAAGACGACTCTTGGGTCAGTGCTCATATGGATGCTCATTTCTTGAATTTAATACTATATGTATATATACTTTTATACTTTTATTTGAGATGATATGGAAAAAAATCACCATGCGATATTTAGAGAAATCGCTACTAACGTTTCTTACAAACATATCTTTGTTATATATGCTTTTTTCTATGTAAATTTATGTATATCATATTATTATTATTGTGTTTTGGAATATTTGAATTCACAACTGACATTCGTAATATTGTCAATAATGTGAATATTTTTATGATTAACGGACTTTGATGAGTAAATTCCTGTTTAAATTCAAGAAATATATATTTAAACTATTCTATGATATACGCACATAATTTATTATTCTAATATTCCATGTTAATATTCTATACATTTGAATCTGTTTCATATGATATATGGTTACAAATATGTTATGATTACGAAAAAGCGTATTATATTCAGTAGCATTAGGATGATTTAATTCCGAAGGATACTTTACAGATCTCCCCAACTCTAGCTGCATGACATTCCTATATTTGCCATATGAAATGCATTTATTTTAAACTTTTTAACTATGTATATTATTGATTATGATATTTGTAATACTTGTATAATAAGGAGACATAGGGTATTCAATATTCATACTTATAAGGGAATTGAGGTTACATTATTATAATCATTGTCTATAGTACTCAACAGTTTTAAAATTGTTACGAATGGGTTTTGAAGAGTACACACGGGCCTGGGCGTACCCTAGTTCCGGGCCTTGGGGTTATCTAGTACTTATATCCATATAAGTACTAGATATGATACTAAGAATACTTCAACATTGTCCAGGGGAGGGCGGTTGCCCCTCTGCCCCTTTTTGGTACGCCCATGCACACGGGATTAACAGAAATGTGATTGGATGAAAATGATGTTTTAACACAAGCATTTAGGAGGTACATATTTGGTTCTATTGCCTCATAATCTTTAAAATGAGTCTAGCCATTGGTCACATAATATTAAGACGGTAATAGAACAAATGTCTAATGTGTCGGGAGAAATTGTTTAAACAAGTTTGACTGGACCATATTGATATGAGGACTTTAAATAATTAAACGGGGATTGCTAAATAAGGCAGTTAAAGACCCGTATAAACATTCAGTGTTTGTGAATATTCATTTGTAGCAATATTAAAATAACATTGTGATGATGAATGCTTGAGTGTAGTACCGCTAGTGGATGCCATACGACATGTTTGCTCAAAAAGCCAAAGAGTTTGTTTTCTCGTCAACAATTTAAATCCTTTATTTGCAAGTTGAGATTATTCAGAAGAAGTCTCAGTCATCTTCTTGTGGGTTGGTCCGAGTCGCTATGGCGATACAATTTGGTAACTCGTCTGATTGACTCGGGAATGAAGAATACTTTCTATTAATTAAAGTTACACATGAAGGCTTTTCTGTTTCATGTGTAACCAAGATGGCGGCATGGATGGATATATTCATTTTGAATATTTTAAATCGAAATCTCAGACATATTATGTCGAATCTTATAATTGAATTTAGCGGATTGGATTTCTAAATCTGTTCGTCTGTGGGCCTGAGAGACGGTGTAATAAATAAAGGGTGTTCATGGAATGCGTTTTATGTTAATACACAATATAAAGCTTTATTCTAGATTAATACAAGTAATATGGTTTAATCTTTAGCTGGTTCTCCTAATCAGTTTGTATTAACTTTTGTGCTATTTCATGTATAACATATAATAAGAACACCCTTTGTAAACTCCCTATCTCGCTCTCGCTCGACCAGCAAGAGCGAGATAGATATACTCAGGAGTTATCTTTTATATTACTTAAATTTTACTAATAGGTGTAATTTTATTCGCTAGTCAAAAAGTTATCCTTTATAAAGTCTTAAAATATTTCGTAATGTATTTAAACATTATTATTTTATAGTTAGGATTTATGTAAAACTATTATATTTTGACTGCATCATGTATTCGGTATGTAAAGTCTATTATTTGAATAAATAAGTCTTATTAAACTCATTCATAATTACGTAAATTAAATTTTTGTGAAAGTCTGATCTACAAAATGAGAAGCATCCAATAATCCTATTAATGTAATTTATATTTTTTACATTATCCAGATTGGCTATGAATGAGATAAATCAGACTGTATCGATAAATAGTCCTATACATTATACGAACTTATAATGAAGTAATCTTTATACACCACTTATAAACGATATGTGATTTACGACCACCGTCTATAGTTTCATCATGAAAGATGCAGCAATTTGATAAAAACTATTTTGCGAAGGCATGCTAAATAGGCTGCCCTAATTGACAAAATGTGAAAGCATCAGAAAGTTGTCAAGTGATAATTGTAGATATTACCTAGTGATGTGGTCACGAAGCCATTTGATGTAACTAAATGATAAAACTACGGGAGGTATTCGTATTATCATAGCTTATATTCAATTAACTGTATTATTTCTAATTGATTAAGTCATACGATGCATAACATTGAGCTCAACAGAGGCACACCTTTCATATCAGCTGTAAGCTAAATACGAACTATATCTTAAGAATGCACCTTTGGTAATCGTTATTTCATTTTCTCCATTAATATGTAAACTTAATGTGTGGATGAGGAGTGTCTTGAATCATCGCAGAATTACTATTTTGTTATTAAATGATATTTTTCGTATCGACTAAACTGAATACTAGAATTAAAATAATTTAGTGATAGTGAAAGCACTATTCATGTCTACTAGAGTTTTTGGAGCATTAAATAATTATTTACATACTTGGTTTGAAAAAAATCACAAACTAACTTACTGGAATTGCTTAGAAGTGAAAATAGTGAGTAATAATTGTTTCATTCAACATTATGAAGATGCAACACAACATTCAATGTTTATGGTATGTTGAATTACATTAATACACATTCATGATTATCTAATGTTCCAAACGTAAGCACAAAATGATTTCTTCACTTTGGTTCTCAAAATTATTTTCCATACCAAAGTTGTGAGACGACAATAACATAACAATTTTGGAACGAAAATGTTATCTTCCGAGTTTCCTCACCTTCACATTAATTAGGGATTTGTATTTGTTTAGTCGGACTGTGTTTAGATTGGGAAATCAGTGCCAATATTTCATTTAATGTGTATGCGAAATTGGCATAGTATAAGTGATATGTGAAGTCTGACCAAAAATTACTTGTTGTAAATTTAATTTCTTACATGAATGACAGAGATACGTTCATAAGATTTATTCTACCTTTAATTTTGATGTATCAAAAATGTGTGAGGCGTGAAACGGCATTTAAGCCGGCCTTCAGGGTGAGTGCGTCAGGCTCAATACGATCTATTGTGCCTGTCGACCTCATATTTGGATCTCACTACCGCTTACCATCAAGTGGAGTGAGGTCATCTTGTTAGCTTTTATAAAAAAGAAAATGTATTTATTCATCTATTTGTAAACACAAAAACAACAAAGGGTTATGATAACCCACTTCACCTTTTCATAATCAAATAAACACATAAAATAAAATTGTACGTATTACTAAGACAGTGTTGATGATGACAAAAATAACTGACAAAGAATTTGGACCTTACGGTATGGCACATAATATTATATATTTTTAGTTAAAATACCGAATTATGACGGTTGTTGGACATATCTCTGTACATATTGTATGTTGTTTCCCTTTCATTTATAGCTCATTGAAAATTCTTTGTAAAAACTTTATATACGAAAGTAGCGTGAGACAAAGAGTAAAGAATAAAGAAAAAATCACCCCCTTTTACCTATTGAAACAGTGAGGCCCTATCCAAAGGTTGTTTATGATTTACAGGGTGTCGTGTCTAGCTTCAAGTTAATGAATAGGGTTTGAGAAATTCATTTGAATACCGAGAGGCGGGCGTTCGGGCACGGAATGCAGAACACATGCGGCTTGTTTTTTAAAATAACAAAAAAGTAATGCAAACATATATACAGTAATGGAGTCTTAATCAATTTGTTCGGAAAAACGTCGTGTGTTTTCGCTAACGTGTACCGATGCGCGACAGCATGGAATATGTACAGTAGGCAGCACTGAAGAATACACAAAAATATCATCATCATCATCATAAACCGTTTTTTTTAATCACTGTGTTGATGATGAAAATGGTTGGAAATAATTGGTGGATTTGTATATTCTGATGTGGTGATTCCTTTGCTGTGTCAACTTGTCCGAGAGTGTGCGTGCGTAATTTATGTATTGTCGGATGTAGGACCCTAGTGTAAGGCTCAATATTTGGAGATATTTTTATTTTGCATTTTTTTATTAAACTCTTGCTAAATTTTTAATTGTCTTTTC
Source organism: Maruca vitrata (assembly GCA_039566165.1). Lineage (NCBI taxonomy): Eukaryota > Metazoa > Arthropoda > Insecta > Lepidoptera > Crambidae > Maruca > Maruca vitrata. The sequence continues at coordinate 11,810,699 of CM076930.1, forward strand.
TTTATCCCCAATCCATTAGAAGTAAAATATTGCAAAATAATGTTCTTATATTGTTGTGTAGAAAATAAGTAAGAACATATACATACAGGTACCTACATAATTATGTATTGATCGATTCTATTATTTAGAAGCTTTGTATTTAAATAATAAATTGTTTAGGTTTTCTCAAGCAAGCAAATACTGACATCATTAACTTAAATCTTATGTAGGTACAAATTGCAGGCACATACGAGTTAATGTATTGGATACGCAGACACCTACTGTAGGTGTTAAATTGTTTACCTTCTATTCTCAGAATGATGTATCAAGATAACAGGATCATAAATACATGTACTAGAAGAAGATGTTAGTAGGTGCCAACTGAATATTTTATTCAACAGTTTTCTCACTTTTTTTTATTTCGTCCAGCGATCGTACAGCAGCTGGTAGCTGTTCGTTCATTTGAGAGAGTGTGCACCCACACTATTGGGTACGGGTGTGGTCAAACATCCAATATTTGTGAGGAAAAAAGTACAAACAGTATGTACCGGGCTCGGAAATCGGAGTGCGCGGTATCGTGTGTAGTCGGCCTAACGGGTGCGTTATGGTCCACTAGTAGTTTTGTGAGTCTTTTTCAGGTTCCGTATCCAAAGGTTAAAAACCGGATCCTGTTGTTGAGTAAGAGAGGTAAGAAGACTAGGATTTCGCTGCCCGTCACCAGGTATATCTCTCAATAGAAACGTCGGTTGCTGTTAATAGGCTAACTAGATGACCTCATTAAACTTGATGGTAAGCGGTATAGTAAGATCCTCCCTGAAGGCCTGCTTAAATGCCGTTTCACGCCCCGTCTGAAGAGCCCGGGATCATAGGAGGGAGGGAAAACATGTGCTGGAAGGGAATTCCATGCCGTAATGACAGGTGGCAGAAAATTTGAATTTTACATTACATTAAAATAAGTGGCGCTTCCATACTAAATAAAAAACGTGACTTTTTATTATATTGATACGGAAATCTTCTTGCGCAAGTCCGACTCGCACTTGGTCGTTATTTTTTACATTCAGACGAGTGTGTTTCGAGCTCCGGCCACCACCATGTGTTTTGTTGTACAGAGATGATTTAGGGGCGTCCCTACGCATGTTACTACGTTTTGTATATGTCGGACTAGTACGGTGAGTATTTTATTTGTTAACCTGTTTGGGATGCTTTCTACATGCTTTGTGTGGGATTGATTACATTTTGTTCTTTTTTAAATGGAATATCATGTTATATAAATCACTATAAATAAACAAATGCAGAATTCTGATTTTACAGAATCTGATTTTGTAAAATCAGAATTCTGCATTTGTTTATGAGCAATCGTTTTAGAATTTGCTCATAAACAAAATGTCAAATCCTTACTAATATTATAAAAAGAAAAGAAACTCCGATTGTCTCTCAAGAGTTCACGCCGTAACTACTAAAATGATTTCAATTATATTTGGTGCAAATATACGTGAGAGGTTTTTCGCTATAAAGGTAAATTAAAATTTTACAGAATAAACGACTTCACGTGGACTGAATTGTGGGGAGAAACCACATGTACCTACCACATAACCAGTTTGGTTTTAAACAAAACAAAACAAAATGGAAGTTGGAGGAAACAAGCAGAAATGTCAGCAAGGTGTTTTTTTCTCTAACTGATATACGATGATGGCTTGGAGTAGCCTCGTCATCATCACCGACTTGCGGGGGAGCGGATGGCTCTCACCCCTAAACAAAAAGGAGTTTCCGGTTTCTTCGGGGTGGATAGATTCTCGACGGAAGATTTATATCACACCAACGAGCAATAGATAGGTAGATAATATTAAATAAATAAATATTACACAACATCACAGACATTGATCTGATCCCGTGGTTAGTAGCTTAATCACTTGTGTTACGGATATCAGAACCAACAGTGGATTCACAAACATATTTAATTACACACCCAGACACGGAATAAACACCTATGTTCGTCACACAAATATTTGTCCCGGGTGGGAATCGAACCCACGACTCTTGGAACCGTATGTAGTGTACCTGGGTCACTAACCACTGTTCCACCGAGCCAGCCGGTAGATAGATAGGAACGTGGGATAAATCCCCGAAACGTCGATAGAACGAGTGAGGTGAGAACAGCCGTCATGTGGCTAGTGGGGCGACATGCGATCCGGTTGTAATTGCTGCTATCAGCGAATTGTGTAGGGTTACCGCACTATTGCACTTATTATCTACCTATACTACTAATAATAAATCTGTAAGGGTCGGTAATGGAGTAAGTTAGTTTGTTTTCAGAGATATTGTGTTTAGAGGCTCAATATAATATTATGATACTAATACTAATTCTACGATTATTAGATTTTTTTCTGTATGTGTGTATGTATCCTATGTTTATCCATAACTCTTAAACCAATTATCCGAATTTGATGAAATTTGGTATAAAACCACATAGACATCTGGGACACAGGATAGGCTATTTAAATTCGAGCTCCAGTTATGATAAGACGTGGGTCCCATACAAACCTAATTGTAAACATCGAAATGTACGCGAACGGAGTCGCGGGCACAGCTTCCATCATCATTGAATCTGTTACACTTATTTGTGCGCTGTGGTTGTGGGACCATACAGCCTGATATAACCCCGCCATCATCTATGTAAATTTTAAAAAGAAGTGTAGTAATTACATCTTTTTATCGTATAGCTATCGAAGCCCTTTTTTAAACTGAGTGGAATTAAGAGGTGGTACGTAGCTACAGGCCTTGTGTTACGGATATCTGAAAGAACAGTAGTATCCCTACAAAAATAAAAACCACACTCAGTAAGATTTTTGTACAGAGTAGGAATTGTCCTCGCAATACTCTTGCTTGGCGTAAGCGGTCCACCTACATCGCTTGGAGCGCAATTTCCACTGACGAAAGAAGAAGGTCTAAGACCGGCTCGATGGCCACTGTCTCATTCGCTAAGGGTCGTAGGTTTGACGTTCATTAGTATAATATCACTGCTTTTGTGACACAAGTGCTTAAGCTAATTTCCACGGGATTAGACCAATGCGCTTTTGTAAAACATTAAAAAAAAGTAAAGAGTATGTGGCGACATCCGTTAAAGAACTTCACAATACAACCAACAGATGGCACTTACATAGCATCTCCACAAGAGTGTGTCTAAAGTATGAATCCTACATCTCACTTTAAAGTTATTCGGGCCACTAACTATATATAGAGCAAAAACCAAGATGGTAATTGAGTGGTCATGGTCCCCGAGCACGATCACCTCGGCGGAAGATCTTCCCTTTTAGGATCACTCCTAAAAGTATAATAATCTATTTCTCATACGTCAACTGAATAGACAATAGAGTTTCAATTGACAGCCCTAGTATGATTGGGAGAATGGATCAACGCGCCGCCCGGCCGGCAGGTGCAAGCCACCAGCTCTAGCGGCTGAGGAATCGGCCCCCGGGGAACCGATCCTGGCTGAGAATAGCTGCTCCGATCCCGACGGTGGGTAATGGATAAAGTTCGATGGCCTTTGTGCAACTTTCAGCTAATGAAATTAGTTCGCACAGTGCAGGCGAGACAGTGAAGACGCGCCTCTTGCTACTGCCCAGGCGGCGTAATCTCGTTGCTTGATTCGGTCCATGTATGTTCGGATAGGAGAAGCGTTAATGGCCGAGTGGTTGAGGTTGCTTGCTGTACGAAAGGTCGCCAGTTCAAACCCCGCCATGTACCACTGTGTTTTTCAGAAATTTTAAATTCAAATGTACGACTATTCGACGCTTTCACGGTGAAGGAAAAACATCGTGGGGCAACCTGCACACTTACGAAGAAATTCTTAGGTTGTGTAGTCAGTCAACCAGCACTTGGCTAGTGTGGTTGACTAAATAATCGACCTTGTTTAGCCCGTGCCCGTTTAGCAGTGGAGACGTAAATGATGACGGCTGATGATGAATAGGATACAAGGAACCGAGATTTAGTGAAAACCAGTAGTTTCTCCTTTTCGCTTGGCTGCCTCGCTTCAGATCTGTGGACAGGCAGCCATAGTTGGCTTTAGCTTCACAGAGATCGCCTAACAGTTTTTAGGGGTGAGAGCCATCCTCTCCTCTGCTACTACTTTTCTTTTCCTAACAGACTTACGATGATGACTACTCACAAGTCAGTTAGAAATAAAAGGCTTGCAGTTTGGTTCCAGTTTGCCTTCCTACCGTTATATTTTATAATAAAATTCAAATAAATATCTTTAACCCCGCGCGGCTTAGACGCTGGAGTCGTAGTAGGTGGTGATTTGCGCCGAGATAAAGACTACCGAAAAGCGTCAATGGCCGAGTGATTAAGGTGCGAGAGGTCGCCAGTTCAAACCCCGCCAGGTATCAATGTGTTCTTCAAATTCGAAATTCATATGTAACATCATTCGACGCTTTAACGGTGAAGGAAAACATCGTGAGGAAACCTGCACACCTAAGAAGAAATTCTAAGGTTGTGTAGTCGACCAACCCGCACTTGGCCAGCGTGGTCGACTAAGGCCTTATCGCCCTAGTTTAGGGTAGGCCCGTGCCCCAGCAGTGGGGGGTCACTCCCGGAGGGCCACGTTCCCGGAGGGCCACGTCCCGGAGGGCCACGAATGCGAAAAAAGTGTTAACATGTACTTGTGTTGTTTTTTGTAACGTTTTTAACACGTAAGTACCGTTAGCAAAAAAGCAATTTGTAAATTTATATGTAATTATTATTGGTATTTAATAAAAATGTTAGATTGTAATAAAAAAAACACTATTTAACTATCTATCAAAAATCAACAAATTTGATTTTATGATTTCCGATGATGATGTCTACAATATTTATTTAAAATTGTTAAAACACAGCCGGGTGAGACAGGGTTGTAAAAAACAAAGACAAAAACCAGATTTAAGATAATACTTAATATTTTAAAAACGTATTTGTTAATTGTTAATGTTTGAAAATACTGTTTTTTTTTACTAAAGTTGATTATTTATACCTAAGTTATATATATACCTTGTAATATTTGAAAAAATATTATACGTCATAATTTAAATTATAAAATAACTGTATGTACGTTATCTTGAAAGTCAAATTAGTCATGTTAAATGTAAGACCTTTTTTGTTTGTTGAAACAGGTTTTTCTATGCATCCGTTTTATCCAACCCTATCTCGCCTGGCTGTGTTTCTAGAATTAGAAATATATTTATGTGGTCGGAAATTTATTATCTAAGTGAAAAAACTAACACTAACAAAAAACTTCATATAAATAGTGATTTTTTATATTTGTGATTTATGATTTTTTTTTATGTGTGTGTATCTTAGTCATTATTTTATTTTGTGTGACATGCTTTGTAATAACCTCAATTTTGAATTAACAAAATAGTAAATTAATTATAATAAATACATTCATTGAGTTTTTATGTCAACGGTACAAGTTCAACACAAAAGAAATAATAACAAAAGATAACGTCATCATTTTTTTCGCATTCGTGGCCCTCCGGGACGTGGCCCTCCGGGAACGTGGCCCTCCGGGAGTGACCCGCAGTGGGGACGTATATGGGCTGATGATGATGATGATGAAAGACTACCGAGACAGGACTACAAAGAACATAGATACAGGAATTGGACCAGAAGCTGTCTCACTGCCACAAGGATGAATGGTGGCTACGACGCAATAAATTCCACCGATAAGTTCGACATCATGTGAGTGCCAGTAAGTTGTAATAAAGGTGTACCATGGGAGTCATATGTTTTTGCCTCTTTCATGGGCACCGGCAACATAATAATATGACAATGGAGTAGTAGGTACCTCTCTTAGCTACTACTCTACCCTTGCAAGGGATGTATTTTTATACATAATGGTACCTAAGTATTTTAACTACATTCTATCAACTGTGCTGTGCCGCATAAGGTGACCAGACATATCGAAGCCACGTCTATTTTCATGTATTGTGTGTGTATGTGACCAATAAATATTTTCTATTCTATTCTATTGCAACCATATACGTGCCCACCGATTGATCATGTTGTGTTGATCACCTGTAAACAATTACTTATCAGGTGGGAGACATTTTGTCGACCGGTTGCTGTTACCACCATACAGTTGTGTAAAACCCGCCAAGTGACTCTGACCTCTCTTGGTCAGGTCGCGTTCCGGGATCAGCACTGTACGAACCGGAGCCAGGGGACTATTATTGCGGCAAGCGCCGGACCAGTGGAGTCTTAGCGGCGGTATTGTGCGGGCGGAGCGGGTCAGCCCACCGGCCAGGGAGACCCGTAGAAACGGGGGCCCTTCCGTCCGGCGGACTGGCCAACTCCGACCCGCACAGCTCAATACCAATGCGAGACTCCACGCCTTGTCTCGTTGTTGCCGCAGCAGTGGTCTCCTTTTTCACGGCTTTCAGGGTGAGTGCGACAGGCTCAATATGGTCTATTGTGCCTGTCGACCTCATATTTGGATCTCACTACCGCTTACCATCAGGTGGAGTGAGGTCATCTTGTTAGCCTCTTTATAAAAAAATAAAAAAAAAAAAAAAAATAAAAAAAAAAAATTACATTATTAAACAAACACACATTGTTTAATTATGTAATTGTGTTCAATAAATGTTTTATTACTTATCTTTCTTGTCGATGTTTTCCTTCACCGTCAAAGCGTCGAATAATCGTACATATGAATTTCAAATTTGAAAAACATATTGGTAGGTAAACGTGGCGGGGTTTGAACTGGCGACCTCTCGCATGGCAAGCAACGGCCTTAACCACTCGGCCATCGACGCCTAGGTATAAAAGATATCCGCTACCATTCGTCGCTTGAGGGTCTTTCGTGACCCAGAGTAGGTCATAGGGTCGCCTCTAATGGCTTCCAACACGGACACATGTGGGTCTGCCGTCGGTAATCTCTCACGCAATTCGTCTTACAAACAACTGCGTTTAACATCTTCGCCTTTGCGTGACGATGCCCAATGAACTAGCTGATTGTTTACTCTTTGGAGACAGATGTCAATAGGCAATTAAAAACGTTTCCAATGATGTGCGATTTATCTAAGGAAATACATCGTCATCATCATCATCATCAGCCCATATACGTCCCCACTGCTGGGGCACGGCTACCCTAAACTAGGGCGATGAGGCCTTAGTCAACCACGCTGGCCATGTGCGGGTTGGTTTACTCAACCTTAGAATTTCTTTTGTAGGTGGACAGGTTTCGTCACTATGTTTTCCTTTCATATCAAAGCGTCAAATAATCGTACATATGAATTTCAAATTTGAAAACCCAGTGGTACGTGGCGGGGTTTGAACTGGGCAAGCAAGGACTTTAACCACTCGGCCATGGACGCTTTTTTTGCTAAACTTTTATACTTACAAAAATTGCAAAGTGGCCTAGTAAAATGGTTGAGCACCACTGTCTTGAGCTTAATCCGGTGTTGGCTTAGACAGCGGTGACGTCACGCGCTGAAAAATGCAAAGTGTCGTTAAGTAGGGCGCGCGTCAAAGGACAGCTCGGCTTAGCTGGTTGAGGTTACTCGGCCGCCTTAGGATATACTACAACGTTAGGCGTTCCTAAAGACTTCAATATATTCATTAGGTAGGTACTGCTTATTGTAGAAGTGTATATTTTCTAAATGTGCTGGTTGACCCACATTTGTTTGCACTGGGCGACATAACGCATATTTACCTACGTAGGTACATTATATCATTCGACTGGCTCGGTTGAACAGTGGTGACCCTGGCTAAGCAACGGTTCCCAGAGTCATTCGGGTTCGATTCCCACTCGAGACAAATATTTGTGTGATTAGCATCGGTGTTTGTTCTCTGTCTGGGTGTGTTATATGTTGTATATGTAGTGTATCCACAGTCGTGTCTGATATAATTTACACAAGTGCTTAAGCTACTTACCACGGGATAAGATCGATGTATGTGATATTGTGAAATATTTATTTATAGGTTTACCATGACGTTAACAACCATGTATTATGTAACTAGTGATCCGCTTCGCTTCGGGTTTAGATTAAGCCTATGAACCTTCCTCTTTCTCTTGAATCACTCAACCTATAGAAAAAAACGGCAATCAAAATTAGTTGCATAGTTCTAAAGATGCAGGAACGAGTTTGTTTTGGAATAGAATAGAATAAATATTTATTGGTCACATACACACAATAAATTAAAAGTAAAATAATAGTAATTTACACAATATTAATATATAAAATGAATATTTTACATCAGTGACCAACAAGGTACGTGCCTCAGCTTAGACTACAGAAGCTCCAGAGCTCCTGCAGCACTGGTATTCTGGCCGTACCTTTTGGTTGAGTGACGACACAGATAAAGCAAAACAAAATAAAAAAAGAACACAACATTTTAGAAGCAAGAGCATTAAACTTAATAATTATATGAATCTCATTTTGGCACAAGTGTGCTTTTTTTTAGATTTATATTCTAACAGCAATTACTGATATTCTTTATGTTTCAATAGGGCTAGGTTTCTATCAATCAATTCACTACTTCAGGTCTCAGTGATTAGGTTTGGCGCATGTTACCTGCTCCAATGTTTATGTAACAGAGACCTAATTCGCTGTCGGAATGGTGTGGACCGGGCGTGGCATATGTTAATGAGACTGATATTTGGGCATCGCCGGATTTTGATTCACAACGCTCTGGGCTAGAAAATTGAGGCAACCTTTTCTACTTCTTTGCGTGTCGATGGCAAGAATCAGACCTTTAAAACATAAATCACTTTTTAACGACTTCGACGAATTTATTTGACTAAAAAGTGGTGTTGAGCCAGCTCAAAGGTACTCAACCAGGAGACGGACATAGAGTACCTACCTATTTACTTCATGCCATTCCCGTGGGATGTAACATAGACTTTAGGCGGACAGAGTCGCGAGCGAAAAGCTATTAAAGAAAAAAAATGCATGGGGTAACATGTATAAAAAGGATTCATAATCTTCTCAATCAACAAAAAGAAATTTTGATATTAAGACACCGCTCTGTCTTTGGTTTTAACTAGTAAGGATAAATGCATAGTCTAGGTAATTTTAGTCGGTTGTGATCCTAAAATATGGAATGATTTCCGTAAAATAATAAAACTACACTTCGGTCCACGGCCAAATCTAACATTGTACAATTTGTGGCATGTAGTAGGGAACCTGTTGTACCTTGGACAGTGTTGTACCTAGGACAATTGTAATTTTTCGTAAACTCCCGCGCTTTAGAATAATATTGTATATGGCAGTCAAAGCCTGCTTTGATAAGACTCACGTAAAGTTAGTTGTGATTCGCCGGCTCCGGGTCAATGCAGTTAAAAAAGGTAATTTATTATTTTTTGCCTTAAAAGTTCGTTTTTTGGAATTTTCTTATGGCCTCTTGATTTGTCACGATATGTATTTATAAAATATCTTTTAGTTCTGATATAATCTCAGTTTATTAAGATTTAGATAGTATAGTGGTCTGAACCCAACCTCAATTAAAAGTGTGTTTAAACAAGTTGTAACTGAAAATTGTTATGATGTTGTACCTCGGCCCCCCAACTGAGTATGTACCTTGGACATAGATAATAGATAGATAGTTTTTATATAGATAATATAACCTTATAAAAACATATTTTTTTATTATATTTTTATTCTATTTATATAAGGCAAAAAATTTATATTTAAATATGTAAACATTTGTTATATTATTGACACAAAATAAAGAGACAAGAGACTATTAATTAAGGTAACTGTTAATTTGCTATTTACATTAATGTTTTTGTTGATTACAGGTATAAGCATTATTGTTGTACTTACCTATATTAAAAATAAAACTCTGCTGCAATTGCTAGTGTTTATCTTCATTCTACCCTGGAAAGTCCAAAGTACAACTGGAACGGTCCAAGGTACATCAGGTCTGTTGTACCTTGGACAGTTTTCCCTTTTTTTTCAAGTTGCTTTTGTTTCCAGCTTTACCGAAAATCCTCATATTTTATTTATTTATTATATAGTTGAGTAACTGATCTTTCCATTATTCCATATTTGACGGATCTTATTCTTACCATTTATTTTTAAAAAATAAAAATATCAAAAACTGGCCTAGGTACAACAGGTTCCCCTACGGGAGTCCTGTGACAATAGAGAGGAAAATAAAAAGTGGACGATTTAGTGAGTCAGTGAAGTGTCAACTTCCCACTACATTACCGTTGAAGCAGCTACCCTAATTGTTTGGTTCGTTTTGTTTCGTATCTGTCATCTGTGATCCTTTATGTGTGTCCACACGGCATGTCGGCTCCCGGAATATTGGACCCATAGAGATGCTTTGTAACAGCGCTTTTTTTCGAATTAACCCACTATAGCACAACATTTGAATACTTTTTTTTATTCATTAAAATCACCAACATAACGTGCAGTTACAACGTAGCAGAAGATACATATAATATAATACAAAATACATATTACATTCAAATAACTGACTGTTCTCACTTACTGGAATTATCATTTATGGGCGACTGATAGTCCCAGAAAAACAAATGTTCAGAAAGTTGTGTTCAACTTACAAAATTGACGATAGCTTTAACCTACCATTCGCTACAATGACGACTGTAATAAATACGTATACGATACAACACAACATAATATAAAACAAAGAATCTTAGATCTATAAAGTATGCAAAGATTATTAATTAATAGATAATTGTATAGTGAGGAATAGGACGGTTTATGTATAATGTACAATATAAATATGTATGTGCAAAGCCACGCTGTTGAATATAATACTTACTGAAGTCTGAAAGGTTTTAATCTTGCTACTTATTCGTGCCACGCCGAGCCAGACCCCGTTTATTTTTTTCGAGGTTGACAAAAGTTATGTAGCTTTTAAAGCCTAAACCAAACGCTTTTTGGCTCAACAAAATATTCTAGGCATAAAGGTTAAAGTTTATGGCTAACAGCGCCTATAAATATCGCATCAAGAATGTTAAATTGAATTTCTGAATTGTTGGACAAATACTAGGTCTAGGTACTTTACGGAACGAAAATAGCTGGTATTTGTGACGAAAATACGTCCACTTGGTTCATGGCATTTCTAAAAACGGAACTTATTTACTAAGTTCCGTTGTTAGTAGTTAGTAGTTAGTATCTACATACTTACTTACTTATGTTTCTCAGGAATCTATCAATGCTTAATACCTTCTCAGTGTTCTAAAGAATTGTTTTTGACTGATCCTTAAAGGGATGAACTTCTGCACAGCTTTTTTATGATATTGATAGTTTACCAAATAAACCGTAAAAACTTTTTTTACAAGATGGCGGCCGTGGGAAAAAAGTGGCGACCCCGCAAACCTGGTTTTAACCAAAAGCAGTATAAAGCCACCTCGCCGCCACCGCGCCGCTCCCGCACCGACTCTACATCTATTTGTTTGTTTGTTTGAACGCGCTAATCTCAGGAACTACTGGTTCGAATTGAAAATTATTTTTGAGTTGGAAAGACCATTTATCGAGGAAGGCTTTTGGCATAGGGGAGACCGAGGGGAGTTGAAACAATTTTGACATTTTGTCTCATACATCAAAAGCTGTTGACAGTATGATGATGATATTAGTACCGATCGCTAGGTAATTTATTAAACTTGCGGATAACTAACATAAAGAAATTGTAAGCGTCAAATATTGTAGTGAAAAATCGATTTTACCGAAACATGTCAACTTGTTTCAACTCCCCTCATACCGAGGTGAGATGAAACAGAGGTCGAGGAGAGTTGAAACATATGGTTTAAAATAAATATTAAGGCCTATTTAATTGAAAGGTTGATATAATTTAGAAGTATTTATTGTAATAAAACTTTTTAAAACTCAAAAAGATTTTTTAATCAATATTTTGTACTGATATTACCAGGTTAGTAGGTAACTGCAGTTGTAATAAAAATAATCAAATCCTAAAGAGTTAATTACAGCTGAATAGACTAGGACTACTGGAAGTTGCCAAAGGTCGATCAGTAACCTGACTCGGAAGAGAATTAGCGTCCTAGAATATTTCAGTATTTTCTGGCCTAAGTCCGGTATGGATCTGTAAGGTAAAATTTAAAACGAGGAGAGATGAAACAGCCTGTTTCAAATCTCCTCAGTAAGAAAAAACCTCCCATTTTTTATTTAATCAATTCTAAAAAATCAAATACACAGAATCCATTAGTACCACATATATATTATAAATCATTAGTTAATAAGCTTTCGTAAAATGCATAACTTTAACCAAAATACAAAACCGTTATCATAATATAGGTACCATAAAAATACTGTTGCGGGATGGGGGTACGTCTACTTCAAGATACGCCAAAAGTCACCAAAAGACAATTAATTTATTTATCGACTAACAATTACACAATTAAACACTTAAAAACACAATTAAAAACACTTAATTACAACACTAAACACGGAACACTAAATTACACTAAAACACTGAATCACACTAAAACACTGAATTTCACTGAAACTATTCGCAGGTAACGCACTCGATCACTTCTAGTTCGCAGGAGACTGATTCGCTTCGCTTTCCAAATCGGAACTGTCCCGTCGCGTCGTACATCCCGCTTTTATACCCAGAGACGCAGCTCTTCGCGTGGCGTCGAGAATATTCTCGCGGGGATCGAAATTTCTAGAACTCGCTGGAGCTTGCTCCGACCGACCAGAGTGTGTGACGTAGTATCGTGCAAGCGAATATAGACCTTATCCATACGACGATAAGACTAATTTCGCTTGCACGGTCTCTCAAGGTCATAACATTATTATTACTTTAGAACACACTAGAGCTCGGTACGACCGTGCAAGCGAATATAGACCTTATCCATACGACGATAAGACTAATTCCGCCTGCCCGGTCCCTCGTGGTCGTAACATTATCCCCCTCTTAGTCATGCTCGTCCCGAGCATCATTTGACCCATGGTAACGAGCCAATCGATCAATGTGAACAATTTTCGGCTTGCCTCTTGTCCCTTGTTACTCGACCCTCACTGTCTTCTCGTGGTGTAAGAGGTATCTTGAATCCCACTTCTGACACCAATTGTTGCGGGAACGGGGTACGTTTAATTCAAGATACGCAAAAAGTCACCAAAAGACAATGAATTTATTTATCGATTAACAATTACACAATTAAACACTTAAAAACACAATTAAAAACACTTAATTACAACACTAAACACGGAACACTAAATTACACTAAAACACTGAATCACACTAAAACACTGAATTTCACTGGAAACTATTCGCAGGTAACGCACTCGATCACTTCTAGTTCGCAGGAGACTGATTCGCTTCGCTTTCCAAATCGGAACTGTCCCGTCGCGTCGTACATCCCGCTTTTATACCCAGCGACGCACCTCTTCGCGTGGCGTCGGGAATATTCTCGCGGGGATCGAAATTTCCAGTACTCGCTGGAGCTTGCTCCGACCGACCACAGTGTGTGACGTAGTATCGTGCAAGCCAATATAGACCTTATCCATACGTCGATAAGACTAATTTCGCTTGCACGGTCTCTCAAGGTCATAACATTATTATTACTCTAGAACATACTAGAGCCCGCTACGACCGTGCAAGCGAATATAGACCTTATCCATACGACGATAAGACTAATTCCGCCTGCCCGGTCCCTCGTGGTCGTAACAATACGTTAAAAATTTACTTTTCACGATTTTTGTCATATGGCACGTAGAACTCCACAACCGCGGGTCTTACGTGTCGGACGCAAACTGACACGTCTGCGGATATAGGATATAGATGAACAGCGACATTGCCAACTGTCTAACTGTTTTGAGTTCCAAGAAATCGGTACTGTTTCAACTCACCTTTGTTTCAAATCCCCTCAGTCTCCCTACTTCCTACTAATATAATAAACGTGAAAGTTTGGATGAATGTTTGGTACTCTTTCAAGCAAATACTACTGAACCGATAACGATGAAATTTGGTATGCAGGTAGCTGAAGACCCAGAATAACACATAGGCTTATTTTTATCCCGGAGTTCCCGCGGGAATAGGGTTTCCATGCGGGCGGAAAGATAGTTAGGCTTAAGTACATAATATAACATTACGCTGCGACCAATAGGAGTAAAGAAACAATGGAAAATTAAAAAAAAAACGTTTGAAAACGCGGATGAAGTCGCCGGCACAGCTAGTATAAAATACCGGTGGCGCAGCGCGGTGGACGGTGGCGGCATCGTGTGGAGGAACGCTTAAACCTCTGGTTTACAAGAGTTCCGCAGGCCAATCTTAATTGAACATCGACTGGTGTTTTCTTTCAATTACCAAGGCGACTTTGACTTCCATTTTGGCTTATCACGAAGGGAGCTAATTTGTGCGTCAATTTAAAAAAGAAAATGTCTCCTAATGTCGTAATGTACGGCTGCATTAACGGGCTACGATGATGATTCGTGTCTGTCAATGTACATCTAGAACTGGATAGCTGGTCGAATATTCGCCGTAGACCAGGGTAGCCGCAGCATAAAGCCTTTTGCTCACATACTTTGCCGTATTCAGACAAAGTGTTGTTTGAAGTACAACGGGACCTCATGACCGGTTATCATCAGGTGGAGTGAGGTAACCTGAACGCCTTTTATAAAATAAAGAAATTACCGCGCCGCGGCTTATTTTTTCTAAATTACTCCGATGATGGCTTGGAGTAGGTAGCCTTGTCGTCATCACTGGAAGGGAGCGGATGGCTCGGCTGAGAAAACGTGCCATGTACAAAAGGCCTAAGGACAGCTTCAAGCAGTCAAGACGGACAGCTTGAAGCTGCGTATTAAATATACGTAGAATCTGTAGTTTACTATGCAGCGGCAGTTTCAAGCAGTCCGTCCAGACTGCTCGAAGCTGTCCGTGTATGTCGGCCCTTAGGCCTTTTGTAGGAACTATGTTTTTCGAACACTAGGAAGGCTGACTGCTTGAAGCTTTCTGTGTATGTCGGCCCTTAGAGTTACAGCAATAATTGCCGGTGGCACGTAACCTTGGCACAGCGGCTCCATGCCGGCCGGCGTGCGGTAGGCGGCCACGCCCGCGCCCAACTAGCAAATGGTATTGTTCTAATGACAGTACGCTCGCGCGGGTGTTGAAAGCGCCTCGTTGCAAGGTTAGTTCGTGTTCCCTTTTTTCGATCTTAGTTCAATTGTTTTTTTTTTCGATTCAAATGTCGACGTGTTCCAATGCCTATTTATGCTATAAGTGACTCTTGCGTGGTTTAAAAGTTTGTTTGTGTTTTTTTTTTAATTTATGTTTTTTAAGAATTTTGCATTCCATTAATCAAATACTTACTTAAGCGATCTATGCGCGATAAAATCAGTAGCTACTGGTAAAGTTCGTTACTTACTCCCTGCTTTTATATACTTACGTATTCAAAAATTAGTAGAAGTTTTAACATGAATGTAATCTATGGGTCCCTAAGTCTTACCTAATTTAGTTAATTAAAATAAATGCTACTGCTAATGTTGAAATCAACTTATTCTAAATTTATAGATTTAGGTAACGAATCTTTTCAGCACTTGAAATTACGACCAAAAACAAAGAAATGAGTTAAGACCCAACTATCGTCTAGTTTATCGCCGGATTCATTACCAACCCAGAGAAAGAAGTACCTATATAACTTCCTATTGCATTTAACAATTTAAATAGTACGGAAGCCAATAAAATTAATTCCAGTTAGAATTTATTCGTTGCACAATCCAGGCATTCGCTTAATACTGCTAATCACTGCATTGGGAGTTTGCAGTCCTAATGTATGTAAATGCCCGGCTCTCGCTTCACTGGCTGGCCAGAGGGCCCAGCTAGCTAAGCTCGTCAATACGGATTTTCTGAACAATCCTTTTCCATTGACAATTGCTCAAATTCCCACTTTCAACGATTTCGAAATCTAGCGCTTCTTAATTCCAACGGATTTGTGTCTACGTTCGTATCTATAAGTATAGTTCGATATAGAAACGGTGTAGACAGAGAATTGGTAATGCTTTCTTTATTCATTATGTCTTTCATCTGGACGATTCTTTTCAAGACGTTCTTTCTAGAATTTTTTACCGTATTTAATCGGGCTCGCTTGTTGTAAAAAATGTTGATGAGACCTAATCCGAATAAGGAAATGATATAATATACAATAAGGAGATATGCTATGAGCGCCCACTTTTTGAGACTCAAATCTGTCCTAATGAGAATAGCTTGTGATATAATAACTCTTTCATTAGTGTTCTTTTTTTAATCATTTATTTCATATGTCAGTAAAGGGTCAAAATATAGCAGGGCACAGACTTAAAACGCAAATTATTAAACAAATCTTTAGTGACGTAAGATTTTACACTTTCGCGTTCCATTAGACTAAATATTTGTCTTTATGGGTCTACTCGCGAATTTTTTATATAAATTAGTTAATTATATTATTGGATTAAGGTAAAAAAATTCAAGATTAGTAATAAGCAAGTATGCGGCTGAACTCATGAAAATATGAAGTTATACGATATTCTCATACCACAAAAGTTGGAAGAAAAACTAAACACCTCCAAGATCTATTTAGCACTGTGAGATGAATTTTAAATAAATCTGTTTTATTTTTAATTGTCTGCGTGTTTTTTTCGATTATTTGCGTGAACCCTAAACATTTGAAATAAAACTTTAAAACTAGAATCTCTTGTGATTACGAGACCTGTAAAGAGCTTGGACCGTTGGGTCGCCAAATAATTATTATCTACGAGTTTAATCCGTAAAATTAGTGTTTCAAATCTGTTTATTTAGTTGAACTAATGCGCCATAACATAATTTACTTGGTACATGGTATAGTTCCGTTTTGACATTTTCAAACTCGATAGGGTATTTTGGACCATGCGGCTGCTTACCATCAGATGGAGTAAGGTCATTCTGAATTTAAATTATAAAAAAAGACCGTGTGTCGGGTCAAAGGCTCCTTCACTACTGGAGTGCAGACGATACGAACAAATCGGACTCCGCTGGCGTAAGTTACCGGGTTCATTCCCGAGCGATGTTTCCTTTGGGACGGCTAATGTATGTAAATGCCTGGCCCGTTGGCTACGATTTGTCGTCAGCTGAGCTGGCTCGATATATTTTTTTTCATTTCAGTTCGACTCTTTTATTTCGATGCTTCTTTGTAGGGGGACGCCATCCGCTCCCTCGTAAGTCCGGTGATGATGGTGGATACTCCAAACCATCATTGTAGTCGGCAAGAAAAAAAAATTGATGTTTATTTGTGGCCTGTAAGAGAACTGATTCGATCATAGCATTATTTTTTAATGTACATCGGCCAATTATAAAAAAATTACTTATCATTAAAAAACGAGGATATAAGTGCTCTATTTTTATTATTCTATTTATAACGTTGCAATACATACACTTAGGTCAATAAGAAGAGAAGTGCCTTTATTTTGGATTGAATTAAAAAAATATTACATATTTATTTATTTATTTATTTATTAGGTATACCAACGATTACAACAATAATGCAAGCAAATAGTACATGACAGGGTGATAGATAATTGCATAATCACTTAAAGGTATACACCACATGCATATTGTAAGTTATGCAACGTTACTTATACAACTAGGTACTTATATCTACAATAAAATTTACATTACAATTAAGTTGTTATTAATTACTTGCTAAAATTATATATAGTCTAATTATGTTATGAGTTATTTAAATAACTCATAACATAATCAGAAGTTCACAGATAGCTTCAAGAGCTTTGTTGCGAAATGTAGCTAAGGACATAGAGTGAACGTCTAATGATCCACTAAACTTATTATAGAGGTTACTAATCCTGGAGACCGGTGAATTAGTACCTAGTACAGTTTTGCGAGTTGGGCGGGATAGAGGTTCAATTTGTTTGCGTGGAATTCGTGAAGGAACTCTGAACCTGAAACTGCTCAGTAGGGTTGTGCAGCGGAGTTTGTACCTAACAATTTTATAAAAGAAGGAGAGATCCAGTAAATTTCTGCGGTTGTCAAGACTTTGCAATTTGAGGACTGTCAGTAGGTCTTTATATGAGTAGTGTTTTTCATCTCTGAGGTTAGAAAATATTAGGTGTTTTGTCAGTCGTTTTTGTATACGCTCTATCCGGAGGATATGTGAAGCATAATGTGGACGCCAGACCGTACTACCGTATTCAAGGATTGACCGAACAAGGCTATTGTATAGCAATATTGGGGTGAAAAAGTAAAACTAACTAATAAGTGCAACTTATTGGAAGAATAACCATTACACTATTATGTTAAGTTGAAATGGATATGATTTCATAACATTAAATATATCAAATAAATAACTGCGCCAAACTGTTTTTGCTCACAAATAGCAGTTCAAACGCAAACTATCGTGATAAATAGCCATGTTCCTTGCAAATGCCTAAACTATTATTGTATTAGGCATAACCATGAAGTTTATTTTTTTTAAATCTTCGTAGGTTCTTCCACAAATTTATTTTTGGCCGTGTAATATACACCGTACATGAACAAATAATTATCACAATACATCACATACATTTTGTTCGATACCGAAATAAGCTGCTTATGCGCTTGTAGTTACGGATATCAGGAACAACGGTGGATACACAAATATACATAAATATAAATAACACATTCAGACACGGATCAAACATCCTTATTCGTCACACAAATCTTTGTCCCGACTGGTGATCGAATCCAAAACTCTTGGTGCAAAAGGCAGGGGGCATAATTCAATCTATCACTGAGCCAGTCGAATGTGATGTGATGAAAATTCTTGAATAAATTTCCAAAGTACCTTAATACTATCAAAAATACGAACGGTTCCATGAGTCGTGGGTTCGATTGTTTGCTCCGTGCAGTGCCGTAACTAGCCTTTTATGCGCCCGGTGCGAGCTTTCAAAACTGCGCCCTTGAAAAATGCTCTAATCAGGCTCTGACAATAAAGTGGACAAATGTGCATAAAAATAAATCTATCTATTTTTTGTTTACGAAAGTACTTAGGGTGTCCCAAAAAGTAGTGTCAAGCGGAAGTCCTGAGATAGAACACCCCGTGGGGCATCCGAAACACCCCCATGTATGTTCCGCGATTTTTTATAGTTTTCGAGTTATGATATTTTTTCTAAAATTTTGGGAACAACTGACCTAACCGACTAAAAATATTGTAGAGAAAAAAGTATTTCACTTTTTTGAGTAAATCTTTTTGCAAATAAATTTTCATGAGTTTTTCTTTAATGCCTAAAATATTTGTCTCCATAACTTATATGAAAATTATCAAAATTATGGTACAAACTGAAAAGTTACGTTCTGTAAATAATGTCTTACAATTTCAACGTTAAATTTAAAATATTAGGAGGTAGCTGCATGGCTCCTTAGTAACTTTAAAAACTGAGCTAGACTCTCAGCTTTCATAATCATTAATAAAAACTGGTACTTAATGGGCTACTTTTGCTGAAATCGGACTACAAAGACAGAGTGAAAAAATCATAAAATTAGCCATTTGATGAACAAGCATTATTTGGACATTTTATTATTCCGAAATTTAGTCAGTTTGTTAACAAACCTAAATTTAATACAGGAGCACTCAGATGCAAACATTTGGATGCTTTTTTTTGTTTAATTTAAGTTTCATTGCGCTAACACTGTTTTCACATGCAATACCTTTGTTACGACGAACTTGACGAAGTTTGTTTTCTTTACGGACTTTAATAAACTTTTACTGATAAACTTTTTACGATAAATAATCAAAAGCAATAACTTTTTTTTTTTCAATAAAGTTCCCATTTTTAAACTTAATTAATTTTTTACGTATCACAAATTAAACTTTCAAGTAGTTATTTATTAGCATTTCTGGTATAATATTGATTGTTAACAATCTTATTAACTTTAGAAATAATAAAATGTCCAAATAATACTTCGTATTCAAATGGCAAATTTTATGATTTTTCCACCTCTCTGTCTTTGAAGTCCGATTTCAGCAAAAGTAGCCCATTAAGTACCAGTTATTATTAATGATTATGAAAGCTGAGAGTCTAGCTCAGTTTTTAAAGTTACTTAGGAGCCATGCAACTACCTCTTAATATTTTTAATTTAACGTTGAAATTGTAAGACATTATTTACAGAACGTAACTTTTCAGTTTGTACCATAATTTTGATATTTTCCATATAAGTTATGGAGACAAATATTTTAGGCATTAAAGAAAAACTCATAAAAATTGATTTGCAAAAAGAATTACTCAAAAACGTCATATACTTTTTTCTCTACAATATTTTTAGTCGGTTAGGTCAGTTGTTCTCAAAATTTTAGAAAAATAATCATAACTCGAGAACTATAAAAAATCGCGGAACATACATGGGGTGTTTCGGATGACTTACGGGTGTTCTATCTCAGGACTTCCGCTTGACACTACTTTTTGGGACACCCGTATAAATTAGTAGATTTCTTTAAGATAAAAATTGTTTATTGAAAATATTTGCTCAAATACAGAAATGACACAAAGTACTCGTAAGAATTTTGCAATATCGCGTTGCAAGTAAGCTTTACGTTCATAAGGGTACCTGCATGCCAAATTTAAATCAGATGATTGCAGCATCTTATGCAGTTTCGATTTTCTCATACAAAAAGTTTTTTCCCGCTAATTCCCTTCTCAGGTAAAAAAATTGCAATATCCTGTTGCAACTAAGCTTTAAGTTTACCAAGGTACCTGCATGCCAAATTTCAAGCGTCTTACTAAAGGGGTTTGAATTTTTCATACAAAAGGATTTTCCCGATTATTCCTGTTCCCGTGAGAATTTCGGGAATTCCTTTCTTAGTGCACCTCTACGGTATCTAAGCTACGCCTCTTCCAAATTTCAAGTGCCTAACTTTAGCCGTTTAGGCTGTGCGTCGATACGCCCTCAAGCTTGCACTCATAGGGAACCTTTGAGGTGTCTGGCAGAATAATTGGCCCATTGGATTGGTCTGGCAGCTTACAATTAGTCTGGAAATAGTACCACGTAGTTATATAGGTACGTCAAATTTAGGCTTGCTAAAATTACGTAGTTTGCCTCTGTTTTGGGACACCTTTAGTTCGCGCTACCTACCTACCTGTGAAACGGCCCCGCTTTCGAGCAAGTGAGTACGCGTACCTTCCTAAGTACATACTAGACTATAAGTCATGGAAATTCTAGCTTTGCTAAAATGACGTAGGTCTGATCTTGGTCCAGTCGTATAAAATTTTGTTTTTGTCCTCAGAGGCAAGAATATCTCAAGCTCGTTTTGAATATAAGGCGTAAAATACCTTTTTAACCACCTTTACAAGTGTTTTGTTTCAAGATCGCTTGAAAAATTGAAAAATATAGATAGTACAGAGGGCGCGTCTACACCATATTCGCCAGAAAACAAAATGTACCTACTAACTACCATGCATGAAACAAAACTAGATACTGGTCTGGTCATTTCTGCGCCCCTCCAGGGTCTGCGCCCTGTGCCTGGGCACCGCTGGCACCGCCCTAGTTACGGCACTGGTTCCGTGTCTGGGTGTGTTATTTATTTATTTAAATAAATTTGTGTTTCCACTGTCGATTTTGATATCCGTAACAAAAGTGCTCAAGCCACGTACCACGAAAAAGATCGATGTTGTGAAATATTTATTTATTAAACCGTTTTCTCAACAGTCACTCAAATTGCTCTGAAAAACTAAGAATCTATAGCACGTCTCAGTAAAGCTTAAAATAAATGTTTGTCTGGATGGAACAGACAGCGTGGCGTCTTGCTTTACTTTGTTTCTTTCCACCATCGATCCTTAATAGTGCCACATTTTCACATTAATCACTAAAATAGCACAATAATGGGAATAACGAGACATTGTCTATTATTTGAAATACTTACGTACTTATTTACAAACGTAAAGAGCTCGAAACGTCAGGACTCTAAATAGTATGTTTAGAATACACGCAAGTTCCATCCGTGAAATAAGTTTTATTTCAAACAAGGAATCGATTTGGAAAAAATTAAACTATTTATACTCCCACCTGGCAGACATTCAGACAGACAGAATTCTAGTTTATTTATAGTAACTAAAGAATGCGCATTGATAACAGATTAGGAACTCCAGGGCAATTTTTAAGTTTTTAACCCTTATAGTTTAGGCCCTGCGTTGATATGTCAGTCATCAGTCAGATAGCTTCTCCATCCATAGATACTTGCTGACTCGGCCCACTTATAATTCGTGATGGAAAAGAAAACTTTTTTATAAACCTTGTCACAAAACAGAAACATTGTAAACATAACAAAATAGAATCATCCAATTTGAAGCAATAGTTTGGAAGTTGTGCGTTTACGTTTAAATTTTATCGATTCATTTTTATTTAGAAGATAGATTTTAAGGAAATCTTTAATTTACAGCGTGAAACTTTTGATTTTATTTCAAAAAAGAGTGGATCTTTTCCACCATACAAGAATGGAGATTAAGAGTATTCACATGTGTGAATACATAAGTGATGTGTGCTTAAGCTTGCTAAGTACATACCAAGTTCTAGTTAGCAGAAAGGGCAGAAATAAACCCTAGAAAATGTTTTGACACGATATTAGCCTGGATCTGTACATCGAAGTATGTAGTTACGGATTATAATCGTAAAAGATTACGATTACGATACGATTTTGACTAATAAGAGTTTATGGCATACAAGTTGTGTTTAGAATGAAAAAAAAGCTTGTAAAAAGAAGACACTTGAAAGACAAGTGCGTCGGTAACCGTAAAAAGTACTTTACAGGGCAGCTTTCATAAGACTACACTGTGTGATCAGTATAATATGCAAATAGGTACGCTTTGTTATGAAATAATGGAGATCCGAAAACCTGTTTCAGATTAATTCACGGCCGCCGTAATCCAATTAGGTTATTTCCCCTTAAAATCGATGGTGGTTGCCGAGTTCAAGGGCACACCGCATTGCCCCGCGTTGCCTATCGATTGTCGTATTTTTAGCTGCAGTGGAACAGTGCATTATTAACTGCAGTTAAGTACAACTATGGTGCTTATTAAATATTTAAGTGCTAGTGATGAGAATTGAAAGTGCAACCTCATAATGTCGATGCAATCCATACAACGTGAAATTTTTGTGGTTGTTTTCCTTTAGTAGCGCTAAAGTTAGTTATTTCTTGAAAAAAATTAACACTTATTAATTTTTTTAAAAACTATATTAAAGCTTAAAAGCGTGCGAAGCGGTAGTTCTTATAAGAGATGTGACGTAAGCAGGTGCTACTTGCCGCATGAAATTGATGATACGAGTAGCTAGCTCTACAGCTAATCATCAGGGCGTAGGCTCTAATTAATAAAGCGGTTCGAGCGTGCTTCCGAGTTTAGTTTATCCCTTTCATAAAACAGGTATTTATTGATTTGTATAAAAAAAAACTGCACAAATCTATTTTTCTACCAAGATAAAATCATTTTACAGCGGGAAAACAACCACTAAAATTTCACTGTGATAAATCTAGTGGTCGAAGATAAGTCCTGTCAGATGTACCTACTATTACTAAAAATATAAAATTTATGAATTAAGACATTCGCATTTCGTTATAATTAAAATAAAGAACCTATTTACTATTGTTTTTATTGTGTTTAGATCTATTCAATTATAGTTTTATTAATACAGATTACGTGTTGAGACATAAATACCTATACACCGTGAAATTTGAGTGGTTGTTTTCCCGCAGCAAAATGATTCTACCTTAGTAGCACAATAGATTTGTGCAGTCATTTTTTATTTAAATCAATAAATTCCGGTTTAACTAAAAGTTTAACCGAAACTCGATAGCACGTTCAAACCTCTTTATTACTTAGGACGTAGAGCTTCTTTAGCTTTAAGCATCAATTTCATGCGGCAAGCAGTACCTGATTACGTACCATCTTATTATAAGATAGCTTCTCTCGTTTTCGATTTGGAAAAATATTATTTTGAAAATTTGAAAAAATAAATTTTATTCGCGAATAATTTGCATGATTCGATAGTATTACTAAAGGCAAATAGTTCTGCCACGGTAAAACAACCACTCAAATTTCACGGTGTATACGAGTATAGTCGTAAATCCCAATTACGTGTATATCGATATTGGTATCGATAGACATCGCATCAATCGGCAGACGCAGATGGATATCGATTCACTTCGCCCTAGTTGTTCAGAGACCTATGTTCGATTGTTTCCTTTGCTTTTCCCACGAAAGTTTTTATTAAAATCCCTGTCGATATTTTAGTTAGCGCTCGACGGCTGCGGCTCTTTCGTATTGCGGTTCCATTGTAATAGTAGAATGTTGCTTGTGATGATTGTCTTCGATTTTTTCGGGCAAGGTAATAGTTGTAGATGTTAATTAATTTATATTGGAGAAAATATTTTTACTTTCTTTATTGTCAATTTCCAATAATTATTACTATTTTTAGACATTCTCTTTAGATACGCGTGTTGTACGAGTCCAACACCAACCATCACCAAATAAAAAAAGATATAGTGGAACCATCCCTAAAAGTAAAAAAAAAATTATGAAGTGTGGTTGATTGTTATTTTACAAATTGTTTATTAATCAAAATTCAATCCGCACTATTTTTCTATAAAGGATGTTTGTTGACCTCATGTTAAGCGGCCGTGAAGTCCACATTTAGGATCTACAGGAACAATAGAACCAAATTCAGCATTGAGAATATTAATTTTCAGTTCACACAATGATAGGTGCGTAATAAATAGTACGTGTATGTTTCCAGAGACACCCATAATGCTGCTGGCGGTGCTCGCCTACCTGGTGGTCTACACGGCCTCCGACGTCTCCGCGGAGTGCCCCAACTGCATCAGAGGCACCGATGGCACCTGCTACACCATCACCTACCTCTTCAACTTGGATGCCGACTTCCGCGACCGAGTGGTCATCAAGAAAATGGGCATCCTCTACCGGGATAACACTATCTACTACAGCTATGAACCAGCCATCGACGACCCTGAGTACTACAAAATCGGTTACATAAACCTGGACCACCCAGAAAACAATGGAACGTTGTACGACAAAAACGTCTCCGTACACAACTTCGGAACATTCGACATAGACCAGGAATCAACTGAGCTCTACTTGGGCGGCCGCGACGGAATCTACAAGATGTCTCCATCCAAACAGATCACGTGGTACAGCTCCAGAGGAGACGAGATCCTAGCCCTCTTCTTGAAGGACTACCTCTACTTCGTGAAAGATAACGAGCCCACTATAATGGCGAAGAAAAACGACTCTTTCGTGACCATCCTGCAAGGCATAAAGATCAAAAACTTCGTCATCACCAAAGACAACGTCATTGTTTATCTGGAACGATACGGGCTCTTCTTGAGGAAGCGCGAAGAAGCCGTTTGGTTATCCAAAAACCCTTTCTTCAGGGGACTGGCGATTGATTTAGACGGCACGGTTTACACGTGGTGGATCGATGAGATTTACAAGATCGAAATCGCTAAAAATATAACCGAGTCGCGTCTTGTTCATGTTGCGAGTATCAGGCATTTGGTTTCCATGACTTTCGACACTGATAACAGCATTCTCTTCAACGTCGGGAGATCATTAAACAAAATGGCGTTAAGTAATTATACAGAGTGCTGAATTATATTGATTTAGATAGTTATCAAAGGACCTGTGATTATATTAGTATGTTGTGAAGACAAATCACCTATTGCCTCGGAAATTTAGATTAAGTGATTATTCAAAAGTGATTTAAGATTAAAATGTTGCACAAATACAGTTAAGTGCCTAGTTACGTATTAAACATAATTAGTATTAAATTAATTAACATGCGCACATTAATTTGGTTCAATATGAACTTTGGAGTTTCAAAAACTAACATAGAACTTGTTTCGCTTAACTCTGATTAGTTCCGAATAACTTTCACACTTATATTCAATCTCATGTGCTAATTTTAGCTTACGATGCTGTGCATAATTTCTAGACAAAATATACACCGTGAAATTTTAGTGGTTGTTTTCCCGTGGCAGAACGATTTGCCTTTAGTATATCGAATCATGAAAATTATTCTTTAAAAAAAATATTTTTTTAATTTTTCAAAATAATAATTTTCCAACTCGAAATTGTGAGAAGCTTTCCTTATTTTATAAGATGTGACGTAATCAGGTACTGCTTGCGGCATGAAATCGATGCTTTTAAAGCTAAAGAAACTCTACGCCCTAAGTAATAAAGCGGTTCGAACGTGTTTTCGAGTTTCGGTTATACCTTTCGTAAAACCGGCATTTATTGATTTTGATAAAATAGAACTGCTCAAATCTATTGTGCTACTAAGATAGAATAATTTTAAACAACCACGAAAATTTCACGGTGTGTAATATTTATTTCCTTGATAGACTAGGGTTAAATCTTATTTGATTTGTAAATGAGTGGAGCTGCAGTTAAGAGGTTGACTTGATTGAATAAAATGTATTTTTATTATTATTTATTTTTATTTCGGGTGTCAAATAATAATTAGTGGGTATTTTAGAAAGAGGAAAGAGGAGGAGAGTTCTTGTTTGTGTAAACCTATTGTCATATGACAATAGGTTTATATATATACTTATAATAAAACAATTGCTTATCACTACATAGTATAAAGCAAAGTCGCTTACCGCGTCTGTCTGTCCCTATATATGGTTAAATCTTAAAAACTACGTACGCAACGGACTTTGATGTGGTTTTTATAGATAGAGGATTTAAGAGGAAGATTTTTATCTATAATATACCCGATGCAAAGCGAGGGTGGGTCACTAGTTTTGTATAATTTCTTGGGTAGTGAAATGGTAGAGTTAAGTATAAAAAACATTACAATATTTTTTCCACGTGTATAGCGTTACTATTACATTAAAAAAAGGTTTTTTGTTGAGGATGGTAAACTTCATGGCGGCCCTACAATCACCTCACATCTCATACATACCATAAACAAAAATATTAAGGACATGATTCAGCGGGCATTTGTCTGTGGGCCGTGGGTAATAGCCGCCATATTGCTCAGTCTGTTCAAGGGAATTGTGTCAGTGAGGTAATGGGTGATCACAGTTATCATGTCGCAATCCTTACCCAGCCCACGACATGTGATTATTGTGATAAGCAGACGGATTTATACTATGACCGGGCCGATAGGGCATTTGGTAGAGACTCGTCTCTTGCGCAGGAATCGTGAGTTCGATCCCTGACCGGGTTTTTACGTTTGAACATTTGATTTTATACTCATACAAAATCTTATTCGATTATTGAAATAAAATTTGATATTGTACTAATCTTACAACATTAATTTTTGATCGATGTATTTATATTTGTCTCTTTCTATATATGATAACAAACAAGTACATCAAGTTACGATGGACGGAATAATGTCAATATAATATAATATTTATTGTTGTATAAATTATTATTTACGAGTTCTTTTACATAGATGGATTCTTTTATAATTTACATAGACGTCACGTTTCCCACAGAGGTGAAAAGTGGATCGCTGGAAGTGATCTCTGCCTACCCCTTTGGGAAAAAGGCGTGATTTTATGTATGTATGTAATTTAAATAGATGGATTCCACTGGCATGTAGAATCTAGCTTCCTTTTCTACAAGTTGTCACCAGGGCCGTCGTTACCAGGGGGTGCAAGGGGTGAACTTGAACAAAAAAGTCATAAACAAAATGTTTTTTCTAAAAAAAAAGGTTGCGTGCTACGCTGTAGTGCAAAAAAAGAGGGAGCAGACTGAGTCCCGCACCCCGGCGCAGAATATACTTAAAACGGCCCTGGTTGTCACAAACGTTACAAAGAAGTTTTAAAATTAGTTATTTATGAGACTACGACGAATACTCAAAAGACAATATGCAGTTTTGAATTCAAATCAAAAATGTTGAACCATATCTGCTTAAAACAAATGTTAATCATTTATGGTTCCTGCGATACAGGCCTAGAGTCTAGTGCAGTGGCCGCTGCCTAAATGTGTAATATTGTTAGTTTAAGATGTCTTTGAGTTAATTTAGTTTATAAGTCTGTAAATGTATAAACTAACATTCCTTCAATTAACAAATAAATATATTATTATTATCCGTCATTTCCAATGTCTCGGGACTACAGAGTCCCGGATTTTTGGGAGGCGTGCGTGGGGCCAAAGCCAACACGTAGAGGCCCTTTAATGACTTGTATGCTATATGTAATGTGGCACCAGCCGACGATTATCCCTGTATACACTATAAAATGCAGCCAAGGACAACAAGGAAGAGAAAATAATCAGGGCTATGGGGTTGAGGTGCTAGTGGACTAGGTAACCGGAACTATGGGAAGGACTATGGCACCTGCCCCGATCTATGTTTATAAACACGAATAAAATGGGCAGGTGGTGACTCGCCACTCACTGTCATGGGCCCCCCATTGGTCGCACACACTAGGCACGAGGCCGGAGCGACGGGGGGCAACATTATTGTGAGCGGCTCAGGGTGCCGAGAGGTGTACACCGCTTTATACCCAGTGGCGTAACGCCACTGTGCCAACTCGCGACTTATGCATCTTTCACTTCCACCCTGCGAGCATGTAGCTCTGACGCCCCACTCTGGCCGGCCGGCTAAGGCAAGACAGAGGTGAGAGTCCTGCGGCCCCCGTGGGGTCCACTCCTACCGGCCAACTAAGGCAAGCGGAGAGAGGGGCCTGGTCGACTCTCGGAGGCACGGGTCCCAAGGGGTGTCAATCCCATTCAGCCCGCCACAAGCTGCCCTGGGGAGACTGGTTGCACTGGTAGAGAGTCGCTGCTTTTCTTGGTGCGAAAATCAGCGACTCTCACCAGGGGCGGTGGGGTTATTATTATTATTATATTAATATCGTTTTTTTATAAAGCATTGTTTGTTAGCCATCGCCATCAGACAGGCCTTCAAGGTGATATCTACAGGCTCAAAAGGGTCTTATAGAATTAAATAATAAATTTAAGGCTTTAATAAAATTGTGCATGTCGACCTCATAAGTAGACCTCACGGCCGCATACTATGAGTTGGAGGGAGGTCACCCCGAACGTCATTAAAAAAAAAGGATTCTCGAAGGTATTAAAGTTTAGTCCAATAAAATGCACTTGTCTATGGGATCCATTGGTGTGAATCTAAAAATATCTAATCTATGTTTGTAATGGGTTTAATTGTCCTTGTCCTTGATGACCAACTTGTTAATAATATAATTGTCTTGCGACTAGAACCCACGCGGCTCTCAATTGATGTTTATGTCTTTTAATTGTTGCGTGACACTGAACAACGGGGCAGGTCACATCGCCTCTATATATGGTATGCTAGCTTTCCGCCCGCGACTTCGTCCGCGTGGAAACCCTATCCCCGCGGAAACTCCGGGATAAAAAGTAGCCTATGTGTTATTCTGGGTCTTCAGCTACCTGCATGCCAAATTTCATCGTTATCGGTTCAGTAGTATTTGCTTGAGAGAGTAACAAATCATCCAATGCAACAAACAGCAATCGACGTGAAAGTTTGTATGTGGGAATACATACAAACTTTCACGATTATGATATTAGTAGGATTGGTAAGGTGAAGATGATTGGTAAGGTGAAGTAGTGATAATGATATATGTTTCATGAAAGCGTACATCACGCCTTCATGAAACATCTATCGTACTACTTATTGGCCAGACATAGAGATACATACGGCCTGATCGAATCCAGAAGACAAGTCCGGATGTCGGGGGGCAATCCTGGGCAATTGCCCCGGGCGGCAGTTTCATAAGGGCGCGTTTTTAGAACGACAAGAATTAGAAATATGGAGCAAATTAAATATGTTTCTCATATACATTATGGTGTAGAGCCGCCTACACGATTTTGAACTTTTGAACACAACACAATTGAACTACGTTCCAGTACATAAGTCATGAAAAAAAAAGAACAAGTGTGTAATTAATAATTCTGCACATGTCATTGAGGGGGCTAGCTATTTATAAGAACGCGTTTGATCATAATATGTCTTTAATCGGACTGATTTTTGAACTAATTAGTAGATATTGGAAATGCCCTAAAATATGCCCTTAACGAATGGAGATCAGGTTATAATCTCCTGAAATATCGCCGCGCATAAAAATCACAAAGTGCCAGTCGAACATTAAAACAAAGAAATATTAGGCTTTATGGGTCTACACGCGTTATTAAGAGTAGCAAATTACATAGTGTAAGGCGTCCGACCGATTTCAGCCATGGCGGCCGATCTCAATTGAGATCAGCCAAGTGCGCAGGACATATTATAGTGCACAAGTGTACGCGCGAACACAAGTGCACTCTCTATTCCCTTACTCTCATAATTCGGTGAGACGGCAATCCGACATGACCGATGAGAGATCAGGCGCAGGACCACCGGCTTAACGTGCTTTCCGAGGCACGGGCGTTCAACCGCCAACTTCCTAACTCCGGGCTGAGTAATTTCATTACAGAAAAACTCACACAAATTTTGCCCGACCCCGGACTCGAACCGGGGACCTCTCGGTCCTAACGCAGCACTTGCTACCAATAGACCAACGAGGCAGTTATATCGCATATAGACCCTTAAAGACTAATATTTAGTGTAACTGAACGCGAAAGTCTTAAATCTTACATTAAAACAAAGAGTTCCTAAATATCGATTCTGCGGAATCATTTCCCGCTACGAGTCTTGGAGCCGGCCAATTTTACAGAGAAATGGTGATAGAATTCCTTGATGATGATGTTCGACGCTTTCTTAACGGCATTCCGGCAGTTACGTCTCTCGGGGAATATTAATGTGTTTGATAAGCGATCTCGGGCGTTGTAAAATGCAATTGTTTTCGGCGCGATGTCGGTTAACAGCCTTCGAACGGGAATAATTCATCCAATTCAATTGTTGTAGGTAGCTATCAACTGCCCGAAAAAGATTTTAGACAAGGCTGTATTAACTAAAGTTTCATAAATCAACAGAGTGAAGATTAGCTAAGTTTTCAGGACATTTAGGTATATTGTACTTGTAAGTACGTGTGTGCAAATTAGATCATTTTCATACTAGGACATGTCCTTCCCGTTTAGGAAGATGGTTTTGCAGCGATGCAACCACGAGAAATAAAAATTTAATATAATACACACACCCAAATGATATTAATATTTTCGTGTCTGCACTGGCAGGTTACCCATTGATTAGACTTTACCAGTGTCGAACAGTCATTTAAGGTTTTATATTTTTACCAGTGAGCTGAATGTTTGTATACGCCTTCATTGCGGCGTTATGATGATTGAAAAATCGACTTTGATACCGTGCCGGCTGAAAAAGTTATAAAGGTCAAAACGTCACGAAAATAAGTTTTTTAATATCTTACGACCTATTTATTGCTCTGAGGTCAATATACGTCATTATTAAAAATGTTTATCTTGAAATTCTCTACAAAAAATTCTTTTGCATTTATAAATTTGTAAAATAAGCTGAGTTAAGTTTTTAAGCTAGTAAGCTCTTTCTGAAATAATGGTAATTATAAATAAATATCACACAAATACACGTACCAACAATCTACATTGTTCTGATACAGAAATAAGTTGCTTAAGCATTTGTGTCACGGATATCAGAAACAACCGTGGTATAAACAAGTATACTTAAATTATTCAATAACACACCCAGACACGGAACAAACACCGAGGTTCGTCACACAAATTGTCATAAGTGGAAATCGACCCAACGACTCTTGGAACCGTAGAGTCTGTATCCACTATTCGGCCGAGCTAGACCCCAGACATATTCCGTTTTCTAGTGGCATATTTGTCGCGTAACTAAACCTAAGTCCGGGACATATGGCGAGCACGTACGTCAGGAATGAATAGGGCTTCGCTCGGTAAATGACCGTCATTGAGAGCCGACAAAGAATGCCTGCCGAATGAAAAATCCTAGTTAGGTTCAGCGTGGGAACGGATTGGAGGGTTTCCATTACGAGCTCCCATTGAATGTGTAGAGGGATTGTTTAGGTATTGGTGAGGCAAGAGCGATAGTTCAGTAGACGAGGTTTTAAAATGTTTCAAGTAGAATAAAACCTTATCCGGACGTATTTGGTCATAGCTGACGCAGATATCAACTTCGCAGGACATATTTTGATGTATGTAAGTACATGTGTGTGCGTAAACACAGTGCACTCTCTGTACCCTCTCATAGTTCGTTGTGATCCGACATGCATCACGTTTTAGCTTATTTTTAGTATTTTTTGTTATAGTAAACAGAAATAAATCAACAGAAAAAATTTCAACTGTCTAGCTATCACCGTTATTGGGACATGTCTAAATATTATGGGGTATAGCTCACCGTTATTATATACCCTGGTGAAAGACCTACGATCGGACAGCGAAGTCTCATCTCGTCGTAGGCACGTTTTAGGGTCCCCTACCCCTTGGCTACGAACTGTCATCTCTCATATGAAAATGAAGAAACAATCACCAGGACCAGTGTACTGTACATGTTCTGTGAAGATGACTGATCTCCATCGAGCTTGGCTGCCATAACCGAAATCGGACGATAATATCGCAGAGATACCACACAAAGAAACATATATATCCGTAATCGTCGAGCATGCATGAAGAGATTGATAGATGTGGAAGAAGCGAAAGTGGTGTGCCAGGACCGTAGCACATTGCAGGAAGTGATCTCTGCCTACCCCTTTGGGAAAAATGCGTGATTCTATGTATGTATGTAAGAAAGATATATATCTCCCTCCAGTACCTACGTCTAATCGTGCTATCTTTGCAAATGTTGTTATTTAGATTTATTGAAGCTCACACCTCGATCCATAAATTCCGTCTCACTGCCCGTTGCTTCTATCGCGTCTATTTTTCACGGAGAGCACCATTTTTTCAGGTATTCTAGACATTCGTTTTGTTAAATATCTCAGATAATTTTATCTAAACGGCGCAATTATTTTAACGTTTAGGAGCAATTCGTTATAAAGCCGTACACCAGTTTCTGTAGAGTTGAGTAAATATTTTTGTTACGCGAATTTCTTGTTTAAATTTTTTTCCTGAAAATTGTGTTGTGAAACAATCCGAAGTTGAATCGCATTCATCGATAATAATCATCGGTTCAACTGGTCGTTTGTCCCCACTCGGGGCGAATATTTGTGTGATGAACATCGGTGTTTGTTCCGTATCTGGTTTTGTTATTTATATATTTAAGTACATTTTTGTATTCCACTGTTGTTTCTGATATTCGTATCAAAAGTTATTTACAAGTAAAGATAATAATACCCTCTATTTTTGTCTCATGTTTTAATCGCGGTAACAGCAACTATGATAGAGACATTGCATAAAGTAACCATAAAAATGTATTATATATTTATTGTTTAAAGTAACCATAAATATCTCTATCTCCGATTCGATGGCTCTATCTTCTAATAGGTAAACACATGACTCAATTTGAAGTACTTGAAATTATTTTGGTCTACATACCTTAAATATCGATGCCACCATATTTTCTAGTATGCTAAAAACAGATTGCGATGAGGGCACTCCTCAATGGCGGCGTAAGACAATAGCCCGTGATTAATGACGTAATTTGAGCTCGTCCGTAATGACGTCATGACAAGTGACGCCGCAGATGTCGCCCGAAGCGCTAATAGCTCCCCGTGACAAATATGGCCGTGTCACGTCACTAATAAAGGTAACACGTTTTAGATACGAGTACCTTAATATACATACACACATATTCACATTTAGGCACTTTGTATTAGGCATTTTCAAGATCCCTTTCCCTTCCCCCGTCATATATCCTTGCTACGCGTGGGAACGCAATGACCTTGTTAAAACAATGCACAAGGCAGAATGGCGGCGACGTGGTCCACAACCCGTCAGGTTACGTTTCCCACAGAGGTGAAAAGTGGATCGCTGAAAGTGATGTCTGCCTACCCCTCTGGGAAAAAGGCGTGATTGTATGTATGTATGTATTTTCAAGATGAATTGTCGAATTCGCTAAGGCTCGAAGAAAATGGGCCACTGACTACAGCCATCGGTACCGGTGACCTAAACCGGTAAAATTTTAGTGGTGTCATTCCCGCAGTAAAATTATTCTATTACAGTAGTTACATTGCTGTTTTCCGAAACTGTTAACCAAACTCGAAAGCTCGAAACGTAGGATCACTTTTCTTTTTCCTGGACGTAGAGACGTAAGAATAAAACATCGCAAGTAATCTTGCACACCCACGAAGAAATTCTTAGGTTGTGTAGTCGACCAACCTGCACTTGCGTGGTCGATTAATGCCTTATCGCCCTAATTTAGGGTAGGCCCGTGCCCCATTCGCGGGGACGTGTATGGGCTGATGATGATCTACACAATATCATTAACTGTCATAAAAGTGACCGTTTATAAGAGAAACACAAAGACATTTGCATCGTAAGTTTCATTACAGTCTCAACCCGCCACCGTTGAATCCCAACACTGAACAAGGAATTCTAAATCGTAAAAAAAAAGAAACACATACTTGTTTCTACAGCGGAGCTACTCATTTGTACCAATTAAATATTTCCAGGCGGCGGGCCCAGATAAACCTTTACCAATTAACATCGTTAGAGGAACAAATTCATTCGTGCGATCCTAATAGTTTTTACATAGAGGATAAACCTTTCGGCTCGGAATGTAAGGGGCTCGGTAACTCTTTAACGATTTAGTAGCGAGTGTTCGGAAACCGTTTCCAATGAGACGTGATAGTTTTATTGTATTTTTGTGTTATCTTATAAAACATTTGTAAAGGAAACTAGTGCATAATAGCATTTTAAATACTACTTTTTATGAATATTTGAGACTAAAATTTGAATGGGACTTTTGTATTTGGAACGTACTTAATCGACAAATCAACGCTCAAAAATGAATTGTGATTTCATATTAGTAAGTTTGGTCACTGAGATCACGAGAAATGAATCCCCTTTCCGACTGTTCAGTCGAGTAAGGGATTCATTTCTCGACAGAAAATCTAATGTTTCTATTGATTTTTTCTTTTCAGTTTTAGTTGGGTTTTTTTAAAAATGCAGTATGCGGACTATAAAATGTCCTCATTTTGTAAATCCTGACCTAACCTACTCGTATTTCCCTATAATTTTAAGTTAGTTTAGATCACAAACATAACCTAATCTAACCAATCAATTTCTGAAAATATGGCTCTACTATTGCTATATAAACGACTGTCATGTCAATAATGGGCCTCTATCCAGGACTGGACAGCAATAGGCTGATGATGGCTGATGATGATGACCTCATATAAGCGTGGCGTGATACGGTATCCATGCAGGCCTTCTGGGTGAGCGCGACATACTTAATTGTGTCTGTCGACCTCATATGTGGATGAGGTCCACATATGAGGTCGACCGATACGGTTGCTTACCATTAGGTGGAATGAGATCATCTTTAACATCATCCATTATGAAGTGGTATTTCTTTGTGGTATTCCTGTAATTGAGGTCCGAATCGGATCTTATAAAAGTAAATTATGGTATTATAATAGTTTAGTTGAAAAGATATTTATTTATGTAATTTTGTTGTATGTGTCGTTTGCCTTCTCCTTAGATCGTTTAGTAATTTATTTTCTTTTATTTTTTTTTATGAGATTTATATAATTATTTAGTTTAATGCTCTTGCTTCTATATTTTTTGTTTTTGTTTTGTTCTACTATATCTGTGTCATCACTCAACCAAAAAGGTACGGCCAGAATACCAGTGCTGCAGGAGCTCTTGTACTTCTGCAGTCTATGCTGAGGCACGTACCTTGTTGGTCACTGATGTGAAATATTCGTTTTACATTTGTGTTAATTAGTATTATCTTATGTTAAAATTATTTTTTCTTAAATATAAATAAATAATAAATAAATAAATAAATATAACACATCATCACATACATTGATCTGATCGTGGTAAGTAGCTTAAGCACTTGTGTTACGGAAATCAGGATCAACAGTGGATACACAAATAAACTTAAATATATTTAATAATACACCCGGACACGGAACAAACACCGGTGTTCGTCACACAAATATTTTTCCCGAGTGGGAATCGAACCCACGACTCTTGGAACCTTAGGTTATGAACCTGGGTCACTAGTGATCACTGTTCCACCGAGCCAGTCAATATGTGTGTATATGACCAATAAATTCTATTATATTCTATTCTAATTGTAAATGTCCAGCTCACTTTGATCTTTGGTGTTGCGGACTGAATGACCATTGACGGGAGTACCCTCGGGTTGAGAACTTTATTCAAAGCCCTTTTGTCTGTTTTTTTATTATCCATGAAAAACTCTGGCTGACTAAAAGCGTCTTTGCCATTTCGACCGCACACTAAAAAAGAGTCGTCAGCAAGACGTCTTTTTATGGATCTAGTTTGAGTTTAATACAGTCAAATGATTCAAGTGATGTTAAATTTAAAATTTATTTATGGTTAGAAATAAAACTAATTTTACGGATTAAACTCGCGTGTATTGGTATTCTAAACATTATTAGACATCCGACGTTTCGAGTTCTTTGCAGCGCTCGTGGTCAGTTAGTTTTATTTCAAATGTGTAGTGCTCGCGCAAATAAAAATATACAATACTATTATTTATAGTTAGTTTATATCACTAAATAAGGCGTCCGACCGATTTCAGCCGATCTTAATTGAGATTAGCCAAGTGCACTCGCTAATTCCTTATTCTCATAATTTGGTGAGACGGCAATCCGACATGAACGAGGTAAGATCGGGCGCAGGACCACCGGCTTAACGTGCTATCCGAGCCACGGGCGTAAAACAGCCAACTTCCTAACTCCGGGCTGATAACCCCTGGACTCGAACCGGGGACCTCTCGGTCCTTACGCAATGCTTGCTACCAATATACTAATAGACCAACGAGGCAATTAAAACATAGTAAACCTATAACACAGGTATTTTGTTATCTACTTTAGGCACCAGTCTCGCACAAAGTGGGTATAGTAAAATCTGTATGTAAATGTTTTACTTATTATTGTCAAATTAACTGTACCTACCTTGTGAAGAGAAAATAAATAAATAATTATTTTTATAGTTTGTATCACTAGATAGTATAAAAAAAAATGTCCCTGCTGTCTTTCCTTATGTATGCTAACATTACATGTTTAAACTAAATAATGGATTTCGATGTTTTTATTAAATAGGTAGAATAGATTTAAGAGGGTATGCCAGTTCTTTAGCTTCTGTAACTAATTTCATACGGGTGCTTGTTCGGTGTCTGGGTGTGATTGTGTATTTAAGAATATATTTTTAGAAATCTATCATATCAGTCTCTGTCACCCAATAGTTCAAGCTCTGCTTAGTTTGGGGTCAGTTGTCCATGTGTCGAGATGTCACAAATATTTCTTTATTATTACGTAAATAACAGTTATGCTTAGATGATTAACGACGGGTTTATAAAGAGAGGGTATAAATAGAGAAGTCGAAAGGGGAAGACCAAGAAAGACCTTACATGACCAAATAGGTCAAATCTTGAAGAGAGGTCAAATCAAAAGTACCAGTAATTGACGAGCATGAAGATGTTGATGGATGTGGAGGAAGCGAAAGTGGTGTGCCAGGACTCTGATCTCGTGATCTCTGCCTACTCCTCTGGGGAAAAGGCGTGATTTTATGTATATGTACATATGTATGTAAATAACAGTGAGTATAAAATAATGTTCTCTTATTATATTTGAAAGAAATTAGGTAAGGACATAATTTGTTCCATAGAAATGAAGAAATGTTTAATGACCTGGCTCACTGAACTACGTTTTTTGCACTGTGCATTTCCATACAGCAATAAAATATAACAACGCAAAAGATAAAAGAAAATATTGTTGCCAGTGTTGCCAGCAAAGCATAAACAGTTGACAGTTCTTAAAAAAACAAAGTAATTCCCCGGAACCATAGTAGGTATTATTTTGTATGACAATGTTGTAAACAATTAGATCTGACTCTGAGCTTTAAAACTCAAAGTGTTCGATTTTGAATTGTGACAAAATAATGCTACCAGCCAAATAGCGGTAAAACCTTACAATTTCTCATTTCCGAGTACATTAATGTGCCTATTTCGGACCACGAAATGGGAATTCGTCGCATTTGTGTTCGAATATTAGCACTGAATATGGATACAGGTAACAAGTATTAGAGCCTTTTTATAAGTGACGCAGTTAGAGCCATTATATACTAATAATTAGTATTCTGACGATGCGGAGAAGTAATTAATTATTATTTGACGACTTACCAGGTGGACTGATGACCTGGTGAAAATCACTGGGTTCTGTTGGATGCAGGTGGCTATAGACGAGACGAGACGAGACGAGACGAGCTGGAAGCCTGGAAAGCTATTGGATAGGCTCATGTAAAGCAGTGGACAGCAATAAGCTAAGATAATGATGATGAGTAAAATAAAATTCAATGTAGCGATATTCGTGCATGAGGATTTCAAAATGGTTTTTGACATTTATTAAGGTTCCGCACCTAAAGGGGAAAACGGGATAAGATTGCGCTGTCCGTCTCCCTGTCTATGCCTAAAAAAGACAACTGTCATTGTCTATCTGTGACCAGGAGCTCTGTAAATAGACAAGACTGACTCGGTGGAACAGTGGTTAGTGACTCAGGTTCAAAACCTACGGTTCCTACGAGTCGTGGGTTCGATTCCCACTCGGGACAAATATTTGTGTGACGAACATCGGTGTTTGTTCCGTGTCTGGGTGTATTATTAAATATATTTAAGTTTATTTGTGTATCCACTGTTGATCCTGATTTCCGTAACACAAGTGCTTAAGCTACTTACCACGGGATCAGATCAATGTATGTGATGTTGAGTAATATTTATTTATTTATTGTACATATTATGCTTAGATCAGTAGAAGTCTCGAATTTAATCCGGAAAAAATTTACTTGCCACTATTGATTTAAAGCATACAAATAGACCGGACAGGTGAAACTAAATAAAAACTTGTAAAATTACAGTTGTTTCCATCTAAGATCGTAGTCAAATGTAAGAAATGCTCTTTGCTAAAAAGGTTTCGGGTAAAAGATTCTACAGCCACTAAAGTAGTGGCGTTCTGAAGGTGGAATCAAATGAGCGTGCGGTGGATAACATAATCGGGCCTATTATGCCGCGCC
Source organism: Maruca vitrata (assembly GCA_039566165.1). NCBI lineage: Eukaryota > Metazoa > Arthropoda > Insecta > Lepidoptera > Crambidae > Maruca > Maruca vitrata. Next base: position 11,849,719 of record CM076930.1, read on the forward strand.
TGGCTCCGCGCCGTAAATCAAGAGTGAGGAAAGGACGGAATATTGCCTCCTCCCCCGGTCCTATAGGCCGGGCGAACGATAAAGACACAGTAATACTATCCTACCTTAATACTAAATAGTATACACCGTGAAATTGTAGTGGTTTTTTTCCCGCAGCAAAATGATTCTATCTTAGTAGAACAATAGATTTGTGCAGTTATTTTTTATTAAAATCAATAAATGCTGGTTTTACGAAAGGTATAACCGAAACTCAAAAGTACATGCGAACCACTTTATTACTTAGGGCGTAGAGCTTCTTTAGCTTTAAGCATCGATTTCATTACCTATTAGTACCTGATTACGTCACATCTTAAGAAACAATGATAGCTTTTCTCGTTTTCGAAAATTTGAAAAAAAAATTTTTTGCAAGAAATAATTTGCATGATTTGATAGTATACTAAGGGCAAATCGTTCTGCCACGGGAAAACAACCACTCAAATTTCACGTTGTATAGTAATACTATCAGTATATAGTAATACTCCTGCCTCGTTGGTCTATTGGTAGCAAGTGCTGCGTTTGGACCGAGAGTCCCCGTTTCGAGTCCGGGGTCGGGCATAATTTGTGTGAGTTTTTCTGTAATGTAATTACTCAGCCCGGAGTTAGGAAGTTGGTGGTTGAACGCCCTTGCATCGGAAAGCACGTTAAGCCGGTGGTCCTGCGCCCGAACTCTCATCGGTCATGTCGGATTGCCGTCTCACCGAATTACGAGAGTAAGAGAACAGAGAGTGCACTTGTGTTTGCGCGCACACTTGTGCACTATAATATGTAATATGCTGATTTCAATTGAGATCATTCAAAACCATTCATCTGTGAAAATTTCAACCCTCTGACTAGCTATCACCGTTCTTGAGACACATCCTGGTGACAGATAGCGAAGTCTCAGTAGGAGGGTTCCGTTTTTACCAATTGGAACAACGTATGTGATTTTGCGTGATATAAACAGTGTGTTAGGGATACATTTCCAACGTGTCGTATTTCACGCAAGATTAAACTTTCGCGTTTAATTACACTAAATATTAGTCACGAGCGAACTGACCATGATTGGTGTAACCCAGTCGAAACGTCGGGCAGTAAGTAGCTATGTTTTTCCTACTCCTAATATCGCGTGTAGTGGGTCTACACGCGATATTAGGACTTATATTTAGTTTTTAATGTTACATTTAATCGAAAAAATCCTACAAAAAAGAAGGCCACTACCTTCACCCCGTTCTGAAGCGAAAAAGTGACATTATAAAATGTCACTTTTTCGCTCTTTTAGAAGTATATAGGTAATATTATAAACTCGTTGTTTTATGATTTCATACGGTCTATCTATGGAAAAGTGACCTTATTTTTAAGATGTTGAAATTGACTAGCATTTATAATGGTATTTGTCAATCAATAACAGAAAATAATAAACAAAAACTTTTAATTTAGACGAAGAACTTGGTTGTTTATTATCTTCAGCAACAAAAACCGTTTTAAATGTTAGGTTCAATATTTTTAAAATAAGGTCACTTTTTGGGAATAAGTTGTATAACTAAGGTCATTTTTGTGTAGCTAAGGTCACTTTTGAGTATAACTAAGGTCACTTTTGTGTATGACTAAGGTCATTTTTGTGTATAACTACGTATGTTATAGGTTAGGTTTTCTATCTTATGAAATCTATTAAGTATGATCGATAGTAGTGTCGCAGGCGTGCCAGCGGCCTATCGTGAAGGCGACGTGGGTTCCGAACCGCGGGCGGTTGCTAGTTAAATCAAATTCCCTGCAAATTCAAATTCTTGCCTTCCAAATGTTATATTAGGTTTTGAACGTGAAAAATGTATAGGTAGCGTACGAAGGTAAGTGTATCATGAATGCAGTTGTGTTTGTAAGAACATTTTCTATGTGCCTAAGAGTTTATGAAGAAAGAACTTTGATTAATTGAATAGTTGAGGAATATAAGTAAATAGCTGTTCCAGCAACTACGTCTGCGTTTCCCCCCATTTTTGTACCATTTTCCATTGTATCTTTGCTCCTATTAGTCGCAGCGTGATGTTAAATCCTCGGTAAATGGTATATCTAACGCTACATTATTTTTTAATTCGAAGCAGTAATTCCTGAAATTGGCGCGTTCACACAAACAAACCAACTTTTCAGCTTTACAATATTAGTATAGATTTCTAACTTCATCATAATTTTACAACTTTTGTCGTGGAGGTCTTTCATCTCTATCATCATCAATAAAAATGTTATTTTAGTTTTAAAACATGTATTAGGTTACATTATGTTACAAGTACAGTAAAGTACAACATACCTACTACCAACGACAAATTATGTTGCTTTTAACAACATGCAATCGTTCGGCATTGTTTCTTACGGCTCTTAGATGAGTTTTAAACGTTTCTACATTAAATTAGATTATAATTTCCGCATAATACTAAATTGAGATAGCAATTACAAAAAGTTTTCCATAACATGTAGCCTATCGAGCAAATGGACGTGGAAACTTAGCCGTTGTAGGCAACATACCGACGATAATGTGCCGCTGTTAATTCTACACGATGTAACACAATAGCCGAGATTGTATCTCGGGAACAAATCAGATTTGCAAGGGCCCAGTAAATCCTTGGCTACGTGAGCACAATATACGGGCGGAGTTCACCCGTTTTCAGTTTTGAACGTGAGCCTTAGAGGTTAGGGAGAGAACACACGACGCTTTGAGAGCTTTTTAGGCCGTTTACACATAGTGCCGTTGCTGCAGCATAATCGGCGGGAATCGGAGAATCGGCGTTCCGAACCGGTGGTAGAATCACTAATTTGTTACTTATTTTTTACACGTGCAAACGATTCATAAATGCATGCAAAATGCCTATATGAATAAAGGAATTTTAAATTTGATAATAACTATTCAACAGACCAAATTCTCCTTGCATTCTTAGACAGAGCCTCCACTTGTGCTTTGAATTGAGTGTGTTTCGTCGCATTGTCTACGCACTACGCACGCATGACTGATCTTACTTAAAAGGTCTTGAAATGTACGATCCCTTGTAATGATATTTGTCAATAATAAACAAAATTACTGAAAATAATAAACAAAAACCTCTCATTTAGACGAAGAACATGATTGTTTAGATTTAACAACAAATACCGTTTTAAATGTTAGTTTTAATATCGTTGCGTTGCGCATCGTCGCGACGGATCAACGCATTGCATGCTGCACCTGCGTTGTGTGGACGCTGCGACAGAGACTGCCAGTTCGTGAAACCAATAGATATAAGTTCAAAAACGTTCAGCAGTGGGGACGAATATGGGCTGATAATTATGATGTTTGACATTGTGCAATATTATTGTTAATGTATGATCCCCTGAAGCAGAGAGCTATCTTCGCCTCGCATTCGCTACGCTTAGCTTTGAAACCCTCGCGAACTGTCAGTGTGGTAATGCCATTAGGATACGGCAGCGTGACTTTGTATTTGTGAAGCTTTCGGCGTACTTCAAATGCGTCTTTAAGAATTCTCGAGATGGTTTGGAAATGGTGTTCGAAAGAAAACTTTGAATTTTACTTGTACTTGTAAGCCGACGTTTCGAAGCCATAGTTATGGAAAGAGACACATAGGTTCTATTATAATGCGGCAGATTTATAATATTTTTATTTAAAATGCTAAAACATATATAAATAATAAAATTCCTTTAGAAAAAAAAATCATATAAAAATATTGTGAAAGGGGCGTGAATTTCAAACTCCAAGCTTTATTGGAACAGTTGTTTTTTTTCTAGCATCATAAATATTTATTATGAGCCAAATTTTATAGTAGCAATTCATTCAATTCACATTCAGTAATTTTAACAGCTTAAATCTTATGTACTCGTACCTATCGGTAGGTAAATTTATGCTTAGGAATTCAAAGCCTCTTTATCAGAGGCCAATATTTTTTTTAAATGGAGTCAAAAAAAAATTTCAACTTAGCACTTTCAAATGTGAGTTGAATGGATTTTTCAGAGTTTCATCATGGGCCCGCACTTCTCATTAGGCAAGTCAAAAGTCCCTCGGTTGTGGCTGCCATTCAACGACCCACGTTTTTAATTGGACTCTGTTGCACCCTAATATTAATTGCAATTAGAGACCGAATTTACAATTTTTTGATTTGCTAGGATTGGTGTACCTCAGCTCTTACATGTTTGAGCCGATTGGGGTAGAGATACACAATGGGCCTGTGGGGACCTGCAGCGCATTGTGTTTACCAAGACCTCGCCAAGCGGCTGATCGAGATTTCAGGTGACCGGAGGGCGGACTTGTTCCTGGGTCAGCGGATAAGCCTCGCCATCCAAAGAGGAAACTCGGCCAGCCTTGAGCACGATGCCTATGGACAGCGATCTGGGACATATTTTTTTATTTATTAGAACGTATTTATTTTGTTAGTTTAGGTTAATACAACTTTCATTGATTTCTGGTGAATATTATGGTGTCCCACCGAGTTCCGAGATCAGCCAATTCCTTATAGTTATAATTATCATTTATAGACAATCCGTTTCATAGATTTTCACAGTTCACTGTCAAGAAGTATGTTACAGTAAAATAGAGGACAATAATCTAGTATTTATTCACTTTAAAAATATACTAACGGCTACCTACGACTTCATTCGTGTGGAAATGGACCATGCAGCAACGATTTTTTGAAATAGTTTATTATGTACCTCGTAAAATTAGCTATTCATTTGTGAAAGTTCCGTCATAATGGCCAGCTGTTTTGGAGATAAGCGAGAATTAACAGACAAAACATTTTTAAATTTTATTTTCATTATTGGTACCTGATATAGGTATTAAGTAAAAGGTCGCTATTTATGAATTAACTACAAACAGTTCAATTATTTTCAGTTGTACAGATGAAAAGCGGTCAGTGAAAGAATAATTAGGTAAATGATAATGAATACGATAGCAAATCAGAATTGAGAGCGGTATGCCATTATGACCGTTCATGCAGCGAAGTGCAGTTACGTATATAATGTATTGGGCGTAATGCGATTTTAATGCGGTGCAATGCGGGCCTGATGTCGAATGGGAGCCTGAGTACCTACCATTGGAAGTCGAAGGGATGTAAATGGAAGAACCGGCCAAGTGCGAGTTGGGCAGTGAGTAGCTATAAAGCTATATATTACAAGCTTTTATTTAACTTGCAATGTATGTATGTTTGTGTGTTCGGGTGGAATTTTATAACTCAATTTTAAGGCACTTGCCCTCAACCGATTGAGCTGAAATTTTGCATGCACGTGTATATCCGATGACAATGCAATATTATTATGACATGGAGCTGATCTGATGATGAAGTCGGAAGATAGCCATAGCAACTCAGTAATTAAATAACATAACCACATCGAGTTTGGGCTCGTTTGATTCGCCTAGATGAGTACTTAGATGCTAGATGGTAACCAGGGTCTGATGATGGAGCCGGAAGACAGCCAAAGGAACTCAGTACTTAAACGACACAACCCCATCGAGTTTGGGCTCGTTTGATTCGCCTAGATGAGTACTTAGATGCTAGATGGTAACCAGGGTCTGATGATGGAGCCGGAAGACAGCCAAAGGAACTCAGTACTTAAACGACACAACCCCATCGAGTTTGGGCTCGTTTGATTCGCCTAGATGAGTACTTTGGAGCTAGATGGTAACCAGGGTGGAACTTACAAGGTGAAAACTAAAAAGTATAAAAATAAATTAAGGTAAAAAATCTTTAAAAACAAGCTTTTATTTAAATGCGCTAAAAAGAAAAAAATAAACTTTTACACTATAACTTTACTGTGTCAACTTATAACATTTCAAATTCAACATATTTGCCACAATTTATATGTTTTAAAAGCTTGTCGCGAGATTTAAGTACCTACTCGTAATTTTAAAAGCAAGTTTTAAAATACCTGCCTATTAAAAATTTTAAACGAAGAAAGTAAATACGAGTACTTAAATCTCGCGACAAGCTTTTAAAACATATAAATTGTGTCGAATATGTTGAATTTGAAATGTTATAAGTTGACAGTAAAGTTATAGTGTAAAAGTTTATTTTTCTTTTTAGCGCATTTAAATAATTTTAGACTAGCTGGCTCGGTGGAACATTGTTTAGTGACCCAGGTCACAGTAGAAAAGAGAAAAAGAAAAAAAATATACTATACACCGTGAAATTTTAGTGCTTGTTTTCCCGTGGCAAAACGATTTGCCTTTAGTAATACTATGGAATCATGCAAATAATTCCTCGAAAATATTTTTTTTTTCAAATTTTGAAAATAGTAATTTTCCAACTCGAAAACGAGAGAAGCTATCGTTCTTTGCTGGCATTTATTGATTTTAACAAAAAAGAACTCCACAAATCTATTGTACTACTAAGATAGAATCATTTTACTGCGGGAGAACAACCACTAAAATTTCACGGTGTATTTACTATTAATAAAAATAAGGCAAGCTTGAACAGTGCATGGCCCAAAAGTAGCACCTGAAATACTTAAGTGTCGGAAGTCCACAAATGCGTATAGATGAAATAGTACGTTTGTAAACGCATTAGGTACAGTTTTTCTTTTCAAACGCCAGGTGACAGTAAAAAAACAAAATAAAAGGCATATTTGGTAATGCGGTACAATGCGGCCCTTATACTGAACGGGAGCTTGTGAGATGAGATGTTAAAATAAGCGGCCAAGTGCGAGTCGGCCAGTGAGTAGCTATATATTTTAGACTAGCTGGCTCGGTGGTACAGTGGTTAGTGAAGCAGGTTCACTACCTACCGTTCCAAGAGTCGTGGGTTCGATTCACACCCGGGACAGATATTTGTGTGACAAACATCAGTGTTTGTTCCGTGTCTGGATGTGTTATTATGTTTAAGTATATTTGTGTAACCACTGATGATTCTGATTATATTTGGTACTCATTTTTATCAACTGCCTATGTTGATAATGTTGTTAAATAAAAAAGAAATATTTTTTTCGCATTTCTAACTCAATAACTTAATAAGTGATTATTAAAAAAAAACATCAATTATCCAATGTGCATCTACTCCTTCGTAGTAGGGGTTGCAAAACAGTGGCTCAATAACAAGAAATAATCGGCCGCAAGTACCTTCGCCACGAATAAAGTTATTGTTTTGTTGATGCCAATAATAGAACTTGCACCGACCGCTCGACTAGTGATGTGGCGTTGCATACATTAAATAAATAAATGTCTGGGACATTTCCACACACGGTCAACTGATCCCAAACTAAGCAGAGCTTGTACTAAGGGCGTCAGAAATTATAATACATACATAGACATTTATAAATACATACTTAAATACATATTCACACCCAGACACGGAACAAACGCCGATGTTCATCACACAAATATTTGTCCCAGGTGGGAATCGAACATACGACTCTTGGAACCGCTAGCCAGGGTCATTAACCACTGTTCCAACGAGCCAGTCAAAATTTAAACATTCCATACATTTTGTCACGTTTTTCTATCCTCATGCGGTAAATCTGATGTCATAGAGCTCCTTGACCGAGTAAAGAAATTGTATTGGGAAATAAGCTTATCAAACTCTGATAATTAAGAAAAAAATTTAATGAAATATAAATATACCTACTCATCCCACTTATAATATCTTCTCCCTTTACCCATGAACTAGGCACAATTAAAGTGCAGGGGTGATTTGTAACAACAGCTTGCTAAGTGTAATTTACGTTGGTTCATTTCACTTATTTCTTTTATAGATTGGCTTGTAGCCTACTATTGTTGGGATGAATCTTGGAATTATACATATACGAGTATATACGTATAAATATGTAATAATAAGGCGTCCGACCAATTTCAGCCATGGCGGCCGATCTCAATTGAGACCAGCCAAGTGCGCAGGACATATTATAGTGCACAAGTGTGCGCGTTGATTCGGTGAGACGGCAATCCGACATGACCGATGAGAGATCAGGCGCAGGACCACCGGCTTAACGTGCTTTCCGAGGCACGGGCGTTCAACCGCCAACTTCTCAACTCCGGGCCGAGTAATTTCATTACAGAAAAACTCTCACAAATGTTGCCCGACCCCGGACTCGAACCGGGGACCCCTCGGTCCTAACGCAGCACTTGCCACCAATAGACCAACGAGGTAGTATAAATATGTATGCTCAGATTAAATATATCAGTATGAAATCTAAGGCTCATCCCAACACTAGCCTCCCGCAGAACTAAGTCTAAGTGCTTTGGCGAAGTTTCGCGTGTTACCAAGTTCTTTATGCGCTGTCACGGCGCATTGTGCGCTGAAAAATTCAGACTCATAACTGTTTTTGTGCCTTTCCACCTATTTGGTATAATGCTGCCATCTAGCGATAGAAAGACAAAACTTACTTTTATAGAAATTGGAGATGATGCGGAGACCGGTATACTTGGTATCTTTGTATTATGGGACAGTTTTTTTCCCAACTGCCTTACGATGATGGCTTGGAGTAGCCTCGTCATCATCACCGGACTTGCGGGGGAGCGGATGGCTCTCAACCCTGAGTTATGGAACAGGAGTTGTAGGTTCGATAAAAATGTAGATAGGTATACTTAGCTATAAATAAGTCTTAAAAGAACTAAAAGTAAAATTTCTGAACAGCTGCCCTTCAAAGGGATGAGGGATGGGACCCCCTTTCTTTAGTTTTAAGAAGGTAACATTTAACACACGACACTTTGGAGAAGTATGAAGTAAGTATAGAAGAAGTAAGAAGTCCATAACTCACTGTATAAATAGAGATGAAACAGTACGTTTGTAAACGTATTAGGTACAGTTTTTCTAGTTTATCTATTCAAACGTCAGACGACAGTACAATAACAAAATAAATAGGCACAAAATGTAAGCCTGAAATATCCGATAATTCTACCTTTTCATGGCCCGCCTACATTCCGAGATTGATGTACGCATTTTTGGCAATGAGATATCGGATTTTATTCAAGCGATGTTTTATATCTATTTTGGTTTATGTAATGTGTTGGGAAAAGATTTAGTACCAACGCGTGTTACCTGAACGTTCAATACTTTAGTTCTGTTCATCATTCGTCTCTTTTCTAGATAATGTTCTTTGTATTTTTTACTTACCTAATATTTTAAATTCAAAAATATTTTTATTAATTTTTTTATTTATAAGAATGTATTAATAAATCTTTACATATATACAACTAATAGTTGTATATATGTAAAGATTTTTGTAATATACTTTGTAATACATTGTAAATTAAATTTAAAATATATATATATATATATATATATTTTTTAAAATATAATATAAATATATAATAATATATATATATATATATATAATATTTATATATTTTTTTTTATATTATATATTTATTGTATGTCACTTGTCATATCTGCCACAGGCCTTCAGGGGTACCCTTAGGGAAACGTCGCTTACAGTTTTTAGGGGTGAGAGCCATCCACTCCCCCGCAAGTCCCCCGTGTTGATGAGGCTACTCCAAGCCATCATCGTATGTCAGTTAGGACAAAAAAAATATCCTGTTTTATTTTCAGCTAACCATCGGGTGAAAGTCTATTATACCAACTGCGTTGAAAAAAAAACGTGAATATGTAAAGGATAAACAATGGTCTGTCATTGCAAGAGTGGGCGGGGGTTTAAATAAATACGAGCCGACCCTGTGCTAATGACGTCATACCGTCCTACCCATAACCGAACGGACCTTTTGTGATAAAAAGAATAAAAAAATACGTTCATATTTTGCTCACATTTTATATTCATAATTCCCGTAGCACTTTTTTTAGTGTATGTACCTTGGGGACATTGAGTGAAATCTGATTATCGCATTGGAGCGATCGCCTTCTGACCATCTGATCTTCGCAATTCATAAGGCAACCGAAATTTTGGTCCTATAAAATACGCATCATCATCATCAGCCATATTCGTCCCCACTGCTGGGACACGGGCCTACCCAAAACTAGGGCGGTAAGGCCTCAGCCTAAGAATTTATTCGTAGGTGTGCAGATTTCCTCACGATGTTTTCCTTCACCGTTAAAGCGTCGAATAATCATAACTACGCATAAATTCCCAAACTATGTTCTGATTCCGAGCCAATTTGAGCCCTTTTTAACTGAAGTAAAAGCAGTCCCTACAAAAATACCTACATCCAGAACACATATTTATTATAAATAAATATTTCACAACATCACTTACATCGATCTGATCCCGTGGTAAGTAGCTTAAGCACTTGTGTTACGGAAATCAGAAACGCCAGTGGATACACAAATACTTAAATATATTTAATAACACATCCAGACACGGAACAAACACCGATGTTCGTCACACAAATATTTGTCCCGAGTGGGAATCGAACCCACGACTCTTGGAACCGTAGGTAATGACTCTGGGCCACTGAAAACTGTTCCACCGAGCCACACAGAAAAATATACTTCATAACATAACATTAGACTTATTTATTCAGAATGGAAGAACACTGATTTTATTTAACTTATGAATCAAAGGTATTTTTAAATTGTGAACGTGAACTTTGATTTTTGGTTGATATGATTTCATAAATAATTCATGGAATTCGTAACACTGGTGTACAAATTTATTTATAAGAAAGTCCCACTTTTTCTTCTGAACTGTGAAATATGAGAGCAAACTTTGTTAAGAATGAATCGAGAATGTAATTTCGTTCACGAGACACGTTTATATTTAGAAATTATTTTTAGTTTTTCTCATTAAAAAGGTGCGAAAAATTTAATAATTCTGAAATATTTCTGAATACTTATTTCTAAAAAAATCATAAATGTCCATACTTAATGAAATAATTTTTCATTGACCTATGGGATCTCTGAAAGATCGTTTATACTTGCTGATAAGATCGCCTAAATAGGGTAGTTGTATTTTTTTCTTTTGATGTAGATGGTTGCACCACACAATTGTAAAGGTACTGTTAAAAGAATAGTTTGATATTTAGAAAACGAGATTACAGTTTCAATCGCTTTATAGCTAACTTCAAATGTCGATTATTGTGTCATTTCGCAAGGAATATTTATTTTAATTTCGATTTCAGTAATGTTTTTGATTTACCTATACCTTACTGTTAATTGTGAAAATGCATGTAAAATCAGACTTAGAACACTACCCTATTATGTATACCTACTCTTTCTATTGTAATACAAATTGTAGAAAGCTTGAAAAAGGTTTTCTTGTTCTTCATTAGTTCTTCACTAGAACATAGTACATAGGTGCATGTGAGCGAAACAGCGCGGGGGAGGCTAGTATTCAAATAACCCCCTCCCCGATCCGTTCAACGGATATGTTCGGTGTTATTAGCTCCGAGCTCGTCAAATCCATTCCAGAGTATTCCTTTTGGATCACAACTGACACATACATCTGAATACGGTTTCTGATTCCCGTCTCTGTTCCCGAATGCAGAAGGCAATATTTTCGACCTTAAACCCAAGATATAAAGGCGAATAAGGTCAGGCAGAAAGATATGGGAAATATCGTTTGCGTATAGGGCTGCCGACGTAGGACACTGCACCGTTAGGCGAACAGTGAGAGCCTGATGGATTGCGCCTAGACTGAGACTTCTGACTGCCTCAGTGGTTAGTGACCCGTGGTCACTATCTACGGTTCCAAGAGTCGTGGGTTCGATTCCCACCCGGGACAAATATTTGTGTTACGAACATCGGTGTTGGTTCCGTTTCTGGATGTGTTATTAAATACATGTTTATTATGTACTGTGTTACTGTTTGTCGTTCCTAATATAATAAAATAAAATAAAAAGAAGGGTTGGCAAACCAGCAGGCAGACGGTCAGATGATATTGAAACGACGGCAGGGTCAACCTGAGGGCCTACCATGAGTTGGCTATCGAAAACTTACTTATGTTAAAAATCTATCGAGTTGTTTTTTCATACGGCCGATTTTAGTTCTTCGCGTAACCACCAACGGCGCTGTACAAGTTTTTCCGTAAACTACGTAAAAAACTTGTAAAACTACGTAAATATTATTTACGTAGGCGATATCGAGTGCGTAAGTTTTAAACTCATGGTAGCCCCACTGGACGGAACCGTGACGTGACGGGTTGTGGGCCACGTCGCCGCCATTCTGCCTTGTGCATTGTTTTAACAAGGTCATTGCGTTCCCACGAGTAGCAAGGATATATGACGGGGGAAGGAAAAGGGGAGGAAGGATACTATCACCTCGGATGATTTGGACTGAGTCGATAGTAGCTCGAGGAGCCGGGGTCGCTTACCCGTATACTGTTCACTAACCACCGGACAGATAGTTGTGACCGGTATCCCCTGACTTCTCTTACGAAGGCGAAGGAAGAACAACTTGCACAAATGCACAATTAACATTATGTGAAGTCGCCTAATATTGTGCGTAGAAATAACAGAGCAAACGGATTATGTACATATATGTGTCAGAGGTCTAACATTGAATGGGCTTCTAAGAAAATCGCTGGTATATTCATACCAGCATACAAATATGTTACTGTCATTGTTCGGGACAACCCTACCGCGTCCCACCCATTCGTCTATGCAGTATCGACGCAGTCCTAAAACAAACACAAGTCGAGAAATTACGGGCCGTCGCCTGCGGGATTTGTCCCGGATCCCGGGCCCCGGGACCGGGATTGCGAGTCCAAATCCCGCAGCGGCGATAATGGGCGCGAATTCGCCGGCTGCTGTGTTAAGCTGCGATTTGGTGCCAACCCTGCGTATGTTAATCGCGGCTTGTTTTGAGTTATGCTAATGTGACATTTGTTTGTATTATTAATTTGACGTTTTGAAAGGCTCAGTGGCGCGTTAGATAGTGCCTCTAGCGGCAAGAGTCGTGGGTTCAATTCCAAATCGGGAAAAAAAATTGTGTGATGAACATCGGTTGGCATGGGTGAGTTATTTATCCAATCAAAAACATAAATGTGAAATGAGAGCCAAGTTCAATATTGCCTTGGTTGTTGACTTCAGCGACAAAAGAAGTGAGATCTAAATGGGTGCCAAGTTCAATGGTCAACCCAGAAATTTATTTATAAGTAACACTATAACATACCTATTATTACCTATCATATCTTCTTATAACATAAGATAATGTATGGTGGTAGCCTATGAAGGTCTGTCTTGGCTAGTTTTTATAAACCTACCAACGTATTATTATGTTCGCTTGCTAGTTTCTACCAACAATCCAAATTTTCGGAATTATAAAATAAAAACCGACAAATACTTGTAGGCTTAGAACTTGCGACGGCTATAATTCATATATGAAAACTAGCCAAGACAGACCTTCATAGGCTACCACCATACATTATCTTATGTTATAAGAAGATATGATAGGTATGTTATAGTGTTACTTATAAATAAATTTCTGGGTTGACCATTGAACTTGGCACCCATTTAGATCTCACTTCTTTTGTCGCTGAAGTCAACAACCAAGGCAATATTGAACTTGGCTCTCATTTCACATTTATGTTTTTGATTGGATATCATTACTTTTTGTAGAAAAGTATATATCATCGTAACGCCGTGGGTTCTTTGAAAAGGACAAATTCAAAACTAAAACTAGACTTTATGTAGGTACCTACCCTAAGTAATAAATATGAAAACCGACTATAAGTACCTACTCTTAATTGTAAATAAGTAAGTAGACCTAAATATATACTTAGTGCTCTGCCTTCCCCGGTATATAGGCGTTATTAGGCACTAATTAGGTATTTATGTCAAAGTCAAAGTCAAAGTCAAAAGTGTTTATTGCATTCATGAATGTAACAATACAGGTGGTATAAACATATTCCAGTACATCATGTTACCCTCTTGGGCATAGCTAACACAAACAAAATTAGACATTTGCTAAGGTGCAATGAATCCTTTTTAATAGTTTTATGAATTAATTAATTATCATATTAGAAAACACAAACAGTTTATTAGTATAGTTATAGAGATTATTGAGTTAGTATGTAAGGAATTATTGTAATGTAAAATGTTTATCATTGAAGTATTCAGTTAAAGTATAATAGGATTTTTTTTGCAGAATCTTTTTTATCTTTTTTATGAACGCATCTGAATTTTCCTCCATTCTTAAGTCATTGGGTAGATTATTGTATATTTTTAATGCAGTTACATATGGGCTAGTGCTGTGTAGGTGTAGGCGGCTGTTAGGCAATTTATACTTATTTTTATTGTTAGCGCGTGAGTCGTATAACCTAGTACATAATGACGCGTCGAAGATGTTAGGATTCCTTTTTATGAATTTACACATTTCTAAAATGTATATGGAGGTTAAGGTCAAGATATTCATTTTAATAAAGTGGGGCCTGCAAGTATCCATACCGCCTATGTTAGCAATTATTCTAACGCATTTTTTCTGTAAGATGAATATATCATTTGCATCTGTGCTGTTGCCCCATAGAATAATGCCGTAGCTGATCCATGAGTGGGCATAGGCATAATACGCTGCAAGGGAAGTTTTTTTATCAGTATTTAATTTTAATTGCAAAAGCGCGTAACTGAAACGAGATAATTTATTTTTAATTTTTTCTACGTGGGGTTTCCAGCTTAAATGTGCGTCTATTTCCAATCCTAATAAGGAGCAACTATTAGTTTTCTCAATATAAGTATTGTCTACTTTTAATTCTACATTAAGCGGTAATTTTGGGTGTGGTCTGAATTCTAGTAATCTAGTTTTGGAGTAATTTATAAGTAAGTTATGTGTATCTAGCCATTCATTGATTTTTTTTAAATATCTGTTTTGCTTCTACCTGGAATTTTTGTAAGTTCTCAAATTTGATCAGTAGCGAAACATCATCCGCGAATACGACAGTGGGGGTGTTGATGATATTAGGTAGGTCATTTATATATGCCAAAAAGAGCACGCATCCTATGACGCTGCCTTGGGGAATTGAGTTGTTAACTATTATTGGGTCTGATCTATAGTCTTTAAGCTCTCCCGTCAGACTATTCTGATGAAGGATTTGGACGTATTGTTTTCTGTCCTTTAAGTATGATCTTATCCACTCATGAGCTTTGCCTCTTATACCATACTCATATAGCTTACTTAAAAGTAAGCTATGTTGTACCCTATCATATGCTTTAGTCATATCTAGTAGTATGCCAACTGCGTATTTTTTATCATTCAAATAATTAAGTACCTGTTGTATGTAGTTATAGACAGCTAAGATTGTCGACCTATTCTTTCGGAATCCGTATTGGTGTTGATCAAGTATTTTGAATTTTTCTAAGAAAGTACTTAATCTATTCGTCATAGCACGTTCAAATACTTTTGAGGTAGCTGGCAGTAGCGCAATTGGTCGATATTGTGATGGGCAGGTTTTGTCTCCTTTTTTGTGAATGGGCTTTATAATAGAGACTTTTAGCAAATCTGGGAACGTTCCTTCATTAAACGACTGGTTAATTAAAGACGTTAGTGGCAGAGTTAATTCATCAGCACATTTTTTTAGTAACATGGATGGTAGCTCGTCTATGCCAGAGCTATGTTTATTATGTTATGTTAAGCGTTCATAATAGAACCTAACCTTATTATTAAAAAAATGCCAGTTTTTTATTTTTTCCTTTGTATTCATATAATTACCTATCTGCATACCAAATTTTAACTCTCTAGGTCATTTGGAACTGGGTTAGAATTTTGATCTGTCAGTCAGTCAATGATAAAAATGAGGATTTTTGGACATTAATATCTAAATAACTGTTTGAGATAAGCTTATGAAATTTAGAACATATATTTATCTCGCAAGTCACAATATATGAGCCAAATTTGATACGTTTATGTGAAATAGTTTTTGATTTATGAGGGGTTCAAAAGTGGTTCCAAATGGTTCGTGTAATATTACACACGGTGCGGCTCGCCAGTTCTGTTTCTTGAACCTTGGCTTGACACGCTACCGCGTGTCTAGATATGTTTAAAGTGTATTTGCCTATACTTTTTTTCTGATATCCGTGATACAAATGCTTATGCGACGTACTTCCCAATCGGAACAAATTATTTTCAAAATTTGCATGGCAGTTTTGAATTTAATACCTACTTGTATTAATCGGCGATCAAATCTCCAATGGAGTATGTTCATAACTTAGGTAAATATAATATGTATCTCATAAGTCTGTGATAAACTGAATGGATACATAATTTTTATTTAGGTCCAAAGAAAGGAAAAAAATACATGCATACATAAAATCACGCCTTTTCCCAGAGGGGTAGGCAGAGATCACTTCCTGCCATGTGCTACGATCTTGGCACACCACTTTCACTTCATCCACATTCATTAACCTCTTCATCCACCCTCGTCGATTACGGGTACTTTTGAGTTGACCTTTCTTTAAGATTTTACCTATTTGGTCAAATCTTGATTAACGAAGGGTATATGTAGAGAGGGTATAATTGGAGATGTCGACAGGGGAAGACAAGAAAGACCTTTCATGACCAAACGAAAAAATGTATATTTACACGACTTTTCGGGATTACAAGAGATGCAAACATATCCGGCACGGTTATGAATAGAAATAAATACGTACCACCGCGCCGTACGTGAACAGGCGATGGGGTTGTCTACCTGTAGTTTAATTACATCTGCCCACTTCGAGTTTCTAATTAGTTGTAAATTGAGTGCTTATTTATTTATTAGCAAGAACAGATTTTTAGAACAACATGTTTATCAATATTTTCATTTATTTAAACGTTAAGTTAAATAAAGTAACGTTAATGGTTATTCGAAACTAACCATTGTTATCCCGACCTCCCCCGGCTGTCACAACGCCCAATAATTTATCCACTGATTAATATTCAACCTGCACAGTTCTGTTTCGAATGAACTTTTACGAGTTTCGGAATCAATTAAAAGTTCTCGTAATTACGTATTCCGTTATTAATTCGACTGTGTTTGACATTAGATATTTAAGGACGCGGCTACGGTTCGTTTTAATTATCTTGCTACGAAATATTTATGCTGTGCCACAACGATTTATGTTCTTAAAGTCGTGAGGCCCAGAAAACCAGACACAATAGAAAATCCATTGAGTCTGTCTCGTGTGAGGAGATTGGGCCTTGCGAGGTTAAGTGCGGCGGGTAAACGGTTATTTTTAACCTATTTTTAAAAAGGAGGAGGTGTTCAAGTGTTTTTTTTTATATTTATATTTTTATTTGTAGTTTTAGTGCTATTTGTAGCTCTAATGTGAGTTAAAAATTTGAAACAATCAGCATTCATGACCCCGTCTTAACGAGGACTTCTATTCTGTGGAAATAGAACAATGGTTCTATTTCTACAAATAGAATGGAATATAATGATCGTATATTTGGTACAAATTACCTTAAAGAATCATCATCATCAGCCCATTTACGTCTCCACTGCTGGGGCATGGGCCTACCTTAAGCTAGTGTGATAAGGCCTTGGTCACCCACGCTAGCCAAGTGCGGGTTGGTCGACTATACAACCTTAGAATTTCTGCTTAGCTGTGCAGGGTTCCTTAACCGTTAAAGCGTCGAATAATCGTACATCATCATCATCATCATCATCAGCCCATACCTGTCCACTGCTGGACAAAGGCCTCTCTAAATGCACGCCACTTCTTTCTATCCTCGGCCACTCGGATCCAGCTCCTACCAGCCGTCCTGCGCAGATCGTCACACCACCTGGCCTGCGGGCGTCCTACACTACGTTGGCCGAGACGCGGTATCCACTCCAGAACTCGTCTACCCCAGCGGTTGTAGGTTTTACGGCTGATGTGGCCAGCCCATTGCCACTTCAACTTGCTAATGCAATGTAATAATCGTACACATGAATTTAAAATTAGAAAAACACAGTACGTAGCGGTGTTTGATTTTATATCTGTGTTCAATTAACGAAGTGAAGACTTAATTTTAGTATTGTAAGACATTATGTAAAATTTATGAAGCAATAAACGTTTTCTTTTTTTTTTAATTTTTAATTTGTAATTTGCGACGGTTACTTGATTCGCAGTGTTTCGTTTCGCCGAAATGATTTTATATAACTTAAGCAATATAACCCTAAATTAACAAGTAAACAGCTCATGTTTTCCCTCCGTCCTATAATCCCGGGCTCTTCAGGGGCGTGAAACGGTATCTAAGAAAGCCTTCAGGGTATATCGACTCAATAGGGTCGTGCCTGTCGACCTCATATGTGGACCTCACGATCGCTTGCCATCAGCCAGACTGGCTCGGTGGAACAGTGGTTAATGACCCAGGTTCACTACCTACGGTTCCATGAGTCGTGGGTTCGATTCCCACTCGGGACAAATATTTGTGTGACGAACATCGGTGTTTGTTCCGTGTCTGGGTGTGTTATTAAATATATTTAAGTATATTCGTGTATCCACTGTCGTTTCTGATTTCCGTAACACAAATGCTTAAGCTACTTACCACAGGATCAGATCGATGTATGTGATGTTGTGAAAAAAAATATATTTAGAGTAGCATTGATAGTTCTGTAAGGGCCTACGTGGAGTGAGGCTATCCAGAGAGTCTTTCAGTAAAAAAAAAAATCATGTCGAAACACGACTCACGATCAGGAGTTGAAGGTTTGATGTTCATCAGAGACAAATATTATTGGCCGAGAAGTTCTTTAGGAAACAAAACAAACGCGGCTGAGAAGTCGACTCGAGCGCCGTAAAATAAAAGTAAACAGTAAATTGCAACATAAATTACCTAAAAGAATCTGTAATTCACGCGGCACAGTTTTCTGGCGGGAAAAAAGTACGTCGTTTATCACAATTAGCCGCGGGCAGTGGAATGGGGGGCGAAAAAACGCGGGAACTTTACGGAGGACGCTCGCCGGCGGTGTTGCCAGCTTTTAATTGATAAAAAAATATTTAGGACCATACATGAGCTGACCCCAAACTAAGCAAATCTTCATCTTTAGACCCAAACATGTCCAACACATGAATGTTTGAACGACTCTAACTAACTCTAACTAACTAGCTCGCAGTCACTAACTACTGTTCTACTGAGCCAGTCAATATAACTAAAATAGAATTCTCTTTATAGAGAGTAACCTAATTTAAATGTACTTTAAGAAAAAAAGAATTAAATAGGTAGAAAAATATATCTCGAAATGACCATAAGTACGTACGAACCCAATTTAATTCTGGTTAAAGAGAGAGGGATACTTAATTACAAAGATAAAATGAATGCATGCCCAAAGTCGTCTGTCTGCCGTAATCCCACTACTAAATCCAGGGAATTAAACTATCGTTTAACAATACAACTTACAGTATAGATATCCATATATCTCCGTTTTAGCACAAATATTTATATTATAGTCAATTGCTGGAATTTAACATAAAAAAATACTAAAAGGGTAACAGACGAATAATCTGGCAACCCTTCAAGGAACCGCGAGCGGTTTCGCGTCAAATACTTATGCGTTTTTCATTGTTACACACATTAATCTTGTTGGTGGGAATTCATGCCTAAATTTAACGTTAACCTGGCTCCACAAAATTGTTATACAACCAACAAGAAAACAAGTACAACGTACCGACTCATCTGGCGCCCTCTTAAGCCAATGCCGGAAATTTGATTCGTATTTTTTTTTTAAATGCTTTTTTTATTTTTTTCTATTTGCTGCTTTAGGAAATTATTCAGCCCGGAGTTGTGTCGTTATTAAGTAAGGGAATAAAGATTGCACTTTTGATTGGCCGCACACTTGTTCACAACAAAATGTCTTGATCTCCTTTGAGATCAGCCGCCATGGCCTAAGTAGGTCTGGCAATTTACATAACATACATATACATATATGTATATATTTATATGTCACCGTAAAATAGTAACTAACGCTAGATTGCAATATATCTCGCGTGATTGTAAACTGTCGAAAAATTGTGAACCATAACATACTGCTTATAGAGGAAGATCCCAGAGCCGCCAGACATCACTTATTTTCTAATGGACGAAATATATACGATTGAGTAGTGGTGGGGTGTACTATCATCATATGACTAGTTGCTACCTTGACCAGACGGCCATTTTTCAGATATCAACCAATCAAGGTACATAGAAACACTGCTCACCTCACTTAAATTCTGATGGCTGATTTTAACATATATTTCACACAATATCATTAAAAATCAGGATTCATTACTCCCAGACACATGCGGTCTTTCCTTACAGACGCTTTAAAGCTATGAAAAAATTTTTACTTTTACTTATTTTCTGGTGCTTGATTTTTTATAATATGTTATTCAAACAACTAAAAAGTGCTCATCTGACCGCAATAATTATAGAATTGTACCTTACAAACTATTTTATTCGAAAAACTTAACTAAATTCAATTTAAAAAAAAAATCTAAAACAGTTGGGTCTGGTGAATGTTTGGCCCCTTGGATCGGTCTGTCCGTTTGCCAAACGTTTTAAAATAGTTGTTTGAATGACATATACAAAAATCAAGCATCACAAAATAAGTAAAATTAAGTAAAAGTAAAATTTTTTTCATAGTTTTAAAGCGTCTGTAAGGTAAAACCGCCGACCGCATGTGTCTGGGAGTAATGAATCCTGATTTTTAATGATATTGTGTGAAATATATGTTAAAATCAGCCATCAGAATTTAAGTAAGGTGAGCAGTGTTTCTATGTACCTTGATTGGTTGATATCTGAAAAATGGCCGTCTGGTCAAGGTAGCAACTAGTCATATGATGATAGTACACCCCACCACTACTCAATCGTATATATTTCGTCCATTAGAAAATAAGTGATGTCTGGCGGCTCTGGGATCTTGGACCATTACAATTTAACGTATTATTATTCGTCAGATTGCAATCTTTCGATGTGAAACTGTTAAATTGCAATCTTACAATTGTCATATTGTGAACTATGCCTATTGGTCCCTGAATATATATTAATCGACCGATACCCACGCATTTTTTTATCAAGCCGTAGATAGCATAAAGCAAGAAAGTCTATACTTTTTGTTAAAACAATGTAAAGACTACATAACCTAACGCCTGGCTAGTTTGATTGGTAGATCGTAAGACGCGACATCTCAAAGTCGTGGGTTCGAGTCCTCGTCCAGCCGGGCATGAATGTAAAACGAGATAGTGCAGACTTTTATTTGAATGAAACAATGTAGAGACTACATAACACTAAAGCTACATAGCTCTGCTAATGGTAATGTCTAGTCCAGGTGAATTAGTATAGGCGAAATGGTAGCTCTGGGAATAGAGGGAAACCTATTTGGGTTACTCCGTTACGTCTATAGCAAATAAACAAGTTTATAAAGTACATTATCTCTCACCTACTAACTCGAAACGTGCGCAATGTGAAAATGGAAATAAATTACGTAATACATTATGTGGATCGATGGCCGGTTTCATTTTTAATTCCTCATCAATGTTTGTTTGTCTATTGTATGTAATTTTTTATGGAGAGTTTGCCATCTCTTGTAAACAGTTTTTTATAAAAAAGGCTAACAAGATGACCTCACTCCACATGATGGTAAGCGGTAGTGAGATCCAAATATTATCAAGAAGTTTTCTACATAAGTAAGGAAGGTAAGGATGATTGTTAAGGACCGTGAAAATGTTAGTTTCACGGTCCTTAACAATCATCCTTACATGTATTCTATAGAATCAATTATAATAAAATTTGGTACACGGATAGTCTAGGTAAAGACTGTGAGGACATATTAAAAAGGCTATTATTTTGGATAAGGAAGTAATTTAATGCGAGAAATCTAAAAAAAATACCACTTATAAATTAAATTATAAGTGCACTTTTGCATACCAATATCACTGCGTAAACACTAGCTTACAACATTTCGGTCTAGCGTTTCCCTGCACCGGTTGCAAGAGACGACAGTTTGTTAGAACTTTAATGTTTTAAGAAGTTTTGTACTGTTAAACATACACGGTCCTTGAAAATAATTCTTACATGGCCTCTATTTCATCAGGATTGCACCAATCTCTGGTAAGGAAAAGTTGTGAGCTAAATGCCTATGTCATATTTCTCTATTAGGTAGGCAAGCATTTAGATAAATGCCTAGATTCGGCAACTATGTAAGTAATTGCATTCCTTGGCATCCTACAATCATAACGCTTTAAGAGATTCTACTTTTTGTTCTCATTTGTTGTTTTTCCAAAAAAATAAGTGACGATATTGAAATATATTTTGGACATCTTCAAACACGGCTATCAATCACATCCAGACACGGAACAAACGCAAATCTTCATCTATGAATATTGGTCCCGGGTGGGGATCGAACCTACGACTCTTAGAACCGTAGCCGGGGTCACTAACAACTTGTGGCGACATCCAACAAAGAACCACGCACAACTACCAACAGATGGCGCTTACATACCATCTCTGCAAGAATATCCCATTAGTACGAAACCTACATCTCACTTCAAAGTTATTCGGGCCACTAACTATAGATAGGGCAAAAACCCATATGGTAATTGGACCATGGTCCCCGAGCATCACCTAGCTTAACGGAAGATCTTCCCTTTTAGGATCACTCCTAAAAACTGTAACCACCGAGCCAGTTAGCAAATGAACACTTCCCGTTATCAAAGACTCTAAGAACAAAGTTACCACTATATCGAAACCAAAGATCCCATAAAAAGCATCTATACTACTCGATACCGGCACGTGCCGGGTAGTTTCTCTCCCTAAACTTACGTCCGCATTAGGGACCGCCCAACGACGCCCTGAGCCGAGGTCGAGCCCCGTTAGGGGGCACCCTCAGACAAACGCCCTTTAAATTTTGTTAGGAGTGCGAGTTTTCCGCACCCCGCAAGTCCAGTGATGATGACGAGGCTACTCCAAGCCCTCATCGTATGTCAGTTAGGAAAAAAAAACATAAAATGCAAATAGTACACTCTATTATTTGTGCGAACACTACACAATGAAATAAAACTTATTTTACGGATTAAACTCGCGTGTATTGTAGATATATTATTTTTTAGAGATAGGACGTTTCGAGTTCTTTACAACGCTCGTGGTTACGGACAAGACTGTAAGTCCTTAAGGCCGAGATTTTAATCCGTAAAATTAGTTTTATTTAATACTAGTGGTCCCGGAGAATTTCGTACCGCCAATACTATAAACCTTCCCTGGACTATCACGAACATTTTAAAACCAAAATCAGCTCGATCGGCCCAGCCGTTTTCGAGTTTTAGCCAGACTAACGAACGGTGATTCATTTTTATTTATGCAGATAAAAACAAAAGTTAAAAAGAAAATATTAATCCATCTCTATTGTGACTGGTTCTGACTCAACAGTCGCATTGATAGAATAAATACTCTTTCGCAATAATCACGGTGCACACGTTCGCCCGTAATCCGATGGTCTATTTTTCTTTTTGCGCTCGGCATTTTCTTAAATGCGCCACGGATAAAAATTAAAAATGTACAGGCGACCGTGGAACGGCACCTTTTAGCTTTGTGAGCTAAAACGAAACCAAATCGAACTTAACGACGATGTAGTACTTGAAACCGCAAGAGTAGTGATGGGACCGTTTCAGGATTATCGACCTTTTTTTTATGTTGCACAGCTGTTAAATTTTGTTTACCAACCATATACACCTAAATAAAATTAAGGTACTCGCTAAGAACGTAAGTACGGTACGCACTACACCAGGCCCTCTGAGGGCCTACCATGAGTTGGCTATCGAAAACTTACTTACGTTAAAAACCTATCGAGTTGTTTTTTTCATACGGCCGATTTTAGTTCTTCGCGTTGTACAAGTTTTTCATAGACATATTTACGTAGGCGATATCGAGTGCGTAAGTTTTAAACTCATGGTAGGCCCTCAGGACACAGAACGGGACCGATGGCGACAACTAGTTGACGGAATCAAACGGAGTCACGATCCTCAGCAGTGAGGGAACGATTGAAGAGAGAAAATTAAGGTGTTTTTATGTATTATTCAAATAGAGAAATAGGCTATTGGGTTTATGGATATGAACAACTATCGGGTACCTTCCAATAACAGGAACACAATGTTTTTTTTGTCTGTCTGTTCCCACTATTCTTCGAAACGGCTGGACGAATTTTGACGGGACTTTCACTAATAGATGGTTAATTTTACAAGGTATTTCAGGCAATTTTGATAGATCATTGTTGTCAAAACCATTTTGACGCGGACAAAGTCGTGGGCGGCCGCTAGTAAAATATGAATAACTAGTCACCCGCCCTCGTTTCGTTTCGGGTTATCCTTTCTTAGCTGATGCCCACGTCATGACATCTACCTGCATGCCAAAGTTCAGCCCAATCTGTCCAGTGGGTTGGGCTATGCGTTGATAGATCACTATGTCAGTCAGTCGTCTTTGAGTTATACATATTCAGATTCAAATTCATGAAATGCCTATTACCAACGAGTTTAATTAGTGCGATAGAGATTTGGTTACCAAAACCCTGACTAAGTAAATCGTCCTCTCAACTCCCTCTAAACTTAGTGCTTAAGCAATTTAGTTGAGCGTTCAAATAATAGCACTAACTGCAACATTCTGAAATCTGTGGATGTGTCAATGTGGTCTTATTATGTTGGATTGCGCAAGGAATAAGCAAGTATCTATTTCTGATTGACTTTGAATATTTCCATCACGTTTTTAAATAAAATAAATATAAGACAATATCACATTCTTTGATCTGATCCCGTGATAAGTAACTAAAAACTGTAACTAAATACTTGTGTTACGGATATCAGAATCATAATATTTATGAATCATAATCTTAATAACACACCCAGACGTGGAACAAACACCGATGTGTGTCACACAAATATTTGTCCCCGGTGGGAATCGAACCCACCACTCTTGGAGTCGTTGGTATTAACTCTGGGTGGAACAGTGGTTAGCGACCGCTTGTCCTCCGAGCCAGTCCAATATTAAAAACATAAAAAAAGGCGAATGGCATTTAATAAAGGAGGTTTATGTCAATTTTCTTTCCAAGACCTTAACTTCCGATATAGGTAGAAACTAGCATAGTAAATTTTCTGTGCCCGACAGGGTCCATAGTTGAATCTTACTTTTTAAGCAACATCTTTTGTACATTATGGAAAAGCAATAAATATTTTGAGTTTGAGCTTCAGTTTAGATTAATATCGATATCATAACCTAGGATTCTACGTCCTTACCGCGCGCGCTCAAAGGCATTCGTTTTAAAGCGGCAAAAAATTGGCGTTAGTGGAACTTGTAAGACTGTGAAACTATTTTTGGTTTACTTGCTTGGCTGGGCCCGTAAATAGGCATCCATTTAGCCAGAGCTAAGGAAGTACTGTGTAATTAAATTAATGTTAGTTAAATACGTGTAACCGAGTTTTTTTTTTGTTTAAAAAGACTCCCAGTAAGACATCACTCCACCTGATGGTAAGCGGTCGTGAGATCCACAAATAAGGATGACAGACAGAATAGGCGTGACGACTGGGTCAAAATCTTATTATTCTATTTAGTCCGTAAGGAGGTTTATACAAGAATATGGGACACATATTTTTTTGTTTTTTAATTGCTTGAAAAATTACAAAATTTATAGCTTATCAAACTTCTGGAATGGGGGTTTGTGACGTCACGGCTAGGCAAAAATTGTACCATAACGTGACGTCATACGAAACTTCTAAGCACTATACCTTCATAATTTCTTGTTTGTGAAACAAAATAAAAAATACGTGTACAATATTTTTCAATAATCTGACTAATTATATTTTTTTTGTCATCTCGCCTATTGCGCCTGCGCCTTACCTATACACCGTGAAATTTTAGTGGTTGTTTTCCCGTGGCAGAACGATTTGCCTTTGGTAATACTATCGAATCATGCAAATAATTCCAAGAAAAAAAAATGTTTTTATTCAAATTTCAAAATAATAATTTTTCCAACTCAAAAACGAGAGAAGCTATCGTTCTTTTATAAGATGTGACATAATAAGGTACTGCTTGCCGCATGAAATCGATGCTTAAAGCTAGAGAAGCGGTTTGAACGTGCTTTTGAGTTTCGGGAAAACAACCACTAAAATTTCACGGTGTATTGAGCCCGTCGACCTAACCCTGAAGGCCAGCTTCGATGTCGTTTCGCGCCCTGCCTGAAGAGCTCAGGATTATATCTGGGAGGGAAAACATGAGCTGGAAGGAAAAAGAAATCCTTAATGGCACGGGGCAGAAAAGAGGTACTGAACCTCCTGGTGCGGGCCACCAGTCCCTGAATGGTATGTGGATGGCAAAAAAGTAGTGGTGTAGTAAGTAGTGGTGGTGTGGTAAAAAAGCGTTGATGGCCGAGTGTGTGAGTGGTTAAGGTCGTTGCTTGCCATGCGAGAGGTCGCCAGTTCAAACCCCGCCAGGTACCAATGTGTTTTTCAAAAGGAAACCAGCACACCTGAGAAATTTTTCAACTGTCTGAGGCCTACGGGCGGTTTAAAAACTCTGAAACCAGGTTGTTCATCAATCATACGATAAGAAGAAGATGTGGATGGCAACGCTGACCAGCACGTGTTGTTGGGGAATGGGTAAGGAGGGACTAGTTGAAAAAGCCTTTCGGAGCCTTCCCCATTTATAAAGACAGAAGAGAACCGGCAATGTCTCTACGCAATTGCAAAGGTTTCAGGGCTATAGATTCCTCATCAACTCCAGTTGATTTGTTTGAACATTATTAGCGACAGATCTCTTGGAAACAGAGCCTTAAAATAAATGAATGATTTTGTGTCCTTATTAGTAGGATCAGGACAAATATTTGTGTGACGAACATCGGTTTTTGTTCCGTGTCTGGGTATATTATTAAATATATTTAAGTTTATTTGTGTATCTACTGTTGATCCTGATTTCCGTAACACAAGTGCTTCAGCTACTTACCACGGGATCAGATCAATGAATGTGATGTTGTATAATATTTATATTTATTTATTTTTATTTTTCTCGTTATTACCATTATTACTACAAAGCGTTCTTAAAAGCTTTCCGGAGCTTCCTAGGGATTCGCGGAATACATTTTGAGTAAAGGTAGTCTAAGGTGTATGCTAATATTATAAATGCAACTGTGTTTTTACCAAAGTCCAAAGATTAGTATGGTTTTAATTTTAGCAAGTTTTCTTTTTGAATATTGCGACTTGAACTATGATAGAATCCTAAGCAGGTGGAACACTCCATCCATCTTCCCTGTTGAAATTGAATGTTTTTACAGTAATGGCCTACTTATGAGCCGACTTCGCTATAAAGGAGTGTAATGTTTTTCCACATGAACCACTTCACGCGGGCGGAGTCGCGGGCAGATAGCTAAGTGTATATGTTATAGGCAATGTGTATAATGCAGGCATTCTATACAATGCCTAGGGAATGTATAGAATGCCGAGGTTGTTAAGGCAATGTATGAAATGATACTCAGTGTTTGAAGGATTTCACACTTTACCTAGGAAATGTATAGAATACCTAGGCATTGTATAGAATGCCGGTTGAAGCTTAGGTAATGTATTTAATCGATTTGTCTTCTCCGTAATTTGGTTAGTTAGATAGGTACCTACTGATCTTTTGAGAGCTTATCCTAATTTTAACTGTCACAAGCAGATAGCGCTGATTAAACATATTGCATTTTATCGTTTGGTATGCCGTGTTTTTTGCGTATTGAGCGTTTGTCACATAGGAGTTCTAGGACAGACTAGTTTAAGCTAAGCTTAACTAGTTTTTCCGTCACAGGTATATAGGTGGTTTAAAAAAGTTTAATACAAATCGGACTCTTTCTTTAACTCAGTCTAGGGTGCCAGGAAGACCTGAGCTCGCAAGTACTACATAGTTTATCCAAGGCCAAACGAGTTTGTCTTGATATCGGTCCGATAACATCTAAATGTATAAAAGAAGAAACTGACTGATTGACTGACTGACTGACATAATATCGACGCACAGCCTAAACGGCTTAACGTAGGCACATGCATTTTGAAAATAACGTAGCTAAGGTACCGTAGAGGTGCACTAAGAAATCAATTCGCGAAATTCTTGCGAGAATGGGAATTAGTGGGAAAATCTTTTTGTATGCAAAATTTAAACCACTTAAGTTAGATGCTTTAAATGTGGCATGCAGGTACCATATGGCTATCAGGTGGGAGACATTTTGTCGACCGGTTGCTGTTACCGCCATACAGTTGTGTAAAACCCGCCAAGTGACTCTGACCTCTCTCGGTCAGGTCGCGTTCCGGGATCAGCACTGTACGAACCGGAGCCAGGGGGGACCATTGTTGGGTCAAGCGCCGGACCAGTGGAGTCTTAGCGGCGGTATTGTGCGGGCGGTGCGGGTCAACCCGCCGGCCTGGGAGACCCGTAGAAACGGTGGTGCTTTCCGTTCGCCGGACTGGCCAACTCCAACCCGCACAGCTCATTGCTAATGCGAAACTCCACGCCTTGTCTCGTTGTTTCCGCAGCAGTTGTCTCCTCTTTAAGCGGGCTTTCAGGGTGAGTGCGAGAGGCTCAATATGGTCTATTGTACCTGTCGACCTCATATTTGGATCTCACTACCGCTTACCATCAGGTGGAGTGAGGTCATCTTGTTAGCTTATTATAAAAAATTAAAAAAAACCATAGTAAACTTAAAGCTCAGTTGGAACAGGATATTGAAAAATTCTTACGGGAACGGGAGTTAGCAGGAAAAAACTTTTGTATGAAATAATCTAAAACCGCGAAAGAAATTTGATTGAAATTTGGCATGCAAGTACCCTAATAACGCGATATTCAAAAATTCTCACGGTAATAGGAGGAATTGGGAAAAACCTTTTATATGTAATATCTGTAGTTCACGCGAACGAAGTCGCGGGCACAGCTAGTGTATGTATATGATCAACAAATTGCAACTACATATCTAGATATCACTGTTCTTGAGTTAAAGCCTAGTGACAGATGGACGGATGGACCATTTATGGATAAATGGACGGACTCAAAACCAATGCTACCTAACCCCTCTACGCAAAGCAATAACATATTATTCAAAATATGCCGAGTTTAAGGTTGATTAATTAAGGCTGTCTGAATAATAAATAAATAAAAATGTTTAAGGTCCTACCCGTGGTCGTTCATTATACACATTACCTGATGCACTTCGGGCATTTTATACAATACCTAGGCAATGTGTGAAATTAATCGTATTATACACATTGCCTGAACGTTTTAGGCATTGTATAGAATACCTAGGTATTCTATACAATACCGGATTATACACATTGCCTATAACATATATAAGTATTCGTATGTTTTTTGTAACATTTCAACTATTCCGTTACGATACTCTCTGGATTATAAATCTTCCATGAGAGATTTACTTCCGAATCGACTTTAATTTACACTAGAGCACGGTTTATAAATCAACAACCAAATAAATCTTTCAATACTTTAAGCCCGAGTATTTCCACTTCGGATGCAGGAGGAAGGAAAAATAACTTCAGATTAAGTTAGTGTCTGAAAACAAACCTGTTTGTCTGAACAAACTTTTAACTTAATTTTTGTCTTGGATTATATTTCGGAAAGCGCAATGTTTGTATTCTATTCTTCGAGTTTCGTTTGAATCAGAGGTAGTAAGAGTGTCATATAGAACATTTATGTTAAATGTACATATATTACTCGTACAGACCTACATGCTGTGGAATATGTTAGTTATTTGAAATGAACTTCAGTTAGTATCATGTTCCCTTTTTAGTAAAATTACCTAACAGTAAATTAAAGGTATCACGAAGTGTTATCTACTACCTTATATTATCTCAGAGTCCAGAAAATAGATTTCCATTAAAAGCAATGTCTCTGAATTAATGTTTCAAGTACCTACCTTAAGTACTTAATACTGTTCTGAGAACAAAATCACGAAAAATCAATTCAGCCTTAGTACAACTTTGTCTCTAACAAAAAACTATTCGCAAAGTAAACGAAACCAAAAGAAATTACACGAAAATTTGATTAGGACCACCTGCCCTCGTAAAAATTTAATAACTGACTAAGGAAAAATACTTTTTGCCGTGGAATGCGAAAGAAGCGGTGCGATATACCACGTTAATAATTACAAATGTCCCCCGAAAACATAAATAAAAAGTCCTCAACACTGCACGGTCTGCGCTAGGGAAGCGTGGTTGGTTATGGCAGGGACAAGATTCTGTATATTATATTATTATGTTGATCAAAGTATGGAAGGGATATCAGAATTTTCGTTGTTTGAGGTTATATATTTTATGGTCTCGCTTTTATGGGTAATCAACTGGCCAGGTTTAATGCCTCTTTTGATTTTCATTTTAAAAATACAGTGACAGTTGATCTTTGAGTTCGTTATACTCTTACACAGTTATGTATTGATTAACATTTCCATAATTATGTTGCCTTAATAACCGTGCCGTAATACCTTTATTTTTTAACGTAAAAAATATTTCGTTGTATCAAAGAGCTTTGCACCTAAAAGAAAACTACTGTTTTTCTAACGTTACTCACTCACTTGATAATTTTATTTTATTTATCAGGCGCGATGGCGCTTTGGATATTGCCCGTAACTCCTCCGTCAATAGTCGTGGGTTCGATTCCCACTCGGGACAAATATTTGTGTGATCAACATCGGTGTGTGTTATGCGGTTAGGTGTGTTAATAATTTGTATAAGTATATTATTTGTGTCTAACACTGTTTTTTCTGTAATCCGTCAATAATGTTAGTGTTGTCTGATTTAAAAAAAGCTACATTCAGACGAATTGATAACCTCATCCTTTTTAAAGTCGGTGAAAAAGGGTGTAACTTTTGCGATGTGAGACCGGCGGGTGGATGTGTGGCGATGCCGGATTCTTTTGAAAGTCACAAACATCGTGTCAAACGATCTACAAACGAATGGCGTTCGTTTGGGTTCGTTAGAGCGCTGCAAGGTTTCTGAATGCAACACCAGGCTTGAAAATATTTTGCTTGCGTTGCTACGAATTCATCAAATACGATAATTATCAAATCGTACAAAAACCCCTTGTTCACTGACCCACTAGACTAAATACTAACATTTCTTCCTGATACAGAAAGAAAACTGAATTATAAGGCGTCCGACCGATTTCGGCCATGGTGGCCGATCTCAATATAAGATCATATTATTGTGCACAAGTACGCACACAAACACAAGTGCATTCTCTGTTCCCTTACTCTCATAATTCGGTGAGATGGCAATCCGACATGACCGTTGAGAGATCGGGCGCAGGACCACCGGCTTAACGTGCTTTCCGAGGCACGGGCGTGCGACCGGCAACATCCTGACTCCGCGCTAAGTAATTTCTTTACACAAATTTTGTGTGAGTTGGTGTAGACACGAACCGGGGACCTCTCGGTCCTTAAGCAGCGCTTGCTACCAAAAGATATACCTATGTAAAGTTAAACATATTTATGTTTATATTTTTTATAATTAACCTTAAGTAACTACTTAAAAAATATACAACTAAAATGAACACTCACCCATCACTTTGCGCAAATCAAATTCCAAATTCGCTGGTACTATCTCAATTTCATTAGCGAACCCTGCACCCTCAGGTGGCAGTATGAGCGCCGGCGACTAATTACCATGAAAATTAGTCCCCCCCCCTCCCTCACTCCCCCCATCTCGTCAGAAAATATTAAACGGGTCAGTGTTTGGCTGCTGGGTGCACTGGTGGGTATGTGAAAGTTCGCTGAGGCCATTTAGAAATAAAACAGTCTCGGGGGTTTTAAACCTTGCAACTTTTACTCTTTGTGCCATTACTTGACTAGACTACAATGATATTTCATTTGAAACGTGCTGTTAAATACGTTAAATATCTGTGTTTTTGTGATTACTTAAACTAGTGACCCGTCCTCACTTCGCTTCTGGTATATTATACATGAAACCTTTCGTATTGAATCCTTCAATATCCGTTTCGTAGTTTTAACGATTTTAGCATACATACATACAGACAGACGCGGGAAGCGTTTTGCTTTATACTATGTCGTGATAACTTGACCGTCTGATGTTAGGTTACTGATGAGTTCGAAAAAAAAACGATGAAATTGTATGTGTTCCACACCGAGTTGAGTCAGTATTATTTTAATGCGTTAGTACAAATTGAATTAAAAAAACATCACACACATTCATCTGATTCCGTGCCAAGTTTCTAAAGTACTTGTCCTATGGATAGGACATCAGAAAGAACAGTGGTAATCACAAGATATACGTGTACTTAATTGGGTTATAACATTAAAAGTTAGCAATTTAATTGCGGTATCTTGCCAGAGCCCATGTGCCGTTTAATTTCTTGTGCCGCCTGTCCGGCAATCTTAAAACTTAAAAGGTGTCTCAAATAGCGATTCGTGTGGCCGAATACGTTTGATTAGGCCATCGACTCGAAAAAGAAAAAGAACCAATTAAGTAACATAATATTAAAATTATATTACGAATATGTACATAAACTCGCTCGTTGCCTTGCCTTTAGTGATGTTATTCCTAGATGGCAACGTTAATTTTATTTCCTCGTAGTTTCGTAGCCTCGTGTCGTAGCGTATCTGTCACTCGTAGCATGTCTACGGCGCTAAATTAATTGCAGTGCTTAGATGATTTTACGATTTTGAAGTATATGGATACAATAGCATTATATATCTATTGCTTTTGTTTTGCAGTTGAGTAACTTCAAAACCTCATCATCATCACCAGCCCATATTCGTTTCCACTGCTGAGGCACGGGCCTACCCTAAACTAGGGCGATAAGGCCTTAATCAACCACGCTGGTCAAGTGCGGGTTGGTTGCGACCTCTCGTAAGGCAAGCAACGACCTTTACCTCTGACTGCCATCGACGCTTTACTAACGCAAAGGCGTTAGTATAAGTTAGTATAGTTTCGAATTCGTAAAGACGAATTCGAAACATTTACGCAACAAGTAATGTTGTATGTCATTTAATTATAAAGCAATTGTTCGTTTAATTTATAAACTGCTGAGACTCCCCATCGACCATTAAAAGGCAAACACAAATTGAACAGGAACATATATTGGATGTTAAGTGTGAGGGTAGTTTTCAGATAAAAAGGGTAGACAGATGTGCGAAGATGTGTGGATAGCCACTATCGCCGATCATCCGACAGCTTAATTTATCTGTCCGTAGAGCCGCCCCATACCCTTCTTTAGTTTATGGTTGTAGTTACTCGCCTTGAGCTTTAGTAGCATTGATATCGTTACAGCACCTGCAATTTGTTTTAATTTTTCTGTGTTGAACGTTTTACCGGACCAGTTAAGCTCTGC
The DNA here is from genome assembly GCA_039566165.1 of Maruca vitrata. Lineage (NCBI taxonomy): Eukaryota > Metazoa > Arthropoda > Insecta > Lepidoptera > Crambidae > Maruca > Maruca vitrata. The sequence goes on from CM076930.1 coordinate 11,882,877, forward strand.
TAGCTTAGCCATTTTGCACATAATTTCCTTTGAATTACAAATTATACAATTTTAATTTTAATTACAACACTGGGTATCTATACTAATAATAAATGTGTAAGGGTCGGTCATGGAGTAAGTTAGTTTGTTTTCAGAAATATTGTGTTTATAGGCTCAATAAATGATGATACTGATACTAATTTCACGAATTTTATATTTATATATTTATATTTTAAATTTTTTTCTGTATGTGTTTACTGTATATGTATGTATGTTCCTCTTTAATTCTTAAATCAATTATCCGAATTTGATGAAATTTGGTATAAAACACATAGACATCTGGGACACAGGATAGGCTATTTAAATTCTAGCTCCAACGCGAACGGAGTCGCGGACACAGCTAGTTTCAAATAAACGTTTATCCAAAAGAGACTTAGTTTTGTGTGACTTATCTTACTTACCTATCGTAAATAGGGTCCTGAATCTTACATTTTAGAGATCCATTAAATGTGATTTTTACTACTGTGGAAATACTTAACACGAAGAATTATAATAAATAAATTGTTATAATAATAAATATTACACAAAATCACATACATTGATATGATCCCGTGGTAAGTAGCTTAAGCACTTGTGTTACAGAAATCAGAATCAACAGTGGATACACAAAAATACACACCCAGACACGGAACAAATACCGATGTTCGTCACACAAATATTTGTCCCGAGTGGGAATCGAACCCACGACTCTTGGAACCGTAGGTAGTAAACCTGGGTCACTAACCACTGTTCCACCGAGCCAGTCAATTGAACAGATTTTTCCTAGCTATCATTTCATGCAAAACCAACTTTATAATACAATTCTTACTGTGTGTCACTATTTAAAAAAAACTATTTTTATTCTTCCTCTCGTATACATGTTATATTCTTACGTAAAGTCATTGTACGCGTTAGGTTCTTGTTTTATTTAATACTAGCTTTCCGCCCGCGACTCCGTCTGCGTATAGACGTTTCACGGGAAAAACATTACTTCTTTATAGCGAAGTCGGTAAAAAAGTAGCCTATATCCTTTCTCAGGCTCTGGACTTTATGTGTACCAAATTTTATTCAAATAGGTTCAGTACTCTATGCGTGAAAGCGTAACAGATAGACAGAGTTACTTTCGGATTTATAATATTAGTAAGGATTGAGATAGCAGTATACTTTATGTTTTGATCTTAAATTCGAGTATGAGTGACCCTGTTCCATACGTTTACGCAGGAGGGAAGCTTTGAGAGTACAACAGAGTTTTACAACTTCCGGGAACGATCATTAATGTACGTTTTATTATCCTAACCGAGCGTTGGCTTATTCTGTGTAAAGATTCGGGTTATTCTACTCTGTGCAATCTTTTAAAAAAGATAAATTAAAAATGTAAGGTAACCCCTTAACATAAGAAATAAGATGTGACCTGTATGAAGAAAACAATATTAAAATGAACTGAATGTTAAATTCTCTTATAAGTAATTCAAATAATATTAGTGATTAGATAACTGTAACTGTCCGAGATATTTACCATGTTGTATTGTTTTAATGAGATACCGATCTTTCAGCACTGATGCAAGCGCCATTATCACGGGTGATCAGTTACAGTTTTCTAATGTGTGTAGCCATGACAGTTTAAAATTAAATAAGTGATGTTAGTGACACACGAAAAAAAAAAAACGAAGAAAATTGCATACGTACGTAATCAATAAATGTTGTACGTAGGTATAACATTTTTACTTCATAATAAAAAGTATAGGTCCACACACGGTTTCGTTTGTAAGGATTGTTATACGTCTAAATACCTCGTTATTGATGTTTCATCTGACGACATAACTTCTGTTCTGGTCTGGTCGTAATTGTCCGTTGGGTACTTCCTGTCTGTCCTCCCTTGATTTAAATCAGTTCATTAGTTTTCCCTTAAAAGACAAAATGAAGTACTTTGAATTATTCTAACTATCCTTACGAACGAAAACGCTTTTTTCATAGTTGAAGCTACATTTCTACATTATGTAGTGTTTTTTAACAGTGATAGCTCTCAAACGTCAACACCAGCTCTTTCATCATCATCATCATCATCATCAGCCCATTTCTGTCCACTGCTGGACATAGGCCTCTCCAAATGCACGCCACTTCTCTCTATCCTCGGCCACTCGCATCCAGCTCCTACCAGCCGTCCTGCGCAGATCGTCACACCACCTGGCCTGCGGGCGTCCTACACTACGTTTGCCGAGACGCGGTATCCACTCCAGAACTCGTCTACCCCAACGGTTGTCGGTTCTACGGCTGATGTGGCCAGCCCACTGCCACTTCAACTTGCTAATGCGATGAGCTATGTCGATGACTTTGGTTCTCTGACGGATCGCCTCATTCCTGATTCGATCCCGCAGAGAAACACCGAGCATAGCTCTTTCCATAGCCCGCTGAGCGACTTTTAACTTGTGGACCAGCCGTGCCGTCAGTGTCCACGTTTCGGCTCCATACGTCATGACGGGTAGGACGCACTGATTAAAGACTTTCGTCTTTAGGCTTTGTGGGATTGACGATGAGAAGACTCGACGTAGTTTCCCAAACGCTGCCCAACCCAGCTGAATTCTTCTATTCACCTCGTCCTCAAAGTTGTTTCGACCCAACTGCATAGTCTGCCCGAGGTACACATATTTTTGAACAACTTCGAGGACGGTGCCGTGAATCGCAATCGGTTCCGGTAGTACATGTTCATTGAACATGACCTTGGTTTTGTCCAAGTTCATCCGTAGGCCGATGCGCGCAGAATTGCCAGCCAGGTCATTCAGCATCTGTTGTAGGTCCTGCAGCGTCTCTGCCAGAATGACGATGTCATCTGCAAATCGCAGGTGAGAGATGTGTTCACCATTTACGTTAATGCCACGTCCTTTCCAGTTCAGCGTCTTAAACAAATCCTCCATTGCATTTGTGAACAACTTCGGGGAGATGACGTCCCCTTGTCTCACTCCTCTATGCAATGGTATGGGTTTTGTCTGTTTATCAGTAAATAACGCGCGCTAATGAGGCTATATGGCTCATCTAACGAGCTAACAGCCTCCGCAGTCTAATATTAGGGCCAAAAACTACATTAACCTATTTCATCTTACGCCTAAGAAAAGATTTGGCAAGAGACTACATTTTAAAGCAAAGCAAAAGCAAAAGCAAAGCAAAAGCAAGCAAAAGATACAACACTGTTTCCGTCTGTGATTTCGTACCCGTTACGCCAGAGCTGTTTATTGGTCATGAAAATATAAGATATGAAAAAGATAAGATAAGATACATGATAAGATGGTAATGAAAAGAGCTTTCTAATTAGACTTCGAATATTTTACCAGCATGTTGCATGGTTAATGTTATCGACAAACAACATACTATACGAAGGTGTCGCTCTCCTCACCCCTTTACGGGCATATGAATACACGTTATCTTATAATTTTGTGTTGTCTATGTCCACAAAAATTACCATAGTTTAAAATTGTTTCCATTTACTAGAATTGGGAAAGGTATTTGTAAAGAAATTAATGAAAAAAACGAAACCTTGGGATCAGACTAAAAATGGTAAAATTTTGTGAATGTTTTATTTATTATATCCTACTTAGAACCGGGCCGTTAACATATAGAGTTTTTTTTCTTCTCATTGACTCGCAAAGTGTTGTGCTAATAATAATCAAACCTCAATAGCCGTTTATCCCACATTTTTTGTTCTGATTATATTAGATATGAACCCGCGACTCTTGGAGCATAAGATAAATGCGCCAAGCCAATCAAATCGATTTTACATACGCAAGAAATTATACAGTTCTTGCTTTTAAGAAGTTACAGTAAAGTCGTATAAGGCAGAATACACCAATCTGTCGAGATCAGGCGAGTAACATTTTATGGGCTTTCACTTTTAATGCGCGGCTTACGATTTTATTGTGCAATTATGGATCGGGGAGGGGGAAGGGGGGAATCAGCTACTTGAAGAGACAGGCTTGTGTTTGGCTGAAATTGTTTGTACGCACGGCCTTGATAAATGTTCTTTTTGTATTTTTTTAAGTGCTCGTCCAATTGCGCCACTGTTGACCAGAGATTTGAAAACCTGTCCTTTAGGGAATCGCGCCCAGACGTGCGAACCATTGCACCAACTAACTGGTGTTGAAGCCGTCGACTTTTTCCCGCATTTTACCTGTTAGCCACAGGTAGCGATCCATCCATCCATCATTTGTTAATTGTCAGTGATACATACTAACGGCCGTAGACATTTCATTACAGAAAAGAAAAAAACTACAGACTACAGAATTGACTCAATGGCAATGAAAGTAATTTTTTTTATAAATTGCTTGTTTTTTTAGAAAGGTTTTGTTTTCTCCGGTATCCACAATGACAACATCTGACGTATGGTTGACAGGTACAATAGATATTGAATAACTCGTGTTGTTCGGCAGTGAAAAGAGTTTTTATTTGTTAATCACACATATTACGTCAATAATTTTTTGTGGTTCAATAATTTAACACTTATTTAGAACCGACCTAAGGACCATAACTGTCTGACGGAGCAATGCACTATCAAACCTATTGAATTCTGATTTACTTCTACTACTATATAAAGCCTGATCGCCCTAGTTTAGGGTAGGCCCGTGTCCCAGCAGTGGGGAGGTATTTTGGCTGATGATGATGATGACTGAAGAAAAACATTTCTAATTTTAATTTGTAAGCTTAAACCGATCCGATTTTCTTTTATACCCGACTGTTTCTTACTAACACTGATACAAAGCGAAGTCGCTACCACAGAAACATGTCAAAAGCTGTTTGTTTTTAAAGTCCACAGCGCATAATATTTTTACAGCCGCCCACAATACTGTGCCTTTCTAATCCCCTCTGTAAGACCATAAAATGCCCGCCAAAGGTTGAAGGTCCCGAAAAATGGGCTGAAATTATACAAGCGGCCTCTTTCTCTCAATCTTAATGCTATAACAAGGGTAATATATTAAAAAGGGACGAAGGATTGTTAGCCTTACTAGGAAATAGACACAGTTGTAGCACCTGAAATTTACTGGGTTATTTCTGTATAATGGAGATTTTAATGGTTTTCCTATGAATTGGCATGAATTGGCACCTGATGGTAAGCGGTAGTGAGACCCAAATATGAGGTCGACAGGCACAATAGATCGTATTGAGCCTGCCGCACACACCCAGAAGGTCAGCTTAAATGCCGTTTTACGCCCCGCGAGCCCGTGATCATAGGAGGGAGGGCAAACATGAGCTGGAAGGGCATGCCATGCTTTACTGGCACGGGGCAGAACTGAGGAGCTAAACCTCTTAGACCGAGCCACCAGCGCCTGCACTGTATGTGGATGAACATACAATGCAGGCGCTTTGCTTTTTTCAGATTTTTGGAATGAACATCGTTGTTTGTGAAGTGTTTGGGTGTGAATATGTATTTATAAATATCAATGTATGTATATCAGTTTCTGACGCCCATTGTACAAGCTCTGATTAGTTAGTTCATTTTCTAACCTAATAACCTAACCTACGAGCATGCATGAAGAGGCAGATGGATGTGGAAGATGCAAAAGTGGTGTACCAGGACCGTCGCACATCGTAGGAATCTGATCTCTGCCTACCAAACTGGGAAAAAGGCGTGATCCTATATATGTACAATTGTACATACATACAAAGCTTTGTGTGCACACACAAAGCGTTTACAGGTTGTCTTTTTCACACAGTTACCAAATGATGAGATTAAAACAGAAAACTATAGTTGAAGCGTTTCAAAAATAATTTTGACACGATTTCTTTTTTGGTTCATTTAATTTGGGATGTGTACTGATTGGACACCAAATGAGAATGGTTGAATCACCTGCCAACCGCAGTAACGAAGGCCTGACAACCCACCCACTTGCCAGACAGTTCTTTTTAAGGCACCCTAGTTTGATAGGCTGTATGCCCACCCGCCGAGCTAAGATATCAGTTTATTACAGTAAGGCATCCGACCGAAATCGGCCATGGCGGTCGATCTCAATTGAGATATGCCAAGTACGCTGGACATTTATTAAAGTGCACAAGTGTGCGCGCAAACACAAGTGTACTTTCTGTTCTCTTTCTCTCATAAGTCAGTGAGACGGCAATCCGACATGACCGATGAGACATCGGGACCACCGGCTTAACGTGCTTTCCGAGGCACGGGAGTTCATCCGCCAACTTCCTAACTCCGGGCTGAGTAATTTCATTACAGAAAAACTCACACAAATTTTGCCCGACCCCGGACTCGAACCGGCGACCTCTTGGTCCTTACGCAGCGCTTGCTACCAATAGACCAACGAGGCAGTTATTACAGTAATCTTCTAACAAAGAAACTTTAAGGTTGTATGAAGTCGGCTATGATTAAGGCAAGGGGTTCTATTGACACTTCATAATTCCAATCAATTTAAAAATGGGCATCGGTAGACATATGGTAAAAAGCTATTAATACACTTCTTTTTAAAATTTACATAGTATGATGGAGGGGTTATATTATCAGTCAGTATGATTTCACAAACATGGCGCAATATTAAGTGTACCAGAAACACGAAGTTAGTCGATTCCCATTCGTAAATTGACTAGAATTAAGAGGTTGTAATACGGCCCCTAATCACCCTAGTTTAGGGTAGGATCGTTTGTTAGATAGGTACTGATCTTTTGAGAGCTAATCCTTATTACAACTGTCACAAGCAGACAGCGCTGATTACATAATATGTGATCTATTGGTTGGCATGCCTGAGTACGGACGTGTTTATTTCTTGATAATTTGGCAATGACTGAAATGAATCTTATTGTGCACACTGCCCGAAAGTATTTGCTATTGTGAAGAATGTCTAGGCAATCTATAAAATGCCGAATTCTACACATTGCCTAAAAATATACGCTTACTAGCCTGTAGATTGCCATTAACTACGTTCAATAGCATAGATTAAATATCTTAGCAAAGCATATCACAGCAACACAGCCCTTACATGTCTCGCAAAGGTACTGATTTGATTTCGTGGTCGGTCGAAGTCAGTCCATATAATTTATTTCCTAATAGCCGGTTTGCGTCACTCACTGCTGCCATTTCTTTGAGAGAAATTCTTTGAAATACTATTCCGATACTTTTACTCGGGTACATTTTCCGGGGTTTTTAGGTTAACGCACCATATTTATGGAATGGTTGGAATCAGTATGTCAATAGCCATAATTGTCCAACACGGAAACAAACCCTAACAAAGACAGACTAACAAGCCAGTCAACACGTGCAGCCGTATCCCTTTTAACCCAAAATATAGTTTTTGTGGGACTGGGAAGCCCAAATCACGGAATTACATAATAGCAACTATTAACTAAATACTACGTACATACATAAAATCTTCCGCCCCGCGCCTAGTTTATAAGCTCTACCTTACAGGAACCGAGAAGAAAAATGTCAAGGTACACAAAGGTGATGGTGGTAACTGCCTATTCAGAGCGATAACACACCAAATCAATGAACTTTTTTCTTTAAAACTGAACTACCAAGCACTCCGACAAGACCTAGCGCAGTACATGAGAGATAATCAACACGAACTGAATAAAAAAGCTGCAATAGCCACAAACTTCTCCAATAGTACAGTCAAATATACCCACTCCCAATACTCCGAACACATAGATAACCAGTATAAAGATGGTAGGTACATAGGGAGGCACCGAAATTCTGATAGCTGCTGCAAACTTCTTTATAGTTAATGTAACCGTCCACCAAAAAACTACAAATCAACATTTACCTTCAAACCCCAAAACCACCAAGAGGCAGTAGGCGGCATCAACCTATATACGATGGACTCCACTATGATAGCCTTACACTTACCGGACCACCAAAAGAAAAAAAAAACTGCACTAATGCTATCTCCGACTCAGAAATAAGCGAAATATTCATTATCACGCAATCAGGGAGCTCCACTCCACCCACAATAGAGGATGACCTACCCGATGGAACAGGATACAGGGTGTTGTCATACGATCATTAGAAAAATTAATATCAGACCCGTTAAACATTACAATTTCCACATGGAACGTTAGAGGAGTGGCATGCCCAAATAAAAACGCAAGATTGATAGAATCTTAAATGCAACTTCATAATTATATAGACATAGCATGCTTACAAGAAATCCACATGAAGACAGGAACACTTGAATCCAAAAACTATATTCGGCACTAATCCGGGAACAATAAAAAACAAAGATGCCCACTGTCACCGAGGATCTTCGCCGTAGTAATAGACGAAGTCCTTAAGACATTAGAAGAAGAAATACCCTCCATAAAGCTCAATCAAGATAACACCATAGTACTACCGCTGATCTTATCATTCGCAGACGACCTAATAATAGTAGGGACAGACCATAATGAACTCGACATAATATTCGCCAAACTTAAAGAATTACTAGAATCAGTAGGTCTAAAAAAAAAATTAAAAAAAATAAAAAAATAAATACAACGAAGACAAAAGTACTTATCCACGATCCCATTAATAAAAATAATTCATAAAAGATGGAATAAACTTTCACCCAGTGAAAGAAATAACATGTCTAGGTGTTACCCTATACCGGAGCCGTTCTTAGAAGACTGATTTGACACTTTTTATTTTATATTTTGCATTTATCCTTGTTAAGAGGAACATATTTAGCGAATCATAAAGAACAACTTTTAAAAATAAGACGTTTTCAAAATGTCAAATGCACCTAATTATCTAATTATTTTTCTTTTATTACCTAAAATAATTGAATTATAAAAAGAAAACGTAAAATTTCCACTCTGTATTACGCTTTTACAAGGTTACGCCGTTTGACACGTTTTCATAGTGACGTAGTGGGTAATACTCACCAGGTATTTTTTTAAAAATAGGATGAAGGATTTAATAAGTATTGTATTTTAAAAATAAATATATTTATAAATAAGGCACTTAAATTCAATCCTTTGGATGTGAATTAATGTTTTTAATAAAAATTTGTTATAATTAGACTTTGCTTGGTTATAAAGTGGAAATAACTGTTACTTATATACTTCGGCAATTTTACCGTTGTCCCTCACTAGTGCAGTCAGTCTGACATGTAGCAAATCGGCCAACTTAGAGCGGCTCTGGTATAACATCAGACCTTAATAGAAAAAGACACGATCAAAAAACGCTGCAAGCAAGGAGTTAGAAACTCGTTTCACTAATCTCGCTAATAGACAAAACCAAAATGAACTGGAAAATCGCCAGACTTCTTTACAAAATGGTAATAGAACTAACCATGACATACGGAGTCAAAGTTACGGCCATCACAAAGGCTAATCGGTCAACACTACGAAGATACGAACGGCTAATATCAAGAGACATGCTTAACCACGCGAAAAACTCACCCACAAATGTTAAAATCCATCAAATACTTGAAGCAAAAACCATAACCAAAAGAATACAATTTCTTAGAGTTTGTTACTACGGACATGTACTAAGACGCCAAAAACCCCACCAACTTCACGCGGCCATAAAATACAAAGCAAGCCGGAGGAAAATCGGACGACCTCATCTGGAAAAATTCCCTCAGTCGAGACCTCAACCGATACAACAAAAGTCGAGCTGAATGGCGCGAAATAACCAAGGACAAAAACAAACTAAAAGCCGAAGCACAAACCATATTTGAAATAGAAGAGACAGTGAAGATATCAGTTCATCGGAGGAGAATTAACACCTACAAATTTCTACGAATAAACTACGCGCGCCCCAAGAAAACGCACTACCGATAAGGGTATAGAAAAGAAAATCAACTAACTAATGGAAGAACTACGCAAGAAAGCAAGAGAAGAGAAAAGCCGGAAGATTAACTCCTTCCCCTCCCGTTTCCTATACTGGTTTTAATGGTGTAGACCAGGCTGGTTATAACCTCCTATCTCATCCCAAAAAACGCACCCTTCCTAACACAATTAGTACCCCTTGGTTTGCCGGTTTGACCGGAGTCTTGGCTTGGGCCTTGGCTGAGTGGTACATCAAGTCAAGTCAAGTCAATGTTTGGAATCAGTATGTATTTATATGGCTATTATTTGACTATTATTGAGTTAAAAATATAATAGCTTTCCGTAGGGTAAGGTTTTATTTTATTTGAAATGATTTTGTTGATCATGACGTAGTCATTTCTTAATTCGAGCGTTTTATTTATTTAGCTTATGTTGTCCCACTGCTGGGAAAAGGCCTCACTCGATTCACTCTAAAGCTGCCTATTGGCGGGTATCCAAGTCATCTCACCATCTTCTCGAATTCCAGTTTATTCCATGAATTAGTTTATTCATTAAAAAAGTAGCGGTGAGAGCCATAAGCTCCCCCGGAAGTCCGGTGATGATGACGAGGTTACTCCAAGCCACCATCGTAGGCCAGTTAGGAAAAAAATAGCAATTGGGAAATACGTCGTCGATTGAATTTAATTGAGATATTTCCTCTGACTCAATGGCGGAGTCCCTTCCTGCCTCAAGCCTCAAGGGTCGTGGTTCGATTCCCACTTGGGACGAATATTGTGTGATAAACATCGGTGTTTGTTTCGTGTTTGGGTGTGGTATAATTTAAGTTTTTATATGTATAAACCAGTTGTTACAGATATGGGATGAGATCAATGTATGTAATACGTAAAATTTATGGTTCGTGTGTTTTTTATGAAACAAGTTCCAAATCTCCTTTAACTCTGAATAACAGTTGGGTCTCAACATCAAATCTTAATCATTTATTTGTTTAACGTATATCCCAGTGTTGATGAAATCGAAAAATTAAAAGAAAGATATTCAAAATACATTACGTATATTACATATATATTTATCAGTCTTCCTTACTAATATTATAAATCCGAAAGAAACTCTGTCTGTCTGTCTGTTACGCTTTCACGCATAGAGTACTGGACCGATTTAAATGAAATTTGGTACAGATATAGTCCAGAGCCTAGAAAAAGTTATAGGCTACTTTTTAACCGACTGCGCTGTAAGGAAGTAATGTTATACCCGTTAAACGTCTCTACGCGGACGAAGTCGCGGGCGGAAAGCTTGTATGTAAATAAGTAAATTAGCAACATGTGTATTGAACAAACGTTAAAGTAAAGGGAAGTTGATAGTTTATACTCTCTAAGAGCTTAAAATTTTTCTAGTTCACTGATTTGATAATATCTGCCTCCTAATTAAGATCCATCGATTGAAAGTTTTGACAGGTCTAAAGCGACGGAGAAAAAGAGAGGTGACGTCACAAGACGGTGATAGATCTGGGAAATGGGCCGTGAAGCCTCTGTAATCATGGTGTTAGGCTGCTTAGCCACTAGAGACGTGCTAAGTTATGTAGCTAAGTGGTAACCTGGGAAAAAGTGTCTTTAAATTTTAAGTATAAAACCCACATGGTTCAACATGAAAGTTACTGGTACAATATAAAAACGAATGCAAGCAAAAATTTTAAAAAATCTCGTTTTATTTATCAGTATAGAGATTGGGGTATTAATTTTTTTCATCGGTATCTGTGTCTTAACTGCTTTGTTGGGCTATTGGTAGCAAACGCTGCGAAAGGACCGATAGGTCTCCAGATTGAGTTCAGGTATTCTTCTTATCATATGGTTGATGAATAACCTGGTGTCAGAGTTTTTAAACCACCCGTAGGCCTCTGACATGGCTTCACACACCGTTGAAAAATTTCTCAGGTGTGCTGGTTTCCTTACGATGTTTTGCGTCGAATGATGGTACATATGAAATTCAAATTTGAAATACACATTGGTACCTGGTGGGGTTTAAACTGACGACCTCTCGCATAGTAAGCAACGACCTTAAACACTCGGCCATCGACGCTTTTTAGTTTTTAGTTCAGGTAAGGTTCAGAAATTACTTAGGAGTAGGCGGATATGAACGTCCATGCCTCGGAAGTGCTTTCGCTCTACGTCTGATCTCTTTTTGGTCATGTCGCACTGTCGCCTCATCGAACTGCTAGTGAGAGAACACATTGTGCACTTGTGTTTACGCGCACAACGTAGCAAGTGTAGAGCCTTGTGCACTAAACTTGCTACAACCCTGACAACGATGCTGAGGCTGCAATTGGACGTACGCTGTGGCGGCAGCGGCGGCAACCGCGGTAAAACAATCGGCTCTCGCGATATGAAATGAGTTATTGCACCGCTACCGCGTACGTCTAGTTTCAGCCTAAAGGCGCAAGCTTAAATTCGGGGACTTCCCGCATGCGGGTTAACGACTATAACTATAACTCGGTCCATACAAATCATTCGGGGACTCCTTCCCATACATGGCTCCTCAGTCATTAGACTCTACAGCATGCGTTACAGAATTTTCTCGTAACTAATAAAAACTGCTTTTCCCGTGCGGGCCCTATGGCATGCGTCAAAAATCTTCCGCACCCCATAGTCGGGCGCTAACGACCAATGAAATTGCGCCTTGAGAGTTACATAAATGGGACAGTACAAGTGTCCCGAGAGGCGGTCGGGACGCCTGGGCAGAGGGACACGCAAATAGGACGTGGGACAAGACCCTCGGGCGACGATAAGACGTGCCCTCTGCCAATCTGTTTAAAAAACAAACGGTTTCTGCAGAATGTAGACGTACTCCTTATGAACTGCCATAGTCACCAATCACAGAGAAAAGGTCATCAGGCAATTTCTTTACAATGTTGGTCTAAAAAAAAACTGCGCGGCCATACCTAGGATTATTTGTAATAGCTAGGCCATACTAAGAACTGAAAAAAAATGGGCTTGACCCTGTTACTGCATATTCTGAGTAGTTATTTATTTTGATAAAAAAATATTAAATGTCTTAATCAATGTGATGGTCTAAAAAAAAAACTGATTGGCCAAACCTAAAATTATAATATTTATATAAATAATAATATATCTATCTATAAACCTAGCTAATTTTTCTAGACCAGAATGCCTGATGTCCTTCGCCAACTTTTCAAAAATGCATTCGCTACCCGGTATCTCCCTCTAATGTGTACGCGTGAAATTTTGAAGCCATCCGCTCCCCTGCAACTCCGCTGATGATGACAATGCTACTCCAAGTCATCATCGTAGTAAGTCAGGAAAAAAATGTGTGACCTAGAGCTTTATCAATACTCTCCTTTTTTGGAGCAAAATGTGTGACTTTCTAACCGCCGAAAAGAAGAAAGGTTCTCAATTCGTCTGTGTATATTTTTAAGTTACTACATACACATTACACCACCTTATATATTCGAGTTTGTTTGTATTTACTTCTTCTTTTCGTGTCAATGGTAAAACACTTTACATAATTTCGACCCAGGATTCTAAATTCGCGTACTTACTTATGTATGGGGTAAGTAGTAGGTACGTATTGATGTACTATTTTTATTATCTTCCTAAAAACTTCGTACATACATACATACAATTCAAATGATATAATTGTTTAGTTAGAACCTGTTTTAATTCTTGATCAGTTTCAGGTACGATGTTCAAAGATACAGAAGGAAATGAAATATGCAAATAATGAAAGGATTAATAGCAAACAGTGTATCAAAAACAATTTGTACAAACGTGGGCAATTATTAAGTGTTTCATTCAGTAACCTTTTAAATAGAAACATTTACATTGTCGAAGTTCCCCCGGGTAAAATAAAATGCTTGGGCCAGCGAATAGTTATACTTGGTGATAAAATAAATGAAACATTGCCAGAAACTTAATTAACTGAGGCATCCATTGTGCCCGAATGTACGGGCATAATGAGTATATGTAGCAAATAGCTAAATGAAACGCGGTACAACATGGCTATTATTATATTTGTATGCTTTTGTTCTTTAGTTGGAACATTATGAAGGTTTATCTCATTTCAAAGGTTGTGTCATATAAAATAAACTATTTACAATGATTATCAGTGGCAGCAGGACGACCACCCCTCATATTTACGACGTTTCGGAAACAGATTCGAAATCGGAATCTAAAGGTAAGTACTTTATCATTCATAACCGTGACAACTTTAGTGACAAATTGGATATCTTTATCGGAAAGTTGTTGTTAATGGGGCCCCTAACTAACTCACAAGGTTTTGGAAAAGGATTTAAATTCGGGAATGTGAATAAAGAGGTTGTTCTAGGTGAACACAAGCTTTATTGCTTCAACGGCACTCGTCAATATAGACGAGCAACCTTTTTGCCCTAACGTAAAGCGGTTTCGTGCACGTATCCCCATAAAATTTGGTCTATTTCACCAAGCGGTTCCCTCACAAAGACCATTTTAGCTGGCAACCTGATATATTATGCGGGGATGATCGAGTCAGATTAGCCCGACCGTTCCTTGTCCCTCCTTATTCGATAAACTGGAGTTATTTTTTTGATAAACAAGACCTAAAGTATGCTTAGTGGCTTCGGCGACTTATACTGGCTAAAGGGATTTTTTTATGGAAATAATAAGACGGCCCAGTTTTTCTTTTCCATATTTTTGGAATGGCGCTACCTGCTGGGCATGAAATGATGTAAGAAAATTCATGTAGGTCATTCTCATGTATATTTTTGTAGTCTGAAATATGTATGTTGTATGGTGATACCTCGGGACCGTAACTCCTGATAATAGTAAATATTACACAACATCACATACATTGATCTGATCCCGTGGTAAGTAGCTTTAGAACTTGTGTTACAAATATCAGAATCAACAGTGGATACACAAATATACTTAATTATACTTAATACACACCCAGACACGGAACATACACCGATGTTCGTCACACAATTATTTGTCCCGAGTGGGAATCGAACCCACGACTCTTGGAACTGTAGGTAGTGAATCTGGGTCACTAACCACTGTTCCACCGAGCCAGTCGATGACGTTATATATGTTTTTCGAACTTTTACCTGCTTCTAATGTTAATCTTAAGACTGACTGTATGGTGGTAAAAGTTCAAATCGCATAAGGTTTTGCTATTAAGGGTCTGTATGTATACGGTAAATCTTGGGATAACTAGATTATTTTAAATTTTCCGTACATCGTACTTTTGCAGTAACATAAAGACACATGGTTTATTATTATCTGTATAAACTTAAACCCACGTACAATAAACGTGGGTCCCATTTTTACCTTTAAGGTACGGAACCCTTGAAACACACCGAGAACTGACAGCATTGAACTGACTGACTGGCTCGGTGGAACAGTGGTTAGTGACCCTGGCTGGCGGTTCCAAGAGTCGTGGGTTCGATTCCCACTAGGGACAAATATTTGTGTGATGAACATCGGTGTTTGTTCCGTGTCTGGGTGTGATTATGTATTTAATTATGTATTTAAAAATATATATGTATGTACATCAGTCTCTGACGCCCATAGTACAAGCTCTGCTTAGTTTGGGGTCAGATGACCATGTGTGGAAATGTCCCAGATCATCATCATCATCATTTTATTGGAGTTGCGTTCATTAACTGTGAACTGCATACTTGTGTGCGAATGTCACAATGCAGGTGTATATTCGCACTCAAATATCGAGGTGACGCATTCGTTTGCAATGCACTACAATTGGATTCCGGGCACTATTGAGATACGTAACAGTGCAGTGTGGCTTTCAGTTTCAACCATAGTTCTAGTAAGCGTATTTTAATTTGTTTCGCTTTATTTCTCCCCAATGTGTTGGCCTAACGTGGAAATTAAACGAGTGTGTTATAATAAACTAGTGACCCGCCCTCGCTTCGCTTCAGGTAAATTTTACATAAAAACCTTCCTCTTGAATCACTCTATCTATTGGAAAAAAAAGTTTTAAAGATTTAAGCGCACAGGGGGATATAGGGACAGTAAAGGCGACTTTGTTTTATACTATGTAGTGATAGTGATGCAAAAGACTATGTCGGTCTGTCGTGCGTTCTTAATAAAAGTCGTCGTCGCTTGCCATGCGAGAGGTCGCCAGTTCAAACCCCGGCACGTACCACTGTGTTTTTCAAATTTGAAATTCATATGTACGATTATTCGACGTTTTAACGGTGAAGGAAAACATCGTGAGGAAACCTGCACACCTACGACGAAATTCTTAGGTTGCATAGTCAACCAACCCGCACTTGGCCAGCGCGGTTAACTAAAACCTTATCGCCCTAATTTAGAGTAGGCCGTATATGCGCTGATGACATTAGTAACAACTAAATTAATACATTATTATGTTTGGTGATATGTATTATGAATATTTTTCATACAAATACTTATGTGAAATCAGGTTCAAAGCAGTATAATATGTCACTGGCAGGCAGAACCCGTTTTGTTCCCGTCTTCATCCGCTCTATCCCGGGATACAAAACAGCTGTTTAAAGTCCGCCCGGGATGTGATGTGTCGCGGGATAACTTATGCGATCGGTGTCTTTACATGTCCCATTGAGTTTCTCATAGGACTGCGGAAAACGCCGTTCGTATGTGTTTGTTATACATGGATTGTTTGTAGAGGATATTGTAAATACGCGGTTTTCAGTATTCCTTCATATTTGTGATCATGACTGGGCTTTTTTCTATTTTATGTTTTTAACTTGAAGTAGAAGTCTACTTTAATATTTCAATAACCAATCTCATAGTGTCTATTATTTGCGCGAGCGCTACACATTTGAAAGGGTAAGACTACCCGTGACCACGAGCGCTGTAAAGAGCTCAAAACGTCGGGTCTCTAAATAATATGTTTAGAATAACAATACGTAAAATTAGTATATAACTAATCTAATTCAGTTTAATATCAAGATTTTGTCGTATGCTGCTAAAAAGGCGTAATAAATAGTCATACATACAGTGGAACATATAACATCCTTATTTGAGGTCGATTGAAGAGGTTCGGGGAATTTTACACAGATGCAAGTTTTTATATAAATCTTGGTAGGTATATTTTCAGTCTTAAGACTGATCAACGAGAAAAGCTGAAATGGACATATCAGTGTCATCTTTCGGACAAAAACTATTAACATATAAAAACATTAAAACATAGTATTCTCCTTTAATTGCGCGAACACGGATTAAACTAGCGTGTTTATATATTTTACAACATCACACACATTGATCTGATTCCGTGTTAAGTAGTGTAAGCACTTGTGTTACAAATATCAGAATCAACTGTGGATACACAAATATACTTAACACACCCAGACACGGAACAAACACCTATGTTCGTCGCACAAATATTTGTCTCGGGTGGGAATCGAACGACTCTTGGAAACATCAATCTGGTAGTAAACCTGGGTCACTAACCACAGTTCCACCGAGCCAATGAAAATACAATTTATGGATAACTGCGGTATATGGATAACAGTGACCCGCCCTCGCTTCGCTTCGGGTAAATTTTACATAAAAACCTTCCTCTTGAATTACTCTATCTATTGGAAAAAACCGCATCAAAATCCGTTGCGTAATTTTAAAGATTTAAGCGCACATAGGGATAAAGGGACAGAAAAGGCGACTTTGTTTTATACTATGTAGTGATATGAATTGACTTCAATGATGGACTTCAAGACTACGCTCCTTTGAAACCGGAAATCTTTTAAATAAAGAGAAAAGTAAGTGAAGTAGTTAGAGAGCCATCAGCGGGCAGGGTGGATATTCAGCCTATTGATCACATTTACAGTCCATTAGCCACCTACCCCGCGATAGATGGCTGGAACGAAAGGGACCTCTGACTTCACTGTATATTAGCAAAGATACTTTATATATTCATCGGAAATGGTTTGTTTATTATTTGCGCGGACACTACACATCTTCTTTATAAATTGCTGTTCGTTAGTCTCGCTAAAGTTAAAGAGCGGATTAGGGTACTTTTAGTCTTGAAATATTCGTGACAGTCCAGGCAAGGTTTAAACGGTGAAAAAGAATGTAAAAATAATAGGCAGATCAGGTCAGATCAGTGCCGTAACTAGGGCGGTACCAGCGGTGCCCAGGCACAGGGCGCAGACCCTGGAGGGGCGCAGAAATGACCAGACCTGTATCTAGTCTTATTTATCAAGGGCGTAATTTTTAAAGCTCGCGCCGGGCGCATAAAAGGCTAGTTCCGACACTGAGTAAAAACAATAATTTCATTTACCAATAAATGCTGTTCTACCAACTTTTCTGTCAAACATTATTGTTACTGTTAGTCCAGTCAAATTAGGAAAAAATCTCGGAATTCGAGATACCCAGCTGTAAGTTTGTAAATACTTAGATATTGACACCCTAAAAGTTGTCTCAAAACCTACATATTGTAGGGTGTACGCAACTATTAAATTTTCAAGGTCAAATGTCACAAATATCAGTTTTATGAACTTTTAAGCAAAACGGGACGTTTTATCATAAAAGTGTGTAGGAGACAATTACTTATCTTCTATTTATCTATAAAAATTGTCTGTACGTTTTATTCCTAAGATTCACCATTTCAGAGATACAGCGATGCAAATAGTTGAAAAAGTTGTATTTTCAAAAGCTTCCAGGCCCACGTGCGATTGCGCTAGACAGTTAAAATTTTCACGAATGATGTATTTTAGTAGCCTCTATAACATCTTATACTAGAAAAAGCTTAAAACCAATGTTTAAGTGGGTTCTCATACAAAAATTGTGGTTTTTTTTTTCTTACACTTGCCGGTTTTTAACGTGGTTACCCCAGTAAACCCATTCCAGACGACACCTTTTATACATGAAGAACACGTTGTTTATAAGGAAGCCTAGTTAAATAATTGTTTTGGTTATTCAGAAGATTTAAGATTTCTGCGTTTCATTAAATTTAATTTGGTTAATATGGATCTTCACGTTCATAATAGAGTTAGATGGACAGTTAACATTTTTAAAATGTATTTTTTCAGTTATACTTCAAACAGAAATTCTAATAATTGGTTATTTCGTACTTTTTACCCGACTACGGCAAAGCAAAAGGAGGGTTATGATTTTGACAGGCTATGTATGTATGTATGTATGTATGTTTGTATGTATGTATGTATGTTCATCTGTTTCCACATAACTTCTAAATTGCTTGTCAGAATTCGACAAATGACATATCCTTAGAAGCGTCTTAATTGTCCGCTGGTTATAGGCTATATAGGGTTTCACAAAATCTAATGTGGCGCCCACTAGCGGACAAAACATACAGAGTAAAAAAATAAAGTTAAGATAAATACGCCGTGTTTGGTATCATTGGAAAGCGCTTTACTTGTACATTTTAAATATATATATATTACTAGCATTTGCATGTGACTTTACGTATATTCATGGACTGATTGCATATAGTTCACATCTTTTCGTTCATAGCTTCTTTACTACTTACTAACACCAAAATAGTACAAATAATAAAAAGTTAAAAACTAAAACCCAACTACGACAAAAAACGACGCTGAAAAAGTATAAAACAAGACTTTTAGAACATACAATACTATTTTGAAGTATGCAATATTTACTATGTAGAGATAAGTTTTCATGTTTGGAAAGGCGTAGTCACACGTTCCATACACAAGTACCTACCTACCGTAGCACTTTGACAACGTGTGACTGCGGTTTTCCAAACATGAAAACTTATCTCTACATAGTAAATATTGCATACTTCAAAATAGTATTGTATGTTCTAAAAGTCTTGTTTTATACTTTTTCAGCGTCGTTTTTTGTCGTAGTTGTTGACCCATAATAAGCAGTTTAAATGTACTGAAACGTATATGTATAGTGCTAAAATCAACATAAAACAATTATTTAACTATAAACAACGTGTTTTTGTACCCTTGTGTTCCCTTCAACGGCCAAGTCACACAACACTAACTATAATAATGAAGAAATCGCAGTAAGGAACCTTAGGCTTGGCACGATTTTGTCTAGATTTCATTACTTTTTAGAGATGAGCAATTTGCTCCATCGAGACTTGGCTTGTTTTTTTACAGGATGTTTTTGATGGGATTATAGATTACTAGACTAGATTATAAACTCGCAGGAATCAGGATTTAGCATTTCATGTTATTTGCGCGAGTACTACACATTTGAAATAAAACAATTTTGATTTTTTTTTAAAATTTGAAATAAATAATTTTACGGATTAAACTCGCGTATGAATAAAATTAAATCCGTTAAACATTTATGAAGTAGTCACACAATATTAGAAGTAGTTCTGATGTAGGTGTTATTATAAGAGAGCACAACATTGACTTAAATATAAAGTAAAATAACAACAATACTATAAAACAAGAACTTGGTAGGTACTCCTTACTAATATTATAAATGTGAAAGTAACTCCGTCTGTTACGCATTTACGCATAGAGTACTGAACTGATTTTAATGAAATTTGGTACATATAATAGGCCAGAGCCTAAGGCAGGACATAGGCTACTTTTTAACCGGCTGCCTATAGTTCAAAGTAATGTTTTACCCATTAGACGTCTCTACGCGGACGGAGTCGCGGGCTGAACTTGTGTTTAAGAAGACATGTATATTTTTCTTAAAAATATTGAAGTTAAACCCAATCAATCAGAAAAGGGAATCCCCCTCGGATTAAAAATAAGAAAACTTCTTGTGAAATCAACGTGTAATATACACATAAAACCATTTTATAAAAAAAAAACATTACTATTCGAAATGCCTACTTACATCATCCGTAAAAAATATAACATAAAACTCTTTTTAGTTGTAACTTACCTCGAAAGAGTCTTTTGGGTCGAATTGGAAAGGCCTTCCTTACATTATGTTCCTGAGTTATTCCTACAGGCATTACACACCTCACTGAGCGTCACAACGATTGTACCCGGGTAACGTTAAAGTGCTTTACCCTCAAAGACAAATCCCGTTGAAGTTTTTTACATGAGTAACCTTCATGTTGACATTCAAAGTAATAATTCGTTTTGCGAGGGAGTTTCCGCACCATTATATTTATGGGGCGACGCTTTTTGACTCGGACGATTTCGATAACCGTTAGAACCGTTCGGACGAAACGTTATTCGTAAACGATGTGTATTATAAGATTGTGTACAGTCTGCCAAGAAAGTGGTCTACCACTTTTGAAAAAAAATCTGCAGATGTAACGATCGCTAAGGTTGACAGTAGTCACTGACACAATCTTATTGCCAGGGAAAACTGACCTTGTTGCCGTCCCACAATGCGCTGTTAAATACGTGATTTCCACTTGAGGATCCCTTTGCTCCAACCGGTCATCTTCGTGATATGTGGCAATGGCCACATGAGCCTTTAATCATCATCATTAGCCCATATACGTCCCCCCTGCTGGAGCACGGGCCTACCGTGGGCGATCAGGCCTAAGTTAACCACGCTGACCAAGTGTGGGTTGGTGGGTTGGCACTTAGCAGCCAGTAACGTTAGAACAAAATGGGGTCGCTGCCTAGTGGTCTACTACCATCCCAATACTAAGAGATTAAATTAAATAACAAAGCCGAAGTCGGACTTGGCAAAGTAGGTTTTTATTTATCCACAGGTTAACCTATATGGCTCCAAGAAAACAAAACGCTTGCGCGATGTAAAAACTGTACAACGCCATCTTTTGAGACGTATCGGAACTAAAATTAACAAAACTTTGTATTGACTTAAACAATGTTAATAGTAAAATACAATTCTCAGTTAATCAACAAAAGCTTCTGAAACGTAAACAAATGCTGATCTCAATCCTTGTTACATTTCGCAGGTGTACTCTCCTCGTTAAACTGTTTTTTGCGCCGGACAACAGCGAATTGCTTTCATTAGCGAAACACAAAAGACTGCGTTAGTAAGTAGGCGGCATTTCTTCTCACAAATTGCCTATAAATTTTTATTATGGCCACTCTTATTTGAGGTACAGAGGTTTTCCACATAAATAGCCCTGCTTTATTATGGAGAAGCTATGTTTGGACTTATGTTGTGTGATTGTCTCTGCTTGCCGTTTCTAAATGTAAGAAAACCTACCTACGTAGATTTATTTTTATTTTTCATTTTAAGGCTCTAATGTAAATTTGAAAAAAAATCGCATTCTTGACCCCGCCTGAACGAAGACTTGAACCACCGGCCTTCAGATATCGCATCTGCTACTCTGTCCCCGTGTTCAAGTTCCAGTCCCAGTCCCGGGACTGCGATGTTTTTAAAAATTTTATCTACGTAGATTTTCTTCATCATCATCATCAGCCCATATACCTCCCCACTGCTGGGGCACGGGCCTACCCTAAACTAGGGCGATAAGGCCTTAGTCGACCACGCTAGCCAAGTGCGGGTTGGTCGACTACACAACCTTAGAATTTCTTCTCAGGTGTGCAGGTTTTCTCACGATGTTTTCCTTCACCGTTAAAGCGTCGAATGATGGTACATATGAATTTAAAATTTTGAAAAACACATTGGTACCTGGAGGGGTTTTCAAATTTTCTTATTAAATAAAATTTTATCAAGGATATTGATGCTTCCTCTAACTAACATAACATTAAAAATTCAGGGAAATGTATTCGTATGTGGGATGTGTATATGTCACAGGAAATGTGTGAAACCCAGTCATTTTATAAAACCGCTAGAAAACCAATACTATATCACCCATTTTCTAAGAAATCTATTCATGTCCTTATCGGCATTAGGAAGTGTTTATTGGTGAGTGGCCGAGCGGAATTTATTTTTATTTTTATGTTGACATGACAACGACGTAGGTATTTCATTTTTCCTGTAACATATAAAGCTTGTACTATGAGACGTGTCAATAGCAGCGAATACGTTCAGTAAACATTATTAGGATATACAGATTACTTCTGTCAGAGACTTCGTACACGTGTAGTAAAATAACTTGTATTTAAAATAATCAAATTTTAGGCGCATCAAACAACTTTGTTTTTTTTTTGTTTATTTAGCCTGTTTACGGTTAAAGTGACAGTCAAGAATCAAACGTCCAGCCCGCCAAGAATGATACTCTTTTGACGTAAGTATTGTTTAAAATTTATTTACACGTAGTGTTCGATATATGAATCCTGCATCGCGGTATCAACATTTTTCCCGAGTGCCTTATATACCCCCGAGCTAAGCTGCTCACATTAGGCTCACTTTGTACTATTGATTTGTACTAGTGATGATACCTCAATATATTTGAACTTGGAACTATTGCTTTGTTTCATTTGCCACCTTGCTGGGCTCAAACAATAGCCTATGTTGTCCTACTAGGGCAAAGGCTTCCCCCCACTTCACTCCAAACCTGTCGATCTGCGGCCAAGACAGTTTTAAATAAAATATTATAAAAATAACGTTACGGTAAAAAAAAGGATGTATCAAATCGTGTTAAAATAATTTACATAAAATAATAACGTATTGTTTGAAATTTTTAATAAGGGATTTTAAGCTATTGCATAGCTTTTATCGCGGGCGACCGAACCAAGAAAATCCGTAACGAAAAAAACCTCACAATCGTCTAACGTCGTTTCAGTTCGGTGGACTTCGGCACGGTGTTTGTATGCGTGCGGTTAGACGTATTGTACGACTCTACGAAACTCGCATGAATCGGACGAGTCCCCGAGTGCCACACGTCTTTTTTCAAGTCAACCCATTGGTAACCTATTTGGGCGCATTATACCAGTCACCTTATTAAATTGTTCAAAAATTGAATTACATTATATTCGATCCTTACACCTCATCATGTTGCAAATGTTCAATGCTTTTGTACATTATCTCAGGCAAATAAGGTTCAAATTATGGTGCCAACATAGGATAGTAGACAAAGCGATTGATAGCGTTAAAATTATTAATTGGTATGGTGTGAGCGTATTAAATGGGTATATCAAGATGATTGAACTACGAAAGTATAGCTTTTGCAAGCGTCGTTTCCCATGCTTAAACATGCTGAAGCAGACACATCATTAATGGTGCAGCGCGGCAAGCGCTCACCGAGACAACTAATATTTAATGTAAACTCATTAAACTTGTGCGGCCCAATCGACTTATAGTTACGAACCGACACTCACACCATATCCGATTGATTTGGATAACGCTCATTTTGATAGCTTTTTCTTCATCATCATCATCAGCCCATATACGTCCCCACTGCTGGGGCACGGGCCTACCCTAAACTAGGGCGATAAGGCCTTATGCTTTTTCTTGTCAACGATTAATGAAGTTGTCCGTGAATCCAATTCCAGGCTTTAGGGTGAGAGCCATTCGCTTCCCCGCATGACCGGTGATGATAACGAGACTACTCCAAGCATTAACGTAAGTTAGTTAGGAAAAAAAAAGAATTTAAGGCTTGACAACAATGCCATTGGTAGCACAGATAACATAAAATAAATTGGCAGACGTTGCTTTATTTTTTTAAAAATAAATATCACCCAACATAACATAACTGTTCCGATTCCGAAGTAAGTTTCACATGTATATGTGTTGTGGATATCAGATACAACAGTTGTATTTACGAATATACTTAAACTAGCTGTGTCAGCGACTTACACATTTCCTTCGGTTTCTTCGCTCCTATTGGTCGCAGCGTGATGTTTTCTACCGTTCAGTAAGAATACCCATTATTCTGATAGAAATATTTGTAAATCCTTAAATATTTTGTCATCGGTGTGAGCGTCAGTCCACTCCACTATGTTTAGGGGATTATTGGAATTACGGAATATTATGCCAGGAATTATTCCGTGATATTTCTGCGACGCTGTGGTTACGTTAAACTTTGATGGTGCTACTTAACTCGTGTATATCCGAGGGTTAATGGTGTTTGGGCGTATTTTATAATGGATTATTGAGATATAGATTTTATTATTATAACCTACCACTTTTATGATTTTTTTCTAAATATTTGTTTAATTCTATTTGTATAAATCGGTTTAAGATTTTAATAGCTCCACGCAGTCTAGTAATTGTGCCCATATAAATGTAGTGAAATGGGCGTTCAAAATGCAATATTGATAAGCAGTTGGAGACACTCGACAAATACAGGCTGATATTAATTGCTGCTGTATGCGGTACGCTTTAAATTGTTTCCGTTCGAAATCTTAGACCCGTACAGTTAGCGGTGGCAATGGCAGTGCCTTGCACATAATTTTGATCTTATTGTTAAGTGCATAGCGGTCATTATTGGACAGCTATTTGTGTTGCTGGGGGCTCCGGACGTGCCTCAGGCGCCGTCCACCCGCTTAAGGTCTGTCGTCTCTTGCTCAATCGACGTCTTAGGCCAGAGATCATCAAACTTTGTACGGTAAACTCCATGGTTCCAAAATTCAGCGATTTGCTTTCCATTATTATTATCTCTACATATCACTACGGGAAAATAATAATAATAGAGTAAAAAAAGCGCCGAGTGGTTAAGGTCGTTGCTTGCCAGTTCAAACCCCGCAAGATACCAATGTGTTTTTCAAATTTGAAATTCATATGTACCATCATTCGACGCTTTAACGGTGAAGGAAAACATAGTGAGGAAACCAGCACACCTGAGAGATTTTTTAACGGTGTGTGAAGCCATGTCAGAGGCCTACGGGCGGTTTAAACTCTGACACCAGGTTGTTCATCAACCACACGATAAGAAGAAGAATAGAATAATGTTGATCATCTCGTCTTGTCTTGCTTAGAATTGTTAAGAACATATTATTATTATTGTAAACATTCAGAGTTATTTATCTGTAAGTGAACCTATTCATAAATAAATAATAGTCAACAGAAGATATAGGCATTAGTGCATGTTGAAAGAGATTTTTTTTTCTTTTTTTTTTTATAATAAGCTAACATGATGACCTCACTCCACCTGATGGAAAGCGGTAGTGAGATCCAAATATGAGGTCGACAGGCACAATAGACCATATTGAGCCTGTCGCACTCATTCTGAAAGCCCGCTTAAATAAATAAATAAATAAATATTACACAACATCACATACATTGATCTGATCCCGTGGTAAGTAGCTTAAGCACTTGTGTTACGGAAATCAGGATCAACAGTGGATATGTTACGGCTAATACCCGAAGTGCGGCTACACCTAGGTTTAGCCGGCTAGAACTAGGTGTAGCCACTTACTCTTGGCTAAACCTAGGTGTAGCCGATTGTTTTCGGCTAAAACTAGGTCTAGCCTTCATCATGCCGGCTACAACTAGGTCCAGCCATTCCATGTCGGCTAATACTAGGTTCAGAGAATCCCTGTTGGATAAAACTTAGATGCGAGTCCCGCCAAGCCTTCCGTCCTTCCCCGCGTCACACTCAGGACTCACAGCATCTGCAGCAGCAGCGCGGGGTGGAGGGCGTAGCGAGTCCACGCACCTCTGCAGGTTGTGAGCACCAAGTGCTGCTGATCTACTGCAGGTCTACTAGCGAGTGTGACTCATAGCGTCTGTACATAATTGTAACTGCCTCGTTGGTCTATTGGCAGCAAGCGCTGCGTAAGGACCGAGAGGTCCCAGTTCGAGTCTGGGGTCGGTGAAAATTTGTGTGAGTTTTTCTGTAATGAAATTACTTAGCCCGGAGTTAGGAAGTTGACGGTTGAACGCCCGTGCCTCGGAAAGCACGTTAAGCCGGTGGTCCTGCGCCCGATCTCTCATCGGTCATGTCGGATTGCCGACTCACCAAATTATGAGAGTAGGGAAAAGAGAGTGCACTTGTGTTTGCGCGCACACTTGTGGACTATAATATCACCTACGCACTTGCCTGATCTTAATTGCGATCGGCTGCCATGGCTGAAATCGGTCGGACGCCTTATCTTACATACTTAGTTATAGCCGGCATGCTTTCGGCAGAGCTTTTTTAGATATTACAAAAACATCCAATAATTAGAAACCAAGGTAGTTTTTCATTCTTTTAAATCAAATTGTAATAAATAACACATATTGTTAGGAGTAAATTGTTAAGTACAATAGGAACAATCAGGAACATTTTTTTTAACAACAGACAATAGTTGCATATTATAATTTTAAAGAATATAATTATAAATCACAGGTTTATAAAGTAACATAAACTATTTAGAACAATCTATACTTGAGTGACATTTTGAGTTGCACATAATACCAACAGCTTTGCAGAGGCACTTTATGTTGCCACATTTGGTTTTGTAGTTGCATGTTTTCTAATTAATGGATGTTTTTGTAATATCTAAAGAAGCTCTGCCGATAGCATGCCGGCTACAACTATGTAAGATAAGGCGTCCGACCGATTTCAGCTATGGCAGCCGATCTCAATTGAGATCAGCCAAGTGCGCAGGACATATTATAGTGCACAAGTGTGTGCGCAAACACAAGTGCGCTCTCTTTTCCCCTACTCTCATAATTTGGTGAGTCGCCAATCCGACATGACCGATGAGAGATCGGGCGCAGGACCACCGGCTTAACGTGCTTTCCGAGGCACGGGCGTTCAACCGCCAACTTCCTAACTCCGGGCTAAGTAATTTCATTACAGAAAAACTCACACAAATTTTCACCGACCGCAGACTCGAACCGGGGACCTCTCGGTCCTTACGCAGCGCTTGCTGCCAATAGACCAACGAGGCAGTTACAACTATGTACAGACGCTATGAGTCACACTCGCTAGTAGACCTGCAGTAGATCAGCAGCACTTGGTGCTCACAACCTGCAGAGGCGCGTGTCTCGCTACGCCCTCCACCCCGCGCTGTTGCTGCAGATGCTGTGAGTCCTGAATGTGACGCGGGGAAGGACGGAACGCTTGGCGGGACTCGCATCTAAGTTTTATCCAACAGGGATTCTCTGAACCTAGTATTAGCCGACATGGAATGGCTGGACCTAGTTGTAGCCGGCATGATGAAGGCTAGACCTAGTTTTAGCCGAAAACAATCGGCTACACCTAGGTTTAGCCAAGAGTAAGTGGCTACACCTAGTTCTAGCCGGCTAAACCTAGGTGTAGCCGCACTTCGGGTATTAGCCGTAACAGATACACAAATAAACTTAAATATATTTAATAATACACCCAGACACGGAACAAACACCGATGTTCGTCACACAAATATTTGTCCCGAGTGGGAATCGAACCCACGACTCTTGAAACCGCAGCTTATGAACCTGAGTCACTAACCACTGTTCCACCGAGCCAGTCAATAAAGAGGAGACCACTGCTGCGGCAACAACGAGACAAGGCGTGTAGTCTCGCATTGGTATTGAGCTGTGCGGGTCCGAGTTGGCCAGTCCGCTGGACGGACTCCCTGTCCGGCGATAATGTTATAAAATAACAAATAGTTTCATAATTATAAATGCGGAAGTTTAAAAAAATCCGAATTTCATAAGCCCTACAAATGGAAGGCCGAATATTGAATGTATGCCTGCTTGCTGCACATCCTTACTACTATTATAAATCCGAAAGTAACTCTGTCTGTCTGTCTGTCTGTTTCGCATTCACGCTTTCACGCATAGAGTACTCGACTGATTTAAATGAAGTTTGGTACAGATATAGTCCAGAGCCTAGGAAAGGATATAGGCTACTTTTTAACCGACTGCACTATAAGGAAGTAATGTTTTACCCGTTAAACGTCTCTACGCGGACGAAGTCGCGGGCGGAAAGCTAGTTGTAAATAAACGCCAAAACACCTACCTATATTAACCAAGCGTTTTTGTTATGAATCTTTGAAATTTAAAAAAATATCGGGAGTCTAATCTAGTGAGATTTTGAACTTTCGGTTTTGTGAATTAATAATAAATAATAAATATTTCACAACATCACATACATTGATCTGATCCCGTGGTAAGTAGCTTAAGCACTTGTGTTACGGGTATCAGAATCAACAGTGGATACACAAATATACTTAAATATATTTAGTAATACACCCAGACACGGAACAAACACCGATGTTCGTCACACAAATATTTGTCCCGAGTGGGAATCGAACCCACGACTCTTGGAACCGTAAGTAGTGATTCTGGGTCACTAGCCACTGTTCCACCGAGCCAGTCGAATTAGACATATTTTGAGCTTCGGTTTAACGGGTATAGGTATATCATACGTTGGGTGATTGATTTTCGACGTATTAAGCGTAGATTTTTCTGTTATAGGTATTAAGAACT
This sequence comes from Maruca vitrata, assembly GCA_039566165.1. Taxonomy (NCBI): domain Eukaryota; kingdom Metazoa; phylum Arthropoda; class Insecta; order Lepidoptera; family Crambidae; genus Maruca; species Maruca vitrata. Next base: position 11,911,748 of record CM076930.1, read on the forward strand.
TTCGTTATAACCTCGGAGACTATAATACGTAACCCATGTTTGAAGAGCCTTTATTAGGGAAGGGAGATAAATTTCTGACTGAGACTGCTCAGTGGAACTTCAAAATTTAATTAAATTTTCTATTAAATTGTTTTTCTACTAAACCTGTACACGTCTACCTGACCTATACTTTTTTGATTCCATGGGGTCCAAGCAAAGTTAAAGAATAATCATAATATGGCTATGCTCAATTGTTACAACCAACCAATACGTGTAATGACAGTTTTATGTTTGTGTACCATAATAAATAAATAAATAATAATAGTCCGGCCATATTTATCAGCTTGTGCATAATTTTTAATAGTTTACTGAGAATTATATAGGATTTTACTCGTCTTGACGGCTTATGCTGCCTAGCGATTTTATCGTGCAAACAATTTGCTTAGACAAGAGATTGTCTACTCGTATAAGAATATTTTGGTTATTTGGGAGAAAAGTTACTTGAATAAGAAAGGAGCTCTCATTCAATTCCTTAGTAAACAAGAATGTTTAAAGTCTCAAGTATGTAAAATGAACGAACGACAAATGTAAACAACCTCTTCACACATTTCAATTGTATCTCAGCAATGTGCAAAATACCGACAGCTCAGTTTGAATTTAGAATTCAAATAGCGAATGGCGCCATTGCTTTGTGCTGAATGCTGATTGGCCGCGCTGTTCGGACACGACAGGCGTTCCATTTTCGTACTATTCTCATTTTTCGAATTTGATCTCAGACCTTTGTAGCAGTTTGATTATTTTTTTAAATGCCAAAACGAATTTGGCATGGTCGTTCGTCTGCCCAGTCGGATTACGGAAAGAATGTTTCCAAACCAGTGAGCAATATCCAATAAAAATGAATGAAATGTCGTTCTGTTTGAAAAATGGTTCCGTAAAACGATATCGTCTGGTGCTGCACTCCAACCAATATAGTAAAATCAATACGTATTCTCATACTCAAGTAATACCTTGTCGGATTTTTTTGGCATATCTATGATCAGTCCTGGCTGGTACGAAACAAAGCTATGTGAGAAAAAAAAAGTAAAAAACTGAGGTTACAGAATTACATTGTTTAAATCGATTTAAGAATTGAAAAAAGAATATCAGCCTAACTAAACATACATAGATTAACACAGGCATAGTGCATAGGAACTGGGGCACACATTAAGCCGAGAGGAGTGCGCGGGGGTACCCGTCTAGGTGAAGCTTTCTAATTTAAGTTGGTGTTCTTTGCGAAAACAGATTCCGTTAGAGGGTACAACTTGGCCTACGACCTTGTACATGCGATGAACTTAAGCGGGTATTCGCTTCTTAGTTATTCTAAGCTTTACAAAGTTACTAAGGTTTAACTGCCTCGTTGGTCTATTGGTAGCAAGCGCTGCGTAAAGGTCACCGGATCGAGTCCGAGGTCGGGAAAGAAATTACTTAGCCCGGAGTTAGGACGTTGGTGGATGCATCAGAAAGCACGTCAAGCCGTTGGTCCTGCACCCGATCTCTCATCGGTCGTGTCGGATTGACGTCTCACCGAACTAACAAACAGAGAGTGCACCAGTGTTTTCACGCATACTTGTGTACTATAATAATATGTCCTGCGTACTTGGCTGATCTCAATTGAGATCGGCCGCCATGGCCGAAATCTGTTGGACGCCTTATATAATTATTTTTTTATTTTAAGGTTTCGCGTATATCGGTCTGAGGGATCTAGGTTCTTTAAAGGGGCTTGTTGCTTTGCAAATGTAAGAAATAAAATGCATTAAAATAGCTGTCTCGTTGTTTGCATTTACTTATATTAATTACATAGGTACGTAACGCTCGATTTCACCAATAGAGTAAGATCCCAGTGCCGCAAGACCTACGTCATTTTAGCAAAGCTAAAATTTCCATGACTTGTAGTCTAGAATATAGTTAGGAGAGTCTCCTAAGAGTCTCCTATTTTTATTTCTTGTATTGTAGGAGAGTCTCCTAACTACATACTAGACTACAAGTCATGGAAATTTTAGCTTTGCTAAAATGACATAGGTCTGGCGGCACTGGGATCTTGGTGTGGACCAAGATCTCAGTGCAGCTTTAAGCTTTCAGAAGCTTAATTTTGTTACAGTTTCAAGAACCGTTGACGTAAGCATTCGATGTAACATCGGGCATTGAGTAGTTATGTATAATCCCTACCTGCATCTCCATTTATCGCGTAGATCCATAATATGTAGTAAGTCTTCGATGTAATCAACCTGATGCCTTTACGTGTAATCAATAAATAGGTATCGACAAACGGTCATACCAGAGCCAAAGAAGTAATCTATATAAAGTATGAAGAATAAGAATTAAAGAGAAATTTAATTAGTTTCCCGAACGACACGTGCAGGACAGCGCTGCCATCTACATACAATGCAGTCACTTGTGGCTCGGACTATGAGGTTCAGCTCCTCATTACTGCCCCGTGCCATTAAGGCATGGAATGCCCTTCCAGCTCTTTTCCCTTCCTCCTATGATCCCGGGCTCTTCAGGCGGGGCGTGAAACGGCATTTAAGCAGGCCTTCAGGGTGAGTGCGACAGGCGCAATATGATCTATTGTGCTTGTCGACCTCATATTTGGATCTCACTACCGCTTACCATCAGGTGGAGTGAGGTCATCTTGTTTGCCTAATATAAAAAAAAATAAAAAAAGTTTATTCAGTGACACATAGGCAAGCAATAAAATATGCCAAACATTAACTAACAAAACAAAACACAAACAAAAGCACTCAGAAATTATACCAAAAAGAAAGAAAAAACATTTATAAAGTAACTCTAAATAGTATTACATTTATAATGTGTCCCCATTTTTCCTCTTGAAGTACGGAACCCTATAAGTATGGAAATCTTACATTTTATATACTCATCTTTAAACTTAGGCCAACCCGAAGGAGTGCGCTCCGCTTGCCAACTTAAAACTCACTTATTTTAACTTAAGTTTGACTTTCGGTACATTCTCAATCCTTGACTTTGACTAAGTTCTTTCTGTAATGAAGAACCGAAGTTTTAAGTGCTTGTAAGCGGAATGGCACGAAATGAGGTAAATACTAGTAAATTACAATATACCTACTTACCTATCTATCTTAATATATATGACTCAAAGGTGACTGACTGACATAGTGATCTATCAATGCACAGTGTAACCCACCGGATGGATCGGGCTGAATTTGGCATGCAGGTAGATGTTATGCCGTAGGCATCCGCTAAGAAAGGATAAAGGATCCGAAGCGAAGTGAGGACTGGATTAGTTTATACAAATAATTAAATTGTATTAGAAAACTGAAAGTGTCCGGTGTAGTTCACCCGTGATCATGGCGCTTGCAACAGTGCCGAAATATCGGGAGCTCATTAAAACAAAACAACATGGTAAATATCCCGAACACTTTCAGTTTTCTGATGTGTGTAACCGTGACAGTTTAAAATTATAATTAAATTGTAACTGATCACCACTTACGATTTAGTGTTTGTTTTTTCCAATTCTAAATCTAGACTGGCTCGGTGCGACAGTGGTTAATGATCTAGATTGACTACCTACGGTTCCAAGAGTCGTGGGTTCGATTCCCACCCTGGACAAATATTATGTGTGACGAACATTAGTGTTTGTTCTAAGTGTTTGGATTTAATATAAGTATCCAAGTATATTTGTGTAAACAAAGTATGCTTTTGATATCCAAACAAAAGTATTTAAGCGCCTCATTTAGTGTAATGTTTGTGATGTTGATGTTTAACAAAAGTGCAATTTTGTCAAGTCCGGAAGTATAATACATCTTTTATTTACATTTCCGGTTACGATAAACAGTTACGAACAGCTTCCGCGTTTTTACAACGACAGGTAGCAATAACCGGCGAAAATACGCTGCCATAAACTATGTCGTAAACATGAAATTTCATAAAAAAAACAACGCACCAAACTCGAATTCAATTTCGGCGAGAATAAATATTGAAATTGGAACAAAATCGCGTTGTAAATACGCCTCTTCTGATACTTCGACCGTTTTGATTAAGGGGGTGTTTTTGGAGGTGATATGATTTTAATGTCAAAATTTGAAAACAAGAGCTATTATGTTACTTGGATGAGCCCAAAAATGTTTTATATGAACTGGTTCGGTGGAATAGTGAAGACTTTAGGGTTCCAAGAGTAGTGGATTCCTCGGTCCTGCGACCACCGGCTTAACGTGCTTTCCGAGACACGGGCGTTCAACCGCCAACTTCCTGTCTCCAGGTTGAGTAATTTAATTACAGAAAAACCCACAAACTTTTTTCCGGGCCCTGAACTCGAACCGGGGACCTCTCGGTCCTTACGCAGCGCTTGCTAAGACCAACGAGGCAGTTAAAAAAACATGCACAACGAAACACCGTCTGCTTCTCCATTTTCTAATTCCAATTTCTCAATTTTCTAGCAAAAAGTTTTGAATTAACAAAGGAGTAAGTATACAATTTAGAAATGTAATAATAACAGTAGGGGAGGATAAAGAAACAATTTCTCGTTTAACTCCAGGTCCCTCTCATCTCCTTGTCGTTACATTTTTATCTTTCATTTCTATCCTATTACATTACTTTCCTTTACAGACTCCTAAAATCTCATTTCGTCCTCGCATAAAAAATCTCAACACGTAGTGAATTTGACGGCAGAAGAATATAGATATATTATTATATTCCACACGAATGCAAAGTTGATTAAACTTTTCCCTTTGTATGCCCTTATCACTTTATTCAGATGTGAATTATGTACGGAATTCATCGTCGATGGCCGAGTAGTTAAGGTCGTTGCTTGCTGTGTTTTTCATTATTCGATGATTTGACGGTGAAGGAAAACATCGTTGCACTGCACATACCTACGAAGAAAACAGATTATGTAAGTCGACCAATCCGCACTTGGCCAGCGTGGTTGATTACGGCCTTATCGCCCTAGTTTAGGGAAGGCCCGTGCCCCAGCAGTGGGGACGTATATGGGCTGATGTTGACAATGAAAAAACAAATTATGTAGATTTAAATAACAGGATCTTTTCGATATAACAGCCATAAACACTTGCGATTTTTATTGTTTGATTACTGTAAATTTTAAATTTTAAAGTACTAACTGAACAAGCTGTATTAATATTTAATTGGAAAAACAGTAAAACTCAACTTGCAAAAGCCGCGGTGAGGCGGCCCGAGGACTCGAACACTAGTCCTTCTGGGATATACGCGCCCAGACGAGCATTACGAACACACTAGACCAGCAGCTATATACTGTAAATTCGACGGCTTCAGTGTTAAATATAATTGTTTTATTACTATTCACGCATTTACTTCTCAAATTTTCGCCAGTGTGTATTTATTTTATTGAAAAATTGGATTTCTAGTTAAAATTCAACTGCTCCATCGCGGCCCGGGGATTCGAACACCCATCCTTCCGGGAATCGCGCCCAGGCGTGCATTACACGCACCTGTGGCTTAAAAGGTAATATGTGGGAAAAAATCAACAAACATTAAATGTTTCACACAAATTTACAACAAACTAAAGTGTCAGCTTCCCGCGTCTGTCTGTTTATATGTTTCAAAGATTTAAGCAAGCATACATGCATACATTGTATGTATGTACGCTTAAATATTTAAAGCTATGCAATATATTTTGATGTTTTTTTCTAATAGATAGGGATTTAAGAGGAAGGTTTTATGTATAACATGGCCAAAGCGAAGCGAGGGCGGGTGGGATAATATAAAAATGAATCGCAAAATGTGTTGGTAAGCGCATAACTCAACAACGCCTGGACCAATTTGGCCAATTCTTTTTTTTAAATGTTCGTTTAAGTCCAAGGATGGTTCTTACGGCTTATCTATAATTACGGAGAAAAAATCGAATAATTGCCGGGAAAACCTTAAAAACAGCCCTTTTCTTTTTCACATTTTTTTGACAGGACGAAGTCTGTCGGGTCAGCTATTTGCAATAAAATTTAACGAATCTTTCAACACCACAAATGCTTGATGTAAGTATCATTCGCGAATGTCACTCTATTGAAATGTTATTTTAATATTCATGAAACATATTTCCCCAAATCTAAGTTTCTCCAAGTTGTCATAACATGTTTTGTGAGAGCCAGAGTGTACCCTCGCCCTTCACGTTACTTGAATGATTTTATCCCTCTTTCGGAACACAATACATTGAAATGGTGTACACACATACGTACATACTAACAAGTCGAAAAACCCTTTGGATAGGCATACTTACACATATTATACAATACTAGTGACCTGTTGTCGCCTCGCTTCGGGTTTAATACATAAAAATACTTCTACTTACTACATACTAAATAAATAAATAAATACTTCCTCTTGAATTCCTTTTTAGTCTTTTTATAGTATGGTTGATGAACAACCTGGTGTCAGAATTGAACCGCCCGTAGGCTTCTGTACAAAAATATATGACCAAAATATACTAACTCTACCTGTACTTTTGAATTCTCACCTGCACTCAGTTGGACAGCTTACAAGTGACGGAATAATGCTGAATCTTATTATTTTATGCTCTTATATCGTTCTACATAGGTCATCTGGTGGTTCAAATGACCCAAATTTTTTTCAACACGGGTCTGTAGTCTAATCGTTTTACGGAATTAAAACCACAAAAATTTCATGATGTATAGTATATGTATGTATTTATGGTGTATAGTATATATATGTATGTATGTATTCCCAGATGAGATTCCTGCGTCGACCTCGCTCAAACGTTGTTTCATAGTTATTTAATGTTGGCTTTTAGTAGCGGCACTGCTTCTTGCACTGAGAGTCGTAGGTTTGACCCTTACCCCGGAAAGAAAACAGTCTTCATCAAAAACGAATATTTAAGTGGGGTCCTAAAATATTCGTTTATTTTTACTTACTTTGATTTTACTGGTTAATGGTTAAAGTGGCAACAGGAATACATAATTTGTGAAATACTAATTTCAACTGACTAGCTGTCATGATTCAATACACCGTGAAATTTTAGTGGTTGTTTTCCCGTGGCAGAACGATTTGCCTTTAGTAATACTATCGAATTATGCAAATTATTATCTGAAAAAAACAGCGAACACACACAGCGAAGTCGTAATAATAGAGTTCCGTTTTTACACTTTGGGTCCGTATTCAAACAAGGTCGACCTTGAACACTCATCGGTTTTAATCTCAAGGATGCATAATATATACGTATATGAGTAGTAGTCATCCCTTTGAATGAGGTCAGTTCAAATGCACGTCACATACGCTGTGCGATGCCAGTTCTAGATTGCATTCCAGACGTGAGGGATTCTCTGGATGGCTTATTGCACAGTTTACATGGCAAATTAACTGTATTATCGGTGCCATACTCAGTCCTAATTATTCTGTAAAGCGGATTTCTGCCAGCGTGATTTATTTATTATTTTTATTTATTATTTATTTATTATTTTTTCCACGCTGGCTTACAGTTGTCCAAAACGCCACTGTGTTTAAATATTATACATTTCAAAAACATAACTTAAGCATTGTCAAAGTATTATTATTACATGTCAAGAACTTAACCATAGTAAAAATATTAAACATTATTTATTCACATTCATTAATTTATCATACAATTAATGACAGTAAAATTTTTGTACTCCAATATTATAATGTCGAAAAAACATTAGATAGGAATTCAATTAATATAATTATATAACACACATACAATTACACAAACATTACAATTAATAGATAACAAATATGATACAATTTCAAAGTCAGAATTAAGTGATGGTTATGTTTTTTGGAAATTTTGTGTGATTTTCTGTTAAGAATTAACTCAGCCCGCAGTTGGCAGAAGCACGCCCGTACCTTGGAAAGCACGTTAAGCTAGTGTTCCTGCGTCCGATCTCTCATTGGTCAAAAATATTTATTAATACATATTCATACCAAGACGGAACAAACACAATTGGTTATGATAGTAACGTTTGTCCCGGGTAGGGATTGAATCCTCGACTTCCTGCTACGAACTCATGATTTCCGTCTACGAATCCAAGACTCGTAGAACCGTAGCCAGGCCGTAGCCGTAGCCAGGCCGTAGCCGTAGCCAGGCCGTAGCCGTAGCCAGGGCACTAAAGAGCCAGTATTTATTCGTAAATACTTCACTGGCCTTCGAGCTCTCCCTTGCTACACCGGAATAACCGAATGTGCGAAACATCATGCACTTTTAAAATGTATGTATATTTCCCATTGTTAGATTGCAGGTTTACTCTCAGCTCACAGCCTTCCCGTTTGTCATACGTAAAAAGTAGAAAAAAAAACCGTCAAAACCCATTGGTAACGCACCCCGCTCCATTTCAATCTTTCAAATCACTAGCGGGAAGTGTGAATTTTTCACGCGCTCCCGAAAAAAAACGGTTATCCGTGTGTCGGAAAAACATTGGCCAATACAAATTGTAACGGTGTTCTATCGAACAAAGTTTTATATTTTACATACATACATATTTTACATTTTCCCAGAGGGGTAGACAGAGATCCTTTCCAGCGATCCACTTTTCACCTCTGTGGGAAACGTGACGTGACGGGTTGTGGACCACTTCGCCGCCATTCTGCCTTGTGCATTGTTTTAACAAGGTCATTGCGTTCCTACGAGTAGCAAGGATACATGACGGGGGAAGGAAAAGGGGGGAAGGATACTATCGCCTCGGATGATTTGGACTGAGTCGATAGTAGCTCGAGGAGCCGGGGTCGCTTACCCGTATACCGTTCACCCACCACCGGACAGAGAGCTGTGACGTGTGGCATTTTGTCATCGTATCATGATCATCGGTCCGTTTACGTTCCCACTGCTGGGGCACGGGCGTGCCGCCAACTTCTTAATTCCAGACTGAGCAATTTCAGTACAGAAAAACTTTAAAAAAAAATTGTCCAATCCCGGACTCGAACTAGAGACCTCTCGGTCCTTACTTGCGCTTACGCTTGCTACCAATAGACCAACGAGACCTCGCTAAATAACCTTACGTTAAAGTTATCCTGTAGCTGTACCATGAGTTGGCTATCGAAAACTTACGTACGTTAAAAACCTATCGAGTTGTTTTTTTCATGCGACCGATTTTAGTTCTTCGCGTAACCACTAGGGGCGCTGTACAAGTTTTTCATAGACATACTATTTACGTAGGCGATATCGAGTCCGTAACTTAACTGATGGTAGCGCTACTAATCGATACTGTTTCTCCCCTCAGGTTTCTGAAATTAAAAGAAGTTATATAAAAGGCTATGCGTCTCCCGTCAAAGAAACATCAATCAAGCGTCACCGACAGAACAAACCTTTGATTGTTGAACTCTTTGCCGGCAAGTTTGCGTCATTCGTCAAAGCGACGCCGCTCGCTAGTGATGTGGCGTCCGATCATGGATTTTGTTACGCGTTTTTTGTTTTTTTTTTTTTTCAAATCAATAAACAATAAAATATCTGGGACGTTTCCACACCAGAGGGCCTACCATGAGTTGGCTATCGAAATCTTACTTACGTTAAAAACCTATTGAGTTGTTTTTTTCATACGGTCGATTTTAGTTCTTCGCGTAACCACCAGCGGCGCTGTACAAGTTTTTCATAGACTTATTTACGTAGGCGATATCGAGTGCGTAAGTTTTAAACTCATGGTAGCCCCACCGGTCATCTGACCGTAAACTAAGCAGAACTTGTAATATGGGCGTAAGAGACTGATATACCTACTTACATAGATATTTTTAAATACATACTTAAATACCTAATCACACCCGGACACGGAAAAAACACTGATGTTCATCACACAAATATTTGTCCCCAAGTGGGAATCGAACCGACGACTCTTGGAACAGCCAGCCACTGTTCCACCGAGCCAGTCAAAATATTACAAATCATCACATACATTGATCCCGTGGTTAGCTTCATACATTGATCCGTGGTTAGCTTCATACATTGATCCCGTGGTGTGTAGCTTATGCACTTGTGTTACTGGTATCAACAAATCAACAGTGGATACACAAATATACTTAATACAAATTCATTTATTCTCTCATCATATAGGTTACTGAGAAAGGGCCACGCTGATACTTTACCGGTGAAAGCTGTACATTTTTAGCGCAGGGGGCGTATTACGACCTCTTAATTCCAGTCAGTTGGAGAATGGGCATCGACTAACTTCGAGTTTCTGGTAAATTTAGTTGTGCGCTATGGTTTTGGAATCATAATAGACTAATACAAACTCTCCATCATGTATGTAATTTTTTAATAGTAGTGTTGAATAACTCTTTCTCTCTTTTTTATATATCATCTATATCATCCCACTGCTGGGCAAAGGTCTCCTCCAAACCTGTCCGCCGCTGTCTTGTCAAGGCAAGTACTTGCCAGTTTCTTGATAGATGGACTAAATCATCACACCATCTTCACTTTGTAACACTTTCTCAATTGTACCTGAGAAATTATATTTTATTCATATACGAGTACGTATTCTCTGTACCGCTCAGAAACGACAACAAAGCTCAAGGTATTTTATGATAATACTAGCGACCGCCTACGACTTCTTCCTCGTGGAAATGTAAAAATAAAAATATCCTAGTAAAATTTTCTATGTATTAATGGAATTCCCGTCGAAATTGGTCCAGCCGTTTTGGAGATTAGCGGGAACAAAAGACAGACAGACAGATAAAATAGGGGTGAGAGCCATCCGCTCCCCCGCAAGCCCGGTGATGATGACAAGGCTCCTCCAAGCCATCATCGTTAGTCAGTTAGGAAAAAAAAAAAACATCCAGATAAAAATATTTTCACTTTTGTCTTTGTCATCATTACCCGAAGAATCATAACCATAAAGTAAAAAGTCGTCGTTTTAAATCAGTTCTTCAATAATTAATTTTAATCAATTAATTTTAGTCAGTCAATTTTACAGGTAATTTTTCTTCGTGTGCTTGTCGTCTAGAAGCAATGACGCGCCCAAAAATCTATCGGAGACATTGACACCGTCACTATTTCCCATAAGTCCATGTCGTGTGCACACTGAATGATTTATTTCACGCGGGGTTTTCTCAGTGCGAAAGGATCCGTGGTATGAATACTGTTATTTATGGATCGAAGTTCATTCAATGTGATTTACGCGGCATCACGGAACGGGATCGGAAACCCGATTCCAATTGAAAGGTTTAAAATAAACCTAATCGGTTCTGTTGACAAAATGCGGTTGTGCTGAAAACGATGACACTGTAAGAATAAGGCGTCTGACCGATTTCAGCCATGGCGACCGATCTCAATTGAGATCAGCCAAGTGCGCAGGACATATTATAGTGCACAAGTCTGCGCGCAAACACAAGTGCACTCTCGATTCCCTTACTCTCATAATTCGGTGAGACGGCAATCCAACATGGCCGATGAGAGATCGGGCGCAGGACCACCGGCTTAACGTGCTTTCCGAGACACGGGCGTTCAACCGCCAACTTCCTAACTCCGGGCTAAGTAATTTCATTACTCACACAAATTTTGCCCGACCTCGGACTCGAACCGGGGACCTCTCGGTCCTTACGCAGCACTTGCTACTAATAGACCAACGAGGCAGTTAGGCAACGATGAAACTGTACAGTGTACTTTAAGAAATTCCTATAACTAGAAAACTGAAAATGTCCGGGATATTTACCATGCTGTTTTGTTTTAATGAGCTTCCGAATTTTCGGCACTGTTGCAAGCAACATCGTAAATATCCCGGACATTTTCAGTTTTCTATTGTGTGTGTGACCATGACAGTTAAAATTATATATTCCTAATACTAATTGTGTTTATAGTGTCCTAGTGACCCGTCCACGCTTCGTTTCGGATATATCACAACGTAGTATAAAGTAAAGTCGATTCCCACGTTTGTGAAGCGAGAGCGGGTCAGTTATACATAAAAACTTTTCTCTTGAATAGCTCTATCTATAAAAAAACCCATCAAAATCCATTGCGTTGTTTAAAAGATTTAAGCATACATACATACAGACGGTCGCAGGAAGGGACTTTGCTTTATAATATGTAGTGAAGTCGCAATATGCGTTAGACGCAAACTTTGTACATACAGAATCAATTGAAAACCGGAAATATCTGGGATCCCAAACAAAGAAAAGTTTGTATCATGGACGTCGGAGACTATTAAGCATACATGGATATTTATAAATATACATACTTACATACATGTTTACACCCAACTCGAAACAAACACAAATATTCGTCACATGAATGATTGCCCCGTGAATGTTGGTGGGAACCCACGGTTATATATGTTATACTGCCTCGTTGGTCTATTGGTAGCAAGTGCTGCGTTAGGACCGAGAGGTCCCCGGTTCGAGTCCGGGGTCGGGCAAAATTTGTGTGAGTTTTACTGTAATGAAATTACTCAGCCCGGAGTTAGGAAGTTGGCGGTTGAACGCCCGTGCCTCGGAAAGCACGTTAAGCCGGTGGTCCTGCGCCCGTTCTCTCATCAGTCATGTCGGATTGCCGTCTCGCCGAATTATGAGAGTAAGGGAATAGAGAGTGCATTTGTGTTTGCGCGCACACTTGTGCACTATTATATGTCCTGCGCACTTGGCTGATCTCAATAGAAATCGGCCGCCATGGCTGAAATCGGTCGGACGCCTTAATAGCCAGGGTCACTAACTGGTGTTCCACCGGGCCAGTCAAAATGAAATGGAAAAAAAGTATCGTAAAAAATAAATACGTTTCGTCAGTACCGTTTGAAAAGACATTCGTTATTCTAATCTACCAGATAAATGGTCCATTTGTTACTCGCGACAATAAATTCTCACTTGTGTAACAATAAAATGTTTACGGTCCTTACTGAGAGAATTCAATAATGTAAAAAAAGAGTTAGGGTGGAAAGGGTAGACTGAATGGATCGATGGAAAAGTGGTTAGTGGCCCTGGCTGACAAGAGTCTTGCGTGGGTTCGATTCCCACTCGGGACAAACATTTGTGTGATAAACATCGGTGTTTGTTCCGCGTCTGGGTGTGTTAATTTATTTAAGTATCCGCCTTCGTTTCTGATATCCGTATCACAAGTGCTTAAACTACTTACGACGGGATCAAATATTTATTTATTATTCCTCTTTGTGACATGACTGGCTCGGTGGAACAGTGGAGGACCCTGGATATGGTTCCAAGAGTAGTTGGTTCGAACCCCACCGGCGACAAACATTAATGTGATGAATATTTTGTTTTTATTCCGTGTCTGGGCGTGTTATACTAATAATACTTATTTATAAATTCTTCTTCGTTGTCGTGCAGTCTTAAAAGATTGGTCGTGGTCATGTCACGATCAGTTTTTGCACCACGGCAGCTCCTGCGATCCGTCGACGTGGCTCTGTTTTTGGTGGAGCGGGAGCAATCATTGACCGAACATCCAGTGATGGATTTATTGAGGTCAGTCCATCGTGTTGGGGAGCGGCCACGAGATCGCTTGTCCTCGACTTTCCCCTGGACCACCAAACGTTCCATGGAGTCCTCGTTGCCGATAATGTGTCCAAAGAACGAGGATTCGCAGTTGCACAGTCGACGATAATCTATCCTTGATGGTTTTGTACCCTTGTGTTCCCTTCAACGGCCAAGTCACACAACACTAACTATAATAATGAAGAAATCGCAGTAAGGAACCTTAGGCTTGCCACGATTTTGTCTAGATTTCATTACTTTTTAGACATGAGCAATCTACTCCATCGAGACTTGGCTAGTTTTTTTACAGGATGTTTTTGATGGGATGATATCTACAGGCACAAGATACCATATTGAGTCTGTCGCACTCACCCTGAAGGCCTGCTTAATTGTCGTTTCCCGCCCTGGGAATGGTATGTAATGTACTCGTATTGTGTTGACTGTGTTGATAACAATATTTTGCTTTATTTCCTTTTCCGCATTGATAGGTTCTCAAATCGTTTCCGGTTAATAGCAAACCAAGCGTGCCTCACTAATTTCCGAATACACCATACTAAGGCCACATAAAATATAATTACATCATTTCTAAGGAGCACCAAGTATAAATGGCCCGATGAAACCATAATACTGGTCATTTGCGTAACTCGTTCCTTTAATTAGTCTGGTAGAAGCTAAAGCGCGGATGTACGGTACTTGGAAAAGGCAATCGTTAATTCTTTCAGAGCTTTCCCTCTTAACGATTCGATTTTTTTAGGGTTGTGTAACAAAGGGTGAAAACAGTACTCTATTACTGAGACTTAACTGTCCGTCCGTTATCAGGCTGTCTCGTTGGTCTATTGGTAGCAAGCGCTGCGTTAGGACCGAGAGGTCCCCGGTTCGAATCCGGGGTCAGGCAAAATTTGTGTGAGTTTTTCTGTGATTAAATTACTCAGCCCGGAGTTAGGTAGTTGGCGGTTGAACGCCCGTGCCTCGGAAAGCACGTTAAGCCGGTCCTGCGCTCAATCTCTCATCGGTCATGTCGGATTGCCGTCTCACCGAATTATGAGAGTAAGGGAATATAGAGTGCACTTGTGTTTGCATAATAATAATAATAATAATAATAACTTTATTTGCTAGAAATATGGTTACATACAGTTGTTACATTATACGTATACAGAGTTCAGCATATTTCACCAAGTTTGGCATGCAAAATGAGGATAAATCTCATCCATTATTAATAGAAAATTAATTTATTAATTTTGAAATTAATAAATTTATACTTATATCTAGAGATCCAATCTACTAATATTATACTTAAAATATTCTTCTAACGAATAAAAGTTTTTTTCACTAAGCCATTTGCGAAATTTAATTTTGAACAAATTGTAAGGTAAACATTTTAAATCCTTTGGAACATTATTAAAAATTTTTACACACATTGCATCACACTGTCTAAGATAATGGCTAAGATTTGGATTATTATTATACACTAATTTGTGAGGATCTCGTGATGGTCTAGTTGTATGGCTATTGTGCATCTTAAAAAAATGTAAATTGTTTTTAACAAAATTTGCTATTTCAAATATATAAATGCACCGAAAAGGCAAAATACCAAGAAATTTAAAAGTGTCCTGCAAAATTAACTGGGACTTTTATTGCAAATTGCACAGATACAGTTTTTTGTGTTATAAATAATTTATCAGAGTCAACTGAATTGCCCCATATCAAAATTCCATACTTCAGTAATGAGGACACATATCCGTGGTAAGCAGTAAGTGTGGTAGCCATCGATGAAGTGTAACGAAGCCTTCGTAGAACATAAACATATCTATTTATTTTGTCTCTAACTACATCTATATGTTTTTTCCAGTCGCATCTATCGTCTATTTCGACTCCTAAGAATTTTGTATGTGTAGTTTCCTCTAAAGTGTGTCCTTTGTAGTTTATATCAAATTTTATTTTATTTTGTTTGTGTGTTCCAAATTGTATAAATTTTGTTTTACTTAAATTAACTGTTAAATTATTGTGTTCAAGCCATTTAATTATTGCAACTACTGTGTCTTTTATGTCTTTTTCAAAGTTACTTTTTATTATTTTTGTATGGTATTATGACAGAGACATCATCAGCAAATAATATACATTTATGGGGTGTTACTGTGAGGAGATCGTTTATGTAATGCAAGATTAGGATGGGGTCCAGTACACTTCCTGGGGCACCCGTATGAATTGATTTTTAAATTGTGAGCGATTCAATATAGTATTACATTTTTCATCTAAGCTTTTTATTTCAACGGCTTGCTTTCTATCAGCTAAAAACGATTCAATCCAACTTAATGCTAAGCCTCTTATACCTAAGTTACTTAATTTCAATATCAGTATATCGTGTGAAACATTATCAAAAGCACGGGTCATATCAAAAAATACTGTGGTAAGGGGCACTTTCGAATTAATTTTTTCAGTAATTTCTTTTATTAGGTGATAGATAGCTTAATAGTTGTGGATTTAGTTTTTGAAATCCAAATTGTTCTGGTCTTATTATGGAATACTTTAGGCAGAATTTCATTAGTCTATTTTTCATGGCTTTTTCAAAAATTTTAGATAGGATAGGCGGCAAGGTAATCGGACGATAGTTTTTCCATTTGTACTTTATCACCCTTCTTGTGTAATGGTTTTACAATGGACTTTTTCAGTATGTCAGGAAATTTGCCCTTTTCAAAGGATAAGTTTACCAGGTAAGTGAGTGGTGGAGCGAGCTCTTCTTCATTTAGTTTAATTATTTTTGTACATATGTCATCGAAGCCGGTTGCATTTGTATTTTTTAAAGAACGAATTATCGATTTTACTTCACTAATATGAAATGGCTCTATGAATAATGAATTAGGTATTGATAAATTATTAGTATTTTTACATCCCTTTTTTTCTTTGTTTGTTAAATCGATCAAAAATTTATTAAATGCATTCGCGATATTTTTTACCGCCTTTTATCTGTTTACCATCAATGATTATCTCTTTAATGAAATTATTTGTGTTATTGTTACTCAAATGCTCTTTTATAATACTCCATGCTGTTTTACATTTATTTTTTGAATTTGTAATTAACTTATCATTATGTATTTTTGTGAGACGTGTAAGCAACGCTTTAGAATTTTTGAGTACGTCTTGTAGTGTTTTTTGATTCCATTGATTTTTCTTTATAATATAAATATCTTAATGTTCTTTTAGTTTTGCAACTTTTTACTATGCCTTGTGTTATCCAGTTAGGTTTTTTATAGGTGTTTGTTATTTTTATTTTCTTTATTGGGAAACATAGGTTGTACAATATTTGTACAGTTGAGTGGAAGGTGTTCATTGCTTTATTAATATCAGATTCATTATATATGTTAGAAAAGGATAATCTTTTTAACTGGTTTTTTGAATATCAGCTCATTATTTTTATTATAATCGCGTAAAAATATGTATTGTTTAATAGGTTCTAGTGGACTTCCAAGTAAAGGAAGTTGAATGAATTGTGCAGTATTATGATCTGATAGGTATAACTGAAGCAGTTCAACATTAGCGTCTTCTACATTACTAATTATATGATCAATACATGTATTCTGTCTTGTCGGTTGTTCTATGTGTAGATTTAATTTATAGTTTTTTACTAGATCACTAAGTTCTTTACTACTTTTTGATATTATAAGTGTATTTATATTAAAATCACCTGCTAATATAATACGTGTTTTGTTGTTTTTTGTGTAATTGTGAAGAACATCATCTAATTTCCCTAAAAATATATTTACATTAGAATTGGGTGTCCTATACAAGCAAATAATAACTAAGGGGTATCTTAAACCTATTAAGCGAATTCCGCTGCATTCGAATGTTAAATCTTGGGAGTATTGTTTGATGTCTGGTAATACTTGATATTTTAATCCCTTTCTTATAAGCATGCATACTCCTCCCCTGTTCTTGCCATTACTTCTACAGTAAGTTGCTGCGACATTATAACCAGTTACGTTAATGCAAGATTCACTACCTAATCTAATAAATGTTTCAGTGAGACAAATTATATCAGGTTTGTTTTCCTGTAGTTGAGATATAGTTACTTCAAATACATCGCGTTTTGATAAAAAACCTGCTATATTTTGATGCATTAATTTAAGGCTGTGGTGTTTTAAATTAGCCTCGAAAAAACTGTGTATCATTTTGGGCCACTGATTGTGTTGTCATGTTTGCATTGTTAATGAATGATTTATTTACAATATTGTTTTCCATAATGTTAAATATTAGATTGTATAAATCAGAAATTATAATTCCATATCCATAGTTGTTTACGTTACCCGTTTTGCTGAAAAAGTAGTTATGAGAATATTTCAAATTTTCGTTACAGTCCAATATATAAGCATACTCGTGGGTCTTATTATCTAAGTATAATAAGTTGTTGAATAATTCAACACGACTATTAAATAAGTTTACATATTTGGCATATTTATAAGTAGGTAGACATAATATGACATTAGTGTGTTGCAATTTGTTTTAAAGATTTTTTAATGTAATGAACCATGTCATGTAAATTACTTGAACTGTGGAAATCAGTCTCACCTATAAATATTATACAAAAGTCATTCAAAGCAAAATCTTTTAATTTCTCATCCAGTCCATTAAGGAGCTGTTTTATATTTTTTTCAGGACTTTTATAATGACATAAGTCCCTATAGTTTAAATTAAGTTCAGCTTGTTTTGTTATGTTATTTACGGAATTGCTGCTAATGATACATAGTTTCCCTATGCTTTGAATGCATTTTGTTTTACATGAGACTTGAGAGAAGTTGCCGCCTTCTTCTGGTGAGTAAGGTGTTTTTGTAGTGGAACAATTTTCTTGCCTCTGTTGCTCTTCATCCTGTACAGTAGACTTTGGCGATTTAGATGTAGATTGCGCTACGTGGGACTGGCTTCTGTTTTGTGTAAAGACTCCTGATCTATTTTTTATTTTTGTTTTTGTGTTTGCCGAAACAGTATGTTCAAAAACAGCAAGTCTTTTGGATAATGTTTTATTATCCATAGCTAAAGTTTCTATTCGATTAGTAGCATTTTCTAGTTTTTCTTCAAGCGTCTGAATTCTTTCTAATAAATATCTCATTGTAAGGCCGCTGTCATGATCGTAAATATCACAACTTAGATTTTTTGAAGGAGTAGATGTTCTGACCATTTCTGCTTCGTTGTCATTATCCAATATAATAAAAGAGTTATCCGTGGGTACATTACATCTATATTTATTGCGGTGGGTAATGTTCTGCTCTTCTAGATCAATATTTCTTGGTGTAGATATTAAGGTATGAAGACTTGCTGAGCTGGCCGAATTTGATAAGCAGCTATGTAATGAGCTATTGTTCGATGTCGAAATGCTACTTTTTCTACTTTTGTTATTTGTAATAGAATGTAGTTTGTCTAAACAAGTGTGACATCTATACGCTTTTTTATTCTCTGAAGTCATTATGCGAAATCTTTGAAAAGAAACACTTGTACAGTCCAAATGGTAATGTTTTTTACACACGGAACACAATAATAATTGTTTGTTTATTATAGCTTTTTTACACTTTACGCACACCAAAGCCATCTTGCGGCAGTCAGTAAAATCACTTAACATGCATGGATATAATCAGCAGTTCGAGGAATCGATAGTTCCGGTTTATTAATAAAAGCATTCGTTAGATGGCGTTA
This sequence comes from Maruca vitrata, assembly GCA_039566165.1. NCBI lineage: Eukaryota > Metazoa > Arthropoda > Insecta > Lepidoptera > Crambidae > Maruca > Maruca vitrata. The sequence continues at coordinate 11,930,822 of CM076930.1, forward strand.
GTAGTCCCAAACTGTGCAATGTTAGTAGAAAAAACCCAAATGTCAAATTAGCGAACTTAATAATTTTGCATGCATAAGCAAATAAGATGCAGAGAGTTTAAAATTATATATAAATTGTCCACATAACAGAAATTCAACACCGTCTTTACTATTTTCGGTTTAAGTTTAACACACTTGAAACATTTTGACGACAATTATTGTTTGTTTGTAAATATTGTGCTGGACATGTTTATGTCTAATTTGCACAGCAATCAGTCACTATTTACTTGGATAACACTGTCACTTAACTATTGCGTTATTATGTACAAAAAAGTCACGTTTTTGGAACTTATCACTCTGAAGAACTATTTTTTTAGAATTAAATTATCGGAGTTGCAATAATGTCGTGGCACTGGCGCCATGTAGGAATACATATACATACATAGTGCACACTTGTGCACTATAATATGTCCTGCGCACTTTACTGATCTCGATTGAGTTCGGCCGTCATGGCTGAAATCGGTCGGACGCCTTCAAGTTCAGTTCAAATATTCACAGATGATGCATTACTATTATAGCCGGTATAACACCAAAAACAAAAAATAAAACAATAGTTGTCAAAAAAAGATAGGCTTCAATATTCAAATAACAAACGTGATTCGTTTTTATAAAATTGACGCAGGTCCCCTTATGCGCTATTTCAACTCGCACTTGGCCAATTTTTACTGAGTCAGGATCTCGGGTCCCTTTGCTAGGTAATAAGCTAAAAAGTAACTTGAGACACTACAGTAGCAAAAAAAAGACTACGGTCTATCTGTAGAGAAGGCAGGAAGATGTCATTTTTATATTTTTTAAGCGCTAAAGCTTGCTTGGGTTGGCTTGCATTTGGACGTGGTGGAGTAAAAAAAAAACGACGGAAGTGGACGTGGTGGAGTAATTGAAGTTTTTCCGATTTTCTAAAGACTTCAATGATGTTAACTAATATTATGTGAAAGTTACTCTGTCTTTCTGCCGATGAAAAAAATGCTGAACCGATTTGAATGAAATTTTGCAGAACGATAGTCTAGAAACGGAGTCATCATTAGTTCATATTTCCCCATTACATCGTTATTGACCATATAATATATTTTGAATCTGATAAAGACTAGTGAAGTCAAGTCTAACCTACTTAAATATCTATTTTTTTTTAAATAACAGCAATTTCCATAATATTTGTCGCTCATTTAGATCTCTATTATTTTTGCGGCGGAACCAGGCATCATTTTTGTATTAAACTTGGCTCTCCTTTTTTAACATTTATGTTTTTGGTTGGATATATAATTAATTACATTTATTCTTTTACAGATAGTTAATTTCTAGGTAAGTTTAAATCACTGCTTAAAATGTTCCAAGATTTAATTCGTCCGTGTAATTGGCTTTCACTGTTCAAAATTCAAGCGAATTTTTGACAAATGTAAGTACAGAACTCTATAGGAACCCTTCCGGTGAATAATAACAGCTATTTATTTAAGAAATGAGTTGGAGAACGATTTTTATGACATGACGGGGTCAGGGAAATGTAATTAAACAGAATTGGATTAATAAACGGATTGATAAGAACGCAACCGCTTTTCCTCAAACCTATTTTAGAAATCTGGGGGCATGGTAGTGCCATCGCCAAGTCGAACAAAAGAGCGGCATGGCCTTTTCGCGAAGTAGTTCAGGCCATTTTCAACCCCCTACAACTTCGTTTTGGATAAAATCACAAGCTTGAATTTTAAGTAACTAAGCAGGCATTCTACAAAATGTGCCAAAATATTGCTAAAAAGGTTGTCCAAGAAGCATGCTGCACTCTACTATTGCTCTACTAACAAACGGCGTAAAAATATAGTTTGAACACAAAATTCACTAAAACAAAACATGCATTTGTGGACCTCTTCTTTATAATACACTAAATGTAGAAATCGGGTAGATTACTACTTAGTCAAAATATTGCCAAAAAAGTTGTCCAAGAATCTCTTCAAAATATGTCCTAAGAAATTACAGAGGCATTATTACTTATCGCTAAATAATTCCCATGATCTTAGTATTTACATTTTATTTTTTGTTCGGCTCTATATGACCGTTTATTTATCTATGTACATTTTTGTTTATGTACTTAAAATAAAGATAAGATAAGTTTCAAGTTTGTGTAAGTGATAAATAAATAGAATACTATAACCATGTAAGTTTCTCTTTTGCCTGAAACGCAGGAAATCCTTGATCAGGCACATATACTATTTCCCTGAACTATAAATGTAACGTAGATTTTAAGATCTAATATTGTCAGCATTTCTAAAAAAGATTTTATTTATATTCATTTATTTATAGATAGATAGCGGACACTTTGTTTTACACTTTGTAGTGATATCGGCCTATAGGCCTATATGGGCCTCTAGTGAGACACAAAGGTCTCCTAATAATGTGCCCTAAAGGTATCCAGGTTTCAGTACGCTCTGGCCCTTTGCAGCCCACGTCGATGCATATTCATGTGGCGCGACAATCAAAACGGTTTTTTTCCTTTGTTCAGTGCGCTATCGTGCCCTTTACACACGCTTGTAACGTTTGTAGAGTAACGGTACGAATGTACGAACGCGGAATGTAACGTCTAAAATAAACCCGGATGCAGTGAGTGTTGTGTGTCGGACAAATGTGGGTAGCTGTACAAATGACATTAGTGCCAGTTCGGGGGTGGATCTAGAAATTCACAACCGTTGTGGCAGACGAAGACGGGCGGCGCCAGTTCGCTCGCTGATTGGTGCAACCCAGTCGAAACGTCGGGCAGTAAGTAGCTATGTAATTTGCTACTCCTAATAACGCGTGTAGACCCATTAAGACTTATATTTAACGGTCCAGTCATTGAAGGTATAAAACCTTCGATGACTGTACTTCGTACCGTGAGCGGAAGAATTCCTAGTCCTTCATCACGGTGTTAAAATGAAAATGTGAAACATCGACATTGATATACTGCCGGCAAATAAATTCAAGACACATTTTTTGTAGAATATTTTAGGATAAATAATTTTTATTATGACGTCTTACTCACCTCCGAGCAATAGATCGCGAGATATTTGCGAAAAACTATTTGATTTTCGTGACGTTTTGACATTTATAACTTTTTTAGCCGGCACGATATCAACGTTGATTTTTCACATTTTAATTATTCAGCTCTCTCGGAATTTTTCCGGAGATTGTGGTTAAAAATGTCTTTAATAACGGGACTAATAGTGGATTTCTTACTTTTCCTGTATGGGCGACACCTAAAGAGCCCGGGATCATAGGAGAAAAAGTGATTTTTATCGTTTTCAATTATTATTATGACATTAAAAAATGTCCTGAACGGCAGTCCTGTGTGTAGCGTATTGGGCGCACACAAAAAACAAGACAAATTGGTCTATTTGTTCGCGATTGTACGCCCGATACTGTGGCGCGGTTAGCCGAAATGAACAATGAATTGTGCGAAAAACAAAGGCTATGTATAAATTATTAGCGTACGGTGTAATAGCTGGATGATGGCGGAATCATGGAAACATTGGATGCGGGTTAAAAGTAACGACATCGGATAGGAGTAGCGACTGGCCAAAACGAACAGAATCCGACTAGGCAAGACAACTATAAAAACTATTTAGTCCGTTAGTTACATTGTTTAAAAAAAAGTTTGCAAATGTTGTACATGTATTTTTTATTTATTTTACAAGCGACCAATGACAAAGACATAGAGTGCTTAAAAGTTTCGGATGACGATACAGTGTATAGTACAATTTTTGTCTAAGAGTGACGTAACACGCTCCCCCTCCTGATGTTAGGTGATCTATAACTTTTTATATGTTGTTTTCAATGCTATTAAAGCTCGCTTTTAGATCTATAACTTTGTAAATTTTCTTATCATTTGAAAAACCAAAAAATACGTGTCCTTTATCTACACTAATATTATAAAGAGGAAATATTTGTATTTTTGTATGTTTGTAATGAATAAACTCAAAAACTACTGGACCGATTGCAATAATTTTTACACCATTAGAAAGCTGCATTATTCAGAAGTAACATAGGCTATATTTAATCCCGGTACGGGAAGTAGTTCCCTCGGGACGCGGGTGAAACCGCGTGAAACAGCTAGTATTTCTATAAACTAACTAATGGATTAAAAATGAATGATATAATTTTGATCAGTCATCATCCCTATTATGGAATTCTGCGTTATGCATTTTTATTTAAATCATATGATGACCCAGACACGGAACAAATCGAACGGACATACAAATATTTGTCCCAGTCGGAAATCGATCCCACGACTCTTGGAACCGTAGGAAGTGTAGTACCTGGGTCACTAACCACTGTTCCACCGAGCCAGTCAAATCACAAAAATAAATTTAATGTTTGTCCCTAGTCTAGAAATGGCTCGAATCTATGACACTCAGTAAATCGAGGTGATTTTATTCACGTTTAGTTATGCTAAATTAATAATTGAGGATTGCTTAATTAATTGGTATTAGCGGGTAAGGTTATACGTATATATCCCACGTTGTCGGTAAAGAGACTGTATCTAACTTTTGCGCCAAATTATCCCTAAAATCCGCTGTGATGAATAAATAATGAACACACCAAAGGAACTGGGTATTTTCTAATTTGCGTATGTTAAAGTTAATTAGAGCGAAGCCTTTTTGGCTGCGAAATCGCGTCTTCAATGCCAAAGAGTATAGGACATGTACAGAGAGCCAATAGTTTTGATAAATAAGTAATAATATTTATTTTCAACTGTCATGGTTACACATATTAGAAAAAAAAATACAATTAATAATACATACAGACGAATTGAGAACCTCCTCCTTTTTTGAAGTCAGTTAAAAACTGGATAAGTCCGAGATATTATTCACCAAGAAAGACCATCCATGACCGAATAGGTAAAATTTGAAGAAAAGTCAAATCAAAAGTACCCGTAATCGACGAGCGTGCAGATTGAAGAAGCGAAAGTGGTGTGCCAGGATCGTAGCACATGGCAGCAAGTGATCTCTGCCTAATAACTTCAGTTTCTGTATGTTAAAAATCTATGGCAGGCATTTCTTGGGCGATGAGATATGAGTATACACAGGCATGAAACTACCCCGGTAACATTAGCTGATAATGTACCCTTTAGGGCAGCAATTAACTCTGATTACACTGAACTAATTTCCCCTATAGCACTTTGAAAGTACGTACGTGTTACTATTAATTATGTGAGACGTGTGAGGTGTGTCGGTAAAATTAGTAAGATCTTATCTAATAGCGTGTTATCGCTATTCAGATTATAAGTGAAATAAATCTCGAAAGCGTCGATGGCCGAGTGGTTTAGGTCGTTGCTTGCCATGCGAGAGGTCGCCAGTTCAAACCCCGCCAGGTACCAATGTTTTTTTCAAATTTGAAATTCATATGTACCAACATTCGACGCTTTAACGGTGAAGGAAAACATCGTGAGGAAACCTGCACACCTAAGAAGAAATTCTTAGGTTGTGTAGTCGACCAACCCGCACTTGGCCAGCGTGGTCGACTAAGGCCTTAACGCCCTAGTTTAGGGTAGGCCCGTGCCCCAGCAGTGGGGACGTATATGGGCTGATGATGATGATGAAATCTCAAAAGCGTCGATGGCCGAGTGGTTTAGGTCGTTGCTTGCCATGCGAGAGGTCGCCTATGCTCAGCAGTGGGCAGCAATGGGCTGAGATGATGATGAAGATGATGATGATATAAATAACACAAGCAGACACGAAAATAACTACTGTATCTTGTCGGAAAAATTAGCGTCGTTGTGGTAATAAATAATAAATCGGTTTCCAGATACAACTTGACGTTTTATTTTCACAGCGTTACAAAAAGGAAGGAGCGCCACCTGATGTACAAGGTTGTTTTCCCGTGGCAGAACGATTTGCCTTTAGCAATACTATCGAATCATGCAAAATATTTGTTGAAAAAAAAAATTTTTTTTTATCATTCATCTCCTAAACGGCTGGACTAATTCAAATGATTTTTAATTTTCGAGTGTGAGGCGCCCTAAATCGTTCGTTAATCGAAAGATGGCGCTGTAGTCCAGTAACGTCTGCTGGGTCTGCTAGTAGATAATAAAACGTTATGAAACCGATATTAATCGATGAGCTATTTTGCTCCGTGTCACACAATGATGTATGGCATTGCACTCCCTCATGAAATATGAGATAAAATGTGCGTCTCACCAGGATATTGGCAAACTGGTTTTGCCTCAGGAATGTATTGAATCATGTGAGCTTGATAAAGATGTGTTACTTCCTATTGCTCGATAGGAAATGAAACAGAGATCTTTGAATGTTTGGGACATCTCCGCGCCCCTCTGACCCCAAACTAAGCTGAGCTAGTACTATGGGCGACAGAGACTGATATATAATATTATGTACAGTAGGGCCTCGATAATCTGGCCTCCAACTAGTTCGGTGATCGCTGTAATCCGGCCGGCAAATTGCCGCAAATCACTTCTAGTAAACTGTCTTGGATTACCTATGTTCTAAGAACCTCATGGACCATATTTTAAGACTGTTTTTCTATTGGCTAATTGCTGGGCTGACGTTGAGGCATCCCTCCAAAAAATCATGGAAACATTTGCACCCTGTGTTACTCGCTAGTACCTAATGACGATCCAGAGAATGATGTTCCTTTAGCTCAACTTTTTAATAGGTTAAGAGGACCTTCAAATTTTTTTTTCCATTTTATTATCTTGTAATCGGCCTTGCAGGCCTTTAGCAGATTTGTTGCAGGAGTAGGACCATCAAATAAAAAAAAAAAAAAAAATCTCGTTTCTGCCTCTCCGGATTAACGAGGCCCTACTACGGTATCTACAAAATACCATCTTGAAAACATAATAACACCCAGACACGGAACCAACGCTGATATTCACCTATCACATCACATGCATAGTTCCCATTTCGAAGTATCGTATTATGTATTTGCATATATTATTATTAGGGTTTTACAAAGTTGGTAAATATCTGTCTAACTAATATTTTTCGCCCTTAGTAAGTCTGACTGACGGTATATGTACATAAGTCGTCCGACCGATTTCAACCTTGGCGGCCGATCTCAATTGAGATCTGCCAAGTGCACAGGACATATTATAGCGCACAAGTGTGAGCGCAAACACAAGTGCACTCTCGATTCCCCTACTCTCATAACTCGGTGAGACGGCAATCCGACATGACCGATGACTGATCGGGTGCAGGACCACCGGCTTAACGTGCTTTCTGAGGCACGGGCGTTCACCCGACAACTTACTAACTCCAAGCTGAGTAATTTCATCACAGAAAAACTCACACAAATTTTGCCCGACCCCGGACTCCGAAACGGGGACTTTTCGGTCCTTACGCAGCGCTTTCTACCAATAGACTAACGAAGCAGTCAACATAATATTGTAAACTAACGTACCCATATGGCGACTGCCTCGTTGGTCTGACAAAATTTGTGTGAGTTTTTTTTTTAAAGCAAATGCTCAGCCCGGAATAAGGAAGTTGGCGATTGCACGGAAAACACGTTAAGCCGGTGGTCCTGCGCCCGATCACTCATCGGTCATGCATGTCGGATTGCCGTCCCACCGAACTATGAGAGTAAGAGAACAGTACCGCTACCATGAGTTAGCTGTCGAAAACTTACATACGTTAAAAACCTATCGAATTGTTTTTTTCATACGACAGATTCTAGTTCTTATTGTTACGATATTTTTACATAGGCGATATCGAGTCTGTCACTTTTGAACTCATGGTAGCGCTTCTGAGCACTTGTGGTTGCGCGCACATTTGTGCACTATAATAATAATATGTCCTGCGCAGTTGGCTGACCTCGATTGAGGTTGGCAGCCATGACCGAAATCGGTCGGACACCTTATTATTTATTTATTGAGCATTAAACGATTTCACCCGAAGTCGCGCCCGGATAGCTATAGCTATTCATAAGAATGTATAATCTTCTTGGTTACTTCCAGATGGTTAGGACAGTTTTGTCACATCGAATAAATCCGTATTATCAGGCGTCCGACCGATTTCAGTCATGGCGGCCGATCCCTATTGAGATCAGCCAAGTGCGCAGGACATATTATAGTGCACAAGTGTACGCGCAAACACAAGTGCACTCTCTATTCCCTTACTCTCATAATTCGGTAAGACGGCAATCCGACATGACCGATGAGAGATCGGGCGCAGGACCACCAGCTTAACGTACTTTCCGAGTCACGGGCGTTCAATCACCAACATCCTAACTCTGGGCCGAGTAATTTCATTACAGAAAAACTCACACAAATTTTGCCCGACCCCGGACTCGAACCGGGGACCTCTCGGTCCTAACGCAGCACTTGCTACCAATAGACCAACGAGGCAGTTAGATCCGTATTATATGTATAGTACCTATAGTAGGTACTATACATATAATACGGATCTTAGTTTTAAATTTTTAGTCAGCATCAGTAATTCGGCCACCATTACGACCTCTTCATTCCAGTCAGTTTAATGGGCATCGACTGATTCTGGTACCCTAAGTCGTGCGCTACGGTTGTGGTATACTGATATAATCCATCTATCATCTATGTAAATTGTAAAGAGAAGTGTAGTAATAACGCCTCTTGATCATAAAATATAGTTACTGATCCCTATTTCTTAAAATACTGGATTAAGAGCTAAATATTAGCTAAATATTCGTCTGGCAGACGAAGACGGGCGGCGCCAGTTCGCTCGCGATCACGATTGGTGTAACCCAGTCGAAACGACGGGCAGTAAGTAGATATGTATTTGCTACTCCTAATACGCGAATAGACCCATAAAGACTAATATTTAGTGTAATGGAACGCGAAAGTCTAAAATCACACTGGATTAAGAGGTCGTAATGCGCCCCAAGTTCTAATGGGGACGTGCCCTTAAAATGGTCGGTTCACTCTTGACTGACACCGTACCCTAGTTATTTAATGAATCACTTTACAAGAATTTATAAGAATAAGAATAAGAGATCTCGAACAAACTGAACTGTATCATAATTATTGTACTGAGAAACTTAAATATGTCGATTTTCCGGCCGAGTTGTCGGAGTGCTGTGACCGGAGCTGCACTAATCAGACACATAGACAGGTTATAGACAGTTTATATAGAGAAATTATAAATATATTGTCTGAGGGTGCTGCGCTGAGTCATAGTTGTCCGACGGGCGGTCGTCGTCGTCGTCGTCGTGTAATCGGATGGAACACACACGTAAAAGAGGCACATAGGGAGGCTAGGGCAAAATTTCAGTTGTGGGTATTGTATGGGAAACCAGCAGAGGGTTTTGTATACAGAGAGATGTGTGAGGCACGTAAAATCTTTAAAGGCAAACTTAAATGGTGTCTCAATAATGAAGATCAAATTAAGATGGATATTATAGCACAGCGCCGCGCCACAAACGACTTTGCTGGTTTCTGGAGGGCCACAAATAAGCTGCACGGTCGCCCTAGTTTTCCTAGTAATGTAAATGGGATAAATGAACCTAAGCTAATTGCAGATGCATTTATGAGTCACTTCAAAGTAGTATCACCACTGGGTGCACCTCAAGTATCCCGTAGGTCACATACCGTGGTCAACGATCAACCCAGCTATAGATTTACCGCTAAGGCTGTTGACAACGTTATACGTAACATGACTAGAGGTAAATCCCCTGGGCATGATAGCCTCAGTATAGAGCATTTCCAGGCTGCGGGTGTACATTTACCCAGAGTGCTCTCGCTTCTTTACAATTTATGTATAACACACTCATATCTACCTCAAGATATGATGAAAACTGTAGTGGTACCAATACTCAAGAATAGAACCGGAGATGTCTCAGACATCAATAATTACAGACCTATATCACTTGCCACTATAACAGCTAAGGTGCTTGACGGACTGCTTGACCAGCAACTCAGGGAACACCTAGACCTGCATGACCTCCAGTTTGGTTTCAGGCAGGGGTATCTACAGAATCGGCGATCCTGTGTCTCAAGCACACCGTCAAGTACTACACTGATAGGTCCACTCCTGTATACGCGTGCTTCCTTGATTTGAGTAAAGCCTTTGATATGGTGTCATATAACCTCCTATGGTCCAAACTGGAGAGTACTGTGCTACCTCGGGGCATCGTGGGTCTTCTTGAGTATTGGTACAACAATCAGACCAATCGGGTCAGATGGAGCAACTCCTTCTCTGACACCTACAGTTTGCAATGTGGAGTGAGGCAGGGGGCTGACGTCTCCCAACCTCTTTAGCTTATATGTAAATGGCTTGATTGAGAGGCTTAGCAGCATGCATGCCGGTTGTTATATAGATGGCATTTGTATAAATAATATCAGTTACGCCGATGACATGGTGCTGCTGAGCCCTTCGATCAGTGCTTTGCGGAAGATGTTGGGAGTGTGTGAAACCTACGCTGCCGAGCACGGACTTATCTATAATTCGAAAAAGAGCGAAATAGTGATATTTGAGTGTAAAGATAAAGCCTATCAAGGCCCCTCCTCCGTTGCTCAACGGTAACGTATTAAATGTGGTCCCTAAATTTAAATACCTGGGGCATATTGTAACGAGTAATTTGAAAGATGACCTGGACATTGAACGTGAACGGAGAGCGTTGGCAGTCAGAGGTAATATGCTGGCGCGCAGGTTTGCTAGGTGTAGTAAACAAGTTAAAGTGACCCTGTTTAAAGCTTTCTGTCAGGTATTTTACACCAGTAGCCTCTGGGTCAGTTATACCCAAAAGACTCACAACGCTCTCAGGGTTCAATATAATAACGTATTTAGGGCACTGATGGCGCTACCCCGTTATTGCAGTGCGTCGTTTATGTTTGCTCAGGAGCGCACAGACGATTTTTACGCCATAAGACGCAAACGAGTTGCGTCGCTGTTGAGCAGGGTTCGGGCTAGCGCACAACAGTGTGCTACAGGTCATTGCGCAGAAAATGGACTGCCCCATTCTAAAACACTGGGTGGGGCTGGTGATATAAAACTAACATAGGTTAAGTTAACTAACAATTGAATGGACTCTGTTGTCTTAATAAATGAATTTATTATTATTATTATTTACAGTTGGTTTGATCGAGGCTATAAAAATGCCACTCAATAAAAATGGTGTCCATTAAAATTCATTTAAAATGTCGGACGCGTAAAATAAATACACGAAACACCAAAAAAGTTGTTCAATCCCGTTCACTCTTTGTTCATGAAATGCTGGGAAATCAAGTTCCACTCTGAAAACTATTAGCCCTGATATTAAGATATAATTTTTATAAGTAGATTTTATTACTAAAATTAGTCCTTATGGGTCTACACGCGATATTAGGAGTAGCAAATTACATAGCTACTTACTGCCCGACGTTTCGACTGGGTTACACCAATCGTGGTCGCGAGCGAACTCAACTCAAGCGAACCATAAGGAGCGCTACCATGAGTTTAAAAGTTACGGACTCGATATCGCCTACGTAAATACGCTAAGAACTAAAATCGGTCGTATGAAAAAAAAACGACTCGATAGGTTTTTAACGTACGTAAGTTTTCGATAGCCAACTTATGGTACCGCTAAAGGACTAATTTTAGTGTAATGGAACGCGAAAGTCTAAAATCTTACATAGATTTTATTACTTCTGTAAAGTCCTTGTATTTCTGACCAGTATCTATACATTAAGTTAATTTATATTACTGTGTCGTGGGTATTCAAATACACTTAAATCAATAACTGTTCGTTTATCTCACTTAAACGGAATCGAAAACGGTTGGACCGGTTTAGTTTGGGTTTTTTCACAACATCACATTGATTTGATCCCGTAGTAAGTAGCTTAAGTACTTGTGTTACGGATGTAAGAATCAACAGCGGATACAAAAACAAAAACATTAAACATATTTAATAACACACCTAGGCACGGAACAAACACCGATCACAAAAACATTTTGTCTCGGATGGGAATCGAACCTACGACACTTGGAACCGTAGGTTAGGTAGGTTGGAACCTAGTGATCCTGGTTCACTAGTCACCGTTGCACCGAGCCAGTTAATTTTGGTTTTGAAATATTTGTTCAGCATTAAAACTCGTGGCGCATTTAAAATATATTTTTAGGTTATATTCTAGCTAAATATCTCTTTTTTGCTTTTAGCTATTCAGCCAGACCAGACGAATGTCGTTAGAAATCTTCTTTTTCATCACTATCATTGGATGTTATGAGGCTTGTTAGGAAACAAACAAGTAATCTCCGATATTAAGAAAAAACATTTTCTGTAGTTTACATTTCTGTAATGAAATTTCTACGGCTGTCAGTATGTATCACAGATAGTAGATGGCGCCACCTATCAGATACGGGAAAAATTCAACGGCTTCAATTAATTGCTGCTGGTCTAGCGTGATGGTAATGCATGTCTGGGCGCGATTCTTAGAAGGACGGGTGTTCGAGTCTCCGGGCCGCGGTGAGGCAGTTGATTTTCCCGTTTTTCTAAAAATTAGGAAATCTCCGTATGAAAAAAGTTTTTAATCTATACTTATAATAAAAACTTTGTTGTTTTAATACATAAATAATAAATTGGTCGTAGGTCCCATAAATATCTGCCCGTCCTCCTTTTAATAGAATTCACATTAGTAGTTTTGGCGTCAGACCCGTCACAGAGCCAAGGTTCGAATGTAACCCTGTCTGTCGCGCTGTTATTTCTAAGGGTAATTACAACAACATCTCTTTGTACTTCCTTCGTATACTCATACGTATTGTGTGGTACGTACCATTCATTACAGTTGCCGGGAGTATTGGGAGCATCTTAATTACATTACGAATTAGCGCGTCGTCTACAAGAGCCACAGTGCATTGAATATCAGTATGGTTACATATGCTTACGATTCACAATATTTGGAGAATATTTTAATGCAAGCTGTGCTGGCGACTTCGTCCGCGTTTTCCCCCGTTTTTACATTTTTCCCCCTTCTCCAGTTATACAGCCTAAATTCAAGCCTTCCTCGATAAATGGTCTATCCAACAGAAAATAAAAATTAAAATAAATACAAACAATTTTGCACCCCTAACAAGTAGTTGAGATTACCGCGTTTAAACAAACAAACTCTTCCGCTTTGTAATTTGTAATTTCCAAAAACTGAAACAAATCAACTGCACCACTGTGTGTGCTCGAGGATTCGAATTCAAGCCCTTCCGGAAAACGGCAGTAATCGACACTAAGCTTCCGGGAATTGGCGGTAATTGATACTACGAGTAATTTTCTCATATAACCTGTTTAAGTGTCACAAGTGGCACCATCTTCGGTTAGTGATACACATTTTAACGGCCGTAGACATTTCATTGCAGTAATTTTAACTACATAATTGATGACACACTGGCAATAAATAATATAATTAAAAGCAGGAGATGTTTATATATTTTGAAAAACGGAAAAAAATCGACTTCTCTATCCTGGCTCGAAGATTCGAACTCAACGCCCATCCGGGATACTCCCATCAGCATTGCACCATCGGTAACCTCTGAGGGATGGGGGGTCTCGTGTATCGGATCCCCCGTCAGCCCCCCATTAATCGGGAGCCTGTAGGGCCTGTTTTGGGCTATTGCCCGTGGCGTCGTGGCAGAAAAAGACTAGGCCAGAGTCCGATGACGCCGTCATATGGTGATGAAGTACCCCGCGGTGTTTTAGTCGGTAAATCCCCTGGGCATTGCACCCCGCCCAGGAGCCGCGGCTGGCTTTTACCATCTCTTCGCCAGCCGCTGGTGAGTTCAACACACCACTGGGAGAGAACGTCACTCTCTCAGTGACGTTAAGAAAAGCATTACTACGACAAAAAAAATATACAACTTCTTCACTGTCGTCAGACGAGTTGTGACCGGTGTCGTAATTACCAGGTGCTCAAAGTAACACAGTTAATCAATAATACGTATAAAGGATTTAACGCCAGCTATCTCGGTATTAACGTTATTTAGCAAATTCTCGCACTTCAGTGCCTTCATTATTTGCCTGCTTTTCAGGTATTTGATAAATAACCCTCTTGTGGCTATAATTTGGGTGGAAATAAGCTCAGACATTTTATATATGACAGGCTCGGTGGAACAGTGGTTACTGACCCAGGTTTACTACCTACGGTTCAAGTGTCGTGGGTTCGATTCCCACTCGGGACAAACATCGGTGTATGTTCCGTGTCCGGGTGTGTTATTAAATATAAATATAGCACAACATCACATACATTGATCATATAATAGATTCCTTTCTTAGTGCACATCTACGGTACCTAAGCTACGTCCCTTTCAAATTTCAAGTGCCTACGTTTGGCCGTTTAGGCTGTGCGTCGATATGTCAGTCAGTGAATCAGTCAGTCAGTCAGTTTCTCCTTTTATATATTTAGATATAATAATTGTTCATTTGGTAAAGATATCTTAAAATATGATAAAAAATTACTCTGGAACTAACGTTATCAGCATGATTGGAGATAGATAGAGTGGCATATATTAGTTGTAATGTCCCTCATAGTGTGAGAAATCTAGGCATCTGTGACGTCATCAGTTAAGTAATGACGTGGCCAGCTATTACCGTAAATCGGATACGTTAAGATGCGGTCTAAGGCTAACGCAGGCGCGAATCAAAACAAAAAAAAGCATTATATTATTTTAAACTGTCATGGTTGCACATTATAAAACTGAATATGTTCGGACTATTCACCATGTTGTTTTAATGGGCTCCCGATATTTTGGCACTGTTGGTGAACAGTAGGTATAGAATAGAATAGAATAGAATAATAGTTTCAGTCATACATACAATATCGAAAATTAAAAAAAACAAATAGTAAAATAAAAAAACAAAAACTAAAAACAAAATTAAAACTTAACCAAATAAATAAACAGAAACTAAAAACAAAAATTAATACTAAACCAATTTAAAAAGAAACAGGACTGCGATAATGACGGTAGGTCTAAGAGCAGACATCCCCTATTTCTAAGTCTTATTACGGGCGACACCACATCCGAGATGGTTGTGGTGTTGCCCGTAATAAGACTTAGAATTAAAAATTAACTTAGACATAGAACTAAACGATTGTTTATATAATATCGTATCCTAATTCTAATCAATTCAGAACTTTAAGCATCTTAAAAGATGGACAGACGAGCAGTTAAATAATAAATATAATATGTGGGACGGTCATACGGTATACGGTACGGTAGGACACACGGTCATCTGACCCCAAACTAAGAGGAGCTTGTACTATGGGCGTCAGAGACTGATATACATATACATACATAGATATTTTTAAATACATAATCAATCACACCCAGACACGGAACAAACACCGATGTTTGTCACACAAATATTTGTCCCGAGTGGGAATCGAACCCACGACTCTTGGAACCGCCAGCCAGGGTCACTAACCACTGTTCCGCCGAGCCAGTCAAAAGTTACATTCGCATTGCTGATATATCAATAGGGATCTCCTTATTAATAGGAATAGAACGGGTTAACAAAACGCAATAACTTGTACATTGCGGCTTAATTTTGCGTACTGTGGAATTATTGATAGGCTCGTCCATTATAGTTCACATTAACGTATTGGTGCGACCCACATGTGATTTATGACAATGTTATGATTATTATGAGTGCCTAATAATTCCAGCCAACATCTGATGTGACTGGCTCGGTGGTTAGTGACCCAGGTTCGTTACCTACGGTTCCAAAGTCGAGGGTTCGATTCCACCCTGTGACAAATATTATTATGTGACGAACATCGGTGTTTGCTCCGGGTCTAGGTGTGTTAATAAAATATAAATTAAAGTATATTTGTGTATTCACCGTTGATTCTGATATCCGTAACCGAAGAAGACATGGATGGATTGCGTGAGAGATGATATGGGAGTGAAAGGAGTAGACACAGAGCTGACGAATGATAGGCCCGAGTGGAAGAAATACACATGTTGCGCCGACCCCACTTAGCGTGGGATAAGGGCAGGAGAATGATGATGAAAGTGCTTAAGCTACTCACCACGGGATCAGATCAATGTATGTTACAATGTGTAAAATTGATTGCCACGTCTGAATATATCTTATAGTGTCTTTTAAGAATTGTAAATTATATAGCGAATGTAAATTCCCATAGCACCATGAAGCAGTTAAGCCTAAATTATAGCCTGGAAATCATAAACGTATTCAAAACGAATGAAGGCCATTACGTAGGAGCGGATAACAGAATGTAGTGGACTGTATCACACCGAGGCGTAATGATATAAAATTTTCAGGCCAATAGGCGTCACGACTGGGTCAAAATCTTATTATTCTATTTAGTCCGTAAGTTAGTTTATACAAAAAAATGGGACTCGTATTTTTTTGTTTTTAAATTGATTGAAAAATGACAAAATTATAGCTTGTAAGATTTTAGACTTTCGCGTTCCATTACACTAAATATTAGTCTTTATGGGTCTACACGTCGCGAGCGACCACGATTGGTGTAACCCAGTCGAAACGTCGGGCAGTAAGTAGCTATGTAATTTGCTACTCCTAATAACGCGTGTAGACCCATAAAGACTAATATTTAGTAAAATTATAGCTTATCAAACTTCTGGAGTTGGGGCTTGTGACGTCACGGCTAGGCAAAAATTGTACCATAACGTCATACGAAACTTATAAGCACTATATCTTCATAATTTCTTGTTTGTGAAAGAAAATAAAAAATACGAGTTCAATATTTTTCAATAATCTAAATAACGGACTAATTATATTTTTTTAGTCGTGTCGCCTATTCAGCCCTACTTTATTTAAGCCCTCTTCCACCCGACACGAGAAATAAGGACCCTATAGTTAGTTACTTTTCATCGTCATCACCATCAGCCCATTACGGCCCAACTGCTGGGGCACGAGCCTATAATAAACTAGGACGATTGGGCCTTAGTCAACCACACTGGCCAAGTGCGAGTTATTTACTACCTCTCCAGAAATCTCACTTCGGCATCTCTGGGACTAAGAATTCAATGAAAACCTACCTAACCAATTGTACCTACAACTGATATACAAACATATTTTTTATAAATACATACTTAAATACATAATCAGACCCAGACACGGAACAAACACCGATGTTCATCACACAAATATTGGTCCCGCGTGGAAATTGAACCCACGACATTAGAAACCAGGCAGGCTAGACACTTACCACTGTTCCATCGAGCGAAATGAAAGGGTTCATAAAACTATGCCTTATTTTGCTTCCCATTTCATATAATTAGTAGTAAGGTTGAAGAGAATAAAATAATATTTCGGTTGTACTCCTTCTGGTGTAATGAGCTAGTGAAATACATTTAAGGTTAGGTGGGCAAATCGTTTAATAATAATAATAATAAAATTGTTTTTGTCTCAAAATCAGCTACAATAAGAAGTACACAACATGATGCAGTAAGTATAATGAAACGAAATATCGATACCTTAAATCTCAAATGGCGTAACCACCAAAACGCAACTTTTCAGGAGAGCAAAAAAACGAAAAAATAAGTTTTTTTTTATATAACTTTGTCAATTTTAATGCAGTGAAAATGTTTTATACATCAAATTTCTTAGAATTTTGAGATAAAGGCTTCAGTCAGAACTCTTTGCACCTAAATCTTATATTTAACAAACTACAAGTCGGTTACGCTTGTAAAAATATGATGATTGATGAGACATGATTTTTAAGAGGTGAAGGTCGTATCTCCCGAAAGTAATTGTCTTTTGTGCTTTAAAATAACTTAATAATGAAAGAAAACGTAAAATTTCCACTCTGTATTACGCTTTTTACAAAGTTACGCCATATGTCACGTTTTCATAGTGATGTAATGGGTAATACTCACCTTGTAAGTTTTATAACAGGATGAAGAATTTTTGTACATGGGAAATTTCACTTATAGTTATACGTAATTCGATTAATTTTGTCATTCGTAACCCCCGCTGCTGTATATTCACCATACATTTATCTATGTATTCAGCCATTTGCGTACTTGTGCGCATAGATTACGTTCCTCCGTGTATTTATTATTTTTTGTGACCGTTACGTTGACTTTGGCGCGTTATTGGTCTTTGATCCTGATTTGTCTTTGGACATTGATTTAAAATGTCGAAACAAGGAAAAGCAATAAATAGCCAATGTCTCCGCAATCTTAATCCCCCCGCGCATCAATACTAACAATAATAATGACAATCATGTGTTCAGCGATTTTGGGTGTAAACGCCTTTCTTTTGTATTGCAATTTCGAAAAATAGCGTGTCTTACGAGTTACGCCGGAAAATTATGTCCCTTACACCCTTTTTTTTGACATTTTTTTCACGTCACAATAATTTCTAGGGGCGTAACCACCAAGTAAATTAGACTAAGCCTTTTACGAACTGTTTATCTTATGAAAAGTGTACAAATCTATAAAAAAATTGGGTCGTAATAACCTTTTTTTTGCGAATTTGAGGATTTTAAATATACAGATCGATAGAGAAAAAAAAACTGAATAAAACTGCATTAAAAAGTCATTTTGGCCAAATTGGCGGTTACGCCATTTGAGATTTAAGGTAGCGATATAAGTAAGTCTTAACAGGGATGTAGAGTAGGTACATACAATAAAAATTTTTCAGTATCACGCACGAGACAAAGGGATGAAGTTCAGCTTATGTTGCCTCGAGAGTCACTCTCGATCAGCGCTGGTTTTCAACTTCTCCCGGCTCCATTTAAGAAGTGCGGTTTTTATTTAAAATTTTATGTCATAATATAAATAACAGATCCAGTAACATTTTTTATCATGAAAACATATTTGTATGAAACGAAAATTTTGATATACCTTGTGTGTAAAATGTGTCGATGGTCGAGTGGTTAAAGTCGTTTCTTTTCACGCGAGAGGTCGCCAGCTCAAACGCCGCCACGTACCACTATGATTTCAAATTTTAAATTCATGAGTGCGATTATTCGGCGCTTTAACCGTGAAGGAAAACATCGTGAGGAAACCTGCTTATCTACGAAGAAATTTGGAGGTTGTGTTGGCCACTTGGCCATCGTGGTTGACGAAGGACAGACCACCCTAGTTTAGGGTAGGCCCGTGCCCCAGCATTGGGGATGTATACGGGCTGATGATGATTATGATGTTAGCAGTGTACCATTCAATAATATAATGATTTTGCTTACTAGTTCGGTGTTAGTGGCAGCCTGCGGCAACATATCAAAAAGGTGCGAATTTGACCGCTTGCGTTGAGGCGGCGTTACACCTGCCCCTCCCATTTAACTTGCTGACAGTACGCTACAATACAGCACGCTACACGTAGTGGAGTTCCGTAAAACATGAAAATGGTAAAAGCTCGGAATCCAGGGCCAGTCAATGAATGTGTATAGGAAGTGCTTGATTGCATTTTTAAAACCTGAAAGAAAAAAGTTAAAAAGAAAAAAATGGCCGATCTCGTTTACAACAATTTTTTTTTTTACAAAAAAATTTTATAGTTGAAATTTCAATTGTTTATGTGATAAATTATGTTTGCTGAGTAATTTCAATGTTAATTTATTAAATTTTTACAAAAAATAATGATTTACAAAAATAATTTTACCATTAACTATATGACACAACGACGGAACGCAGCCCCCGCCGCCGCCATCTCTGCCCTCGGCATTGTAAATGCATCTTGTGTATTCATCCTTACTATATAATATTATAAATGCGAAAGTAACTCTGTCTGTCTGTCTGTCTGTCTGTTACTCTTTCACGCCTAAACGGCTGAACGGATTTTGATGAAATTTGGTATGCTGATAGATGATAACCTGGAAATGGTTATAGGTTATAAATAATCACGCCATCGTTCTTAGGGGGTAGGCAGTAGGCAGATAACTAAATTGAGTTAGTGATTTTTAGCCGTTTTTGTTAGGACTTTTGCTCTTTGACGTCTAAGCCGATGAACGGATTTTGATGAAATTTGGTATGATGATAGATGATAACCTGAAAATGGTTATAGGCTATAAATAATCACGTCATCGTACTTAGGGGGTAGGCAGTAGGCAGATAACTAAATTGAGTTAGAGATTTTTAGTCGATTTTGCTAGGACTTTTGCTCTTTGACGTCTAAACGGCTGAACGGATTTTGATGAAATTTGGTATGATGATAGATTATAACCTGGAAATGGTTATAGGTTATAAATAATCACGCCATCGTTCTTAGGGGGTAGGCAGTAGGCAGATAACTAAATTGAGTTAGTGATTTTTAGCCGTTTTTGTTAGGACTTTTGCTCTTTGACATCTAAACCGATGAACGGATTTTAATGAAATTTGGTATGATGATAGATGATAACCTGGAAATGGTTATAGGTTATAAATAATCACGTCATCGCACTTAGGGGGTAGGAAGTAGGCAGAAAACTGAATTGAATTTGTGATTTTTATTGTTTTTTGCTGGGAGTTTTGCTCTATCATGCTTAAACGGCTTAACGGATTTTGATAAAATTTAGTTAGGAGATAGATAGTAACCTAGAAAAGGATATAGGCTATTAATATTCATGCTATCCTACTTAAAGTGTAGGCAGTAGGCAGAAAACTAATAAAGTTAGTGATTTTCAATCATTCGTTTTAAAAGTTTACCTCATTCACGCCTTAACGTCGGAACGGATTTTTATAAGACTTGGTTAATTTAAAAATAGGATTCTAGACTCGGTCACAGGCTACTTTTTACGGCGGGAAAATTCCTCATTTCTGCGGAAATCTAGCGTGATCGTATCAAGAAGTCGTTTTTCTTCCGTCCGTCTGACAACTGTTACGATTACTCTAATAATTTCTTAAGTAGGTACACCTAAATTATACACCTATAGAATCCCTGGAATGTCTTCTTTCCATTATTGAAAACCGCATAGTTATTGATATAGTACTTTTTGAGATCCTAGATAACAAACACATTTTGGGCGCCCTTCGCAACTTCATTTTATACTATGTATAGAAGAATAATAATTAAAAAGTTGAGATCGCACAAAATATTTTTTTTAACATTTTTTTATATACTATTCTAAACACATTTCAAAACTTGATATAAAGATTCATCGACTGGCCCTGGATTCCGAGGTATAAACCTTAAGGCGCTCCACTAAAGGTACATACGCTACATACCACATGTTGCCAGTACAAATGGACCGTCATGGTGACGTATGGCGACGTGCGTGTGCACTGTAGTTAGGAAACACTTCAGCTTTTTCTATTCAGTCCCGTGCATCAAACTAGATGCTGATCGTTCAAACATTTTTTTTCCTGACATACGATGATGGCTTGCAGCAGCCTCGTAATCATCAACGGACGTGCGGAGGAGCGAATGGCTCTTACCTCTAAATATTTTATAATAATATTCATATTTTGATTTCTTCCAGCCGTATGTAAGTAAAGGGGAACCTATCATGTAAATCCGGGAATCAAGAACATGTCCATGATATAGGGCTAAGAACACATCTTTTTCAATTAAAACATTTTTTGATCGTATCGCATCATACTTTCTTAACTTTCATCATCAGCCCACTTTCGTGCACTGCTGGGCATAGGCCTTCCCAAATGCTCATCACTTATCTCTATCCTCAGCTACTCGCTTCCAGCTCCTACCAGTCGTCCCGCGCGGATCGTCACTCCACCTGGCCTGAGGGCGTCCTACACTACGTTTGCCGAGACGCGGTCTCCACTCTAGCACTCTACCCCAGCGGTTGTCGGTTCTACGGCTGATGTGGTCAGTCCATTGCCACTTAAGCTTTGCGATGAACTACGTTGATGATGACTCAATGGAAAATGTGTAAAAAACCGGGGAAAATGCGGACGAAGTCGCTGGCACAGCTAGTGTGTTAATACGCAGGGCGGTTACTAGTTACACTCACAATTACTTACCTTGAACAACACACATTTCTGTCGCTAATTCCGATACATTTTAATGTGTTCATGATTTTGATTATACTACTACTACTTTTGCGGTTGATTGTACTGTCATAATCGCAATCAATAGCTCATTTTCAGTTCATGATTTTGATTATACTACTACTACTTTTGCGGTTGATTGTACTGTCATAATCGCAATCAATAGCTCATTTTCATTATTAACGATGATAACCGTTAAACCGCAAATCACTCTCCAGTTCTATAACTATTATTTAGGTGACTTTGATAGAATACTTTTATCTAAATCAGTAAAGATTAGAACAAACTGACACGACGATATTGCGAAAATAATGGGTTCATAAACTGTACTGTAAACTTTACTTTTATGCGTGCAACGTTTAAAAATAAATTCATAATATTAGTCTTTATGGGTCTACACGCCATATCAATAGCAAATACGTAGCTACCTACCGCCCGACGTTTCGACTCATCATCATCTTCAGCCCATATACCTCCACTGCTGGGGCATGGGCCTACCCTAAGCTAGGGCGATAAGGACTTAGTCGACCACCCTGGTCAAGTGGTTGGTCGACTACACAACCTTAGAATTTCTTTTTAGGAGTGCAGGTTTCCTCACGGTGATTTCCTTCACCGTTAAAGTGTCGAATGATGAACGTTTCGACTGGGTTACACCAATAATGAGTTCTCTCGCTACCATAACTCCTAATATCACGTGTAGACCCATGAAGACTAATATTAGTGTAATGGAACGCGAAAGTCTAAAATCTTCCGTAAATAAATAATGTTGGGAACGACCACTTTTAGCTATAGGAATAACATGCACAAAATATTTTGTTTTAAAGCTAATTAAGATTTATCTAAAACTACTGTACATACCTATTAAATCTATATACCTCTATATTTATACTAGCTTTCCGCCCGCGACTTCGTCCGCGTAGAGATGTTTAACGGGAATATGGGCAGTAAGTAGCTATGTAATTTGCTACTCCTAATATCACGTGTAGACCCATAATTTTAGTAATTTTAGTGTAATGGAACGCGAAAGTCTAACATCTTATAAAACATTACTTCCTTATAGCGCAGTCGATTAAAAAGTAGCCTATAACCTTTTTCTAGGCTCTGGACTATATCTGTACCAAATTTCATTTATCATATTGACAACCAATATTCGTTGAAGTTCCCTCCGCTCAATAGGAACTGTGGCAGGCTCTCGAAAACTTGCGGCGTACTTTTGTTTTGTTCTGCGTCATGTTTGTCTAACTTGGAACCATTTGACAAACTTTGACACTTGCATGTGACTGCCATTTTCAAGTTTAAGCTACAGAAACATATGCTCATGCATGCATGCATGCATGCATGAGCATATGTTTCTGTGGTTCTATTGAGCAATAGCTACTTTAAAACATGTGGGTCTAACTCAAGATTGTGTATTCGGAGTATTTGCTATGAGAAAGACACACCGTAGAAAAATCTCTCAGGCGTGCTTGTTTCCTCACGATGTTTGCCTTCACCGTTAAAGCGTCGAATGATGGTAGATATAAATTTCAAATTTGAAAAGCACATTGGTAGGTGGCGGGGTTTGAACTGTCGACCTCTCGCATGGCAAACAACGACCTTAACCAATCGGCCATCGACGATTTTCCTAATCAGAATCACTTATTCAAGCATACTTACTTAAAACTAGCATGCTTATTGCTAGAAAATTTAGGTGCCGTTACTCATGCTCATTACTAGCACGAAAGCATGCCACTATTGAACAGTTGCTACTAACTAGCACGTGTGTCGAAACTTTGCTAATAATGAGCATGCTTATTTTGAGTTTGCTTAAAAATCAACTGTCGTGCGATTTTCGGTCAAGCTAATGTAAACTCTTCATAAGCATGCTCATATTAATCATACTCAATAGCACGCCTTTAAGTATGCTATTTTAGAGCATGTGAAACAGTACCCTACCCTTACGTTTAAAAGATTATTGACAGCTATTAAAATGGATTAAGTGAGGCTTTTGCTTAGAAGCAGGGGCAGTAATAAATATGGTAAAAAGTGCCAAATATGTAGGTTTTTTTTTATTGGACGACTTGCTTTGCACATCTTGATAATTTTGTCGTGTCATTTGAATATACTCCTATTTCATCAATCAATCATATAAAAGCTATAAGGGCTTTTAGCTAGGTTTGTATGTACTTAGTTGCATGAAAATGATCAAAAATCAAAATCAAGTTTGCCTGTCAGAAAATCACTGAGTAGCAGTCTAGATTCAGGTTGGCTATGTCACAGAGATAACTTTGAATACGGCCAACTTAGCATCTTAACTTTATTTAAGGAAGTTCGGAAGTCCGTCTGGAACGATCCCGAGGGAGTATTCAAGTATTTTACAAACCCATTACTAGTTTAATCTGCAGAGAGCCGTGAGTTGACAAGTGCCAGTTTGTTGGTAATATTTTGAAAGTTATACATCTTTGTACCTTTTACTTCTGTTTGTAAGAGTCTATAAGATAGTTGGCGAGGGGGGGGGGGGGGTGGCAAGGCACTACAGTATCCATACCCCAGACCAAAAAGAACTACACCGTGAAATTTGAGTGGGTGTTTTCCCGTGGCAGAACGATTTGCCTTTAGTAATACTATCGAATCATGCAAATTAATCGTAGTAGCTTGAAGCTAAAGAAGTTCTACGCCCTTAGTAATAAAGTGGTTCGAATGTACCTACTTTAAAGTTTCGGTTATACCTTTCGTAAAACCGGCATTTATTGATTTTAATAAAAAAAAACTGCACAAATCTGTTGTGCTACTAAGGTAGAATCATTTTGCTGCGGGAAAACAACCACTCAAATTTAACGGTGTATAAATCAGCCACTGGCTCGGTGGAACAGTGGTGAGTGATCCAGGTTCACTATCTGCGGTTCCAAGATCACGGGTTTGATTCCCACCCGGTACAAATGTTTATGTGACGAAAAACGGGTGTTTGTTCTGTGTCTGTGTCTGTGTGATCAATGTTTATTTTGTATGTCAAATACATTAAAGTATTTGTGTATCCACTGTTAATTCTGATATTACAGATATCAAGTGCTTAGGCTGCTAGCCACGGGATCAGATCAATGTGTGTGATGTTACGTAATATTTTTTAAGAAACCATAAACCTTTTTTTTTTCGCCGTATACTTGTGATAAAGTTTCGCGCTTAACTGAATAATAAATAAAATAAAATAATATCTGGGACATTTCCACACACGGTCATCTGACCCCCAACTAAGCAAAGCTTGCTTGCTTGCTTGGGCGTCCGAGAATGATATACATACATATATATATATTTTTAAATAAATACTTAAATACATAATCACACCCAGACACGGAACAAACACCTATCTTCATCATACAAATATTTGTCCCGAGTTGGAATCTAACCCACAACTCTTGGAACCGCCAGCCAGAGTCACTAACCACTGTTCCACCGAGTCAGTCGAATACGTTTTATGACTACTGGCCTCAGTTCGAGAACCTTCTCTGGATTATCGCGAGACGCCTGAACATTAACAACAAGCTTGTTTGCTCTGCTGTAGTAGATGTAATAACTTTAAGTCTGTCAGACAAACTTTCAACAATGGCGGTCGCAAAGACTAGATTGTGTTGATACATTAAAGCTCAAATGTATATGCCTACAGGTTGTTACAAGTAGGGTTGCCAACATTTTTAAACAGAAAAAAGTATATCTGACTTTAAACGACTTCATTCATTTTTAGTTTAAAACAGTAAATAGTCGACTTTATGGTTCTACTTTTTTGTTTTGATTCAGGATTTTTGCATATTATTACAGACGTGCACTAGTTTTAGTAAATATTGTGTAAAGAGTATTTTTGCGTACTTTTTTAGTGTTTTAGATTATAAAGTACGCCTACATGATATAGAGGACAATACTCTATTTTAGAGTACGGTTGGCAACCCTAGTTACAAGGTTGCTGTGTGCCATCAATTGTATTGAATAACTAATTTACCCTGCATATACGAAAAAATTCTGAGGTTATGTGAAGTCGACTTACCAGCTCTTGGCCAATGTGGTCAACTAAATCCTAGGGGCGTATTATTGACCTTTAGTAACTTCGTGCAGCTACCGATGCTCATATTTAAACTTGGTGGGGATTCAGTTAAGAAGTAACTCGATTTTTCTGACTCTAAATTAATAACTGACACGCAATCCCATATAAAACAGCGATCTACTCAATAAAATCGCTCCAATAAAAATCAAATACCTAAGTATAAACTTACTTGACTGCCTCGTTGGTCTGTTGATTGCTGTCTCATCGAACTATGAGAGTAAGGGAACAAAGAGTGCACCTGTGTTTGCGCGCATTGTTCACTAAAATATGTTCTGCGCACTTGGCTGATCTTAATTGAGATCGGCGGCCATGGCCGAAATCGATCGGACGCCTTATTTATTTTTGGTACAAACTTAACCTTTAACTATGGACGTTCAATTTTTGTTACACTACTATGGACGTGCGGCCCCACAGACCGCTATCTTTAAGGGCTGGTTTCTATCTTGATGCGTCAGTATTGTATTATATTTTGTTTTTATTTCATAAAAGTGTTACTAAATATAAATAAAAAAATAATTTTGATGAACAAAATTTATTTATTTTAAACTAAATCTAATGATATGACAACTAAAGGCACTTTTCAGACTTTTTAAGTGGAGATAATTTTATAGGTGTATTAGCATAGGAAAATTACTTTTTTTCTTGGGCTGACTTATCTTAAAATAAAGAATAAAGAACATAAAAAACATAACATAATCTTGTCGAAACTAAACATAAAAATTTCGACAAAGGCCCAACTTGGTCATATTTTTGGCAGTCTTTGTATAGTGGCTTAGAGCACTGTAGGTATATTTTCGTCATCTGAACTTTCACTATGCGATCTCCTTATGTCACCGTCAGCTCTATTAGTCTTCCATAATATCTTTGTTCGTTTTTTGACATTTTAGGTAACAAAATCTAAAATAAATAAAATCCGCCTAAGCATCAATTTATAACACAAACGTGGACATGCGGTCCCACAGGCCGCACTCAAAATATAAAACGGAATTACTCACGCAATATTCAGCCGGCGACGTGAATTTTACTCTCAACTGTCTTTTCGTCACTAAAACCGAAGCTACTGAGGCCGGCATACGCGTGGGGTGCACGGAAGGAGAGGAACACGAAAATCACAAACTGCGTGCGGCCTGTGAGACCGCACGTCCATAGTTAAAGGTTAAAGGTCTAATTTTTATACCTGACTTGTGTGTCACTTTTCATTCCTTTTTCGGTTAAATAAAGGAGATATCGACAAAAGAAACTTGCATGTTCTAAATTATGTTTGAAATAAAAAAAAGACTCCTTTTTCCTAAGGGGATTTCCGTTTCCGGAGTTTCACCTAATACGAAAATTAAATGGCGCAGTTCCAATATCCTTGGAGATAACTCGCTACCCTCTATAATTAAAAACTTGAGAGTGCTGTACTGTAACAAATTTGCTGGTTTTTGTTCGTTGGCGATTGGAAAATTATTTTGCTTCTTAGAAAAAAATCGAGTCAGGAGGGTAAAGACCGAACTAAGGCTGTGTTAGCAGTAAAACCTTTTTCTTTATCTTTATCTATATAACTAAATAAAATTTATGTCCGTTTGTAAAATTGAAATAATGACTTTTTACTAAATGGGTATGCACCTACGAGTATATCGGGTACCAATTACAAAAACACAATTAAACACATTTTTGGCTGTCTGTTTGTTTGTTTCCGCTTATCGCCGAAACGGATGGACCAATTTTAACGGAACTTAAACTAATAAATAGCTAACTTTTCAAGGCGTATATTCGAATTGATAAAATCTTTTAGGCTTTAGGCTGTATAACTTCACGATGCGACCAATGGTTGCGCAAAAACAGAAGATAATGTTTAGCATATTACTTTGTACTTTTTGTAATAAGTACAAGATTTATTCTAACGATTGTATTTTTTTGCATGCCAAAGTTGGTGCAATATGCTGATCATTGCGAGTACCAACTTATATGTAACCATATTTCTTACACATGGTAGGAAGTGATCTCTGTCTACCCCTCTGGGAAAAAGGCGTGATTTTATTTATGTATGTATGTATATTTCTTACAAATAAAGTTATTTCATTACCTAATGGCCAGAGTGAGCGGGTCCTTACACTGCGTCGTTGTTCTTCCAACTCTACACAGCTAATGGGTTTCTTTCTTAGCGCGGTTGTCTCTGATTGTTCCGGGATAGTTTGCGTTGCAGTTTTTACTGCGTTATCTTTCAGTTTAACAGGTGCCTCGCTGCATTGCTGATGGGCCAAGTTGGAGATTGTGCAATCTTGTTATTTGTTGAGCACTGTGTCATTTGCAGCCTTGTATTACGCTCAAATCAAGAATATCAAGACAATTGAACACTGTAATATTGAACACTGTAATATCTGGGACATTTCCAAACACGGTCATCTGACCCTAAACTAAGCAGAGCTTGTACTATGGGCGTCAGAGACTGATATACATTCATAGATATTCATTCACGGAACAAACACCTATGTTCATCACACAAATATTTGTCCCGAGTGGGAATTGAACCCACGACTCTTGGAACCGGTAGCCAGGTTCCACCGAGCCAGTCAAAGTCAACAATCTAAGAAGACAATAGTTTTTAAAACAATTCATCATCATCATCACCAGCTCATAAACGTCCCCACTGCTGAGGACCTCTCGATCCTTACGCAGCACTTGCTACTACTAATAGACCAACGGGGCTGTACGTACATACTAGTAAAATGCACTAACAAATAATTGTTTTAAAATTTGTCTATTATGGGTCTTCACGCGATATTAGGAGTAGCAGACCAATCGTGGTCGCGAGCGAACTGTCGCGAACTCGCGACCACAATTGGTGTAACCCAGTCGAAACGTCGGGCAGTAAGTAGCTATGTAATTTGCTACTCCTTATATCGCGTGTAGTTAGAATTAGTGTAAGACTAATTTTAGTGTAATGGAACGCGAAAGTCTAAAATATTACATTAAATAATTATTTTTTATGATGTACCTTGTAACTTCATCGAATCCACATTTGCTCTTAAAAAATCTTTAATCGTCTGGTCTCACAGCGGACAGGAAATTATCAATAAATAAATAATAATATAGCGCCGCAACAACCATTATTTGCGCTCGTTCCGTGCAAAATCTTTATCGATATCTTAGAAAATTTAGCTGAACTCATCAAAAATCCCTGATGCCTTGTTTACCAAGTTCTTTCGCATCATCCATCATCTTTGTATGGATGATTAATTACAGTACATTATCGACAGGACCAAATGCTATTCAAGAGTCCATTATAAGGAAGGAAACTTTGAGAGGCGTGGGCTTTCAATTATTGTTTGTTATCCATTACTTTTGCAGATTATCAGTTTGCCTTGGGCTCTAATGACGTGGTGAAGGTGAGAATCTAAGGATGGCTAACTAACCGCCAAGTCTCAGAACTTTCCTTATTATTTGACTGGCTCGGTGGAACAGTGGTTAGTGACTCAGGTTCAAAACCTACGGTTCCAAGAGTCGTGGGATCGATTGCCACTCGGGACAAATATTTGTGTGACGAACATCGGTGTTTGTTCCGTGTCTGGGTGTATTATATAGACTATAACTTCTTGTTCTTGACTTTTATTTCTATGTTCTTGTATCTTGTATATGTATTTATCTATTTATTTATTTTTTATTATTATAAAGGTTTTGCCAGAATATCAGCGCTGTAGCGGCCTAGCAGCCGCTGCAGCACATGCTGAGGCAGAACCTATTGATCACATCTACTGTATGTGTGTTTGTCAAACCTTGTAAATGTATGTGATCAATAAATGTTTTCTTTCTTTCTTTCTTTCTTTCTATTATTAAATATATTTAAGTTTATTTGTGTATCCACTGTTGATCCTGATTTCCGTAACACAAGTGCTTAAGCTACTTACCACGGGATCTGATCAATGTATGTGATGTTGTTTAATACATATTTTTTTTATTTTTTTTTATTGGGTCAATAGCGCAATTGGTAGTACGGGGCTAGGTCGTGGGTTCAGTTTCCAATTGGGACGAATGTGCTGCTTTGGTGTTTGGGTGTGTTACATTAATACATTATGTATATCAAGAATATTTGTGTCATTTATGATATCACAACACAAACAACTATGTGATGTTGTGTGATATTTATCTATTTATTTAGCCTTAAGTGCACATTTGAAGGTATAATACACACCGGTACACTGATAAGGGTAAGCACTGATAAGAATGCCTCATTGCCGAACGAACTGAAATGCTAAGTACTGTTATTTGATAGCCTACTGCAACGGGTAAATAAGTAAATATTATTATTATATTTATTATAAAATACTCAAAGTTTTCATGAAAATGTAATTATTTATTTATTAACTGTGTCAATTCTTTTTTCATAATCGACATTCAGAATGACCTCACTACATTTGATGGTTAGAGACCATGAGGTCTGTATGAGGTTAGCCGTGCTAATATTCTGAAGGCTCTGGGAAAAAGGCGTGATTGTATGTATGTATGTATGTATGTATGTACGTGCTTATATTCTGAAGGCTAGCATAGAAGGTGTTTCATACCCTGCCTGATTTTGATTTGAAAAGCAATTGTATATATTAATGTTAAATATATTAATGTGAATAAGTTCCCAAATGAGCTTATTGGAATTGCTACATGAAAAATCAAACAACAATTTTGTGAGTTTTCTGTTAAAAAATTACCAGTCAGCAAGTTGGTGGATGGTCGGTTAAGCCGGTGGTCCTGCGCCTGATCTCTCATCGGTCATGTCGGATTACCGTCTCATCGAACTATGAGGGTAAGGGAACAGAGTGTATATCTGTGCATTATGTCCTGCGCAGTTGGCTGATCTCCATCAAGATCGGCCGCCAAGGGACAAAACCGGTAGGACACCTTATTATATTTATATATTTATTAGGGGCACTGCGAAATCCTACTATCATAGTTTAAAGTTTAATTCATAAAACAACGTACAATAAAATACAATTATTTTACATTGTTTTAATTATGATTTAACCTTTTTTTTTTTTTAATTTTTCTCTCAAAGCTATCCATTCAACAAAATTAAAACCTACTCCAATATTGCCGTCAATTCATTGCATAAACTGGTAAAGCAGCTTCCATTTATTCGTTCGTTTTTCACTTGCCTTTTAAACAGCGTTTTTTTTTTGGGGAAAACTGTGCGGCTTTCACAGGATTGAATTGTCAAGAGGGCGTTCGGGTTCGTTTGTTATTCTGAAGAGGGCCTGTCTCATTGACCGCGGTTTGACGCTCTAGTCCGGGGTCCCGAAGAAAAAGTTCAGCTCTCAAGTTAACAATGAATAAATTAATGTTTCACACCATCGCATACATTGATCTGATCCCGCGGTAAGTAGCTTTAGCACTTGTGTTACGGATATCAGAATCAACAGTGGATACACAAATATACTTAAATATTTAATAACACATCCAGACCCGGAACAAACACCGATGTTCGTCACACAAATATTTGTCCCGGGTGGGAATCGAACCCGCAACTCTTGGAACCGGGGTGATTCTGGGTCACTAACCACTGTTCCACCGATCCAGTCAAACAACAACAAAAACAAAACACTGAGGGCCCGGACAAATGTTTAAAACTGTACAAGATCGATTCCTCGGTTTCGGAGGAGACGGAGGTTTCAAGCAGCGTCAAGTTGTGCAAGTGAGAGTGGTAGGCACCAGAGCTTGAGAAATATCTCCAATGAGGTGGATCGACCAGATCAAATTCTACGTGTCGGCAATATTAAACAAGTGCGCTCGCAAAGCTGCCCTGTTGGAAACATGGCGGCGTGTATAGAAGCGGGTCACTCAAAAGCCTGCATAATTGCCAAGAGGGTACCGTCGAAGAAGAAGTCAGCTATTTGTTTTTACAAGTAACCAAATTTCTAAAATACAAAGTGTTAAAATGTCGCGTGATTTCATACGTGAGTACATTTATGCCCACAAATGACGAAGACAGCCCCCACTCCCCAACTTCATTGTGTTTTCAAGCATTTTCACAGCATTTAAACGTACTTGTCTCATATATTTTCACCAATCTTTCGTATTTAGCCCCCTTTTGTCAATGGGTGGGTACCCGGTCTAAACATCTTGCCATAAACTTGACATAGTAGGCCATGCGATACAGATGGTATTCTTTATTTATAAGAAAACCCAACCGAACTAAATGTATTGTGATTTTGAATTAGCTACTTCTTAGGGGCGTTTGTACAACATCCCACTATTTCCATTGGGAATCTCTAATGATGAATACAGTGGGAAAATTATTCCCACTTTTAACATTACTTGGTTTGCAGAATTACCACTTGTAAATAATACGTAATATACTCTTTACATCACACTATCCCTATAAGTATTATTTAGAATGACAACGAATTACGTATAACTGCGTAGATTTAGTTAATTGTTATTGTTAAAAAAGCACCGACAAATGTTATCGACATGTTTGATAAATACACCGTGAAATTTAAGTGGTTGTTTTCCCGCAGTAAAATGATTCTATCTTAGTAGTACAATAGATTTGTGCAGTTCTTTTTTGTTAAAATCAATAAATGCCGGTTTTACGGAAGGTTGAACCGAAACTCAAAAGCACGTTCGAACCGCTTTATGACTTAGGGTGTCGAGCTTCTTCAGCTTTAAGCATCGTTTTCATGCGGCATGCAGTACCTTATTACGCCACATCTTATAAAAGAACGATAGCTTTTCTCGTTTACGAGTTGGAAAACTATTATTTTGAAAATTTGAAAAAAAAAATTTTTTTTTTCGAGAAATTATTTGCATGATTCGATAGTATTACTAAAGGCATATCATTCTGCCACGGGAAAACAACCACTAAAATTTCACGGTGTATATTTGATAAGGATAGTCAGACTACAATCGATTTAAAAAAAATCCACTATCTCCATGGATCTGGACAATGCACCGAAATAAATGTTTAAATGTTTGCTGTTGGTGGCTGCCGCTATCTATACATAAAGGGCCTCCGCAGAATACCAGTGGTCGTGACAGCTCTACTTGCTGTTACGACTTTATACTGAGCGTAGACCCTTTTGGTATCTCATAATGATTTGTGTAATTTTGTTTTAGTTTTTAATTTAATATGTAATTGATCTAGTTATTCTGTAATTTCATGTGTTTTAGATACCAAATAAATATATTTTCTTTCTTTCTTTAAATATCCATTGAAATAGTGGGTATTTAATGTATGTTCAAAAAAACCGGCCAAGTGCGAATCGAGCTTCGGCACGAAGAGTTCAGTGCC
Organism: Maruca vitrata; assembly: GCA_039566165.1. Lineage (NCBI taxonomy): Eukaryota > Metazoa > Arthropoda > Insecta > Lepidoptera > Crambidae > Maruca > Maruca vitrata. The sequence goes on from CM076930.1 coordinate 11,964,021, forward strand.
GATATTGGTAAAATATCACGTTTGTTGTATCCTTGAATATTTTTTTTGTTTTTGTCGTCAAAGCGGAATTATAAATTCATGATTAATTGTGAATTTCAACTGTCTAACCATCACCGTTCTTGAAATACAGTCTGGTGACAATAACAGCGAAGTGTCAGTTATATGACATGGTCCCTTTTTTACGGACCACGACGGTTTTGGGCACGGAACTTTAACAAAGTAAATTTAAAATTTGAAAAAAATCGCATTCTCATGACCCCTCCTGAACGGGGACTTGAACCAGGCCTCCCGATATCGCGTCGGTTGCTCTAACCTCTGAGCTATCCAGGCAATTAGTCACCAATGCGAATCTTTCCATCACCTTTTACCCGTTAGCCACGGGTCTTAACAAAGTATCTGAACGGTTTACGTTTCCCTTCTTAAGATACGGAACCCCAGCCCGCCCCAGAGATAGGAGGGCGCTCATCCATCACACAGCCTCCTAATAGCAAAGCCTTACAATTCTTTCTAAAGCCACCTTATGGGGTTTCTGGGGAAGGAATTGATTTCTTTATTTATGACGTACCTACGCACGACAAGGGCTGTCTTAACTCGACCAAGATGTTATGTTCGAGGTAATTTAAAAAAAAAGAACTTTCAGCATGACCTCACTCCACGGTAAGCGCTAATGAGGTTTATGAGGTCGGCAGGCACAATAGACCTTATTGGGTCTGCACTTACTCATAAGGCCTGCTTGAATACCGTATCACGCCCCGCCTGAAGAGCCTGGGATCGCAGGAAAGATTGAAAACATGAGCGGGATTAAAGGACGGAATTAAAGGAATGACAAATATCATTGTGTGCCTGGGCGGAACTTGTGCATACGTTTTAAATTTTTCGTACAATAAATGTACCAATGGAGTAACACTTTCAAATTATTTTCTAAAGTTGATTATCAACATTTTTTTTTTTTTGTGTGCCTCATTAAATCTTGTTCCCATGCCTTGGCACACCATATTTAAAAATTGTTTTTTATTCATTTGTGTACCTATCGTGTAACAAATCCAAACTAGTACCTTACAAGTTTTAACATTTCTTTATTAAAAAAATATGTTTGCCACGCCTATGCCTGTTACAAATACATAGCACACACCATTTCATGTTGAAAGTCTTATACTATCACTAATATAATGTATTGAGGAAGTATTGAGAAATGAGGAAGTAAAGTGTTGATAAATTGATAAAAAGTATCAACTTCTTTACATTTTATCAACACTTTACTGATAAGCATAGCTGATAACCTGTAAGTACAGGCGTAAGTATGTACCCTGTACACAACTTTCCATGGAAGATTAGATAATAAATATGTATGTGATGACAACACTTAAAATGTTTTGATTCCGAGTAATGAAACATGCACTTATTGTTACAAGTGCATGCTTTATAACTCGGAATCAAAACAAAGCACTTCATTGGGAACTAATATTTGGGTGGCTTCAATATATTTATTGAAGCCACCCAAATATGCAAATAGAAATCACGCGTAGAGTACTGAACCGAAACGAAAAAACGATTAAATGAAACTTGCCACACATAGACCAGAGCCTAAGAAAGGACGTATGCTTAACTTTAACCGACTGCGCTGTAAAGAAGTAATGTTTTACCAGTTTAACATCTCTACACGGACGGAGTCGCGGGCGGAAAGCTAGTAAAAAAATATGTGTATTTAATGTTCGATATAAATAAAAATGCGTCGATGGCCGAGTGGTTAAGGCCATTGCTTGCCATGCGAGAGGTCGCCAGTTCAAACCCCGCCAGGTACCAATGTGTTTTTCAAATTTGAAATTTTTATGTACCATCATTTTGACGCTTTAACGGTGAAGGAAAACCTGCACACCTAAGAAGAAATTCTAAGGTTGTGTAGTGGACCAACCCGCACTTGGTAAACGTGGTCGACTAAGACCTTATCGCTCTAGTTTAGTGTAGGCCTGATGTGGGCTGATGATGATGATGATAATGTTCGATATAAATAAATATGACAAAACATCAAAATAAAATAAAAAAAATAAAATAAAAAACGTTTATTGCTTCATAAATTGTACATACTGTCTTACATCATTGACCTGATTCTCAACTGTGATATACATAAACAAACTTAAATAGATTTAGTAACACATCCAGACACGGAACAAGCACCGATGTTCGTCACACAAAATATTTGTCCCGGATGGGAATCGAACCCACGACTCTTGCAACCGTATCTTGTGAACCTGGGTCACTAACCACTGTTCCACCGAGTCAGTCATATACTGTGCTATGCTCACTTCGATCTTTATAGTACTTGCGCCCGAAAACTGTGGACAGAAACATTTTCAGCGTGTCCGTCTTAATGCCCCGTGAAAACAAATAGCCCATGTCCTATTTTTGATGGGAACATTTTGTGACCACGTCACAGAAAAATATGCCTTATCCTCTGTGTTCCAGGAACTATGTTACGATAAATATAGATGCTTACAACCCAAGACCGTGGTTGATAAATTGACGTAAGACGAGAAAGACAAATTTTGTTTCGTGTTCCGGCATCGTTAACCAAGATTTGGAGTTTCAGGGTACGTTAAAGGGGTGATCAATATTGCATGTGATTTTCATTATATCATTTCATGTTTTATCTATTTATGTATGGGCGAGTGGTTAAGGTCGATCGGACGCCAATTCAAACCCTGCCACGTACAGTCAGCCAAGAAAGTGGTCTACCACTTTTGACAAAAGTTTCTGCGAGATGTAGCGATCGCTAAGGTTGACTTTTCACTTATTGCCAGGGAAAATGGACCTTGTTGTTTTATGACGTTCAAACGAATCTCAACCGTAGGGTGGTAGACCACATTTTTGGCTGACTGTACCACAGTGTGTTTCAAATTTAAAATTCATAAGTACGATCATTCGACGCTTTATTGGTGAAGGAGGAGTCGTGAGGAAACCTGCACTCCTCGACGAAATTCTTAGGTTGAGTAGTCATACATTGTAGCAACCGAAATACCTTTTAAGCACTTGTTTTACGGATATCCGAAATAACATTGGAATGCACATATATTGCCTTTCGCCGGGTCCACTACTTATTCATATTTTCCACTCATATGAGCTCATGACTGGCTTGGTGGAACAGTGGTTAGTGACCCTGGCTGGCAGTTCCAAGAATCGTGGGTTCGATTCCCACTCTAGACAAATATTTTTGTGATGATCATTGGTGTTTGTTCCGTGTCTGGGTGTAATTTTTTTTTTAATCTAGCAATTCACTCCATGTTTGTCGAACGGTAGCAAGAGATGGCCAGTTTGGTTGTTGGGCGTCGAGATCGTCGCGCCATCTCTTTTTTGGTCTTCCCCTTGGCCGACGACCGCTCGGCTGCCACTGGATGACCAATTTTGCCCATCTCTCGGAGTTCATTCGACAAACATGACCAGCCCAGCCCCACTTCAACTTCGCCGACTTTTCAGCAACATCAGTTACACCTGTTTTCGGCGTAGTTATGTATTTTAAATATATATGTATGTAGGTATATCAGTTTCTGACGCCCATAGTACAAGCTCTGCTTAGTTTGGGGTCTGATGATCGTGTGTGGAAATGTCCCAGATATTTAATTTATTTATTTTATATCTCGAATTTGCACGAAGCAAGAAGTGATCCATCAATGTCACTTAGACAGATTAAGTTGCAGGGTCCGGGAAAGTTGGTGTTGCAATCTTTGTACCCCATAGAGACTGCATTGCAGGTCATATGTTGACCAACGAGACTGAGTTCAAGAAACTGCATTTTATAATGCCTTGCAACAAGACTCGTGGGTTCAATTCTTACCCGAGACAAATATTTGTGTGATTAAGGAACTTTGATGTTTTTGCCGTGTCTGGGTGTGTTGTTTATTTATTTACTAGTCTTCTTCTTATCGTGTGGTTGATTAACAACCTGGTGTCAGAGTTTAAGCCGCCCGTAGGCCTTCACACACCGTTGAAAAATCTCTCAGGTGTGCTGGTTTCCTCACGATGTTTTCCTTCACCGTTAAAGCGTCGAATGATGGTACATATGAATTTCAAATTCTTGAATACGTATAGCTATTTAAAAAAACGCATCAAAATCCGTTGCCAGTTTAAAGATTTAAGCATACATAGGGATATAGGGACAGAGAAAGCGACTTAGTTTCATACTTAGTGACTAGCGACCTGCCTTTGCTTCGTTTCGGGTGAATTATGCATAAAAACTTCTTCTAGAATACCTCTATCTGTTACAAAATCCGCATCAAAAACGGTTGAGTAGTTTTAAAGATTTAAGCATAGGTACATATTGACGGACAAACAGCGGACCTGACTTTGTTTAATACTTTGAAATAAAAGTATATTTATACCTCTAATATTCGTGATGCCCTCATATTATATGGCAACACCCAACCAACTAATCTCTGCTTGATTGGTTGACTTTTTAAGCTATTGCATAGCTTTTATCGCGGGCTTTGAGCGCGGCGACCGAACCAAGAAATTCCGTAACGAAAAAAACCTCACAATCGTCTAACGTCGTTTCAGTTCGGTAGACTTCGGCACGGTGTTTGTGTGCGTGCGGTTAGACGTATTGTACGACTCTACGAAACTCGCACGAATCGAGACGAGGTGCTCCGAAATCGGACGATGCTATGCAATAGCTATACCGCGGCAGTCTCCGAGTGCCACACGTCTTTTTTTTAGCCTGACCGGTAATACCAAAGCACTGACGGCTTAGTTTATCACTCGTTCGGTAGTTTGAATAAAGACCAACCAACGTTTTTTTTTTATTTATAAAAAGCCAAGCGTGAAAGCATCGATGGCCAAGTGGTTAAGGTCGTTGCTTGCCATGCGAGAGGTCGCCAGTTCAAACCCCGCCACGTACCACTGTGTTTTAAATTTGAAATTCACATGTACTATTACTCGAAGCTTTAAGGGTGAAGGAAAACGTCGGGAGGAAACCTGCACACCTACGAAGAAATTCTTAGGTTGTGAAGTCAACCAACTCGCACTTGGCCAGCGTGGTTGACTAAGGCCTTACCGCCCTAGTTTAGGGTAGGCCCGTGCCCCAGCAATGGGGATGTATATGGGCTGATGATGAAGTGTGAGTCGGACGTGCGTATTAAGGGCCAATTGTGTTAAAAAATCACGTTTGTTGTATGAGAGCACCCTTGAATATATTTGTTGTATAGCAGTAACAGAAATATACCATCTGAAAAAAATTCAACTGTCTAGCTATCACCGTCCTTAACATGCAAGGTGACAGACGGACGGACGGTCAATTAAGTATTTCTGTGGAAATATACATTTCAAAGTCAGGGGATACCAGTCCAACAGTCTGTCCGGTGGTTGGTGAACGGTATACGGGTAAGCGACCCCGGCTCCTCGAGCTACTATCGACTCAGTCCAAATCATCCGAGGCGATAGTATCCTTCCTCCCATTTTCCTTCCCCCGTCATATATCCTTGCTACTCGTGGGAACGCAATGACCTTGTTAAAACAATGCACAAGGCAGAATGGCGGCGACGTGGTCCACAACCCGTCACGTCACGTTTCCCACAGTGGTGAAAAGTGGATCGCTGGAAGTGATCTCTGCCTACCCCTTTGGGAAAAAGGCGTGATTATATGTATGTATGTATGTTATATACATTTTGTGCAATACTTACCGATGAAAGTTTAATTCACTGTGTCATAAAGTGCTTTTCTTTTGAGTGAGAATTATTAATATTCTCGCGACTATTTCGTTCCTCTTGATAAGGGCTCGGGCTTAGCCTGCCGCAGAAACTATTACAGCAAAAGTTAAATCAGTTTTGTTGTTCCTTGGAACCTGTTTCATCCGGGCTCATCCGTTCGGGGCACGGGTCCCCTGTGCATATGATTTTGTGCGTAACTCACAAATACTCGATAAATTATGGTATGCAATTATAATCTGAAATAAAACTAATTTTACAAATTAAACTCGCGTGTATTGTTATTGTAAATAAATTATCTAGAGACCCGACGTTACGAGCTCTTTACAGCGTTCAAGGTCACGGGCAAGACAAGTCTTGTACGACGAGCCTACACTTTATATAATCGTTCGCTGTCGACGGCCGAGTTATAAGACCGTCGCTTTCCACGCGTAAGTAAGTTCAAACCCCGAAACATACCCATGTTTTTTATATGTTTTAGTTTATTCGGTGAAGGAAAACATCGCGAGGTGTCTTGCACACCTACAAATAAATTCACGGCAGTCTACGCGGCAGTCTCGCGTCACCGTGTTTTAGACAAAAGACTCCCAGGGTGACCTCAAACTGTCAAGGTTACACACAGTAGAAAACGGAATATACCCGGCATGTTTACATGTACAATAACATATGGAATCATCATCATTCTCCTGCCCTTGTCCCACGTAAGTAAGGTCGGCGCAACATGTATATTTCTTCCACTCGGGCCTTTCGTCAGCTCTGTGTCTACTCCTTTCACTCCCATATCATCTCTCACGCAATCCATCCATGTCTTTTTCGGTCTTTCTCTACTATTACGTCCATTGACATTCATACTCATCACTCTTTTAGTCACATGGCTTTCTTTCCTCGTCATAACATGCCCGTACTAAGCATGGTAAATATTCTAGGCATATTCAGATTTCTAACCCAATAAATGCCTAAATATGAAGTTGTGCCATTGTTAGTAACAAGTTGAACTGTTGAACATTAATAAAGCTCCTATCCCGAAGACGGGTCTGTGTAGGTCGCCGCCCTATCTCCAACTTACATTTCGCACTTACAGACATAAAGAGGTTCGAGAGGGCCGAAGGGACCTCATAACAAGTGCCTTGTGAGGGCTCAATAAATCCGGTGAACCCGGATTTCAACCCTCAATGTTACCCTATAGTAATTTTTCTCACATATCTCAATGAAAAACGGCTGGATGCACTATCGAGTATCTGACAGTTGGCGTCTATAGTTATATTGTTTTTAATAATAATAACATACCACACCCATGTGTTTTCAAAATTGAAATTCGTATGTACGATTATTCGACGTTTTAACTGTGAACCTATGAAGAAATTCGTTCGAAGTGAAGGTTGTGTAGAGGACATACCCACACTTGGCCAGCGTGGTTGAATAAGGCCTTATTGCCCTAGATTAGGTTATAAGGTAATTTCTTTAGGTTATCGTACGACGTAAACATTCTTAATACTAGTGTCAAACACTCGCTGCCCGTTTCTGTTTTTACGATTAGGTAGTTCTTAATTCAAATGGAGGATTGCGGTCCACATCACATAATATGTATATATAAAGCTATTATTGACTGATTAATTAAAGCGATTATTGAACGTATATAAAGCTATTATTGACCACACTAATCACAGAAACCGCAGTTCCGATTTAAAAAGTCAGTTCAGTTTTAGATACTCCACTTATCGAGGAAGTCTATTAGGCTATATAATATTTTATTAAAAATATGTGATCTACTAAAACTCCAACAATGTAATTCAATGTGTTAAAACATCCCTCAATGCAGACGTATGTGTAAAATGCACCAAAATTCAGTATTTTAAGCTATTTTGTACTTGATCACGTGAGTTTCGGTTTCGGTTTCGGCCGAAACTGAAGCCACGGCCGAACATTCGGTTTCGGTTTTGGTTTTGGCCGGAATACCAGATTCGGTCGGACACTAATTTTTTTGATTAAAAAATTTACATGCAGGAAATTTATCGACATAAAACAATAACTAGGTATTATTATATTAGAATTTTGGTCTGTTTGCCAGTGCGTTTGTGCACGCTAATCTCAGAAACGACTTATCCGATCTAAGTGTGGTTTTCGGTAATAGATAGTGGTATCAAAGTATGCGAAGAAAAATATGTTTATCTAAATTTCTTTCAAACAGTATTTTTTACATTAGCATTTACTTCTAACTGTAAATAAGAAAAAAATGCCAATTTGCCCTTTCCCTTAACATAAAATTCTAGCATCGCTATTGAAAACTGACCATTTTCGGCATCAAATTTCGTACGCGAATTTCACCGAAAATATTTTCATGAAAAATGAACAACACTGCAACACTAACGAAAGTTGGTTAACTTAAACTAGCTCATACGAAGTTTGAAATGCCGTTTAAAAGTTGAAAGCTAATTTCTGACCCATTTTTGTGCTTAAAGCTCAAAAATTAGAACGTTAGAAATTGTGCACCGACGTTCTTCTAGTCGTAGATTACTTGAAAATTATGTTTAAAGTTAGATAACCAATTATGCTTTCGGGAGATAAAATTGATATTGTCCCAAAAAATATAAATTTTAAAAAAATCACCTGCCTTTGGTGACCACATTTTCAATTTTAAAATTAACATTATAACAAAAAAATTTGTTGTTTTAATGTTGAAATTTAAAACTTAAAAAAATTCGCATTCATGACCCCGCCTGAACGGAGACTTGAATCGAAACCGATCTTCCGATATCGCGTCAGCTGCTCTAACCAACTGAGCTATCCTGGTGTTGAGTCACTAATACGAATTTTTCCATCACATTTACCCGTTAGCCATAGGTGGCTCCACCACCGGTAGTGATCAAACACTTATAAAAGTATTCACTTTTATTATTCTGTACCAGTGTTTTTCTTGTTGGTTGTCCTAATAATAAATAATAATAATAATAATAAAAGTTTGGAGTGGCGAACACCCAACTTTAAAAATCTTTGTCGTCATAATTAAAAAAAAATTGACAAACCTTCAGATATGGTCTTAACTAAATATTAGTCTTATTACTACATACTTACTTACTTATAGTTCTAACTAACGTAATCCCCCCTAAACGTGAGATCTCATGCAAAATCAAACACCGTCGTCCCTACTCTCGATAGCGTTTATGTCTTATTGATTTATATCCTCTAGGTATGGTGTCTTATCATAATATATGTAGTGCGACAAGGTCATTTTGGCGTGCGTGAAAATTCGGAACTACCACGCCGCGACCTTTTAAGCGTCATTTTTGACAGTCAGTACTCCTCTGGGAGGAAGGGGTGATTCGATGTATATATGTACTTGGCTATTGTCATTGTGTACTGTGTATTGTTCACCAAGTAAACGGTACGGAACCAATCATGCGCGAGACCGTCCCGCGCCCGGCCGGTTTTTCCAATAAATCAACGTGGAAGTAATACTGACGTAACATGCCAATAATACCTTGACTACAATATCCAGACTCGAGGCAAATGTCAGGCATACATAAATCATGGGCCAAAGGAAGACTGCTCTTCGTAAGGAAAAACTGCATGTTTTTAGTGAATTGTGTCCCGGCGGAATAATTGAACAATGTTTTTGCGCTATTGGTCCTCGGCCTTGCGGATTTATTGCGGTACTGCTATTCAATGGAGGGTTGTATGAATAGGTCATTATATTTGAATGTTCGGTGGGATTGGGAAGTTTGTCTTTGTGTAACTACTTACAATAGATACCCAAACCGGTGAGTAGAAGGAGGATTATTGAAACTACGATTAGAAAATTCCATTAGAGTCAAAGAATTTACTATGATACATTTACAACTAGATAATAGAAAATGAAGAGTCTACCAAAAACCGAACAAGTACAAGTTGGATTCGGGCGAGGGGTCCCGTACAAATGTTGTGTAACCTTTTTCATATGAAACCGATTGAAATGAAAAAAAACACTTATTTTTAAAAATTGACTGCCTAGATCGCTGAAGCCGTGATATTAACGTGCAACAGAAAAACTGACAAACAGACAAAAATCTTTGTATCGGGTTACTATTGCATTGATATAGGATCCTTTTTTATTTTTACTACATGTATAGAAAGTAAATTTAAAATTTATAAGTGCTAAAGCTTATACTAGATATTTTGATATTTAACTGCCTCACCGCGGCCCGAGGACTCGAACACCCGTCCTTCAGGTAATCGCGCTCAGACGTGCATTACCATCACACCAGACCAGCAGCTATGTACTGAAGCTGCCGAATTTTACCTGCATATCCATATAATGAGTAATCAACAACCATAGTCCACTGCTGGATTTAGGCCTCCCCAAATGTTCGCCACTGAACATGGATGGGATTTTCGGGTACGCGCATCTAACTTCCACCAGCCGATTTGCCGTCCTATGCAGATTGTCACTCCACCTGGCCTTTGGGCGTCCCATACTACTTTTTCGAGAATGCGGTGTCCACTCCATAGCTCGTTTACCTCAGCAGTTGTCGGTTCTACGGCTGATATGGCCATTGCCAACTCACTACCACTGTATGTGGTATTGAGTTGGTATTTACAGCCTTATCCAAATTGAAACTAAATAAAACAGCCAAATGCAGAATTGGACTTTTGATTGGCGCTCTGGTCGTCGGACGCTTGGACCTCTCATGGCGTCCATATAAATGAGGAGTTGCTTCATGAAAACCAAATGAATCCGACTCACGTTATTGTATCATCTAGATATAAAAAATCTGGAATAGAAAGTTCGCACTTGAGAAATAATGGCTTGGAGTAGCTTCGTCATCATCATTGGATTTGAGGGGGAGCGGATGGCTTTAATCCCTAATCGCATAGCTCTCACCACAAGTGTTCATATATCATCCAGACGCGTGATAAACTTCGATGTCCAGCACAAAAAACTTTGTCATATATAATAGGATGTATAATTACCGTTAACTACTTGCTACTTTAAGTCAGGGCATACAAGTCACAACTATCTGTCCGGTGGTTGGTGAACGGTATACGGGTAAGCGACCCCGGATCCTCGAGCTACTATCGACTCAGTCCAAATCATCCGAGGCGATAGTATCCTTCCTCCCCTTTTCCTTCCCCCGTCATAATATTCTTGCTACTCGTGGGAACGCAATGACCTTGTTAAAACAATGCACAAGGCAGAATGGCGGCGACATGGTCCACAATCTGTCACGTCACGTTTCCCACAGAGGTGAAAAGTGGATAGCTGGAAGTGATCTCTGCCTACGAGGGGAAAAAGGCGTGATTTAATATATGTAACTACTTGCAAAGAGAGAAATGATGAGACGACATGCTAAAGAATTTCATGAAATCCTCGCAGAATAAATTATTTAATTTCATTTCTAGTAAAACGGGAGCTTCGTGCCATTTTGTGGACACGACCATATTGCATGTAATTTTGAGACGAATGCACATTTGCATACAAATAAGAGAAGCACAGCGGTGGACACTCGAAGTAGGTAATTAATGGCTCAGTTGCAGAATTTAGCTGTCTGCTTTATTGAAGCTTTGAAGCTAAAGTTAGACTGATGCCTCGTGTTGATAAAACGTGTGTAGGTATTCTAATACTGACTAATGAGAGTCACTAAATATAAAGCGCCAGACCGATTTCAGCCATGGCGGCCGAACTCAATTGAGATTAGCCAAGTGCGCAGGACATATTATAGTGCACAAGTGTGTGCGCTACCACAAGTGCACTCTCTATTGCCTTACCTTCATAATTCGGTGAGACTGCAATCCGACGTGACCGATGAGAGATCAGGACTATCGGCTTAACGTGCTTTCCGAGGCACGGACGTTTAACCGCCGTTTTCCTAACTCCGGGTTGAGTAATTTCATAACAGAAAAACTCAGACATATTTTGACCCCGACTTCCCCGACTTTCCGACCCTGGAATCGAACCAAGAACCTTTCGGTTCTAACGTAGCACCTGCTACCAATAGACCAACGACAACAAGTTGGAGGTTGCAGGCCCGTGACTCGGAAAGCACATTAACCGGTGGTCCTGCGCCCGATCTCTCATCGGTAATGTCGGATTGCTGTCTCACCGAACTATAAGAGTAAGGGAACAGAGAGTGCACATAAAGTGATGTCATCCGTAATTTCTAAGCACTCTATATCTTCATAATTCCTTGTTAAACATAATAAAAATACGTGTTCTTTAAATTAATACAACTAACGGAATTTTTTTAGGTATCTGGCATATTCAATTTTTTTATGTCAAAAATAAAAAATAAAAGTAAATAAATATTCGTACCAATAATAATAACCAGGAAAAACATCGTGTGGAAACCTGCACACCTATGAAGAAATTCTATGGTTGTATAGTCGCCCAACCTGCACTTGGCCACTTGGTCATCCTAGTTTAGGGTAGGCCCGTACCCCAGCAGTGGGGACGTATATGGGCTGATGTTGTTGATGTAAATATTCGTGACATTTCAGCACACGTTGGACCCAAAACTAAGCAAAGGTGTCAGAAACTGATTACATATATGCACCCAGACACGGAACCGACACAGTTGTTCATTATCTATTTATTTATTTATTACATTACCTTTCGTCCACGCTGTGGGTAATCAAACCCACTTTTGGAAAAGGTGCGTGTACTTTTGGTGCCAGACACTGATATATCTACATATATATTTTTAAATAAATAATCACTCCCAGACACGGAACAAACACCGATGTTTATCACACAAATATTTGTCCCGAGTGGAAATCGAACCCAGGACTCTTAAAACCGCTAGCCAAGGTCACTAAACACTGTTCCACCGAGCCAGTCAAAATGACTACGATGCCACCATCGTATATCGACACGTGGCCTTAGCCTTGCGGGGAGCGAACTCTCATCTATACTAATATTATAAAGCTGAAGAGTTTGTTTGTTTGTTTGTTTGAACGCGCAAATCTCAGGAACTACTGGTTCGATTTGAAAAAATCTTAATGCGTTGTATAGACCATTTATCGAGGAAGGCTTTAAGCTATATAACATTACGCTGCGACCAATAGGAGCAAAGATACAATGGAAAATGTGTAAAATACGGGGAAAACGCGAACGAAGTCGCTGGCACAGCTAGTCCCTAAATAAGAAAGAGGTTCTCAATTCATCTGTATGTTTTTTATTTGACTACTAGTGACCCGCCCTCGCTTCGCTTCGGGTAAATTTTACATAAAAACCTTCCTTAAGATCACTCTATCTATTAAAAACCGCATCAAAATCCGTTGCGTAGTTTTAAAGATCTAAGCATACATACGGACATACAGCGAAAGCGACTTTGTTTTATACTATGTATTGATATACAAGACATGGTTGCTGTTACCACCATACAGTTGCGTAACACCCGTCAAGTGACTCTAGCCTCTCTCGGTCAGGTCGCGTTCCGGGATCAGCACTGTACAAACCGGAGCCAGGGGGGACCATTGTTGCGGCAAGCGCCGGACCAGTGGAGTCTAAGCGGCGGTATTGTGCGGGCGGAGCGTGCGAAGACCCGTAGAAACGGGAGCCCTTCCGACCGGCGGACTAGCCATTCTAGCCAACTCCGACCCGCACAGCTCAATACCAATGCGAGACTCAACGCCTTGTCTCGGTTGCCGCAGCAGTGGTCTCCTCTTTAAGCGGGCTTTCAGGGTGAGTGCGACAGGCTCAATATGGTCTATTGTGCCTGTCGACCTCATATTTGGATCTCACTACCGGTTACTATCAGGTGGAGTGAGGTCGTCTTGTTAGCTTAATATATAAAAAAAAGACGTGTGGCACTCGGGGACTGCCGCGGTATAGCTATTGCATAGCATCGTCCGATTTCGGAGCAGCTCGTCTCGATTCGTGCGAGTTTCGTAGTGTCGTACAATACGTCTAACCGCACGCACACAAACACCGTGCCGATGTCTACCGAACTGAAACGACGTTAGACGATTGTGAGGATTTTTTTCGTTACGGAATTTCTTGGTTCGGTCGCCGCGCTCAAAGCCCGCGATAAACGCTATGCAATAGCTTAAAAAACATGGTTGAAAGACAATTTTCACCAAATTATTGTGCATCGGCACTGATAACTACGACGCGTCTTAGCAATCAAAAAAATTGTTAAAATTAATGAATGAAATTTATTCGGAGTTAAAGTAACATTATAGAGAAAATTCATTTGGTACATATCCCGTATTTTTTATTGTTTCTCCATAATAATATTCCATACAATTTTTATTATAAGTGTTTTATTGCCACTTACTATTTTTTTTCCTAACTGATTTACGATGATGGCTTGGAGTAGCCTCGTCATCATCACCGGGCTTGCGGGGGAGCGGAAGGCCCTCACCCCTAAGCCTTACCAGTGTTCCGACGACCCAGTCACTTTACATACATGCATTTTTTCGATTCCCCGCGAACTTTGTTCATTTCTGCGAAGCTCCTCTGATCCTCTATATATCATTTGAATCTAGTTTTATTTTGAGCCCTGGCCTTAAGGTACTATTCTCAAAGTAACCGATAAATGAATAGTTCTCATTTCTTATTATAATATGCTTTCCTAAACGTTTATACTTAATCGTTGAAAAAGCGTTGGACGGACGTCATTGTTGTCCTCCGAAGTAAATGTAGCACTTGTGTTATAAAGATATTAGAAACAACAGCACTAAAGCAATGATTTTTTAATGTTTTATCTATTTACCTGTTAAAGTATTTTTTTCCTCTGTTTTCTTTAATTGATTTGTAATTAAATTATTAAATTAAAGTTATCACGTATTCATTTTTTTAAATTAATTGTTCTCATGACTATAAAAATAGTATTATATTAGAAAAATAATGGTTAATAGTTAATGGTTAATGCTTCCTCCGTGAAACAAAGATACACACTTTATTTCACGGAGGAAGCATTAACCCAGTTAAGACCTGCTAAGATATAATATTATTAAATCTAGCATAAGCATCAGTCTCAAAAATACGTTTTGAACGACGCCTGTTGTATCTTTTTTATTGTATTGTTTTTCCTTGTGTTGAATGAACAAAATAAACTTCATTCATTCATTTAAATGTTGTGGTTAGACACTATTAAAAAAAAACTGGACGATTTTAAAGATAGCCACGCTACGGCAAGAATTAATTCAATACGGTCTTGAGTTCATAAGATAGTAGAGCCACAGAGTGTGAATAATATGCAAAATTTCAGCTATATGAAGCGAATTATCATATTTGGTTCCCAACACAGATGTGAATTATAATAATAGTTATCAAACTCTCCATCCCGGGTGGCGATTAAAGCCACAATAATAATACTATGTTGTATAATAAAAAAACAAATACTACACAAGATCGCATACATTGATCTGTAGGGCTACCATGAGTTTAAAACTTACGCACTCGATATCGCCTACGTAAATATGTCTATGAAAAACTTGTACAGCGCTGCTGGTGGTTACGCGAAGAATTAAAATCGGCCGTATGAAAAAAACAACTCGATAGGTTTTTAACGTACGTAAGTTTTCGATAGCCAGCTCATAGTAGGCCCTCTGATCCCGTGGTAAGTAGCTTGTGTAACTGATATCGGAACAGTGGACGGACATACAAATATACTTACTTAAACATATTTAACTAGCGACCCGCCCTCGCTTCACTTCGGGTATATCTCTATCTCTTTATAATATACTTCGCCTCCGTAAAAGAAACCAATTTTTTTTTAAACTAAATATAGCCTATGGACACTCAGGGATAGTGTAGCTTTCAACGGTGAAAAAAAAATTATGAATCGGTCCTTTGTCTTAAAATAAAACCCTAAAGATAATGAGAACTTGAACAGATTTAGTGGCGGGTCTGGGATGTATAATATATAGCCACGCGACCTCTCAAATTGTAACAAAAGAGGATAAACCTATACTAATTTAATACAAATTTCTTTGACTAATCAGTCTAAAAAAGTCATGCCAAATGCACCATACCAAAGCACTGAAGGCTTAGTTTATCACTTGTTCGGTAGTTTGAATAAAACCAACCAATATTTTATTTTTTTAACCGACTTCAAAAAAGAAATAGGTTCTGTCTCTATTTTTCTTTATGTTTGTTACCTCAGAACTTCCGCCTGGCTGAACCGATTTGGATGTTTTTTGTTTCATTTGAAAGCTGGTGCTTCCCATTTGGTCCCGTAGCATTTTGGTCCAGTTTTGACGCAGGCATTCATGAATGATGAAAGGTCAACTCCTTAATAGTTACGAGTAAAAGGATAATTCTTTCAAAACTGTATGCATATTAAGACTACTAGTTATAATATCAAATGTAACGTTAAAAAGTATAAAAATAATTTAATAATAAAATAATAACCGCTTTCAAAAACCCAACACACTAAAGATTACAAAATAATATAATACGAACATTTAAAATTATCTGGGTATGAATTTGATATGTTTTTGAAGGCGGTGCCAAACATTATTTATTCGTTTTAAATTATTTTGTAATTTTTAGTGTGTCGGGTTTTTGAAGGCGGTTTTTATTTTTATGTTGAATTACTTAGCGCAGTCACAACGGCTTACAGTTTGCTTCCAGTTTGCCATACTAAACGCAGTTCGCAAACTGAACAAACATACATGATGAGTCAGAAGGTGTAATGTCACAACGTTTCACCTTTTGACTCATCATGTATGCTCCTGTAGCGCTCGCAATCATGTCAATTTGGTTTTAATAATTAAGGAAAGCTCGAATGTGGCTTGCGAATTAAAATTTTGTTTTCAAAGAGTACGCAGTACAGCTGGCCAGCTTTGTATGTGTAGGAGGGCTTCGGCCAAGTATCCGGTACTTGGCGCTTGGCGTCCAGGTCTTCAAGGCGTACAGTACGTATCGGTTCGATTGAAACAGATAATAACTCCACTCCACATCATTCTTATCTTATCTTATCTTGTAGTGCGGACCGGCTAACCTGTTCACGTCGACCCTCAGGGATCTTTTGTGTTAGAGTTGTTGTGTAAGATCAAATGCATCAATGCAATAATGTCTTTAGGTCTTCCGGTTTCGTATAAGCCGTTCCCAGAAGTCTGAGCCTCTGGTTGGCCAGTGAGTGACATTCACGTAAGAGATGTTTAATGTCTTCCATTTCTTCCTTACGGGCTCTACAATAGCTATTTGATGACAATCTCATCTTCATCTGAGTAGTCGACTTTGAAGTCTGCTTCCACCCATCATGGTTTCATTCCACATCATTAGCCGCAGCAATTTCTAATTCCATTCCCGTAACGTTCCGCGTTCCCGTCGCGTCCCAAGTGTCCAGTGTTCCCAACAAATTCTAGAACACATCCGCTAAACTCATTAGCCGGTACATGCCGGAGGTCGAACCCGGGAGACCCGCGGCTGGGAAGGTTTATAGTTACAAGCACTTTGTGGAGTCGGATCACAATATTAGCCATCTTTAACAATAAACGGTGAACGTATTCCTCTGTCTGTATCCAATCTAGTCTTAAACCGCTTGAAGAAAAAATCAGCTAAGATATTCATCCAAGTTACCTGGACTTTAAAATTTTCATTGATCATCCTATTCTACTTGTATGTATGTGTATGTGAATATTCACATAAAATAAAAAAAAACAGATATATTAAATCAACCCGACTGTACACAAACGAGGAATATTTAATGCAATAGACGAGTTTGCGGGGACGGGGGAGGAAATAACATGATATCATCATCAGCTCATATACCTACGCTGGGGTATGGGCCTAAAGTAAACTAGGGCGGCAATGCCTTAGTCAACCACGCTGGCCGAGTGTGGGTTAGTTGACAACCTAAGAATTACTTCGTAGTTGTTCAGGTTTCTTCACGATGTTTTCAAAGTTAAAGCGTCGAATAATCGTACATATGAATTTCAAATTTGAAAAATCCAGTGGTACCTGGCGGGGTTTGAACTGGCGACCTCTCGACTGGTAAGCAACGACCTTAACCACTCCCTATTATTGTTTAACTTATGCTGCCTTCTTCTTTTTTATAATCCTCAACGTAGATAACTTAAACATATTTTTTTAAATTTAACATTGACTGGTTCGGTGGAACAGGTTAGTGATCCTGTCTGGCGGTTCCAAGAGTCGTGGATTCGATTCCTACTCGGGACAAATATTTGTGTTATTAATATTACTAGGAATTTGTGTCATGTCTGGATGTGTTAATTATATATATGTATATGAAATATTTATTTATATTTTATTAAATCTGTACTCACCTTTATAAGTTTCTCCTAAAACTTTATTTCAATCTACTAATAAAAAAAAAATTATCTTATTATCAACTAATTACATTTTTAACCGACTTCAAAAAAAGAAGGAAGTTCTCAATTCGTCTGTATGTATAATATATATATATTTTTTTTATGTATGTTCACCGATATTTTAGTCAATTATAGACGGATTTCAAAAATTTTTTTTTGGTTAGATAGGGTTTACTTCAGAGGTGGTCCCATTTTCACCAGTCCCGGATCTGATGATGGGATCCAGGAGAAATCGAGGGCAACCTTCAAATTTTATAGGGACATGTACCGCGTTTTGCATATTATCTGAAGTCATATTGGCATTTGCTTCTGGCTATCATAATCTTATGATGCTGAGCTGATGATGGAAGGTCAACTCCTTAATAGTTATGAGTAAAAGAATAATTATTTCAATACTGTATACATATTAAGACTACTAGTTATAATATCAGTAGCATTACAGGTGAGCTAAACTATTAGGTTGACCAGTCTAGGATCTGATGATGGGATCCAGGAGAAATCGAGGGCAACCCTCAAATTTTATAGGCACATGTACCGCGTTTTACATATTTTCTGAAGGTATATTGGCATTTGCTTCTGGCAATCATAATCTTATGATGCTGAGCTGATGATGGAAGGTCAACTCCTTAATAGTTGGGAGTAAAGGGATAATTCTTTCAAATCTGTGTACATATTGATACTACTAGTTATAATATCAGTAGAATTATAGGTGAGCTGAGTTCAGCTATTAGTTAATAGGATGTGAAAAAATGTAACACTAAAAAGGATGAAAAAAATTGTAAACAAAAAAACCACCGCCTTCAAAAACACGGCTCACTAAAAATTACAAAATAATATAATACGAACATTAATCTGGGTATGAATTTGATATGTTGTTGAAGGCGGTACCAATTAAATTTTTGAGGAAAACTGCAATTTATATTTCATAAACGGCACCGCCTTTCAACAACATATCAAATTCATACCCAGATGAATGTTCGTATTATTCGCTATGTGCGCGATGATAGCGCCCCTAGTGGCGACAACTATTCAGGACTTGAGATCTGTCATATCATAGCAACTAGATGTTTTGATATGTCATATCATAGCAACTAGATGTTTTGATAAAGATTTTCGACTAGTTTTTCAACACAAAATAAATAAAAATTGTATAAAGTGAGTGTGTATATAATACCAAGTGATTTTCTTACTTCACAAAAATATGAATATTATTATAAGTATTGAATTTGCATCGTTTACGTTACGTACGTAACGTTTTTACTTACAAATACAAGGGAATTTATGAAATTAAAGCAATTTGACACATGAAAGCTCAGAATTATATCACATTTCTGTCACATCGTGCGCTTAGATCGATTTGCCGTCTCCCACCACCCACTCCGCACATAGCGAATATTATTTTGTAATTTTTAGTGAGCCGGGTTTTTGAAGGCGGTTTTTTTTTGTTTACAATTTTTTCGATTATTTATCTTTATTATTCTATAAAGACATTTTTATTTATTCATATGGTTATACAAATGCCATTGTTATTAAATGTCACACAAAATATAATTTTGACTAAAATATTTTACCAACACATAAAAATCTTAAAAATAAAAACTTTAAAACTAAGAAAGAAAAAATATTTATATTTATTTATTTATACACATTTTTGTCCGCAAAATTTAGAATGTTAAATATATTATAAATATATTATATTATGAAATATATTAGAGTTAGTATATGTATTGTAGAGCCTTTAAACTATATTAGGGTAATTTTATCATTATCGTTGATAAGAGAACTTCTTTCCCGTACATTTCGATTTTTACAATTAGGTTTGTATTGTGGCCACGTCTTATCATAACTGGAGCTAGAATTTAAATAGCCTATCCTGTGTCCCAGAAGTCTTTGTGTTTTTATACCAAATTTCATCAAATTCGGATAATTGGTTTAAGAGTTATAGAGGAACATGTATACATACATACACACATACAGAAAAAAAATCTGAAAATCGTGAAATTAGTATCAGTATCATATATTGAGCCTATAAACACAATATCTCTGAAAACAAACTAACTTACTCCATGACCGACCCTTACAGATTTATTATTAGTATAGATTCTACAAATTCCTATTATTGGGTCGAATGTTGATATTTTTGTCCGCTTTTTGGGGGATTAAATGTGAAATTTTATGCCCTATTTATTGAAAGTCGATTGGACACTATTTTATACACAAATAGTGGTCCCGGCGAATTTCATACCGTCAATACTGATTATTTTGCTATATTTTCTCATTGAAACCTTCCCTGGACTACGACGAACATTTTAAAACCAAAATTTCCTAAATCGATCCGGGCGTTCTCGAGTTTTAGTCAGACTAACGAACAACAATTCATTTTTTTTATAAGAAGATTAATAATTAGAGAGCAGTAAAACTACCAAATCTGCATTGTGAATCAAACCAATTACCTTATAAAAGCTTCCGCTTTGTTACTATTACCAATCCGATTCATAAGCACTACTAGTGGCCCGCAATCTCTTCGTTTCTGGTATTTTATACATACAATCCTTCCACTGGAATCCCTCTATCTAATAAAAAAAATCCATCCAAATTCGTTGCGTAGTTTTAAAGTATTCAACATACATATATACAGACAGGCGACTTTGTTTTATACTATACTAGCTTAGCTTATTCAATAAAAGATGGGTAATAAATATTACAAATCAAAATACATTTCTTCTTAGTTACATTTATTAAATTTGCTTTGACGGAGTAATTGAAAAATGAACTGTTATCATCATAATACAATAATTAAGTCTTATAAGAAAAAAACAATGCGCTGTGTGTTTACCACACACACCGCATTGTTTTTTTTCTTCACGAAGTTAATTATAATTATTATAAAAAGTTATTGTATTATTATATTTGTCACAAAGTAAACTAGTCACATTGATAATCTCGATGCATTTAATGTAAATTTACCGTTTACTTATTAACGATAGTGACAGTGATATATTGTACAAAAAAACCTTCTCCTAAATACCTCTATCTATTAAAAAACGCATCAAAATCTGTTGTGTACTTTTAAAGATTTAATATACATAGATACAGACAGTCGCGGGAAGAGACTTTGCTTTCTACAAAGTAGTGATTTAAACAATCGCCCAATATATATTACATTGTTATTCTACTTATCAATGCAATTGCCTACATTAAGTTAACAGTTATTTATAGACATGCTATCGCGCTCTGTCCTTGATGAATCACTAACACACTATAAACATTGACCGCTCGCATCTCGAGCTCAACACTCGTCTAAACTGGTTTCAAATAACCTCTCTGTTCTGTCTGTTAATTTTATCCTTTTTAACGATCTGTTGTCGTTACAACTCAAAGTGATGTGTTGAAAGTTATGTCCAAATGTAATGGTGAGTTAATAGTGATTTAAAATTGGTAGATTTTATTGTTACATTGTTAATAAGTACCTCAATTTGTGGCGAGTATTGCGGCGGCAGATCGCTTAATGCACTTTAGGAACTGGTTATTAGGCAACGTTGCATGACGACATAATGGTTTAAAAATAGAATAGTAATAAGATGCTTGAGCTACGGCAAATATGTAAAAAGAAATATCGCTTGGTTATACTATACAATGTTTGTAAACAAAACAATACATCCAAACAAGTGTTGAAGTTAACCTCAAAGCACTCTTGTCACTGTCAAATACGCCTTTTAATTGTCAGAGACTCGCCTTCGCTTCGTCAGTATTGCTAGTTAAGGCGCACCAACGGAAATGGGTGAATCGATACTTTTATTTATCGATATAAAAAATTATAAAAGAATTATTGAGATTAATTGTACTTATTTAATTTTGTTTATTTCAAGCTTTGCAAAAAAAATATTTACATTTTTGATTAATAAATTAGTTATTTAGTTAATTAATCATTTAAATTATTTTTATAATAATAATAAGAAATAATTATTTAAACTATTTCTCCGTGAAAAATTTAATTAAAAATAATTTTACTTAGTATGTAGGTGTATGTTTATTTTTTTATTGTTCTTTTTTAATATTTTTTTCTTATCGTTTTATCGATAAATTGTTGTCTACTATATAGTGTGACCCTAAACGGAAATGTGTGAAACATTTATTGTGACGTAACTATAACTACGTTAAGATAATAATTATGCTGTCGCGATATTGTTTTTGTAGATAGGTATTGATATTTATTTATGTTGTAAAACAAAGGTAATAGTATCCGCAGCATATTGACGAGACATGTTTTAGACTGCACTCTTTTATAACCTGGGTTACGTTACCTAAGTTAAGGACCCCTTCCCTTTTAATATTTATAGTAAAATAATATCCTCTCCTTTACAACACACATAAAGTAAAAATTATCAAATCCTTAAAAGGGGCTGGGTAGCTTTTTACGGACCATAGCTACGCCGCTATAGTACGGCCGCTCTAAAAAATTACACTATTTTTTTGGAGCGGCCATCGATCTTTTTGTTACTTTTTTGTAGCACTACAAATAAAAAAATAGCCTACTACAAAATGTTTTACTAAATTTGTGTTTAATACATTATTTTGCCCTAAGTACTATTGAGTAGTATAGTATAAGTATAGTAGATTTTATGTCCCTTTAAAAACTCAAGGGATAACCCAGTGGTTATCCCTGTAACTTCCAGTGGAGTTCAATATAAACGCTTATTTTAATAATAATAATTAATGAATATTATACAACATCACATACATTGATTTGACCCCATGGTAAGTTTCTTAAGCACGTGTGTTACGGATATCAGAATCTGTGGATACAGAAATATACTTGAATATATTTAATAGAATAAAATAGAATAGAATAGAATATCTTTATTTATTTATTTACTAGAAAACACACCCAGACACGAAACATACACCGATGTTCGTCAAAAAAATATTTGTCCCGGTTGGGAATCGAACCCACGACTCTTGATCACTAACCACTATTCCGCCGAGCCAGTCATCGTCAGTAGTATCAAATCTCATGCATTTTTACAATGAAACTAAAAAGTGTAATATCTCAGCCCCCATAGTATGTAGCTATAATGTACTGCATAACATACAAAGTTTTAAAACAAACTATTGTGCCCTTACAACATTTATAACTTTTATGAGTGGGCGCGAAAAATTAAAAACGGCGCCAAATTTACCCAATCCCCTTTTAATTACGTTAGGTAAAAATATAACCAAAAACAAATAGAATATAAATTAATAATTCGGTACAGTTTACTTTAATAATGATTATTTACACATTTGATAATGCAAAGTATTAATGTAATTTAAGCAACTCAAGCTTTTTCCTGGTACCAAAATACGTAACTTAAACTTAATTAAATTATAAAAACCGTTTAAAAAAATAGGCAATTCCCGAATATTGTATGTCATGTTCTGAATTCAGAACCTTTTTAATAATTTTCGTTAGGTATTTTTGGATTTGGAGGAGACCTTTGCCCAGCAGTGGGATGACATAGGTTTAATAAAAAAAAAAAAGGTATTTTTAATGGAACTCGAAATTTATCATTTCCAAGTGCAACATTTTTGTTTGATTTTTACGCCATATCGAATAATGGAACCTATTTCGGATTTGAGTAAAAATCCCTTCCTTTTTAAGGATTTGTACCTAAAAAAAAACGGGTCCTTATACTAGGCCTCCGTGTCGTCCGTCTGTCTGTCTCCAAGATGTATCTCATAAGCCGTGATAGCTACAAAGCTGAAATTTCACAAATTTTCGTTGCCGTTATAACAACAAAAAAAATATTAAATATTAAGAGGAGCCCCAATACAATAAACGTGTTTTTTCGTACTTTTTTGCTCATTAATGACGGTGAGAGGTAAACGTTTGTCACTCGTATTATCATATACCTTTCAAACAAATAATTAGAAAATAATAAAATAAAAATTCAATGAGTGCTCCCATACAACAAACGTGATTTTTGAGCATTTTTTGTAAATTAAATTCAACGCTGAAAGAACTTTTCGATTGCATCAAGGGCATTATTAGTTTTTTTTATATATAACCTGTACCATACCAGCATGTGTGAATATAGACGCAAATAGTGTGCGAGCGAGAAGCGTATAGTTTCGCCACCATTTTAATATCATTCTTTATCTGCACGGATAACACATTACAGTAGTAAACAGGAAAACTAATAATATAATATTCGAAAGAATGTCCACAAAACTAAAATGTCTGTTCAATTTTAGGTAGATCCACAATCCACTCAATAAATGAAGATATCAAAAATAGATCATCGAGGATTGCTGCATAGTTTTAAGTGCTGTAGTTCACTGGAACACGAAGATGAAATAAGTTGAAACAAGAATGGACGACTCTATAAATGAAACAGAAAAACCTTTACAAGAGTCTTCTCGCAAAAGAAATCTCCAAGTTTCTTCAAATGTGGAAGAAAATATGAAAAGACTCAAGTTGCATGATGTTACGGTTAATGTTTCTAATCGTGATGTCATCCCTCTGAGGGAAAATACTTATTCTAAAACTGGTTTAGTGGACACATTACATGGTGTAATCTATCAGTTAAAATTACAAATGTTGTTCTTGAAACGAGCCCTTGACAAACAGTATGAATTTAATTTAGGCACAGAAGTAGAAGATGCGGAAAAATTTGATGACATTGTATTTAAGTATAAAAGAAACGGCCTGCATGAAAACAAGGAGATATGTTTCGTACAAATAAAACATAAACAAAATGAATCTAACAAAATTACTATCGGTGATTTGTTAAAATCTTACAATAGTAGTGATAATGATTTTAGCTTGGCAAAATACTTTATGTCATATTGTCACATAAATAAAAAAACAATATATAGTGATTACGAGATTAAACAGTTTATACTTTATACAAATATTGATTTTGATAACTTAGGCTCAATCAAACAAATAGAGTTTGAAGAGAGTGATGACATTCTAGCAATGAACAAATCAGTTAAAACATCTAGAAGAATAATGCTAGACGTACCAAAAGGTCATAAATTGAACAAAATATTGAAACAGACATCAGAATTAAATATTTTAGTGAATACCCTGAAGAGTCACATGGAATCAAACAAAACTTTACAGTTAAATAATCATATATTACAGCTTTATCACGTTGCCCTTTGTAAACACGTGTTTTCTATTCAAGAAAGGACAGAAATAAACAAACAAGGTAAGGAAAAAAAAGTGAGGTTTGCCACATTTCGTGATGATTTTTGTGGAGGCGAAAATCTTTCAGAAGAGGTTTTAATTTTTCGTCGTATGTTATCCTCAACCTTCAAAACTGAGAACATAACATTTTGCGAAAAATTGAGACGCACCGAAATAAAAATATCACTAAATTTTGGTAAATTGACTGAACCAATAAGTTCAAAAAGCGAATTACCTAGTGATGAGATTGAAGACAAAGATATAGAAGATTTTTTAAAAACAATAGTTTTTGCTGTTAATCAACCGAACGAAAATGAACTGGGTAAGTTAATTACAGAAGAACTAGGAACATCTAATAAATTTAATTTGTTGGATGCCGATACAGTGTCTGATTCTTTTCAGAGAAGGATGTTAGATTGGTTCAAAGAAAAACGTCCAGAAAAAGGTAAAGAAGGTATATGGCTTACTCCTGAAAGTGGTCGAGAATTATTTGATTCTATATCTGATAAGATTGATTGTTTAAAAGCAATAGGTATAAGCTTGGTGTATGTTGAAAAACTGGCCTCATTCGGTATTACGTTTCGCCAAAATTCCTTCTTTAAAAAGCTGAAAGAATTTCTATGTCAGGAAAACGTGCTAAAGAAAATATTGCATCTAGTTACTCCAGGAGAAACACTTTTAAGTGCAATACGCTTAAATAATGCCATGGAAATTTTAAAAACGATTCCAGAATTTCAGGAGTTTGAAAGTAACGACAGTTGCATTTTTATAAGTTTAGATATGTTGCGAGGTGAAAAAGTTCAACAGTATATAATAAAAGCTTTTACGTCTAAACATAATTATCATTTGCTTATTATTGAGTGTTCATCTACTGCTCTTTCTTTTGAAACCTTTAAACTTTTTATGAAATTATCAGAAATTTTGTCCAGTGCAAGAAAAAAAATAATTTTGATTTCCGAAAAAGATAATGTGTTATTAGATGCATTTGCAAATGACATAAAGTTGTGTGTTGAAGACAGTGCGAGCTTCATTGATCTTACTGATGAATCAAAAGACAACATATTAGGTAAAGCAGTTACATTTCAAGGACACAGTGTTAGTCTTAATAAACTGATAAATAAAACAGATGAAATTTGTGAAAGCATTATCGATTTACATGTTATGCTAAAGTTACTCAAAGAAGAAGAAATAAAGATAAATAATTTACAGCAGAGATTAGGTGATGTTAATGATTATTATATAAACCGCAAATTTAGGCAAGTCATTTTCAGTGAGGATAAAATAAACAAATATTTAAAAGAAAATAATAGCCACAAAGCAAGAGACATATTTGTATTGCATGGTAAAGAGAGTGGTATAAGGCACCGTTATTTATATGAATTTGATGATTCAGTAGAAGTAGAACGCAAGTTTATTGAGTTATGTGATAAATACGTGAATTCAAATATTCACTGGATGGAAATAAAGTCAGGAAACATTGTTTGGCACAAATCTTATGGAACTATTTCCCATATATTAAAATGTAGGATAAATGACAATGAGGGTGTAGATTTCAAACCCCTACCCCTACTAGACGAAGAGCATTTTTTATGCAAAGACAATAGTAGGAACAACATTTATATTATTTCGGATACAGCAGGAATGGGAAAAAGTATTTTATTATCTCATTTGTCAATGGGCGTACAAAGTTTTTCTAATAACCTTTGGCTCAATAGAATTAATTTAAATGACCATTCCACTAGACTCGAAAAAGAACTTAATTCTAGACACAAAGAACAGAACATTTTATTGAAGGATTTGCTTTTGTCACAGGATCAATCTGTCTTAGAAAAAAAATTATTTGATTGGTGCGTCCTTAAAAATGGTCAGGGCATATTATTTTTTGATGGGTTTGATGAGATTTGTCCAGATTATGAGAGTATAGTTATTGATTTATTTAAATCATTGACTAAAAGTAAAGTGCACAAAGTATTTATAGCAACAAGACCAAATTGTCAGGAAATATTGGAAAGATCGTTGGGAACGTTTGCTTATACGTTAGAACCACTTTCCAAAAAAGAACAAATCGATTTTTTGACTAAGTTTTGGACTGCAAAATTGAAATTATCTACTGAAGACGAAATAAAAACAAAACGATTAGAGATTTATGTAAATTCTGTGATTGAACATGTGTCTCAATCAATAAGTAGGAAGGAACAAGACTTTATCGGTATTCCTCTACAAATTATGATGTTAGCTGAAGTTTTCCAAGAAAACCAGATCGAATTGCCAGTGGAATGGCAAAGTTGCAAAGAGTTTTTAGAATCTTCATTTTCCAAACCTAAATTACCGCACAATTATGCTTTACTCCATTTGTATAAGCATTTTGTTGAAAAAAAGTTTTATACTTTCCATTTGCAAAACAAAAAAGGGAGAAAACTTGCTATTACGGGCGAAAAAGAAAAAGCACACGAAGATTTTACAAAATTCAAAGCTAATTGTGCGATGATAGCATTGAAAACATTGCTTAGTGAAAATATGATAATGAAATTGCTTTCTGAAGCGGAAATTCAACAATTAAATACTTTAATTGATTTCTATAAGCAAAAAATGAACGAGGGCATGATTGATCAATTCAGAGATGATAAACCGCAGTTTGTTCATCGCACCTTTGCTGAATACTTTGCTTCATTTTCTATTGCCGATAAAATGTTTACAAACCCCTTAAGTACGCTCGAATGCGTAGATCATGTGATACTTAACATGTCTCCAGTTTTTGTTAGTAGCATAATTGACGAATTAAATGGAAAACAAAATGAAATTGCCTCCGTATTAAAACTACCACTTTTTCATTTTGTTGTGATAAAAAAATATACAAATTTAATGAAAGTTTTAGTTCAAATTCAACCAAATGTAAATAATTGGCCAAGTAAACTTGATATTATGGGTAAAACACCTCTTCACTACGCGATTGAGCATGAGTGTTATGACATAGCTGAAAAATTATTAAATTATGTTGATGACATTTATGAAAAAGATATTTTAAAGCACGGTGAACTTAAAAAACCGGAATATGAAAATTCTCGGTTGGTCAGTTTTATAAATTCATATGATAAAAGAAGAAAAATACTGCCTTAAATTATGCTTGTCAAAAAACAGACCTTGATTTTGCATTTAAGTTATTACTTAAAGGGGCTAGTATTGAATCATTGACCGGTGATGAGGTTAACAAACTAATTGTTACGATGTTGAAAATTAAAAGAGATTGCTCAATAGAAGACAATGGTATATTAGCTGTTTATGCGAACCAAGATAATAAATATCGGCCAGTGCAAGAAAAGCTTCTCTTGAAATCACCGTTTATATTTAATTCATTAAGTGAAAAAGATCAGTGTAGAATACTATCGTACTTTTTTGTACACGGACGATTAAAAGTTATTGATGCCTTATTAGGAACTGTTCCCAATTTAGAAGAGAGAAAAAAGATTTTAAATAATCCTGATAATTCTTCCACACCTTTAGATCGCGTAAATGGTAGTGATCACCTTAGTGATGATGAAAGACTAGCAGCAATAAAATATTTAGAGGAATATGATGCAGTTGGCATGGGTCTGTCCTCGTACTCGGGTAATTATATTTCTGAAATATTAGAGGTTGCAGCTCAGAATGGATCTTTAAATACTTTCAAAAGTTTTATTTCTAAAGAAGATAAAGGCAATTATCATAGACATTTCTATGTGGCATGCAAATGTAATCAGATTGAGATCGTTACTTATTTGTTAGAAAATCACAAAGATTTCCTTGACATTAATGGAAATACAGTGCTCCATAGTGCTTGCGATAGTGGTGCTTGCTTAAAAATTGTAAAACATGTGATTCATACCACTAATATAAATGCTAAAAATGAAAACAACGAAACACCATTGTTTATGGCATTATACGAGCGCAGTGGACTAAATGTAATAGATTATTTAGTTAAAAAAGGGGCTGATATAAATTGTGAAGATATTGGAGGTAATAGACCTCTGTATTATGCGGTTGAAAAAAATATGGATGACATTATCTCATATCTGTTAAAAAACGGGGCACAAGTTTCTCAAAATTGTTCCCAAGTTATAAAGAGTAAAATCAAATATTTCTCAAATCCTGATAAATACGATTTAGACCTTGTTGATAGTGATGATTTCCCTAGAGTACATAGAGCTATCCGAGCTGGTGACTTTGTTTGGGCTACTTTTCTTATACAGCGTGGTGCTGATGTAAATAAAATAGATTCTGAAGGTAAAACACCATTACATTATGCTTGTGCAGTCAAAAATACTGAACTTGTAGAATTGTTGTTGCAGAATAGCGCTATGTTTGATATTAAAGATAAAAACGGAAAGAGACCACAAGATTTTTGTCCTCAAAATATTTATAATTCAAAAATATTCTGGCTCTTAAATGTACTCGATGAATTATTTAAAAGCGAAAATTTTTACGATAAGTTACATAAATTATTGTTGGATAAAAATGAAAATAGAATGCCTAACTGGGGGCCTTACGGAAGCGGTCATCCCGATGCTTGGGATAGTAACAACCCTATGCTTTTTATTTTGAACGCACGAAACTCGAAAAGAAAATCCTTATTACATTTAGCGGCCGCTGATATATTACTATCAGCTGATATATTATTGCAACCAGTAGGTTGTAAAGCTTTAGACACCTTATTGAAATTTGGTAAAGAATATTCCAAAGATATTAAATCAATTCGCTGTCAATACTTTAAACCTTTATCGATTGATCAAAAAGATTCAGAAGGTAACTCGCCTTTACACATTGCAGCACAAACAGGATATACTCACGTTTCTCGTATATTAAGAGAAGGGCCAATATTTAATGAGAAAAATCTCCAACAGCAAACACCTGAAATGATTGCTCTAGGCAACGAACACAACCATACTGTTGAGATACTACAAGTAATTTTTAAACTCACGGTTGTTTATTTCGCTGCAAAATGGAAACTATCGGGAATTCGTTAATCATATAGAAAAATATAAATATAACGGCTGTATTAATACTAGAAACGAATGTGGTAAAACGTTATTACATTTGTCAGCGTCTTTAGGAAAACTAGGAGTTGTTAAATTTTTAATAGACAATAATGCAGACATTGAAGCTTTGGATTCATTTTCAGTAAATTTTACCGGAGATAATAATACTCATAAAAACACTGTACTTCACTATGCTGTCCAAAATAACCATGTCAAAATTGTCTGGCTACTGTTGACACAAGGAGTCATTTATGACACAAAAAATTCACAAGGTCTCAGGCCTGTTGATTTAATTTCTAATGAAAGTTCCAGTCTACTTAACCAAGTTGATAAATCATTTGTAGTCATTAAAAGTGACGAACCTGAAATTATTGTTAAAAACTTGATAAAATATAGTGAAAATTGTGAAATGGATGTAATTAGAGCTATTTTAAATGCTCGCGATAGTTGTGGTAATACGTTATTACATTACGCTAGTGAATTTGGTGAATACAACGTTGTCAAGTTTTTATTGGAGAAAGGAGCTTGTTACAATATAGAGAATAATAATAAACACACTCCATTTCGCAGTAGTAATAAAAGTATTGTAACTTTGCTTGAAACCGTTGAGAACTTGTTTAAGAATATACGCGATATCCATCAGGAACAAACTGTTAATATGGAAATTTTAAGAAATGTTCGTAACTCTTCCAGGAAAGGCCTTTTATATTACGCCGCTGAAGACAATTCTCTCGAAACAGTAAAATTTTTGGTTGAAAATGGTGCTTCTGTTAATTTGACAGAGTTTGATTATTCCTACAATGAAAGAGTTCAGTCTTTAATATTTAAGGACAAAGCCGCTACTCTAGCGGACAAGTTGGAAATTATGAGGTATCTCATCGACAATGGAGATGTTTCCACTACTAACGAAAAAGGTGAAACCCCTTTGATGGTGGCCATAAATGATAAAGCACATATAGATGTAATCAAGTATCTCGTTGCTAAGGGATCAGATGTAAATTGTACAGATGCATTTGGTTATACGCCTCTTTCTTGTGCTGAGAGAAGAAATTGTAAAGATATTAGAGATTTTTTGTTAACAAAAAAGGCAAGAAGTGTTACATGTGCTTCTACATCCAATTGATTTTTGTGACAATTTTGTTACATATGTGGGGTGTTGTTAATAGTTCGTTTTGAGAACGAAATTTTTATATCTCGGGTATTATTAAAAAGTTCGTTTTAAGAACTTAAGGTGTGATATAATTGCATTTATAATAAATGGTTCGTTCGATATATCTTACTTAACTTACATAACCATACTATTGGGTTTTATTTGCGTGAACACTGCATAACCATTAACAAGATTATATGTTTGTATATGTATATCTACTATCACTATCTACTCTAGCGTAGATCTCCTTTCTTTTATTTATAGAACGACTAGCGGCCCGTCCCGGCTTTGCACGGGGGGGACTTAAGATTTTTTACATAGTTTTACGTTTTATTATTAAATTATTAACTTCGAAGTTCCGTCGCCAAAATGACATTACTTTGGAGCAAACATCTAAATCATTAAAACAATTGTTATGGGTAAACTATAAAAGGTAGACATATGCTCTCGCGGACTTTTTTAAAGATTATGTTAAGATGAACAATTCATCCATAGAGCATTTTTATATAAGGCCTCAGAAACAATACTTTTCCCCCCGTTTTTGAAACATTTTCAGTTACTGCTCCACAAGTATAGTACCTAGCGTGATATTATATAGCCTATGTTACTTCTGAATAATGCAGCTTCTAATGGTGAAAAAAATATTGCAATCGGTCCAGTAGTTTTTGAGTTTATTCATTACAAACATACAAAAATACAAATCTTTCCTCTTTATAATATTAGTGTAGAAGTGTAGATTAGATGTCGAGTGTGATGTGAGCGACATCTGTCAATTTGAGAAGTAAGATATTTAGAAAACGTAAATCAAATATTTTCCTGTTTCATGTAAAAGGATTAAAATATTATTTGATTTAGAAGTATGTAAAGGCTTTTAATGTTGTTTTTGATATTTCAGGTGAGCAACTCTGTTTAATCTATGTAATTGTAGTAAATAAAACTTGTGTATCAAGGAATTTTGTTATTTCAGAAAACGCATTTACGTCTTTATTTCACCTGAGCCTTTATCATTATTTAAACAAACAAAGTAGACATTTTAATAAACTATATCCAAAAATTTTGTACGTTTTTTTATCATCCATTGTCTTGCACAAATGACCAATTCCCGCGCGTAAAGTTGACGTCCTGCGAATAAATTTACACTACCTAATAATTTCAAATTTAAAAACACATGAGTATATGGCAGAGTTTGAACTGGATACCACTCGCATGTAAATACCTATCTTATAAAATTATTGGTCACAACTATCTGTCCGGTAGTTGGTGAACGGTATACGGGTAAGCGACCCCGGTTCCTTAAGCTACTATCGACTCAGTTCAAATCATCCAAGGCAATAGTATCCTTCCTCCCCTTTTCCTTCCCCCGTAATAATATCCTTGCTACTCGTGGGAACGCAATAACCTTGTTAAAACTATGCACAAGGCAGAATGGCGGCGACGTGGTCCACAACCCGTCACGTCACGTTTCCCACAGAGGTGAAAAGTGGATCGCTGGAAGTGATCTCTGCCTACCCCTCTGGGAAAAAGGCGTGATTTTATGTATGTATGTTTGTATGTATGTATAAAATTATTTTTAACACCACGAGAAAAATAGTCCTAGTTCAGACATGCAAATATCTGCACGTCGGCCTTAACATCCGTGGTCAGCCAGTCGCTCTCCCTACCCCAGATTCTGAGGGGGGCGGTGGAGAGCAGGAAAGTCTGGGGGGCGGTCTCTACCTTCTGAAAGACCGTCATGCCCAAAAGGAAGCGGCTGAACGGGAGTGGGAGGCTGATCCCTCTGCTCCTCCGCAGGCTGGAAAGTGACAGGCGCACCTTTGTGCGTCAATTGCCTCATCCCAGCGGAGACCAGCGGGTGGCACGGCTGCATTGCATCGGTCCCCGTTGATGGTCGGGGTCACTCCGTGTACCGGGTTGCCCCGTCACCCTCCGTTAAGTAGGGGCTTGTGAGGAGCCCGCTGGTCTGTCCATCGGCGGCGGTGCGGCTAAAGGGCTAAACCAGAGAACCCCTTCTTCATCAAGGTAATGAGGTATACTCCGCCCAGAAGCAGCAGCTGGTATTTACCATCTTTTCGGAGAGAACTCTCTCAACCGGTGACTGTGAGTAAAGCATTTCACCGCGACAAAAGCGAACGTTAATACAGTATTATGTGTGTGTAAAATAGTTAATATTGGGAATACTGTAACAAATAATCTGTCAAAAGTAACCATCATATATTCAAGGTCAAATGTCACAATTACCAGTTTTTTGCACTTTTACACACAGGTACAGATATAGTCCAGAGGCTGAGAAAGACATAGGCTACTTTTAACCCGTTAAACGTCTCTACGCGGACGGAGTCGCGGGCGGAAAGCTAGTTATCTATAAAAGTTGTCGGAACAATATTTCAAGGATTTAGCTATAGCTATGAAAAAAGTTGAAGCGGTTGTATTTTCAAACGTTTTCAGGCCCCCTTGCGGTTGTACTAGACAGTTAAAGTTAGCACGTATGTTGTATTTTAGTTGCCTCTATTACATCTAAAAATAATATAAATGTAACATTTAAGGTGAGCTCTCATACAAAAACTTTATTCTTTTTTTTGATCGCACTTGGCCGGTTCTTAACGTGGTTACTCCAGTTTTTTGTATAGGAGCCCAGTTAAATAATTGTTTCATGTTATTTTTGACATTCAAAACATTAAAGATTTTCGCGTTTATTACATTGACACTGGTAATTAAGAGTTCATAATTTAAAATGATATATATCTGTTAGTTTTTAGTCTAAATCAAAGGTTTTTATTCATCAAGTATAGGGTGGCAAAATGGAAGCAGACTGTAAGCCTAGTAAAGACGTGCCCTTAAAAACTGCAGTTCATTAGAAAACTGAAACTATCCGGGATATTTACCATGTTGTTTTGTTTTAATGAGCTCCCGTGAGTTCACCCGTGATCATGGCGCTTGCAACAGTGCCGAAATATCAGGAGCTCATTAAAACAAAAAAACATGGTAAATATCCCGGCAGTTTCAGTTTTCTTATGTGTTTAACCATGACTGTTTAAAACTGCAGTTCACTTCACTGACACAGCCCTAAAAGGCAAGGGCGTACTGGTATTAGTCAGCTAACGTTAATCTCCCCTTATTCCACAAAGCAGGTCATGTCATCCTTCATCATGACGTAATACCAGTAAAATCTTAACGTGGACTTTAAAATGTCCCACTTTATTTCGCGTAAATTTCATGTCGCGGCTCAAAGCGTCAAACCCCACTCACTTGTGAGGAAATGCAAGGTTTTTACTAACCGTGCAGATGGAGAATATGATTGAAAAAGGCGGCTACTACTCCCGGAACTGAGTTGGTAAATGTATACCATGAAATTTTAGTAGTTGTTTTCCCGTGGCAGAACGATTTGCCTTTAGTAATACTATCGAATCATGCAAATAATTCCTCGAAAAAAATTTTTTTTTTCAATTTTTCAAAATAATAATTTTCCAACTCGAAAACGAGAGAAGCTATCGTTCTTTTATAAGATGTGACGTAATGAGGTACTGCTTGCCGCATGAAATCGATGCTTAAAGCTGAAGAAGCTCGACACCCTAAGTCATAAAGCGGTTCGAACGTGCTTTCGAGTTTCGGTTAAACCTTTCGTAAAACCGGCATTTATTGATTTTAACAAAAGAGAACTGCACAAATCTATTGTACTACTAAGATAGAATAATTTTACTGCGGGAAAACAACCACTAAAATTTCACGGTGTATAATAATGATATCTGAATTTATCAGAAACTCCGATACTCTTTCACCATAAATTTTCATGAAATACTGTCTACACTTTTACTTATTGTGATCTCGTGTTCTTTCGTTGTTATAAAATATGGATTTGCCGCCTTTGACATAGCGAACTAAAAACTACATCGGTATCGTTGAACAGTGAAAATATCGTATCAATTTAAGTAGGCACCTCCCCCTAGCGTGCACTTTGTTCCCTGCAAAGTTCTCGGGAATTGTCAAATGTATGCGTCCCCAGGGTCATATTTACATGGATTCCTGGAACAGCTATGCCCGAGCATATATCTCTTTTACAGTCTTTAGGCACTGTGTATGTAGGCAGGTGTTGTATTGCTTCAAGACTAACTCGTTGGACTGTTGGTAGCAAGTGCCGCGTCAGGATCGTAAGGGCCCCGGTTCGAGTCCGGGGTCGGGCGAAACTCGTGTGAGTTCTTCTATAACGAAATTACTAAGCCCGGAGTCAGGATTCTGTTGGTTGCATGCTCGTGCCTAGGAGAGCACATTAAGCAGGTGGTCCGGCACCCTATCTCTCATAATAAATTAAAACATTTTATTAAGTTTAATCTTGTGAAAACAGGTTTTATAAAGAAAACTACATGATGAGCTGCTAACTTGGATATCCAGAAATTATGTAAGTTGTCTATTTCTTATTTTATTTGTGATAAAAATATTTACAAATTGATCACTTCCTGAAAATCTACTTGTAGAATAAAATATTTCATTTAATTTCACAATGAGAGTAAAGGAATAGAGATTGCACCTGATGTCGTTAGGCACAATACCGGACGACCTCATATGCGCACCTCATGATCCTTACTAATATTATAAAAACGAAAGGAACTCTGACTGTGTGTAACGCAATCACACCTAAACTACTTAACCGATTTCGTAATTTAAAATAAACAATATCTGGAACATTTGCACACACGGTCATCTGACCCCAAACTAAGCAGAGCGTCACAATGGGCGTCAGACATAAATATGTATTTATAAATATATACTTAAATACATAATCACACCCAGACCCGGAACTGATGTTCATCATACAAATATTTGTCCCGAGTAGGAATTGAACCCACGACTCATGGAACCGACAGTCAGAGTCACTAACCACTGTTCCACCGAGCCAGTCAATTTAGTACAGATATAGTCTGGAGCCTGAAAAATGACATAGGCTACTTTTAACCGACTTCACTATATGGGATGTTATGGCAGTACTCCGGGCGGACGGAGTAGCGGGCAGAAGGCTATTAATTATGTAAGGCGTCCGACCGATTTCACCTATGGCGGCCGATCTCAACTGCGATCAGACATAGCCAAGTGCGCAGGAAATATTATAGTGCACAAGTGTGCGCGCAAACACAAGTGCAATCTCTATTCCCTTACTCTCATAATTCGGTGAGACGGCAATCCGACATAACTGAAGAAAGCTTGGGTGCAGTACCACCGGCTTAACGTGCTTTCCAAGGCATGGGCGTTCAACCGCCAACTTCCTAACTTCGGGCTGAGTAATTTCATCACAGAAAAACTCACACAAACTTCGCCTGAGCCCGGACTCGAACCGGGGACCTCACAGTCCTTACGCAGCGCTTGCTGCCAATAGTCCAATGGACCAACGAGGCAGTTGGAATTACACATATTATATTGCCCAAAGCTAAGGTGGCATAGGCAACGAAAGACAGTTCAACATAATAATAAACATTTATTGTCTTCTACATTTAATTACATAATTTGAGATTCGGCGTTACGAATGATGATTAAAATGAAACCGTGATGGTAGAGGATGTGACAGGAAGCATTTTTCCAATAAGATCGCTTTGCAAACATATAATCTGAATGTACAAAAATTATAGGAAGTCATACTGCAGTCACACTTAGCAGTCTAGTTTTTGGAGGATCCCGTTTTCTGCAGGAACTCCTTCCCTGCAGTATCCCGTTTTCTGCAGGATCATATTTGATGGCGAATGTGTTTTTATGCCAGGCTGTAGGATCTTGCAGGAACATATAACACATTCCTCATCTTCATAATGTTTTTTCTTCTTATTCCACATGTTAGGAGTAGCAAATACATAGGTAGCTACTTACTGACCGACGTTTTGACTGGGTTACACCAATCATGGTCATGGGTTACGAAACAAACCGATATGGGCCGGAGCTTGTGTTACAAATAAAACATCTTGAATACCTTCGTAAGAAACGAGTGCATCTTGAAAGAGTTCGCCGCGTCTATGATTGGTGTAACCCAGTCGAAACGTCGTCGGGCAGTAAGTAGCTATGAATTTGCTACTCTTAATATAGAGTGTAGACCCATAAAGACTAATAATAGTGTAATGGAACGTGTAAAAAATCTTACATTCCTCATCAAACGGGATCCAGTTTAAAACTGGACTTCGTGTGAAAATAGCAGTTTGTGGAAGTCAAACTAGGCGGCGACCAGGCTTTCCTTGTCCACCTTAGGGGGGTAGATGTATGCTATATCCCCTACAGATGGGGGTTGGGGCGTTTCCAGAACTTCCCCGTTCGCTCTCTCCAACTGCATGGCGTAGACATAGTACACCAAGACGAAGTATGCTGTCAGACCTAAAAACAAAAAAATGGTTATTTTCATAGTAAATTGCGTACGTACACTTTCATTTAACACTAGTCGCGTATCTCATATTAGTATTCAGAATACCCAATTTAATAATTAGGCGTTTCTGCTTCTACTGCTATTTTAGTCGTAGATGCGATGCCCACTCATGACCAATAATATTTATGCGATGAACATCTATTTTTGCCCTATTTCTGGGTATGCGTTTATCTATTTATAGACTACTAGCTGACCCGACAGACTTCGTCCTGTTAAAAAAATGTGAAAAAGAAAAGGGCTGTTTTTAGGGTTTTCCCGACAATTATTCGATTTTTTCTCGCCGTTAGAACCATCTTTGGACTTCAACGAACATTTAAAAAAAATAATTGGTTCAGGCGTTGTTGAGTTATGCGCTTACCAACACATTTTGCGATACATTTTTATATTATAGATAACTTCTTGTTCTTGGCTTTTATTTCTATGTTCTTGTATTTGTATTTTCTTTTAGTTAATCAAAGGTTCTGCCAGAATATCAGCGCTGTAGCGTCCTAGCAGCCGCTGCAGCACATGCTGAGGCAGAACCTGTTGATCACATCTACTGTATGTGTGTTTGTTAAACATTGTAAATGTATGTGATCAATAAATGGTTTCTTTGTTTCTTTCTTCTTTCTATTATAGTATGTAACTATTGTTTCTGGATACGTGAAAGTTGTATCACGGATCCAGAAATAAAAGTGGACTCGTTAAGGTGCTTTTAGGGGTGAGAGCCATCCGCTGCTTCGCAAGTCCGATGGTGATAACAAGGCTACTCCATCCATCATCGTAGTCAGTCACGACAAAAGGGATACGCACCTTTTTTGTACGTCGAGTAAAAGATTTTTCATAAATTATGGTATTTTTAGTTTTGGTAATGAAAATGTTAATAAAGTTTAACGATGTATACTTACCAAGATCGATGCCGTGGGAGACGATAGCTTGGAGGTTGGCAGTAGCAGTCATGACGAGGTAGATGAATGCTGCTAAGGACAGCAGTAGACGAGCAGTCGCAAATGATACATAGACTCTGAGAGGACCAGGTCGTTTCTGAAACAAACATTGGTCCGTATGATTTTAAGCTTTCGCGTTCCATTACACTAATATTAGTCTTTATGGGTCTTCACGCGATATTGGGAGTCACAAATACATAGCAACTTACTGCCCAACGTTTCGATTGGGTTACAGCAATCATGGTCGCAGCAACGCCGGGAAGGCTATGTATTTGTGACTCCTAATATCGCGTGTAGATCCAGATAGACTAATAATTTGTATAAACATCGGTCCATCAACATCCCGCTGGTACATAGTCCACGCAAAATGGGCGTCTATTTCCGGCAAATGCAGTACATTATCTTATTACAAAAGTAGCAAAAACTTTCCATCTGACATCTGACATAACATGTGATTTCATATTAGTGTATAAATAATAAATAAATATTTCACAACATCACATACATTCATCTGATCTCGTGGTAAGTAGCTTTAAGCACTTGTGTTACAGGTATCAGATTCAACAGTGGGTACACAAATAAACTTAATAACACACCCAGACACGGAACAAACACCAATGTTCGTCACACAAATATTTGTCCCGGGTGGGAATCGAACCTACGACTCTTGGCTTGACTTATCTTACGCCGTTGGCTGAACTCAATTGAGATCGGCCCGACTGACGGCTCACAAATAAACAAACACATCTACAGACAAAAATAATAATTTTTCACACAGAAGTATGAGGTCTGGATCGAACCCTGTGCAATCAAGCCTGTTTTTATAAATATTATTGTATCAAAATACGTTTATTAAGATTTTTATTTTGCAAGAACTTAAAAGTCATTTGTTCTGTTCATTTTAATTTACGTAATTCATACCTATGGTAGCGTTTAAAATACTTAAATGAAAATTAAAATACATCACATACATTTTATCATTTTGAAGACTATTAGTCGCCGAACTATAGGCATCGCATAGCATTTTTACACTTCCGAGTATTTCGATGCTTTTACCGTTTTTCCAGCTAATAGTCACTTCGTACCGATTCACCATGGTGAGATTCGATTACCTATAAAAAACCTACCTCTATTTCCCAACACTGGATATTTCCGAACGGGAAAATATTTCCCTGTGTTTTTCTAGGCCTTTCAATAAAAGTTTTTTGATGACTTTGATGTCCATTTTCAATCAAGATTCTATTGATTTAACTCTTTGATTTGATTCAACTTTCTCGTTCCATTTCATTTCATAATATTTCATACGGGTCGTTCTCTCGCAACGATGATTTGTGAGTGGCTATGTATTTGCTACTGTTTTTATCGTGCATATATTAAATTAAGAAATACTCACTCAGGGATTAGCCTTCGAGCTCAATCACTCAGATATACAAATTGATCTTATGTGAATAAGGCGTCCGACCGATTTCAGCCATGGCGGCCGATCTCAATTGAGATCAATCAAGTGCGCAGGACATAATAGTGCACAAATGTGCGCTCAAACACAAGTGCACTCTCTATTCCCTTACTCTCATAATTCGGTGAGACGGCAATCCAACATGACCGATGAGAGATCGGGCGCAGGACCACTGGCTTAACGTGCTTTCCGAGGCACGGGCGTTTAACCGCCAACTTCCTAACTCCAGGATGAGTAATTTAGAAAAACTCACACAAATTTTACCCGACCCCGGATGGGGATCTGTCAGCCTAAGGGCTGACAGATCCCAGCGCAGCGCTTGCTACCAATACACCAACGAGAAAGTTAAACTTTAACTTTTTGTTAACTGATCTTATGTAAATGTATAACCACTGATTCGACGCTTTAACGGTGAAGGAAAACATAGTAAGGAAACCTGCACACCTAGGAAGATATTCTAAGGTAGTCGACTAATTCGCACTTGGCAAGCATGGTTGACTAAGGCTTACCGCCCTACTTTGGGGTAGGTCCGTGCCCCATCAATGGAGACATTATATGGGCTGATGATGATGGTTTAAGGCTATATCTCCTTAACTCTTCAACCAGTATTTAATTTTTTGTAAATTTAGGAAAAAAGTTCCTTATCATGAGGAAATGAGGTTTAAATTATGGTGGCAATATGGTTGCCACTACCTTGTAAACAGTTAAAGCGTATCACCTTATGAAGTCCGATCAAGCAAGCCACATTGATCATGAGCCAAGCTACGTTGGCGCAGAGAATCACCATGAGGAGCAGGCCGATCTGGTTGAGGAAGGGTTTCTCCACAGACTCCACCTCAGGACTCTCGGAGACCAGCCGAGGGTGTTCAGGGTCGAAGTGGTCAAAGCCATGAGTCGAGATCCCGATGAAGGTGGTGAGGGTCAGCAAAGCCAGCGTGTGGAACGTGTTGAACACCTAGAAACAGTAAATACACATTTAGTTGTAAGTACGTAATTAAATATATATTATATAACTAGTGACCCGCCTGCTTCGCTTCTAATCCTTTCTTAGCGGATGCCTACGTCACAACATCAACCTGCATGCCAAATTTCAGCCCAATCCGTCCAGTGGTTTGGGCTGTACGTTGAGTTATATATATTTAGATAAGACTTCGCGACTTCGTCCTCTTGGAAACCCTATCATCAATATTAGGAATCAATACCGCGAGAGCTCCGGGATAAATTATATATGTTATTCTGGGTCTTCAGCTACCCACCTGTGATATGACGTCACACCACAACATCCAGTACAAAGCAAAATTTTTTTTTCGTAATTTTACGTTCTAGAATATTAATTCGTTTTACGAATACATACAACATGCCAATACATAATGTCCCATTGTGAAATTGAGACAGTAGCATTTTCCATTGTGGATGTCCGGCAGATGAGACAAGAGCACTATCTGACGTGCAATCACACCGGCTCGGTTGAACAGTGGTTAGTGATACTGGCTAGCGGTTCCAAGAGTCGTGGGTTTAATTCCCAGTCGCGACAAATATTTGCGTGATGAACAACTATGTTTTTTTCCGTGTCTGGATGTGTTGTTTATAATTTGAGTCATTTGTGTATTCACTGTCGTTTCTGATATCCGTCACACAAGTGCTTAAAGCTATTAAGCACGGTCTCACATAGATTCATACATCTGTTGATGATGATGTTATCAATTATATTTTTTAAAACAAAAAAAAGTAGATTTTTTTTTAATATCCTAACTGATATACGACTTGGAGACTGGGGACTAGGACTTTCTGTTGGCTTGGAGTAGCCTCGTCATAATCACCGGATCTAGGGGAAACGGATGGCTCTCACCCCTAAATGTGATCATCAACTCCTGGTAGCAAGCGCTGCGTAAGGGCCGAGAGGTCCCCGGATACCTCTGGGGTCGGCCATTTGTCCGAGTTTTACCACGTTAAGTTGGTGTCTAGTGCCCGATCTCCAATCGGTCATGTCGGATTTCCATCTCCACGATTATAGTAAGGGAAAAGAGAGTGCGCTTGTGTTTGCGCGTGTATTATAAACTAGCTTTCTGCCACCCTTCGTCCGCGTGGAAACCCTATTCCCGCGGGAACTCCAGGATAAAAAGTACTCTATGTGTTAATCTGGGTCTTCAGCTACCTACGTACCAAATTTCTTCGTTATCGGTTCAGTAGTATTTGCTTGAAAGAGTAACAAACATCCATCCACACATATAAACTTTTAAGTTTATAATATAAGTAGGATAGTAGGATAGGATGTGATTTACAGTTGGCTGATTTCATCGAGCTTTGCTGCCATGGCCGAAATGGATCGGACACTTTGTTATTGTTATTGTAATGTGACCTCTACATACCAGGTTTAAATACCCGAGAATGAAACATCCGATCCTCAGTGGAATGCAGCCGCAGCAATTCTTAAACAGTGGCGGAGCCGACATCCTGAAAAAAATAAAACAATATTTGCTAAACAAACGTTTCAGATGTTTCTTAAACACGCACTTTATTATTGCAATCAACTTGATCGACTGAGATAGCATTAACTACTTACATTCCAGGCTAGAAAACACGTCGCAAAAATTAGTAAGAAAATTCAAGTCAAGTACCCTAACTTGGGTAATTGACAAATAATGTTTCGAGATAATCGGTTACATAGGGTAACTACTAACTATCAAGTTTCTTGCCGGTGTCTTCTCGGTAGAATCGGCTTTCCGAAGCGGTGGTAGAATCACCTATTTATTATTGACGATTTAACAGTGAAAAAAGAAAAACCGCCTTCAAAAACCCTACGCATTAAGGCAGAATTACAAGTACTCAACCCGACACGTAGACTAGTGCAATTGCCGTCGTTAATTGTAACTAATAGGTTGAAAAACATGTGGCACCGCCTTCGAAAATCATATCAAATTTCTACCCAGATAATTATAAATGTTCGATATTATTTTGTACTTTTTAGTGAGTCGGGTTTTTTGAGGCGGTTTTTCTTTTTTTGTTAAAACTTTTTTTCATACTTTTTAGGGTTTTTCAACCTATTAGTTACAATTGCACTAGTCTTTGTGTCGGCTTGAGTACTTGTAATTTTGCCTTAATGCGTATGATTTAAGGTTAAAAATGCATACATTCACTGGTCGCTATATCTCGTTCCACGGAATTGATGCAGCCATTTGTGCCCATTGGCTTATACCTCTTGTATGACAGTTAGGTCAAGGGTACTAATTCAATTGGTGTCCATTTGACCAGAAATATTAGCCTGATTGTGACATATTATGTGATCTGTTACCGATACAAACACGCATCGCACTCTACTCCTTCTCGTACATACTCTAAACTGTGGTTTAAATGTCATCTCTTGCCTTATAATTATTATTTGTTATTTAATTATAATAAATAAAAATAACTCAACATCAAATACGTTGTTCATTACCCGGAATAAGTTGTTAAGCACTTGTATTACAGATATCCGAAACAACAATGGTCTTCTGTGTTTGTTAGGACAATTATACACCGAGCTTCTTTAGCTTTAAGCATCGATTTCATGCAGCAAGAAGTACCTGATTACGTCACATCTTATAAAAGAACGATAGCTTCTCTCGTTTTCGAGTTAGAAAATTATTATTTAAAAATTAAAATAACAAATATTTTTTCGCGGAATAATTTGCATGCTTCGATAGTATTACTAAAAGCAAATCGTTCTGCCACGGGAAAACAACCACTAAAATTTCACGGCGTATATCAAACCTTTGACGCGCAGTCCAAACCACTGCACGGATCGGGCTGAAATTTGGAATGCTGGTAGATAATATGATCTAAGAATCTGCTAAGAAAGGATAACTCGAAGAAAAGCAAGAAACAAATTATGAAAAAAGGCGTGTCAATGACAATTTGTGACCGGGACAGGACCCCACGAATAAAG
The DNA here is from genome assembly GCA_039566165.1 of Maruca vitrata. Classification (NCBI taxonomy): domain Eukaryota; kingdom Metazoa; phylum Arthropoda; class Insecta; order Lepidoptera; family Crambidae; genus Maruca; species Maruca vitrata. Next base: position 12,008,006 of record CM076930.1, read on the forward strand.
TAATGTAAAAGACGTGTGGCGCTCGGGGACTGCTGCGGTATAGCTATTGCATAGCATCGTCCGATTTCGGAGCAGCTCGTCTCGATTCGTGCGGGTTTCGTAGAGTCGTATAATACGTCTAACCGCACGCACACAAACACCGTGCCGAAGTCTACCGAACCGGGTGAGGTTTTTTCGTTACGGAATTTCTTGATTCGGTCGCTACGCTCAAAGCCCGCGATAAAAGCTATGCAATAGCTTAAAATATATACAAAACAATACCGTCAAATCGTCGATTTCAAAATAACTTTGTAACGTGTTAGAAATATAGACACGGGAGATTTATCCGTGACTAGATCTGCCAGCGACTTCGTCCGCGTTTCCCCTGGGTATTTTACAGATTTTTCATTCCTGTCTTAGATTCTTTTGATCGCAGCGCATGTTAGGTATACAGCCTGAACCTTCCTTGATAAATGGTCTATCCAATCCTTACTAATATAACCTTACTAATCCTTACTAATATTATAAATCCGAAATTAACTCTGTCTGCCTGTCTGTCTGTCTGTTACGCTTTCACGCATAGAGTACTGGACCGATTTAAATAAAATTTGGTACAGATATAGTCCAGAGCCTAGGAAAGGTTATAGGCTACTTTTTAACCGACTGCGCTATAAGGAATTAAGATTTACCTGTTAAACGTCTCTACGCGGACGAAGTCGCGGGCGGAAAGCTAGTAACTTACTAATATATTTTTCAATTTGAACCAGTAGTTCCTGAGGTGAGCACGTTCAATTAAACAAATAAGTTCTTTTTTAGGGTTCCGTAGCCAAAATGGCAAAAACGGAACCCTTATAGTTTCGTCATGTCCGTCTGTCCGTCTGTCCGTCTGTCCGTCTGTCCGTCTGTCACAGCCGATTTACTCGGAAACTATAAGTACTACAGTGATGAAATTTGATGGGAATATGTGTTGTATGAACCGCTACAAAAAATATGACACTAAATAGTAAAAAAAGAATTGGGGGTGGGGCCCCCATACATGTAACTGAGGGATGAAATTTTTTTTTCGATGTACATACCCGTGTGGGGTATCAATGGAAAGGTCTTTTAAAATGATATAAAGTTTTCTAAAAAACATTTTTCTTAAAGTGAACGGTTTTGAGATATCAGCTCTCAAAGTCGTAAAAGTATGTCCCCCCTCTATTTTTATAACTACGGGGTATAAAATTCTAAAAAAATAGAGCTGATGCATGCTAATTAACTCTTTCAACGATTTTTGGTTTGATCAAAGTATCTCTTATAGTTTTTGAGATAGGTTGATTTGTATTATATTTGCTGCTACGGAACCCTTTGTGCGTTATTCGACTCCGACTCGCACTTGGCCGGTTTTTTCCAAATGTTTTCCTATCTGTTATTAATCTTTGTTTCATCTGAGATATCATGATCTATGTAATAGATATTAAGATAATGATGATGATGACATTTGCCTAGGCAATACATTTGAAATTATTATCTGGAAATTATTACAATATTTATCTGTTACATTAAAATAAATTGCTGAAAGTGTTGCTAAGCGCAAATTTCGTGAACTAAATAGGTAATTCTCTTTTGTTACACATATTTGTGTATCCACTGTTGATTCTGATACCTGTTACAAAAGTTCTTAAGCTACTTACCAAGGGAACAGATCAATGTATGTGATGTTGTGCAATATGTATTTATTTAATATTTATATTGTACTTGTAGTGTTCCCCATTCTCAAGAGAAGAAATCGCGCGGAAAAGTGAAAATAAATAGGTATTGGAGGTTCGATTTACGTTGAAGAAGATTCTAAACCTATGTTTTAACAGCTGTTTACGTATGCTAAGGTCCAGTTTCACCATACTCTGTTAAATATTTAACGTATTGTTGAGTCAGTTACGGGTTGTTAAATTTTTCGAGTGTCCCGCCACGAGTATTTATTTGTCATAACAAGCCGTTAAATTTAATCACCGTTCTAGAGGTCCGTTGGTCCTTAACAGACAATTAAAATCAAGATGGACGCTTTGATTGGATGACGCCACGTTTGACATTGGTCGCGTTGAAATGATTTATTATACGGCTAGATAAAATATTACCGAACTCTGCCTAAATGACATGCCACAAATAAGCATTTCTATTTGGTTGCTTTTAAGATAAGAGTGAGATACGTCCTTGTCATTCAGTTAAATGTTCAGTTTAATAACGGCTTGTTACATTTTTTCCTGGAACATTTAATGATATAACAACCCGTTAATTTTTAACAACTTATTAGTAAATGACTAATTAAGATTTAACAAACATAGTTTGGTGAAATTGGACTTTAAACTAAAATAGAATACAATCGTACTGGATCATTATTATAGCATCTACTCATATAAGCAATTACCTGGATCATTTGCGTGCAAGAGATCGACCAGATAAAGTTTATAATGGACGTAACGTTGTATGAACCTCAACAGTAGTATATTTTACAAAAATTTGCGCTTACTTACGTAAACGTAGGTTTTAATGTAAAACAGGAAATAATTAAGCTGTTTCTTTAATGTGGTCATTAAATTGAATGAATTTCAAGATTTATCATTGTAACATCTCAGCGTATTTTTTTTTCAAAACCCAGCAATGATTTTACATGATTATGCAAGTAAAAGGTAAATTGTACCTAAGTCTTCAAAATTATAAGGAACCTAAAATAAAAAAAAATAACAAGGAAACATTTACACGTCATAATAATAATAATGTAATAAAAACTCTACGACCACCGCATTAAACGCCCTCATATTAAAAACAAAGCTGAAAACTTTCACTTTTAGAAGTATTACAATTTGATTACTAACCACAATTAACTACCTGAATGTCGGTAGTTTAGTGTTTACCTTACCAGTTCGAGAGTACATTGGTCAATTAGGTATCTGTATCGTATTTATATGTTTCTTCAACTGAATAAAATTAAAAAAAACACAATAAATGACGCATCGAACTACTCGTCACGATAATACAAAGCATTCAGTGCACTGTTCGTTCAATAACCAAACATTACATTGAAAACATTCTTCAAACATCCAATGAGTGCTATTAGTAATGTTGTAGAAGAAAATTAACGCAATATTTTATAACTTACTCTTGGTAAGGCACCGTCATCGTCATACTGGCACAATACACACAGTTTAAAAGTAAATATTTTTTCAAAATGGCGGCGCTCTCGCGCTGCCTTTCGCATGCAGGTCGCGACTGACTGCTGCGCAAACGCAAAACTGCTCGATGACGCAAGTGGCATTGTGATGAGTGAAATGAAACTTGACTACGGCCGCATTTGTACGTTCAACGCTGTGTTCATTATAATGTAATTATTACATTAGCCCGTGGTATTAGTTGTAATCATATTTATTACTAGTGCCCCGCCCTTGCTTCGTTTGTGGTATAATACATAAAAACCTTTCTCTTAAATCCCTCTACATAATAAAAATCCTTTGTGTAGTTTTAAAGATTTAAACATACATAGAGACAGACAGACGTAAATAGCGAATTTGCTTTATACTATTTAGTGATACTTAATCGGTAAAATATTGTTAAGATTTACGATTCTATTCTATTATTATAGGTAGATGAATAGAAAAAAAATTAGGTACAATGTGTCACGTAATCTAACACATGGTTTTTTCTCAATGTCAATAATTGGGTCATAATATAATTAAATTATTGAAAAATATTTAAAGAGGTTTATTTTGAATATTCTTTTTTCCTAAATGACACATGATGATAGCTTCCAGTTGCCTCGTCATCATCACCAGACTTGCGGGGGAGCGGGTGGCTCACACCCCTAAATTCTTTTAAATAATAAATTATTAATAAATTATAAATTATTTTTATTTTGAAACTAGCTCTTTGCTAGCTACTCCGCCCTTTTTAAAGTATTTCCAGTAATATTCGATTTCGTATTATACTCTATAGATATTTTAAAACTCAACGTGATGAGATTTTCTACAACATTAACTCCAAGGTCTAAAGTTTTCCGGAATTCGAACACAATTTAATACAATCAGATATCGGTGCGGGGTAAATGATCAATACTTTGTCACGGGTAATGAGGAAACTTGCCGTAGAAGTTCCTACGCCTACACACCTGCGTTCTAACAACTACGTCGGATTCGTGAACTTGGAACTTGTAAGAAGGTTCCGTGCCCATAGGGGTAAAAGAATCTGCACAAAAAGGCGTAAAAACGGTACTTAGTAACCCCTATTTAGACAGGCTCGGTGGAACAGTGGTTAGTTATCCTGGCTGGCGGTTCCAAGAGATGATTCGTGGGTTCGATTTCCACTCGAGACAAATATTTGTGTGTTGAACCTCGGTCTTTGTTGACGCTTGACGCCCAATGTACAAGCTCTGCTTAGAAAACTGTAACTGTCCGGGATTTACCATGTTGTTTTGTTTCGATCGCCGTGATCATGACGCTTGCAACAGTGCCGAAATATCGGGAGCTCATTAAAACAAAACTTGTAAATATCCTGGACAGTTACAGTTTTCTAATGTGTGTAACCATGGCAGTTTAAAAGCTCTGTGAGTGTGTGGAAATGTCCCAGATGTGTATTGTAATGTAAGTGTACTATTTTCCGCTAAATCCACGCTACCCAAAACCCATTACTAAACCCAGAGCGGAATCCGAAATCCAATAAACGTAGGTAATCCAATAACGACAGTGGCCGCAAAGGTTATAATATTAACTATAATAAATTATTATTTCCGCGAATGATGAAAGTTTCAGCACCATTTTCATTTAGGTACTATATGTACCTACATAATATAATAATAAGGTCTCTACAATTGTCGTTACATAAGTAAGATGTTTAAGAAAAGTATTCTTAAATAAAATAGACAGGTAGATAAGTATCTTTTTGCGTCGTACGTGGCTTCCTTTTAAAATAAAATTTTCACTCGCACGTCTAAACATAATTGTTTTGTATTTAATAAAAATAATTGTATAGAAAACAATAGCATCCATACTATTTAATCGATTGGCCTATGGATACATTATAGAATTTGGCCCCTTTCATCCCATTGTCGGAATGATCTGGGTAAACATTTGTAAATAAATTGAAGTTGTTGAGTTAGACGACGATACAATATACTTTTAATTTAAAACAAAGCAATATAAAATTAGAACCGGCCTGAACTATGTAAAAAATAACTCCTAACATTTCGTTCCCGGTCAAGTGTTGTACTGATGATTTTAGAATTTCGCGTTCCATTACACTAAATATTAGTCTTTATGGGTCTACACGCGTTATTAGGAGTAGCAAATACATAGCTACTTACGTTCGCTCGCGACCACGATTGGTATAACCCAGTCGAAACGTCGGGCAGCTAGCTACTTGCTACTCCTAATAACGCGTGTAGACCCATAAAGACTAATATTTAGTGTTGTACTCACGTATCAGAACCTAGATATAAGTAATTTATGGTTGTTATGTTATGCTATGCATGTATTGTTCGTGTGAGAAATTTATATGAATAAATAAATAAGTGTCTACGTGGTATGATAAAATTAACACTAGAGATGCGTTTGACAAAGACTAATTATAAAAAATATGGGAGTTTTAATCAAGATATAAATACTTGAAGATTTACTTCTTTTGACTTTTTGTATTTTCTATACTTCAAAGTTATTTTAAAATTAACTTTATCTAAAAATTATTAACAATTTAGATGCCTATTTAGTAATAGCCTTATTAAACAAGGTTTATTTTAATGCCTAGGGGTCTTGACATTTATTATATACTGCAATTTAATTTCTTTATTATAATTTAAATTTTAAAATGAATGAATATAATTTTTAATTGATTTTGTAATTATACCAAATTAAATACATAAAATATATTTTGTACGCCCAAGGGCAGGACACGGAGATGCTATAATGTAATAGTTTAAGACCTACATACTTACCTGTGGACCACAAAATAAATAAATTTTGATTTTGACATAAAATAAAAGACTTTTAGTAATTAAGATTTAATTGAAATATCCCTAGATCATGTGGATGTGTGTACACCGACTGTGAGTATTTCAATAGTCCAGCTATAACCGTTCTTGACATAAAGCCGGACCCTAAAAAATAAAAATCCGAATGAGTGAAACATTTTTTTTTTAATTTTAGTCAACATTTTCATCACAATGCATCCAACTTTTTTAAACGATGCTGAAAATAGTGCTAACTTGAATGACTGGTGACTAGTATTATTTTTTTTAAAGTACCTACGATCTACAGTAATAATACTAAAGAAATTCACGTGCTAGTGTTATTGTACAGGTTTAAGTAGTTACTCAACATACATATTATGGAAAAAGTAACAAACCATATGAAAATAAATTTGTTACGGAATGTCTACAAACAATAGATTATAGGAAAACAACGCAAGTGGTTTTTCATGTGGCATTCAAACATAATATACTAAGTATGTTTACATACTGCCTCGTTGGTCTTTGAACAAAATGGGGTCGCTTCCTAGTGGTAAACCACTACCTTCCCTATACTAAGGGATCAAAAATAAAACCAAAAGCCAGTTTTTGACTATATAGAGTAGATTATTTATTCATTTCCACAGTTGAACCTATATGGCTCCAAGAAAACAAAACGCTTGCGCGATGCAAAAACTGTACAACGCCATCTATTGAGGCGCAACGGAACTATAACGAACAACACTTTGTATCGACTTAAACATTTCGCCCGCCAAGGACAATATGACATTAATTGTCCTTTAAGAAAACAATTAGTTATTTCTTAGATATCTTAAACTTAACATTTGTACAGGTAAACAACTTAAACTTAAAACATATTCAACAACGGTATACATATTCATACATTTAATTTATTAACTTACTCTTTGGAAATTGGGAGCAAACATACTTTGGAAATAGGACGCTTGTACGTCCCATTTTTTGTTTTTAAACTAATGACCCTAACTAAATTATCTTGACCGGGATGAGTAGCAACCACTCTGCCATATAACCAACGACAAGGCGGCAGCCCGTCCTCTTTCACCAAAACAACATCGCCCACCTTAGGCTGTAGTTGCTGTGATGACCATTTGTACCGGTACAAAAATTTATTTAAATACTCCTGAGACCATTTTTGCCAAAAATGTTGCAGCATTTTTTGGGTGTACTGCCACCGTCTTAAGGAACTTACATTTTGAGATTCATAATTTTGATCAGGGGGGGTAACAATAGGCTCTCCCACAAGAAAATGGCCTGGAGTTAATATAAGACTATCTTCCGAGTCACTAGAAATAACCGACAGCGGTCTCGAGTTGAGACAAGCCTCCACTTGAGCTAAAACTGTAGATATTTCTTCGAACGTTAGTGTTGACTGCCCAATTATCCTTTTCAGGTGATATTTCACAGATTTTACCCCTGCTTCCCATAACCCACCGAAATTCGGTGAGCGAGCAGGAATGAAATGCCAATTACACTCGTTACTAGCTAATGCCTCTGCCACTTCTTGAAACATGGAACCTTTCTCAGTCTGAAACAGTCGTTTTAACTCGGCTGCTGCTCCAATAAAATTAGTTGCGTTGTCACTCCATATATCCGAGCAATGGCCCCGCCTGGAGACAAACCGCTTAAACGCCTGTAAAAACCCTTGAGAACTGAGATCGGTGACTGCCTCTAAATGAATGGCCTTTGTCGCCATACAAATAAAAAGGCATATATAACCCTTGTATGATTTATTGCCACGACCTTTGGACGTTCGTAGTTGAATTGGTCCTGCGTAATCAACGCCACTACATTTGAACGGTCGCGTTGGAGTCACTCTTGAAATCGGCAACTGACCCATCAGCTGCGTCTGGAGATTAGCAGAGTTCCTAGCACAAGTAACACATTTTCTAAAACACGACTGGACTAATTGTTTTGCTCCTAAAATAAAATACTTTGCTTGGATAAAACAAATCATAAGCTGGGGACCTCCATGAAGTGTCTGCTTATGTGCATCAGAAATTATCAATGCTGCTAAATGACACTTCTTGGCTATTAGAATGGGATGCTTTTGGTTGTGACTTAAACCGGAATGTTCCAACCTTCCCCCGACTCTCAATATTTGATCATCATCCAGCATCGGGTTCAACGATCGGAGGACACTCTTCTTAGGTAAGTTTCTTTGTTGTTTTATTAATAAAATCTCATCTTTGAAATATACTGCTTGATGTTGCTTTATACACAAATCTAGTGCCAGTTTTAGTTCTTGAGTCGTTAAATAACCCTTTGTTCTTTCTGAGGGCTTTAATCGCAAATTGTTTATAAACCGCAGACAGTACGCCATAACTCTTTTCATTTTTGTAAGGGATGAAAACCTCTCCCATATACTATCTTCCTTCACCGAACAATGAGTTTGAATTATTTCTAAATTGGTTGCTATTTCTTTTGGCTTCTCATAATTGATCGTTGCGTTTCTTAAAAACTCTGGACCACTGAACCACATCTCATTTTGTACCAATTCTCCTGGAGACAATCCCCTGGATGCAGCATCAGCAACATTTTCCTTGGTGCCTATATGTGACCAATTATGAGAATCCAAATTAGATTGAATTTCTGATACCCGGTTGGCGACAAATACTTTCCATCTGCTTGAATGGCTATTAATCCATGCTAAAACCACTGTAGAGTCTGTCCACGCCCGAATGTTGCTTTTGTCTATTCCTAGTACTTTAGATGTTTCTACCATTAATCGCGTCAGCAAAACAGCTCCACATAATTCCAATCTTGGAATTGATACTTGCTTTATAGGAGCCACCTTTGTTTTAGCAGTTAGAAGAGAAACATGGATTTTCCCAGACGAATCGATTACACGGATGTACACAGCCGCAGCATATGCAGCCTTAGATGCATCGCAGAAGCCGTGCAACTCGACTACATCTCCGACTTTGGTACCGACCCATCTAGGTATGATGAGCGCTTCCAACTGTTTCAACTCCTCCCGGTAAGCAAGCCATTTATTTAGTATTTGTTCCGGTACTCTTTCATCCCATTCAATTCCTGCTAACCATAGTTTTTGAATAATAATCTTTGATTTTATAATGCTTGGTCCTACCCAGCCTAGTGGATCATAAAATCGTGAAATGTCACTAATAATTTTTCTTTTTGTTACAGGTTGTTCCAGCTTCGGGAGTTTGACATCATAGCGGAAGGCGTCTTCGTGTCGGTTCCAGGTAAGTCCCACTATTTTCATAGTTTCATCTGATTTAATCTTTAATGCTTCCTGAACACCCTTTACTGCTTTTTCTTGACCCATAGCTTCAATTAGCTCTTCATTGTTGCTTGTCCATTTCATTAATTGAAATCCGCCTTTAGCCAATAACTCATTCATTTCTCGAAATATCTTCAATCCTTCTTCTTTTGTTTGACAACCTGTAAGCAGGTCGTCCATGTAAAAATCTTTCTTTACTCTTTCAGCCACCATGGGAAAATTATCGCCTTCATCACGTGCCAGCTGCTGCAATGATTTAACTGCTAGGTAAGGTGCAGGTGCAGTTCCAAACATAACTCGACGCATTCTAAAATGTTGTATTTCAGGTTTATCTTCAGCTCTCCAGAGAATCCTTTGGAAATCCACATGCATAGCAGCTACCCTAATCTGCAGATACATTTTTGAAATGTCAGCAGTAAGACATATAGGCGGAATGCGCCATCGCATGATCAAATGTCGCAACTCCGGCTGCAAGGTAGGTCCCACTAGGAGGTTATCATTGAGTGATTTGCTATTTTTACCTTTACAGGAAGCATCAAACACTATCCTGACCTTACTCGTGTCTTTATCTTCACGCAGCACGGCATGATGTGGTAAATATATGGCCTTTGGATTATTCCGCTCCTCCTCTGGTACCAGTTCCATATGATTGTTATCAATATATTCTCGCATTGCCCTTGAATATTTATCATTTAGTTCTTTATTTTTGTTTAATTTGTTTTCTAATGATTTTAACCTCTTTTCAGATATTTCCATCGAATCAACTACCTGAGGAGGATTATTCTTCAGAGGAAGTTGGACGACGTACCTACCTTCTTCATCTCTTACAGTTGTAGCGGCAAAAATCTCTTCACATCTTTTTTCTTCATCTGTATACATTTTCTCTTTACTTATTTCAGGTTCTGCCTCCAATTCCCAGAACTTTTTGAGAAGATCATTATCATCCGTACGACAATGCAGGACGTTTATTTTATTAACTGGTTTAACAGTTATATCGATGTGTCCCGAAAGGACCCATCCAAATGAAGTAGATTGCGCTAATACCGCGCCCTCTGGACTTCTTTCCATTCCTTCCAAGAGTATCTGATTGTAAATACCCACACCAAGCAAAACATCAATACGACTTGGTGTGTGATACTCTGGATCAGCGAGAACCAGACCCTTAAGTTCAATCCATTTTGATGGATCGACCTTACAGGTTGGCAACGGAGCTGTGATCGACTTTAAAACATATGCTTCAACCTTGACTTTAAAATTAGAGTCTACTCGAGATTGAAGTTCCAAAATTACCATAGCCTTTGAAGTGGACTCCTGCTCGCCTAGGCCAGAAATTTGTCCCAGTGCAGGAATCTTCCTCAACCCCAAACGCTGTACAGTAGATTCAGTTACGAAAGAAGATTGCGAGCCTTGATCAAGAAGTACTCGTACGATGTCATGACCTGTTTTCGACTTGACTCCTACTAGTGCAGTTGCTAGAAGAGCCTGATTGTATACCCTACCTGACGAAAAACAGGATACAGACGATTGTTGCTGTTCACCTACCGACAATTTTACTACCTCTTGTAACTCCTTTGAAGGCGATGCAATCCCTTCCACCGGTCTACTACTTTTCCCTGACTTCAATGGTCTCCGAAGTAGTTTTCCCACTAGGGTGCAAAAGAGAATGGTGTTTTCTCTTACAAACACGACACCTTACATTGATGCGGCACATTTTGGCAGAATGGTTAATACCTAAACAATTGAAACAAGCATTATTGGTCTCAACAAAATTACGACGGGCATCAGTCGTCTCTTTGCTAAACTCTTTGCAAAATGCAAGTGTGTGTGCTCCCGAACAAAACAAACATTTATAGTTGGTTACATGTAGTGATTTCATTTTATTTATAGGAGGATTACTACAAGTTGAACCCCTTTTTGCTGTGTTCGATCCGGAGTCCAAGAATTCCATTGCGCGATATCTATTTGTTAAAAATTCTTTAAATTTATCGTAAGTTGGTAATTCATCTGCTGAATTATTGTTGCTGACATGAAATTCCCACTGTCTCTTGGACTCCGGATCCAACTTCAGACACAATATATGTATAATTATGACGTCCCAACTGCTTACATTTACACCTATGTTACCTAAGGCAGCAAGACAGTCATTAGTAGTATCTATCAAATCCTTTAAATAAGAGGCTGACTCGTTTAATATTGTCCTCTGACTGAATAACCTTTTTAGTGTTAAATGACAAATATATTTTTTGTTATTGTACCTTTCCTCGAGCAACCTCCAGCACCTGTCATAATTTTCGTTAGAAATTGGGATGTGTCGTAAAAACTGTTCTGCCTCCCCTACCAAATAACTCTTCAAGTAATGCAATCTTTGTGCTTTATTTAGTTCTTGATTGGTATGGACCAGCGCTACGTACAAATCTCTAAACGCTGCCCATTCAGAATATTTACCCGAGAAATTAGGTATATTTATTTTTGGTAGTCTAATATGTGATGATGATTTGACATTAGCTAGGGTGTTACTACAAGTTGTAGGACCAACCACAACAGGAACATTGAAATTTTCTAAAGATGTTTTTAGTTCAGCCTTATAATCCAAATAACACTCTTCAGTCTTATCATAAATTTCCTCCGTGACATATTCTGATGCTAACAATAATCTTTTCTCTGTATTACGCTTTAAATCCTTATGTCCCGATGAAAACTCGAACCCATTTTGTTCATGGTCCTTCGCAAGCCGGATATCCAGTCTGGATTTTTTTTGATTCTCCGCAACTACGGGCAGTGGATCGCTGTCGTGAACGTAGTGCATAACAGGGGTCAGTGGATCTGACCTCGGATGGCGCTTGGCTGAGGTGCAGTCAGCGGTCAATCAGGAGTGCAGCGGAGCGGGTGCAGCCGTAGTGCAACGGTTGCAGTTGGTGCGGTACAAGTAAGGAGGTGCTATTGCGGTTCTCAGTGAGTGTCGTGTGCTTTAGAAGTGAAAAATAGTAAGTAACTTTGAACCTTATTCGCAAGAAGATTTTCTTTAGGGCTCTTTTTAAAATTGGATCTAGCTTTACAAATGCGCTCGTATATCTCTATTTGAAAATCTATTAAAGCCTCCATTTTTATAGACACACAAACAAATTCAAGAAAAAATACACAAAAAAGTTAAAATTAAATCAAAATTTTTCTAAGTTCAAATAGACTAATTTATTTAAAGTTTAAATATCAAAATTTTTCTAAGTCTAAAACAATCAAAAATTTTCTAAGTGTTTTGAACTTGTAAATCTCGCTCAAAAATCGGGCATGGATTCCCCGTATTTACCTTTTTAGCGAAATTATTCTAAGTCTTAACTAATATTATGCAAAATTATTCTAAGTCCTAATCACTTGTTATATTCCAAATAACACCAACAAAGTTAATATCTTCTTGCGAATAAGGTTCAAAGTTACTTACGATTTTTCACTTCTAAAGCACACGACACTCACTGAGAACCGCAATAGCACCTCCTTACTTGTACCGCACCAACTGCAACCGTTGCACTACGGCTGCACCCGCTCCGCTGCACTCCTGATTGACCGCTGACTGCACCTCAGCCAAGCGCCATCCGAGGTCAGATCCACTGACCCCTGTTATGCACTACGTTCACGACAGCGATCCACTGCCCGTAGTTGCGGAGAATCAAAAAAAATCCAGACTGGATATCCGGCTCGAAGGACCATGAACAAAATGGGGTCGCTTCCTAGTGGTAAACCACTACCTTCCCTATACTAAGGGATCAAATTTAAAACCAAAAGCCAGTTTTGACTATATAGAGTAGATTATTTATTCATTTCCACAGTTGAACCTATATGGCTCCAAGAAAACAAAACGCTTGCGCGATGCAAAAACTGTACAACGCCATCTATTGAGGCGCAACGGAACTATAACGAACAACACTTTGTATCGACTTAAACAGTCTTTGGTAAAAAGGGCTGCGTTATAACCGAGAGGCCCCCGTTTCGAGTCCAGGGTTGGGTAAAATTTGTGAGTTTTTCTATAAATAGATTACTCACCCCGGAGCTCAGGAAGTTGGCGGATGCACACGTTAAGCCAGTGGTCCTGTGCCCGATCTCTCATCGGTCATGTCGGAATGCCGTCTCACCGAACTACGAGAGTAAGGGTAGAGAGTGCACTTGTGTTTGCGCGCATACTTGTGCACTAAAATATTTCCTGCGCACTTGGCTGATCTTAATTGAGATCGGCCGCCATGGCCAAAATCGGTCGGACGTCTTATATTTAAATATACTATGTATAAAAGGAGAAACTGACTGGCTGACATATCAACGCACAGCCTAAACAGCTAAACGTAGGCACTTGAAATTTGGAAGGGACGTAGCTTTAGTACCGTAGAGGTAATGCAATAAGAGAAGAATTCCCGAAATTCCCACGAGAACGTGAATTAGCGGGAAAATCCTTTTGTATGAAAAATCTAAACCGCTTAAGTTAGTCGCTTAACATTTGATATGCAGGTACACTAATAAACGTGAAGCTTACTTGCAACGCGATTATACAAAATTCGTGGGAAGTTCCACGGGAACGGGAGTTATTGGGAAGAAACTTTGTGTTAAAAAAACAATGTTCAGCTTTCTGTTATTTTAGGGTTATTAAATGGATCACTATGATTCCAACAGCTGATTAGACAATAAAAATATCAGCGCCATCAGTCGCTAAACTCTGTTTTATAACAAAAAGAAGATAAAAAGGAAGAAGTGGAAGAAATTTAAATGAATCGCCGTAAAAATCGACTAAGTTAACAGCGGTATTTGTTAAAATAGAGCCCTATTAAAATAACATGGAGTGCTAAAACAAAACAACTGAATTCAATTGTCTGACTGGCGATACAGACTCGCCGCATGCATACATTTTTTTATTTTTCACTCCACTAAATAGAGAGCTATTCAAATTAATCCCTTCCTTCTCGCACATTCCTGAATTTTCATATGAACGAGCGAGAGGGTCGTATGCTCGTATGCAAAGTCCGAAAATTGCGGCTTGTACTTCCATTAAACGTTCGCTATGTATCCAGCAATTTGAACTAAAGTTACTGTATAGAGAATTTTTCAACAATGAACCGCATAACAAAAGAGCCAAAATGAGCTCTGACGTCACTATCTCATTATCTGCCCAGTGACGTGTCAAGGGTTATTCAATCAGAGATTTTATACCTGAGCCGCTCTTAGATGACTGATTTGACATTTTTTATTTTATATTTTGTATTTATCCTTGTTAAGAGGAACATATTTAGCGAATCATAAAGAACAACTTTTTAAAATAAGACGTTATTTCAAAATATCAAATGTACCTAATTATCTGATTATTTGTATTTTGTTACCTAAAATAATTCTGTACCCTCCGTGAAGAGTGATATAAGTCAAAAAATCAAGTTTTGAGAAAATCGACTTCAAAGTTTTAGAAATTTTGAAAAATTACTGTCGTCTCCTTATTAAACGTAGCGTTTTTAATGAAAGCATTTTTATTTTATTATAAAAAGAAGTATCTGAAAATATGTTTTTTTCTTAATAATTTGTTTATATATTTAAAAAAAAAATAATAAACTATAATTTGTATCAATGACCACAAAACCTGTGAATCGTGTAAAATGTTATAAGTTAATATACATTACTATACACAATTTGTAACGCAAATGTGTCTAATGATACATATTATTTTATTTCTTAAATAAAAGTAGTAGAAAGAATGAAACAGAAAAAGTCCTGAACAAAAGATTTTAATCGAAAGGTCCTGGTTGCAGTACCCATATCATTTTTCAAAAAATATGTGTTTTAAATTACTTATATCAAAATACACCGCATTTATATGCAAATAAAGATGTGTATAATGATTCATGTTAACTTATATCGCATAAATATACGTGTATAGTAATATAACTCCAAATATTGTAGATACGTATTTGGTGCATCAGATAAATCGCTTCCCATTGTCATGGGTTTTCGTTAATAATATTTGGTTCAGCATTAATGGTCTTCCTGTTTCGTTCTTATCGTTTCTTTTTTTATTCTTCCCATAACAATGGGCTTTTCGTTAATAATATTTAGTTCAGCATTTAATGGTCTTCTTGTTTCGTTCTTATCGTTTCTTTTAATTATTATCTCAATTGTATTTATTTCCTTTACATCCTCCAACTGCATGTTGGTATAATTTGTTAAGTTTCAGGTTCTAAATTGTTCTTATCTTCCATTATATATCATGAAACAATCTTCTTCATCAATAATTTTATTTTCTGTGGTACTTTCATCTATATCTGAATCCTTACAATATTTTTCTTTTTGTATTAATTCTAAGTCATTCGCATTGTTATTTTCCTTTTGTTCTAGACTAGTAGACAAAAGTTTCCCAATAAATATATGAGAAAATATCGCAGTTAATATTAGGTTCTTAAATATGAAATTGGCGTTTTTCGTACTGACCACTTTTAGTTATATTTTCTCCACTTTGGTAAGGAATTCCAAATTTAAATTTGTACAGCTATTTAATCATGTATTGGAGCTTTGATGACCGTCATTTATTTGTTTTTCGTGGGTACTTCTCGAATTGACAGAAGCAAACCGGCAAACACGTGTCGACTGCTGCGTTACATTACTGACAGGGTACAATAATGATTGTATTTTAAGCCGAATCATTACCTATGATGAAAAACGAATTCTTGACGACAAACGGAAGCGCTCAGCGCAATGGTTGGATCCTGGCCAGCGAGCCAAAATATACCGTTCACCAACCACCGGACAGATAGTTGTTATTGGTATCCCCTGACTGTTATTGGTATCCCCTGACTGTCTGTGAAGAGAAATTCAACCCTATAAAAGTTACTTTTAAGCGTTTCGTGGACCAGAGCCGCCATTGTTCATAACAGTTTTCTCAAATTTGCCCGGACTATTACGGCTGATGTCTACTGTGAGCAATTTCAAACCATGATGGAAAAGCTAGCGGCTAAACAACCTAGGCTGGTTAATCGCTGCACGCCACTGCTGCTTCACGACAATGCTAGACCACACACTGCACAACGGATGGCTACCAAAATAGACGAGTTTCAATCGTAATGTCTTAGACATCCTCCGTACTCCCCGGACCTTGCTCTAACAGTTTTACATATTTTTCGAAATTTCGATAACTTCTTGCAAGGGAAAAAATTCAACGGTCTGATGGTAGTCCAAATCGCTTTCAAAGATTTTATTAGTTCCCGTCCGACTAGTTTTTTAGTAAAGTGATCAATTAACTTCCTACATGAATACTTTGATAAATTAAATATATTATGTGTAAAATATTCGACTTTTGTTTACAAAAACGCCAATTTCATATGTACGGACCATATTTACTTCCAAATTAGCGTGTGTCGTAGTTGTGACTCTTTATTCCACTGACGTTTTCATAACATTCTTCTCAAAAAGTTATTTAATTGGATTTTTTGTCTTTAATACTAATATGTTCTTATTCTGTGATGTAAAAGCGTTTTAGTTGACTTAATTTTTTGAGTTAACTTCAAAGTTTTCTTCATTTTTATGTTGCGATTCGATATCAAGAAGGTTTATATCATCTGTATTTGCATTTTTCTTTCCTTTATTTCCATCTTCATTATAAATCATCTTGCCTTTTATAATTATATAAAATCAGACTTTTCTTTTTTTCATCTTTATGTGTTTTATTATTTTTCTTTTTGCCTTCGTTCACTTTGTATATATTTTAATACCCATGTATAGTTACAGTTCATCAAAAACTTGTTTTTCACTCAGATAACACAGTCAGTCAGTAATACAATCAGTAAGTTAGATAATACAGTCTTCTTTCCAGAGCAATTTTCAACATCTCTTGTACTCTTTTCTGCATCAACTTATGTGATTATATATTTTTTTCTGTCTGTGTCTAAGCAATCTTTCTTAGTTTCCACTAAATTTTTAAAATAAAAAAAAGCTCCTGCTTGAGCAGTAACCTATAAAAAATGGAGATTCAGAAGTCCTTCTTAAACAAAGGATGCAATACGCCTTTTTAGACAAAGATAGAAAGATTTGGGGAGGGCAGGATTTCTACTTGTATCATTTTACACAATGCGGAAGTATTTTGTACGGTCACATTTGGCTATATAATTTTGCTTTAACTTAAGTTGTATTATTTTACACGAATTTGAAATTGTAAAAAATAAATGTAAATTTTGTTATAATTTCAATAGTATCAAAATACACGAATATTTGTAAATTTGTGATAGGTGTCAAATGATACGATTGCAGTTATATCAATTTTCACAAATCGTATCAATCACAAGACCTTTGTGACTACCAATACATCTTAAATTATATTATTATACACCTCATTTTATTTAAAATATTTTAGTGCCAACAGGTCTACATGCTAGTTATATTATTTTACACTTTTGTAAAATAAAAAAAATAAATGTATTTTAATATAAGTGAAGTTAAATCACTATACATTTATGAAACCATTGAAAGTATTAAAAAAAGGCAATTGTATCAAGAGTCACAAAACGTATTTCCCGTTCTATTAGGGCTAGAGCTACGCCGATTGGACAGAAAAATAGCCCATATTTTTCTGTTTACAATGATGCAATAAAACGATAAGTGATATAAGTCGACTTATATTACTGTTCACGGAGGGTACAGAATTTAATTATAAAAAGAAAACGTAAAATTTCCACTCTGTATTACGCTTTTACAAGGTTACGCCGTTTGACACGTTTTCATAGTGACGTAGTGGGTTATACTCACCAGGTATTTTGTTTTAAATAGGATGAAGGATTTAATAAGTATTGTATTTTAAAAATAAATATATTTTTAAATAAGAAACTTCAATTCAATCTTCTGGATGTGAATAAATGTTTTTAATAAAAATTTGTTATAATTAGACCTTGCTTGGTTATAAAGTGGAAATAACTGTTACTTATATACTTCGGCAATTTTATCGTTGTCCCTCACTAGTGCAGTCAGTCTGACATGTGTCAAATCAGTCAACTTAGAGCGGCTCTGGTATAGAACATATAGTATTGTCTATTATCTGCGCGAGTAATTTTACGGATTAAACTCGCGTGTATTGTTATTCTATTATTTAGAGATCCGACGTTTCGAGCACTTTACAGCGCTCGTGGTCACGGGCAAGACTGAAGTTCACAGGTGTCTTCATTATAAGTTTAATTTGTACCGTCATTTGGTGAGATTTTTTGTGCGTTCCGGTTCTGGCATACAGAACTCACAACATCCTTAGGTCTTGCAATATGTTGTTGTTTTAGAACATAGTCACAAAACAACTTTAGATACGTACTAGATAGGTAAATTGATGTGATTCCGTGTTAAGTAGTTTCAATTATGAAACAGAATTATTCCACGAATACCTGATGTTCATTACGCAAATATTAGTGACACGTGGGTATCAAGCCCGCAAGCCATCGAGGCAGTAAAAAAAACATTAGGCACGTTAATTTTGTATGTGTGTGTGTTTATTTTTATTAGGCTACCAAGATGACCATTGTTTCTGTATTGCAATCTTGCTCTGAACTGCATATCTTTGTACTTTGTCTTTCTTTGATTGTAATGTGTTGTGTGTATGAAATAAATATATAAAATGTCCTCACTCCATCTGATGGTAAAGCGGTAGTGGAATCCACATATGAGGTCGACAGGCACAATAGACCATATTGAGCCTGTCGCATTCACTCGGAAGGCCTGCTTAAATACCGTTTCACGCCTGAAGAGCCCGGGATCATAGGCGGAAGAGAAAACATGAGCTGGAAGGGTATTCCATGCCTTAATGACGCGTGGCAGAAAAGAGGAACTAAACCTTTTGGTCCGAGCCACCAGCGCCTTCATTGTATTGGATGGCAGCGCTGTCCAGCACGTGTCGTTCGGGAGTGGAAAGGGGAGGGAGCATAATGTTTATTACCATAATAATTCTTTAAGGCATAGTGTTATACGCATACTACACTACTACATACAATCATAGAGAGAATATAACTTAAGAAAGATAACTCTGATAAGCATTAGGCAATCTGCTTGGCAAGCATATTTTGTACAGTGTCGCGCGAGCCGTTTGTGCTAGAGCGATTGTCACCACCATCGCCCCGCGTCAAGTAGTTTGCAGTGTCCGTAATGAAAGGCCAACATATCGTTGGTCACAATATTGAAGATAAGTATAAGCTCTTCTGCATACAAGCAGTCATCATCAGCCCATATACGTCCCGACTGCTGGGGCACGGGCCTACCCTAAACTAGGGCGATAAGGCCTTAGTCAACCTTGGCCAAGTGCGGGTTGGTTGACACAAGAATTGCACACCTAAGAATTTGTTCGTAGGTGTGCAGGTTTTTAAACACACAGTGGTACGTGCGGGTTTGAACTGGCGACCTCTTGCAAGGCAAGCAACGACCTTAACCGCTATCGATGTTTTTTTATGCAGCATGCAATAGGTGCAGCCCTTCCGCCCTTGCGTGGCGAGTCTCATGCGCAAGCCGAAGCGGCTGAGGCTGGTCGCCGAAGAGCTGGAAGCCACCAACAATCCTCCAACATTGGTTTAGAATAATATTCAATGTTGAATACAGAACTCATCTCTTTACATTTTTAATAAGTAAAGGCTAGCTTTCCCCCCGAGACTCAGCGTGAAGTCGTTTATTGCGCAAAATAGTATTTACTCACTCTTAACTGCCTCTTTGGTCTATTGGTAGCAAGTGCTGCGTTTGGACCGAGAGGTCCCCGGTTCGAGTCCGGGGTCGGGCAAAATTTGCGTGAGTTTTTCTCTAATGAAATTACTCAGCCCGGAGTTAGGAAGTTGGCGGTTGAACGCTCGTGCCTCGGAAAGCACGTTAAGCCGGTGGTCCTGCGCCCGATCTCTCATCGGTCATGTCGGATTGCCGTCTCACCGAATTATGAGAGTAAGGGAATAGAGAGTGTACTTGTGTTTGCGCGCACACTTGTGCACTATAATATGTCCTGCGCACTTGGCTGATCTCAATTGAGATCGGCCGCCATGGCTGGTCGGACGCCTTATTTACTCATAGGGAAGTTGGAAAGCACATGTCCTTTCTCGTTATCCAGACTATCTATGTACCAAATTTCATTTAAATCGGTTCAGTAGTGTCGGCGTGAAATCACGACAGACAGACAGGCATATAGACATAAATTTTGCACTTTTAATTCAAGTAGGGATAACATCCATACAAGGGTACGTAATCTCCGCAGCCGACCCTCCCAAGGCCGGCTCTGTTGAAAATCACAGCGAAACTATAAGTTCCGCACAGACGGAGACTAAAACAAAAGGGATGATTTGCGTCCACATGCATTTTATGCCATTTGCATTGTGCCGCGGTGCATTTTATTGGCAGCCACAAAATGCGCTGGACTGATGGCCCGTTCAGGCGGAAATGGGTCAAGAAAGAAGAACGCCATTTTAAAAAAGGTTATCGGTTTATGTTAAGGAAACATTTTTATAATATACACCGTGAAATTTTAGTGGTTGTTTTCCCGCTGCGAAATAATTCTAACTTAGTAGCACAATAGATTTGTGCAGTTATTTTTTATTAAAATCAATAAATGCCGGTTTTACGAAAGGTATAACCGAAACTCGAAAGTAGGTTCGAACCACTTTATTACTTAAGGCGTAGAGCTTCTTTAGCTTTAAGCATCGATTTCATGCGGCAAGTAGTACCTGATTACGTCACATCTTAAAAAACAACGATAGCTTCTCTCGTTTTCGAGATGGAAAATTATTATTTTAAAAATTTGAAAAAAAAATTTTTTTTTTCAAGGAATAATTTGCCTGGTTCGGTATTATTACTTAAGGCAAATCGTTCTGCCACGGGAAAACAACCACTCAAATTTCACGGTGTATGTATAGGTAACTGAGGAAAATATGCATGCTCTTTAATGTTACTTGTTTGTATGCTATTTTGATGTACAAGAATGTTAATATGTCATACCTACAGACAAACCTTTTTTTATATTAGAAAACTGAAACTGTCCGGGATATTTATCATGTTGTTTTGTTTAAAGGAGCTCCCGATACCCGAGCAGTGCCGAAATGTCGGGTCCGTTTTCTAATGTGTGTAACCATGACAGTTTAAATTTATATATAAACCTTTTATATCACTACAAGCAAAATCGCTTCCCGCGTCTGTCTGTATATGCATGCTTAAAGTCTTTAAAACTACGCAACGGATTTTGAATGGTTTTTAACGAAAAATCTTAACCGCTTAACTTAGACGCTTGAAATTTGGCATGCAGGTATCCTAATAAACTTGCAACGCTATATTGCGAAATTCTTAGGGGAACGGAAGTTTTTTGGAAAAAATATTGTATGTAAAATCCTATAGTCCACGCGAACGAAGTTCATGCACAGGTAGTGTATAATATACCCTAAGCGAGGCGAGGGCGGGACACTAGTGTATAAATAATAAAAATGTATCGGATTGTACCAACCCATAATATAATGCTTTGCTGTATTATGTAAATGTACATACACATGTTTTTGTATATAAATATATTTATCTTTATAGTTATCAGTTATGACAAATGATAAATAATATTGTGTGCAAACGCATAGTACCATCTATTACTATAGACTAGAAGTAGACATCAAGACAGTCAACAATGCTAATCAATGTAATAAATCACTTCAAACATGCTGCATTATAGATAATTAAAGAAAATATTATAAAGCTCAAGAGTTTGTTTGTTTGACCGCGCTAATCTTAGAAACTACTGGTTCGAATTGACAAAAATCTGTTGTGTGTTAGATGGACCATTAAGGCTTAAGGCTACATAACATCACGCTGCGACTAATAGGAGCAGATAGAAAGAAAAAAAAAATGTGTAAAAAGCGAGGGAAAACGCTGGTGAACGCGCTTTAAAAAGTGGCATCTGCTTTTACTTGCAGTTGTAAAAACTGGATATATTTTATGGAGTCCCCATAGGGCTTAGGTACATTGTTGAGTATTGTAGCTTAGAGAAACGTCGCAATACATTGTAACTTGAATTTCTAACCAATTCCGTTAAGTGCGCTCCTTAAGTGCACATATAGTATGTTTGAGTATGGTCTAATGCATTTGTTCTTAACTAGTGGACTGGCTCGGAGGAATAGTTTGACTGGCTCGTTGGAACAGCGGTAAGTGACGCAGGTTCTCTACCTACGGTACTAAGAGTCGGGTTCGATTCCCACCCGGGACAAATATTTGTGTGACGAACATCGATGTGTGTTCCGTGTCTAGGTGTGTTATTAAATATATTTAAGTATATCCGTAACACACGTGCTTTAGAAACATACCACGCGATCAGATCAATTGAACTCACGACTCTTGGAACCATAATCTGTAGTAAAGCCTGGGTCACTAACCATTACAATCAAAGAAAATAAATGAAAACAAATTTTGTCTTACTATTGGTGTTACCTAGTCCTACTTATATGGCTATATGACTGGCTCGGTGGAACAGTGGTTAGTGACTCTGTCTGGTAGTTCCAAGAGTCGTGGGTTCGATTCCCACTCGGGACAAATATTTATGTGTGACGAACATCGATATTTGTTCCGTGACTGGGTGAGATTATGTATTTATATATATCTACGTATGTATATCAGTCTCTGACGCCCATTGTACAAGCTCTGCTTAGTTTGGGGTCTTGATGACCGTGCGTGAAAATATCCCAAATATTATTATATTATACGTAAATGTGCATTTCTTTAAACTTCGAACCTCAGACTACGTATTCTCTTAACAAGGTTTTGTTTTAAGCAAGCTTTCCGTGTACTAATTAAATGTTTTAGCCTAACATCTGAGCCTTTGTGCTGCCGGAAGTTGCTACGGTGGTCTAAAATTGCTTAATTAAAAATATTTCTACGCCTAGAATATGCAAATACGCTTTTATTAATTGTAGAACGGGTTGGGAACATGGACGCTTAGGGAGGGAAGTTTAGTTGGCTGCATAATTAAGGCAAACATAATATTAACTTAGATATGCTTGAGGTTTAAAAGAATAACTGGGCTCACTTGCTAAAAGTGGGGTTGTTAAGAGCTTAAGCGTTTATATTTTAAATTTTCTTCAAATTTTAAGTTTGTTCCGTTTATAATTGCAAATTATTGTAGCGTTGTGGTAGTGAAGGAAAAACATCGTGAGGAAACACATGTGCTTGTGATTAAGCTACTTACCACGGTATCAAATCAATAGGCTAGTTTCCTAAGTCTCATCTATCTATACTATAATAAAAACGTAGAGGTAAACATTCTTGTACTTTTTTGAAAAACGCAAAAAACAAGTCAGGGATATGTTTTGAGAGTAGGAGAACACATCCCCATACTTAAAAAAAAATGTGTCTCTGTCTGTTTGTTTGTTTGTTTCGACTGACCTCCTAAACGGCTGAACCAATTTAAATGAAAATTTACACGAAGGTACTTTAAATTCCGGAAAAATGCATAGGATACTTTAAATCACTGAAAGTTAACTGGTTCCCGTGGGATATTCAAAAAACCTTAATAAATGACTGATCTCTGAAACTATTACACCGATTTAAATGAAATTTTGCATGGTGGTACCATACATCCCCGGTCAAGATCTTAAATACTTTTAGTCACAGAAATTCCTGTAGGATAGTTAAAAATCTAACTTTATTAGATCACGTACAAAAATGGTAAAAGTATATCGACCAAAATGAACCTTCTGACTAGGACTATACGGACTACTTTATTGAGCAAAACGTCATAGTAGGGGAGGAAAATGGCTAGATTTGCAGTTACTCGAACAACATGGAATCGGAATAGGAAGATTACGAAAAGTATATTACACTTTCTTTATAAGTGGGGGACAGCGATTAATACAGGAGGACTACTTGGTAACAAGCTGTTGAAAGAAAAAAGTTATTTGACCGTGTCGGTCATTCAAAGTGCATGTTAAATAATCCATCCGCAAAAAGTGAAAAACAAATAATCTTGAGATACTTTAGCGCGTTACATTTTGTACGCAGGAGGTTCAAGTTGATATCAAAGTCCTGCTGTATAATAATCTGTGTAATTTTTTCTTAACTCTGTTTCACCGTGGAGGATGTGTAACAATTCTGGTCCATCTATTGTTCTTTATCCTCGCACATTTTACATGACATTCCCCGCCCATTGCTACATTAGTTTTGACCAACAACAATACCAGTACGGGAGTGCATTGTAGTATGTTTTATTTTTCTTTTAACTTAATACCTATGATACTCCGCTTCATAGCTTTTTGAAAAACCTTGAGTTTGGACTTCTGATTTTCGGTGGGGGACCAAGATTGTGCCCCATGTGTTAGGATAGGCAGTATGAAAACGTCGATGAATTTGCGGTTCAGTGATATAAGAAGTTCACCCTAAATATACCGATTCATGGACCAGAAGCTTTTCCAGGCGTTGCCTGCTCTACGGATCATTTCTTTGTCCTACCTGTTTTCGAAGGAGACTGCCTAGCCCAAGTATATACTCCTCTACATATTGCTTTACCTGCCTGTTGACTGCAATTAACCAAATTTGTGGTGCTGGCTGTTGGTCATGACCTTGGTTTTGGATCTTTTCATCGTCAGTCTAACGTCAACGTTTTCTGCGCTCAGTTGTTCGAGCATCGACTCAAGTTCTGTCGATGTATACGTATTTCGACTAGGAAAATGTCATCTGCAAAGCGAATGTTTATCAGTCGCCTATCCTCTACACCAATTCCTTTTGTTGCCTTAGAATATCATAGTGACCTGAAGACTTCTTAGAGCGTGCTACTGAAAGCTTTGGTGATAGGGAGTCACCCTGTTTAACTCTTTTTGTATGTTGAATGTCAGGCCTTCAGTGTGCAGTTTGAAATCGGCTGTGTTTTGTTCGTAAATGATTTGGGGAAGTTTTATATTATGTGGGTTCGACGTTTTGCTGAAGAAGAGAAAGCTAAATGGGTTGATGTGGGTGATTCCATCGAAGACCTTTGAATAATCCACAAAGGCCAGGTTCCTTTTTATTAACTTCGCTACATTTCTCTATTACCTGGTATTCGGTATGGAGGTGTTCAGTTGTCCAATATTTGCTTGCTGGCTTACATTGGTGGTTTGTGTTGTTCCAATTGATAGACTGTTCGATATTATCCGAATGTTTATATAGAAGGATATCGCTATTCTAAGCAAATAAAGGGAAATTTATAAACATTCACGTAAAAATGTTGGACATTATCTATCGTATATAAAGATCGTTACAAATAAAATCACATAGATCATTAGAAAACTGGTCAAGTGCCCCTTGGGTATTTGTTGTGTCAACGGTTTTAGTAATTGTTGTTATAGGCGCGATTCTACGGTCATCGCCCCATGGAAACCGTCAGAGATTATTAGTTCTTCATAATCCTGCCCAATTCTTTTAACAGTGTCTTTGTAATTAGCATTAGCAACTATCCTATTTAAGATCACGCACCCCCTCCCGTATGAAGTGTACATACATACACGGCAGAGGTACATGAAAGGGTGCAAGGAGTCTCCCATTTAAAAATCTTACAAGACCGAGTCTGAGTTTGATCAAGACTCCAAAAACTCCCGTTGGGCTCCCCAACTATCACGTTCTTAGCTGGCAAGTCATGTCAAATGCTGTCAGATTTGATATTATGACATGAGTGTTTAGTTCTTGGTTAGTTAAAGAGATGTCACTATGCTCTATTATTTCGCAATATTGCTTCAAATACTAAAAGTAATTCATAAGTTATAAATTATTAAACTTGCGATTTACGTTATTATCTCATTGTTTCATTACGAATACAATACAATCTACGAGAAATATACAAAAAACAATGCGCAAAAGTGGCACATAACAAAGTAGCAAAGCAAATACTGACTAATTCGTCACATGGCGACAAACATCCTTTATAGATATTTTGAGACAGTGGATAGGTAGTTTGTATTTAACCTTTTCAAGTTATCCTGATATCAAACATCTATTTTGTGTACTAACTACATAGGTACAGTATGCTACATGCAACAATTCAAACCTGTATCTGACAAAAAAATAAAGTTTTTATCGTGGTTTTATTGCTAAAATGTGAAAAATAATTTTGCGAGTCCTAGCTACCACTCTCCTCTCAGGCTAGATCATTGCTTAGACAAAAAACATATTGTGCGAGTGAATTATCTTTTAGTTGGCCGATTTGTAACGAAAATGTGATATGTTGTTTATCACCTAATATCTGTAAACAATTTTAGGTTCTTTAATAGATATTAATCTAATCAATTACAATTTTATAATTTTTGTAGCTTTATTTATTTTTCCTGTAATTTCTTAAAAAAATGCTTCCTGAAATTAAAATGCAGGCAAAAGTTACTATTTTACGCAGACGAAGTTGCGGGCACAGCTAGTTATACATAAAATTTCACGATTTACAGTAACATATGGGTAAATCAATAACAAAAGTGAAATCGAAATTAAAATTTCTTACGGAATCAGACAATAATAGGCATTTGAAGTTACGTGGGAAAGTCCTAAGTTACTAAAGTGCGCAAATTCAATTAAAATATTATGCCATCTTATATATTGCAGAATTAATAGTAACTTTCACTATGAACGAACACATATTCGTAAACGCAACATTTGGTATAGCTGCTGAAGAAAGCCCTTACGATAAGCATACAGTATACAGAGCGGTGACGTCATAGCTCGATGCGACATTTGTCTGAAGCGTTTTGAGCTCGCCCAAATGATGTGTTATTGAAACTGTAATATCTTCGGGAGTTTTCCAAATATCAAACCATTCTTTTAACATCACCTTTACAATTGTGTGGTCCATCCATTTATATAAAAATAAAAAAATAGGAAACTACCCTATTAACGTGATGTTGTGTGCCAACTAATGCAAGTGTGATTGGCAAAGTCGATTCTACTCGGCCAGACCACGTTTCATAGACCAATGGACTATCTGGCCAAGTTTACAGGTGTCAAAAAAAGTCGCTAGGCTCCTAACGGCCGCCATAAACGCCCGTGAGTTTCCTGTGGACCCAAACAACTGCCCGCAGTACATCCTTATCATGTTCGAATAAAAAGGCGAAATGTGTCGTTTTAATGCTAACGTATCCCTTGCTATTATGGCCGGTAGGGGTGGCAAGTGCTTGGAACGGAAAAAACAGAAACGCCCTAACTCAGTTTGCGGCCGTTTTCGTTATCGATTACTTTTTAGGCGTTTTTTGTACGTGTCTGTTCTAGTTGTGCTTTCAAAGCGTCGAGTTCTGTGTTTGCTTGTCTTGTGTTATCTACGTCTATAAATAATAGATGCGATAATCTTTAGTTAAATCATTATTATTTTGAACCACATTTCATGATATAGGTATTTTTAATGGAGGATCATCCTTTTGCAACTTATTGTAATTTAACGCGAATTTGCGGCTCCCATTGCCAACTTAACTTTCTACGTTCACGTCTAATAGATTCTGTGATACCCCAGATCGGGTGAGTGTGTTGCAATAGACTAATAGGTTGCATATTTAATCGTCGTAATTATGCCTTCTTATTGTTTTGTTTTTATCAACCTACCGGCATAATTACGTTTTACAAATATTTTTAGTTTAACTTTAACTTTTGGTTCTGTTTCTAAATTATATTTTCAAAATTAGCTGCTTACAAAGTGTTCTTTATAACTTCTTGTCATTGTAATGGATTCCCTCACCTCAACAATTAATTAGTGGGAACGCTGCTCCCAGTGGTAGTTGTTCGAGGTGGGTGCGGTCCATTGCAGGGACAGGGACCTGTGGTGACACCTACCTTCAAACATTCCAGGGTTCAAAGTGAGGGGCACATATCCAGCGGACACGAGTTAGTGCAAGCGGGACCTCCTACCTACGCTGTTACCAGCAATCCCTTGTGCTTGCCTACACAACGTGCTTGACCGCCTACCACGTGCCTACGCCTTACTGCGTGTCCTGACCCGCAGCCGTTGAGGGTAGGTCGTGCAGGTAGCTTCTACACGAGGTTGTAGGCGGCGCGGGTTCCATTACAATGACAAGAAGTTATAAAGAACACTTAGTAAGCAGCTAATTTTGAAAATATAATTTAGAAACAGAACCAAAAGTTAAAGTTAAACTAAAAATATTTGTAAAACGTAATTATGCCGGTAGGTTGATAAAAACAAAACAATAAGAAGGCATAATTACGACCTAAATATGCAACCTATTAGTCTATTGCAACACACTCACCCGATCTGGGGTATCACAGAATCTATTAGACGTGAACGTAGAAAGTTAAGTTGGCAATGGGAGCCGCAAATTCGCGTTCAATTACAATAAGTTGCAAAAGGATGATCAGGAGCAAAAGAGGAAGCCCCCGGCGTCTGCGCCACTTTTTATACGTCTCTTTTTGACATTTCAATTTTGAACTGACATTTTTTTTGTCATGCACTAATTGCATGCGGCAAAAGAATAAAGCTATGGACAGCCTTCGGCTATTTGGTATTCATTGCATTTTATTTTTTGATTTTTTATTATTTAATTTATATATTGAAATTAAATAATAAAAATTATTAGGAAAATAACGTACTACGTTACAGTATGGATAGTTTTTTGTTATTTAGTAAAGTTTTACGTTCAGTATGTACCTTTGAAAGAGTAAAAAACATTCCTAACAACTTCATTTCACATCTAAACAAGTACTTGGCAACCCTAATCGCGGGTACGTATAAAGAATTTATGCGTACAGAGATATGGTTTAATAAAAGCTTCTCTATATTGACATATTTCAACGTACGGGTACCGGGTATATGACTATATGTTGCGTTTTTGTCGCCGCGTGCGGTTTTGGCTCGCGTTAGAATGTGCCGATGTTTTACGATCACTCTGGGCATTTGCAAATTTGCTAAACCACATTGAACTCTATTGAATTTGGAAAAAACAACGAGCTTGCTTCCGGGAGAAGTCATAGCTTTTATCACATTAAGTACAGTAGCTACCCTTTTGGTTCGCTGACAAGTTAAAAAATAATTAAATATTTGCATTTTCTTATTAAAAATTAGATTTATTTTAAACTGCACTGTGCTTTCAGATTCTGATATACTTAGGTAACTAAGTGATACCTGTTATATAAATAGATACAGTAAAATATATATTTTCCTAACTGACAAAGATGATAACATGAAGTAGCCTTGTCATCATCACCAGACTTGCGGGACAGCGGATGAATATCACTTATATTATGTTACAATGTATCATGCAAAGTAAAATCAATGAAAAAGGTGGATTTACTTTATTCAAATAAAAAAGACATGTGGCACTCGGGGACAGCCGCGGTAAAGCTATTGCATAGCATCGTCCGATTTCGGAGCAGCTCGTCTCGATTCGTGCGAGTTTCTTAGAGTCGTACAATACGTCTAATCGCACGCACACAAACACCGTGCCGAAGTCTACCGAACTGAAACGACGTTAGACGATTGTGAGGTTTTTTTCGTTACGGAATTTCTTGGTTCGGTCGCCGCGCTCAAAGCCCGCGATAAAAGCTATGCAATAGCTTAAAATAAAATAAAAAATTACACTTTTAGAGAATGAATATTCTCGAAATATTTCGATAAATAACAACTTTTCATATTAATTAAGCCGGCACGTCATCGAGTGGAGCGTTCAATGGAACCATTGTACTAACTTTGTGAATGGAACTTTTTCGAAGTCGAGCAACATCAGAAAGCACTCTTTAAGCTCAAGTGCTCCGCTTTTTATGTAATGGCCGGAGGTGTGACTACCGATTGGCTATCGGTGATCAAAAGGCGGAGGGGACGCGAGTTCTATTTGCTTGCTTGGGCCTGTTATTGTACATAAAATTTTCCACACTCTATCTATTTAAGTCTTTGACTGGCTCGGTGGAACAGTGGTTAGTGAACCTGGCTAGCGGTTCCAAGAGTCGTGGGTTCGATTCCCACTCGGGAAAAATATTTGTGTGATGAACATCGGTGTTTGTTCCGTGTCTGGGTGTGAATATGTATTTAAGAATGTATTTATAAATATATATGTATGTATGTATAACAGTCTCTGACACCCATAGTACAAGCTCTGCTTAGTTTGGGGTCAGATGACCGTGTGTGGAAATGTCCTAGGTATTTATTTATTATTTAGGTATTTATTTAGAGTAATGTGACATGTGCATAGATAACATCTATTTTTATTTTAACTGACTAACTGGCTCTCTCGGTGGAACGGTGGTTAGAAATCCTGGCTACGGTTCAAAGAGTCGGGTTCGATTCCCACCCGTGACAAATTTTTGTGTGACAAACATCGGTGTTTGTTCAGTATCTGGATGTGTTTAAATTTGTGATAATATATTTTTAAGTATTCCAATGTTGCTTTTAATATCTGTAAAACAAGTAAGTCGTTTAAGGACTTAATTCGGAACAATTTGATATTGGGTGAAATTTAATTTGATTTATAGTTGTAATATGATGAAGAGTACATATAGTACATTGGTATAATGCTTAAACACACTTGTACCCTAATCTGCTCTAAGTCAGCTGTTAGGTACCGAAATAGTTAAAACATCCTGAATACATACGATATGTCCTATTCATAGAATATGGCGCATTAAATTTCTTATTTATCGGAACGATCCAGTGACCCAAAGGGTGATGCCCAATAAATTTTGTAGAAGGGTACAGGGAGCTTTCATCGGCCGCCTTGAATAGGTAAGCGAGAGAAAAAACATTTTAACATTTATCTGAATAGAGCAAGGTCGATAATTGCATGTCTCCGTAGTATACAGCTTTGGTTGTAACGCCTGAAACGGTATACGTGTTGAGAGTAACAGTTAAAGTAAAATATTTTTTGTGTTTGAATCATCGATCAAAAGTTAAAAAAATAATATTAAGGCGTCCGACCGATTTCTGAATTGAGATCAGCCAAATGCGCAGGACATATTATAGTTCACAAGTGTGCGCAAACACAAGCGCAATTCGACATGATCGATGAATTATAGTACATCATTGTAATGTTCGTCTTCCTCCTTATAAAAAGGGTTTGAGAGTTCTTGACTATTTTAAAGCCCCGGGACCCAAGACAGCCTTTGATCAAAGTAGTCAAAGGACAATGGGCAAAAATGTATGGAACTTGGTCTATTTTTGAAAATGAGTGGCAGTCTCCGGAATCAGTATATCTTGCGAGGCACTATTAAAAAACACTATTTAAAAAAAATTGTGAGCATATACCGGTTAGTTTAGGAGATATCGAATACTTATTGTCTTCGTATGTTTCGATGATTTAATGTAACATTTTTTTTATTTTTACTCTCACCCATTAAGTCACCAAGTGAGTAGCAGGATGCTGGACATGCGGAACAAGACATTAAGTGGCACACGGATTGTGGCGTAAAATCACATTCGTAGGCCTGATAATTGCATGGGTGTATCTCTATCTAAGCATGATTTCCTTGCTTCGACCAATTTAAGTACGAAGTCTGTTCAAGGAGGTTGGCCGTGGCAAATCGTGTCCTGCTGGAAGACTCTCTGAAGGCGGTACAAATGTATCGGTTGGACAACGAAGTCTTAGTAATACAGAACTACTGCCTAGTTGGTCTATTAGTAGCAAAAGCTGCGTAAGGACCGAGAGGTCCCCGGTTCGAGTCCGGGGTCGGGCAAAATTTGTGTGAGTTTTTCTGTAATGAAATTACTCAGCCCGGAGTTAGGAAGTTGGCGGTTGAACGCCCGTGCCTCGGAAAACACGTTAAGCCGGTGGTCCTGCGCCCGATCTCTCATCGGTCATGTCAGATTGCCGTCTCACCGAATCATGAGAGTAAGGGAATAGAGAGTGCACTTGTGTTTGCGCGCACACTTGTGCACTATAATATGTCTTACGTACTTGGCTGATCTCAATTGAGATCGGCTGCCATGGCTGAAATCAGTCGGACGCCGTTATAATACAGAAAGAGAAGCTCAACTTAGCACTTTAATCGTCCTGGTCAGTACGAACCGATACGAAACCAATAACAAATAAAAACAAACTTTCCACTTCCTGTTTAGATAGTATTGAGCCGGATATCCCTTGGGTTCGGAGGGTAGTATTTAAATTGCTAAGAAACAGCTGTTCGAACGGCACTTTATTACACATTCATGTGGTCACGACTCCGACACACAGGCGAAAGGTTTTCCACCCCTGAATGCAATTCAATTGGATATCATGTCTACTTTCACAGTATACAAAGATAGATTTATTCACTTAGTCTTTTACGGGAATATCTATGAAGATTTTTTGTCTACTACGAAAATAAGGCATATGAAAAAGAGTAATTATGTAGGTAGTAGGTCTAGGAAGGACCTACACTGTGTATACTTACATACATACGTATATTCTTACTAATATTATAAAGGTGAAAGTTTGTATGTATGGATGTATGTATGTATGGATGTTTGTTATTCTTTCACGCTCAAACTTCTGAACCGATTTTCATGAAATTTGGTATGATGATGGCTGGCACTCTTGAAAAACATATAGGCTACTTTTTTTTTAATTCAACCCCTATGACGTGGTTTATTGGGGGGGGTGAAAATTAGTATGGGAGAATTTTTACGTGTTGGTCGATTTTTATATGATTTTTAAAACTTGGTATGGAGGTAGCTGGCACTCCGGAGAGAAACCAGCGATTTTTTTTAAATTTAGCTCCAATGGCGGTCATTGGGGGAGTGAAAATTAGTGTGGGGAACGTGCTATGGGAGATCGTTGACGTAACGTTCACTAATAAATAACAAATTTTGACAAGGCATGTAGACTATTTTAATTCATCATTGCTCCTAAGCCCGTTAATACGTAGCCAAAATCGCGGGCGGCCGCTAGTATGAAATATAGTAAAGGCACATACAAGTTAGTTATGTACCGTATAGGTATTGGGACTTATACCTACATAAGTTACCCAACTTAAACATCAGTTTAAAAACCTGAGTAGTTTACATGTCTAAAATATAATATAAAGGCCTATAAATATTAATACCGATCTTACCCGCTTCCATAATTCTCGCTTTCAATTTCCCCGGTTGTTTTTGTAGGTCTAATCTGTTGGTGCTAAACCGTATTCCTTCGGGATAGATGCTCCAAATTAATATGTACATTGCGAGTGGATTTCCCATGTGGCAGAGCTCAAACGAACCTTATTAGGGGCAAGGTGTTAACCGGAAATGGCGTCATTATTTACATAATCGTTATTGTTTGTTTAATATTAAATACTAATATCTGAATGCACAACGTTGAACCGTAATTTAGAAACGTAGAAAATAGATTATCGTATATCCTTGCTACTCGTGGGAACGCAATGGCCTTGTTAAATCAATGCACAAGGCAGAATGGCGGCGACGTGGTCCACAACCCGTCACGTCACGTTTCCCACAGAGGTGAAAAGTGGATCGCTGGAAGTGATCTCTGCCTACCCCTCTGGGAAAAAGGCGTGATTGTATGTATGTATGTAGAAAAGAAATTATCTCTTCCTGCTTCTGAAGTTAGTGTCGGAATGGCTGGTTAGCTGTGGCGGTGGTCTATGAGAATTGATTCAAAAGTTGCTTGCTAATTGCTATAAGTTAAATAATTGCTATCTACGATATTTACTTTTAAAAAAAAAAATTATTCGACCAGCCATTCTGATATTATCAGGTTGACTCGTCAACACATACTTTACGATATTTACTTTTTAAAAAAAAATTCTCCTACCAGCCACTCTGATATCAGGTTGACACGTCAACGTTTATAGTGAAGCATGTAGAGTTTTCCGAAATGTAATGCGTCAATTATTGCTTATTTTAATTCCCGGTCCCATCCCAGGTCATGAATACGATTTTTTTTTTAGTTTTTTTTAAGCTTTTGCATAGCTTTTATCGCAATAGCTATACCGCGGCAGTCCCCGAATGCCACACGTCTTTTTTTTTTAAATTATTTCGTTGTATCTTCAAATATATATAAAATCAAGAATATAAAAATAGTTTAAATTATGCCTGACAAAATTCAAAAGCAATCACATTGTACACGATTATATTGCACTATTATGCATTAATACTTCTATGTCCCCTTTGGATTAAACAGACAG
The DNA here is from genome assembly GCA_039566165.1 of Maruca vitrata. NCBI lineage: Eukaryota > Metazoa > Arthropoda > Insecta > Lepidoptera > Crambidae > Maruca > Maruca vitrata. The sequence continues at coordinate 12,042,271 of CM076930.1, forward strand.
ACAAAGCTCACAAACACATCTAATATCGACATATAACAGTTTAGGCTGACCAGCCTCTTGAGACGTCTGATTGAGTTGATGCCAATTGTGTGACGTCATGAGATCGGACACGTCACTAATTTGTAAACATGGGTTCGCTTGTCCCGCCAATCCCTTGGCAAAACGACAAGCATATGGCGTAAATTATTAAAATTTAAACTCTTAATATTCCATGGAATACAAACTAAACATGATCTTGAATTGTCTATGCGCGAACACTACACATTTGAAATTAAAAAAAATACGGATTAAATACGCGTGTATTGAGCAAGACTAAAGACTCACTAAACAGTCTTTAGTCTTGTGACCACAAGCGCTGTAAAGAGCTAAAAACTTCGGGTCTTTAAAAAATATGTTTAGATTTTTTATCGATTGGGTCTTTAAATAATATGTTTAGAATTAATATTAATTACAAAAACATAATTCAAAAAATTTATGTCTTTTTTTCCCGCTAATCTCAAAACTGCCTGGATCAATTTTGACTTTAACGTACGTTTCAGGGACAAATAAATAGCTTTTTTTTTTAATTAATAAAATTAGAAAATTTCACTACATTAATTTACATTATAGACTATTTTAATAAATCCCTGCTGCCATAAAAAAAATCACGCGGACGAGTTTAAAATAAAATTAGATCCATGGCGCTGTTAAACCAGTGACTCTGACGAATCTAAGAAAAGCTAAAGGACGGAAATAAGGAGAGAGTACGCTGTCGGAATATAATGACGATTTCCTTTACGCTCCGAGAATGAGAAAATGGTAACATTATCCGGAACTAACTAACCGAGTGCGATACTAGGAACAAGAGTATATAATAATGCCCAGTTTACTAAGAACACTATGATGTACCAAAATTAATAAATATCTGGGACAATATCTGGGACATTTCCACACACGGTCATCTGACCCCAAACTAAGCAGAGCTTGTACTATGGGCGTCAGAGACTGATATACATACATATATATATTTTTAAATACATACTTAAATACATAATCGCAACCAGACACGGAACAAACACCGATGTTCATCACACAAATATTTGTCGCCAGTGGAAATCGAACCCACGACTCTTGGAACCGCCAGCCAGGGTCACTAACAACTGTTCCACCGAGCCAGTCGATATCATACTGTGGCGACATCCGAGAAAGAACTTCGCACATCATCCAACAGATGGCGCTGACATACCATCTCCACAACAATATGTAGTTAGTATGGAACCTACATCACACTTCAAAGTTATTCGGGCCACTAACTATATATAGAGCAAAAACCAAGACGGTAATTGGACCATGGTCCCCGAGCACGATCACCCAGCTCGGCGGAAGATCTTCCCTTTTAGGATCACTGCTAAATTGGTGACCTCGACGTGATCGGATGCCGCCACAACAACGCAGCCAGCAAGCAGTCACCTCCAGCGTACCAGCACTCAGCCTCACGGAACCAGCGCATGCCTTCACCGCTACCTGGTTCTCCGGCGCTCGTCCCGACTCACCGCGGACCTCACCTCACTGCAGCCACGTCTCCCCTCACCACGGAGTCAACACGCAGTCACATGTCGGCGGTCTCATCACATTGCAACTGAGTCTCCGTGCAACCGTGAACACTGCAGCCTTCAAGTACATCCCGACTCACTGTGGATCTTAGCACTCGACTAAGCCTGGCACTACGCACTGATTGCTGAAGCCTGAAGACTATCGATGTTCAGTCTTCGGGGGGAGTACTGTGGCGACATCCGACAATTAACATCGCACGGCAACCAACAGATGGCGCTTACACAACATCTCCACAACAATATGTAGTTAGTATGGACCCTACATCACACTTTAAAGTTATTCGGGCCACTCAGTATATATAGGGTAAAAACCAAGATGGTAATTGGACCATGGTCCCCGAGCACGATCACCTAGCTTGGCGGAAGATCTTCCCTTTTAGGATCACTCCTAAAATACTAAACTTATTTTTATTTGTTGTTGTTAATGCTATTAAGGCTCAATATAAATTTAAATTTGAAAAAAATCGCATTTATGACTCCGCCTGAACGGACTTGAAATCACTGGACCTTCTGATATCCAGTCGGATGCTAATTTTAAATTTACGTGCTAGACTTGTCTTAAATGAATAAAATGTCACACAACATCTGTATAATAATAGTAAGTAAGTGGTTTGCACTAATATGCTGAAATATAAAAATTACACAATCAGACATGGAATAAACACCAGTGTTTATCTCACAAATATTTGGGTGAGTGGGAATCGAACCAACGAATCTTAGCGCAAAGACAGGAGCATTATCCAATCCACCATAAAACCAGCTATGATTGACGTTGATACATACATACATACCTAAAATCATGCCTTTTTCCCAGAGGGGTAAGCAGGGATCACTTCCTGCCATGTGCTACGGTCCTGGCACACCACTTTCGCTTCTTCCACATCCAACAATCTTTTCATGCATGCTCATTGCTCGTTGATTACGGGTACTTTTGAATTGACTTTATTTTTTATTAAAAGCCTGCCTGCCGTAAATCTACCGATACTTGAATATTATTACTATTGGGACCGTGCTAAGTGGCTGGTGGGAGAAATGGCGCTGATTGTCAAAAACGCATGTAATCTTATGAGATGTCCGTAGTTATTGCTAGCGGCGGCCGTTGGTACTAATTTCACTCCATAAGATTTAACGGAAGAAACGCCACCAAAATGAGGGCAGCACCGTCGTGCACAAATGCCATGTATATGTTATAGGCAATGTGTATAATCCGGTATTGTATAGATTACCTAGGTATTCTATACAATCCCTAAAACGTTCAGGCAATGTGTATAATACGATTAATTTCACACATTGCCTAGGCATTGTATAAAATGCCCGAAGTGCATCAGGTAATGTGTATAATGTGTATAATAAACCACGGGTAGGACCTTAAACAATTTTATTTATTTATTATTCAGACAGAGTTAATCAACCTTAACCTCGGTATATTTTGAATGATATGTTGAATGATATCTAGATATAGTGATAGTTAGATTTTTTCATACAAAAGTTTTTTCCTGCTAACTCCCGTTCCCGTAAGAATTTTACTATGGTACCTGCATGCCAAATTTAAAGCATCTAACTTAAGTGGTTTAGATTTTTCATATAAAAAGATTTTCCCGTTAATTTCCGTTCCCGTATGAATTTCGGAAATTAATTTCTTAATGCACCTCTACGGTACCTTAGCTACGTTATTTCCAAATTTCAAGTGCCTACGTTAAGCCGTTTAGGTTAGGTCGATATGTCAGTCAGTCAGTTTCTCCTTTTATATATTTAGATGTTACCGGAATGGTACATCGAAAGACTCTTCATCGATAGATAATTTCACCGAAATCACCCTTAGTCGACCGTTGGTTTTACAAAAAATCCTTCATCGATTGTTGTTTTATCGAAGTAATTCTTAGCCGATCGATCGTTCTACGAACAAATCATTTGCCGATATAACGTTTCGCCGATGTAACGTTTCACCGATATAATGTTTCGCTGAATCAACGCATAGCCAATGTAATACAGTCATTGAAGCATTTTAGGTCCGATTTTTTTTACTGTGAACCGATTGGCATGAAATTTTGGATTTAGGTCCATATTACCCTTAATATCAAAAGTGAAAATGATTTGGACCCCGCAACCACCTTGGGGGTGGTTGCTGACCCGGTGGTGGCGGTTGATTTTTTTTTTTAAATCCTCAGTTTCAGAATTAGTTTAATTTATTAATAACTACGGTAATTATATTATTTTGTTTTTTTTTCTCAAACATGGGGTGTGTCTACTCCTTTCACTCCCATATCATCTCTCACGAAATCCATCCATCGTCTTCTTCGGCCTTCCTCTACCATTACGTCCATTGACATTCATAATCATCTCTCTTCTAGTCACATGACTTCCCTCCTCATAACATGGCCGTACCAAGCTATCCTTGCACTTCTTACCATTTCTAAAATTGGTGCAACTTTCAGATTACCCCTTATATACGAGTATTCATTCGTAATCCTATCCAACCTTGTTACTCCACATATCCATCTCAACATACGCATCTCATTTGCATGCACCTTCTTGTCTCCAATCTTTTTCATTGCCTACTCCAGCACTCAGATCCATACATCGCGACAGTTCGTAAATAAAACAATCGATTCTAAGGGAATTGGCCCACTTTCAAGACGGTACTGCAAGCTTTTTTACTTGTTGATTGGCTCGGTGGAACAGTGGTTAGTGACCCAGGTTCACTACCTACGGTTCCAAGAGTCGTGGGTTCGATTCCCACTAGGTACAAATATTTGTGTGACGAACATCGGTGTCTGTTCCGTGTCTGGCTGTGTTATTAAATATATTTAAGTATATTTGTGTATCCACTGTCGTTTCTGATTTTCATAACACAAGTGACACAAGTGAGCTACTTACCACGAGGTCAGATCGATGTACCTATTTGATGTTGTGAAATATTTATTTATTTATAATACAATAAAGTGTATGTGTCACCGTAAAATTGCAAATAAGGTTAGATTGCAATCTATCTCGCGAGATTGTGAACTGTCGAATAATTGTGAACCATAACATGATGCTTACAATTTATCGTGTGATTATTCATCTGATTGCAATCTATCGAAGTGAAACTGATAAATTGCGATCTTAAATATGTCACTTGTCAATGATGTCAATGCCTGATTGGTCAGTAATAGGCATAGCCTATAGCCGACCAATCAGGGACAGCCTTAGGACAGCCGTCCGAAGGCTGTCCCTGATTGGTCGGCCTTAAAGTCAACCGTGAACTATAGTTCACAATTATTCGACAGTTCACAATCTCGCGAGATAGATTGCAATCTATCCTTATTTGCAATTTTACGGTGACATATGCATTATTGAAATAGGAACACATCCTTGATGTGGGATAATATTGAGTACGTATAGCATGTATGTATGTACATTATAATATTGAGTACGTATGGCATTCTGATAATATTCAAAATAATGTCAAGTTTCATAATACTGAAAACTGAAACTATTCTTTCGACAAAACTGTCCATTGGCTATGCGTTGATTCAGCGAAACATTCTATCGGTGAAACGTTACATCGGCGAAACGTTATATCGGCAAATGATTTGTTCGTAGAACGATAGATCGGCTAAGAATTACTTCGATAAAACAACAATCGATGAAGGATTTTTTCGTAAAACCAACGGTCGACTAAGGGTGATTTCGGTGAAATTATCTATCGATGAAGAGTCTTTCGATGTACCATTCTAAGCTCGGACAAACCCGATTTCAGGACAAATTCATTTGGCCTTGCATAAACTATGTAGTACATGCGAGCTCGGGACTTTCTGGCACCCTAGACCGAGTTAAAAAAAGCTCTCAAAAGATCAGTAGGTTCCTATCTAACTAACCAAATTACGGATAAGACAATTCGATAAAATACATTACCTAAGCTTCAACCGGCATTCTATACAATGCCTAGGTATTCTTTACATTTCCTAGGTAAAGTGTGAAATACTTCAAACATTGAGTATCATTTCATACATTGCCTAAGCAACCTCGGCATTCTATACATTTCCTAGGCATTGTATAGAATGCCTGCATTATACACATTGCCTATAACATATACACATTACAAAACTGAAAATGTCCAGGAAAATAAAACAGTGTGGTTAATATCCCGGACACATCCAGTTTTCTTACTATAAGGCGTCCGACCGATTTAAGCCGATCTCAATTGAGATCAGCCAAGTGCGCAGGACAAATTATAGTGCACAAGTGTACGCGCAAATACAAGTCCATGGCTTAGTGTTTTTCTAGGAACGGGCGTTCAACCGCCAACTTCCTAACTTCGGGCTGAGTAATTTATTTATAGAAAAACAAATTTTGCGCGACCCCTTACTCGAACCGTTGACCAACGAGGCCGTCTTCTACTAACTCTAGGTAGTCCCTAATCTATTATGCTCATAGTAAGCATACAAACCACCAGACTCACATAAAACACCTATCGGTATCTTTGGTAACCAATAACGACCTGTTACACCGATCCCTTCCATACAAGCCATTCATCAAAACAGCTGTCAAAGTTGTCATCATACAAACTGGTGGGTGGATTCTTGAGATTTATAGAGTCACCCGGAAGGCCCTTTGGAAAAAGAAGCCCTCCCTCTCGACATATTTATCGTCCCGCATCTTTTCAGGGTTCCGGACCACGGTAGAAAAATAGAACGCTTAAAATTAAATGATCTCTTCTCTATTTGCGAGGTAGGTGATATCAGAAGCCGTAAAATAATTTTAGCTAAGGTAATTAACTATTTCAATGAAAAAAAATAAAATGTGTTTATTTTCAGTAATTGCTTACAACTAAACTATATCTAGCGGAGTCTGCACTAAGCTTAAAGCTTGTATTACAGAGTCTAGACAACATTTAACAATGAGCAACAATTTGCTGAATGGACCCAGCCCGAGCCATAATTATAATGCTGGAAACTTATTATATTGTTTACAAAAAAATTTACTTATGACATGGTAAAACTTAAAAGTTATGACCAAATAAAATTTATATTTATGTCAAAATAAAACCAAAATTATACACAGCGTGTGTGTGTGTGTGTAATAATTATCAATTTATATTCTCTTTCTATTCTTTAAGGTACATAAACTTATTATTCTTCAGCACAAGTAACCGAAAATAATTGTGCAATTTTCATAAAGTAAAATACGAATGAATAATGTTGCACAAAGTATAATAAAAAGATATTATTAAACTGATTTATACAGAACCTTCGGTGCGAAACCGACTTGTACCTGACTGTGTTTTTTCCAATTAAACGACCAACAGGTATCAAATTTTCCTGCTCTAATATGAAATGTGGGTCGGATTTCCCGTTGGGATATTATTCTTTGATAAAGATATTGATAAAGATATATTCCGTCGTAATAATGAATACTTTGTTAGGTTTCTTCAATTAATTTCATTTGGTATTTATTAGGGGGAGAGCCATCCGCTTCTCAAGTCTGGTGATCATGATGAGGCTACTCCAAGCCATAATCATATGTCAGTTAGGAAAAATAAAACACGTGGTATTTACTGCCTGTTGACACTAAATAAAATAATCGCCGCGAGCTCGCTGCGATATCGCGGCGGTTATGCCTCATCCAACCTACCCGCTTAGCGCATGCTTGTTCTTGTTGTAAATATGAACGCAGCACGCGGCGAGAGCATGCGGTGAAATCGCGCCGTGATCGCGGCGAACTCGCGACGTTTATTTTATTGCAGCGATATCGCAGCGAGCGCGCGCGTGCCCACTGCGAACTTGCCGCGAGCTCCGCTGCGATATGGCCTCGCCGTATTATCGCCCAAAAATAGCCAATGTGGACAGTGCTTCAATAACGCGTAACGCAGGAACGCGCAATCCTTAGACATTTCAAGAAAGAGCAAACTAAAAGAAATTTCAATCTATACAACTAAATAATGTTGAAGTGTCTGTTTGTATTATTAAAAAAACGACTTTTTATTAAATGGGTATTTAGGAGTGATCCTAAAAGTGAAGATCTTCCGCCGAGCTGGGTGATCGTGTTCGGGGACTATGGTCCAACCATTTTGTTTTTATCGTATACCTATATGTTACGGCTACCGAAGTGCGGCTACACCTAGTCTCAACCGGATAGAACTAGGTGCAGTCACTTGCTCTTGACTAGACCTAGGTGGAGCCGATTGTTTTCAGGTAAAACTAGGTCTATCCTTCAGCATACCGGCTACAACTAGGTCCAGCCATACCCTGTTGGATAAAACTAGGTCTATCCGATAACATTCCGGCTAAAACTAGGTTCAGACAATCCCTGTTAGATAATACTTAGATGCGTGTGCCGACACGCCTTCCGCCCCGCGTCACGTTCATGACTAACAGCATCTTTAAATGGTTTGACCCCCACAAGACAGGTTTAGCCTAGTGTGGGCGTCACAGATATATTGTTATGATTTGGCTGTGTTTTTGGTAATAAAGACTTATTATTATTATAATAAAGACTTATTATTATTATAATAAAGACTTATTATTATTATGATAAAGACTTATTATTATTATCTGCAGCAGCGACACGCGCCTCTGCAGGTGGTGAGCGCCAAGTGCTGCTGATCTACTGCAAGTCCACTAGCGAGTGTGACTCATAGGGTTGTACAATTGTACATAGTTGTAGCCGTTATGCTATCGGAACACCTTTTTTATATATTAAAAAAACAGCCAATAATTAGAACGCGAATAAGCTTTTGACGGGACTTTGAGGTATTTTTTTACAGGGGCAGATAAAAAGCTAATTTCACAACATTAACTTATACGCTGTACGCATGAACAGTGTTTTCCAACTACGCGTAACACAGCAATGCGTATTCCGTACGCAGCTTTAACCGTAAGGCCCAATGTCCTCACACGAGACAGACACAATGCATTTTCTATTGTGTCTGGTTTTCTGGGCCTTACGACATAAAGGTCGTAAGAGTGCACGCGTAGCTGCAGGTACGGACATGGCGGTTCCGAAAAAACGTCGATGACCGAGTGGTTTAGGTCGTTGCTAGCAATGCTGTCCCACCACGGTGTTTTTCAAACTTGAAAGTCATATGTATTTGACGCTTTAACGGTGAAGGAAAACATCGTGAAGAAACCTGGACACCTACGAAAAAATTCTTAGGTTGTGTATGTGAGTTGCTCAGCGTTCCATTAATAATAATAATAATAAAAACTTTATTTGTTCTCTCACATAGTAGGTACAAATGCGTAAAATATACAGGAACAATATGCTTAGGCAAATTTAAACTATGTGAGAGACTGGTGTCTGTACTAGGAGACCTGTATGACAGATTACCAGCCTCTCCTACACCGGACCAGTGAAGCAAATTACAAAAGCTTAAAGTTTCTAATAGTATGAGCTTGACTGTGAGAGTTATGTGTGTGTGTGTGTGTGTTTCTGTGTGTGTGTCTGTCTGTGTGTGTATCTATGAGTGTGTGTATGTGTCTATCTGTGTGTGTGTGTGTGTGTGTATGTGTCTATCTGTGAGTGTGTGTATGTGTGTGTGTGTTTTGTGTGTGTGTATTGTATGTTGGATAATTGTTAACTGACCACCATTAGAATATTTTCAGTTTTGTCATAATCAAGTGTCTTGAGCCATAAAGTAATGGACTTTTTACAACTGTATCTCGTCATCGGATAAATATTTAGTATTTTATTTATTTTATTGTAAAGAAAGGGGCCTAGAAAAACATAGAACCGTTTTGCAAATTGCGTGGGAGGAGTGTTGTGAGGATGGCACACTTTGTGTTTTAGACGCTTATGGACATTGCTGTCAGGGTTATATGTAAGGGAACAATGCTTTTTTAATACAGTATTTAAAATAAATAGTTGCCTAATACTAAGAACATCTAATTTTGCGAATAGGTCTTTAGTCGGGAATAGGTATGGTAGGAAAAGACCTACTTTTATGACTGCTCTTTGCGTACGTTCTAGCTTCATTAATTTAGTTTTGCAAGCACCTCCCCAGACTGATATACAGTAGCTTAGTATGGACTGACATAGCGATAGATATACCATTTTAATTACATTTATATCAGAAACATGACGCAGTTTTTTGAATACATATATTAATTTTCTTAATCTAGATGAAAGAAGATCTATATGTAAGTTGAAGTTGAGAGAACTATCAATAATAACGCCTAAATACCTAATGTTAGTCGCACGAGTTAGTGAAAGGCAAGAACAGGATGATTTATTCAAACAGGATGATTTATTCATTATTTCATTCATTGATTTACAATCCATTGTGAGATGTAGATTTACGTAAATAGGCGACACGACTAAAGAAATATAATTAGTCCGTTATTTAGATTATTTGAAATATTGTACACGTATTTTTTATTTTGTTTTACAAACAAGACATTATGAAGATATAGTGCTTAGAAGTTTCGTATGACGTCACGCTTAGGTACAATTTTTGCGTAAGTGTGACGTCACAAGCCCCAACTCCAAAAGTTTGATAAGCTTTAATTTTGTCATTTTTCAATCAATTGAAAAACAAAAAAATACGTGTCCCATATTTTTGTATAAACTAACTTACGGACTAAATAGAATAATAAGATTTTGACCCAGTCGTCACGCCTATTCTCATGAGAGTTTAAAATGTTACACACGTAACTCATTAGTGTTATTACGTCTTCCAAATTGTTTATTTATCATGTATAATGCTTTAACGAGAAGGAAATAAATACCTTTACCGTGTACGCTGCCGCCAGGGACCCTTGTGCACACATTGAGAACCCCTAGCATAAACCCTTTAATATCCCCTCTGCTTCGTCGTTTATTCGATATTTAAGGAAAAAAGCGTTGGGAACGCGCTGAGAACTCGAGTTGTTTATATTTCCCCGACGCAGTGAGAACATCATTTTCAATTCCAAATGCAAATATTATTTTGTAGGATTTGTTGGCGTTGTCACTTTTGAGAACAAGTAATATAAACATGTAATGTGAAATGGTCCTTCGTAACAGTCCTACTCTAAACTAGGGCGATAAGGCCTTCATCAACCACGCAGGTCAAGTGCGGGTTCTTTGACTACACATCTCAGAATTTTTTTATAGGTGCAGGTTTTCTCACCATGTTTTCCTTCTCCGTTAAAGCTTCGAATACATTTGAATTTCAAATTTGAAAAACACAGTGGTATATCTATTTTATTATTATGTACAATAAATGTTTGGGTTCGACACTTGCTAATAAACCGAAACATCTGACGACCGGTTGAACAAAAGGGCCTGACCCTAATATTTCGTTTACACTTTTCATTTAAACTTAGAAATACTTTGCCTTTTGGGAAACCTTACCCGGAAAGTGACAAACATAGGCATAAAATGGGAAGGGGTGTGCAATTCAGAAATTTATATAAATGCCACTTTTCGTTGTAATTTTAAAACTGAAGCACGCGCTCTCCTATCCAAGCCAATTGTAAAGGCTTTATTCGGACTATTATGTTAATGTGAAGTTTTCACTAAATCAGTCGAGCGATACTTTATTGCATCTTTTGTAACATATGAAAAAGTACGTAGCGAAGCACAGCAGGCCGCTATTATACTGGCTGGAAACCTCCAGTGGAATTCATCGTGAACGTTTAAAATAAAAGGAATGACAGTAGTATCATCATTATCATCATCATCAGTCCATTCCTGTCCACTGCTGGACATGGGCCCCTCCAAATGCACGACACTTCTCACTAACCTCAGCTCTTCCTCCAGGTACAGTATTACGATCTCTTAATACCGGTAAATATCATAAATATTACGGTATAATTAATTAATAAATATTAAATTGTTATTAACATCGTTTTGATATTAATTTATTATTTATATTATACTAGTGACCCGCCCTCGCTTCGCTTCGGGTAAATTTTACATACAAACCTTCCTTAAGAATCACTCTATCTATTAAAAAAAATCAAAATCCGTTGCATAGTTTTAAAGATCTAAGCATACATACGGACATACAGCGAAAGCGACTTTGTTTTATACTATGTATTGATGATACATTTTGTTGTTTATGTAGTTATGTAAATTTTCATATGCTGTTGCTATTGTTGCCGGATTGACTGTTTTTTTTTGTGAACGCAAGTTGTGTTTGCCTGTAAGTGTTTTTTCACTAAATTTATAATTTTTAGGCTATTGGCTGTATTGTTAATTTTATGTTGTGTTGTTAAAAATGTTGGCAGACCTTAAAATAAAGAAATAAATATAAGAATGGGTCATGGCTAACTTCGTGTTTCTGATACACTTAGTTGTGCGCTATGCTTGTGGAATCGCATAAACTGATTTAATTTATCCAATATCTATGTAAATTTTAAAAGAATCGTTGTAATAACTGCCGATTTTAAAATTAACTGGAATTACGAGGTCGTAATACGCCCCCAGGTCAGTGATTTCAAAATATTTAATGGCGCAGAAATTGTTGAATTAATGTAAGCGAAAATGTAAATATGTCGTTGTTACTATTAAAATTTTCACCGATTTATTGAACATTCGTATCCCTTGCTTTATTGAAATTACAAGAATCATTTAACTTTCCTTAAAATATTCATTTTAGACCAATGAATGTGGGTTCACAAACATTTTAATTGCATTAATTTTACGTTGAAAACCCAATAGGCGTGACGACTGGGTCAAAATCTTATTATTCTATTTAGTCCGTAAGTTAGTTTATACAAAAAGATTGAAAAATGACAAAATTATAGCTTATCAAACTTCTGGAGCGGGGGCTTGAATTCACAGTTACGCAAAAATTGTACCTATACGTGACGTCATACGAAACTTCTAAGCAGTACCTATATCTTCATAATTTCTTGTTTGTGAAACAAAATAAAAAATACGAGTACAATATTTTTAAATAATCTAAATAACGGACTAATTATATTTTTTTAGTCGTCTCGCCTATTCGTGGGAACAGAGTAATTTTTTGGGTGACTGATGTTTTAACTCTATAAATGTTATCGGGCCAGTGGTCTCCCTATTATTATGTCCGATGCACGTAAAATTAAAATAAAGTAAACGAATATAAGGGAAATTTATCAAATACCCACGCTAGGCCTAGCGTGGGTATTTGATAATGTGTGGGCCACACTCCCCCCCTCCCCATCCTATAGTAGATTCTTCTTATCGTATGGTTGATGAACAACCAGGTGTCAGAGTTTTTAAACCGCCCGTAGGCCTCTGACATGGCTTTACACACCGTTGAAAAATTTCTCAGGTGTGCTGGTTTCCTCACAATGTTTTCCTTCACAGCGTTCCTTCCTTCCGCTAAAGCGTCGAATGATGGTAATGAATTTCAAATTTGTAAAACACATTGGTACCTGCGGGGTTTGAACTGGCGACTCACTCGGCCATCAACGTTTTTTTAGTAGATGATTAGGAATAAAGTCTGATTTAATATTAAACCAACCAACTTATACACACACTAATACATTTTTTTTAATCCCACGTTTAGGATGACATCACTCTACCTGATAATAAGCGTTGGTGAGGTGCACATATGAGGAAAGGCACAACAGAACCTATTTAGCCACTCAAATTACGTCACTCAAATCATTACAAAACTAGTTCACCACAAAAGCATGAAATCGAGAATTTGTCTGCGGGCACAGTAAATTTCTAAATATTAGTCTTTATTGGTCTATATAGCTACGTACTGCCCTATGTTTCGACTGGGTTACACCGATCATAGTCGCGAGGGATGTATTTACTCTGATGCTACTCCTAATGTCGTGTGTAGGTAGACCCATAACGACTACTATTTAGTGTAATGGAACACGACAGTCTAAAAATCTTATAGTACATTTATTTCAAATTTTGAAACATTAAATATAAATAAATATCTGGGACATTTCCATACACGGTCATCTAAGCAGAGCTTGTACTATGGGCGTCAGAGACTGATATACGGAACAAACACCGATGTTCATCACACAAATATTTGTTCCGAATGGGAATCGAACCCACGACTCTTGGAACCGCCAGCCAGGGTCACTAACCACTGTTCCACCGAGCCAGTCATCGAGTCATTAAAGCTGCTATCCAGTAGCACTAAAAACCTCAAATAAAACGGTTCTATTGTTTCCTTATCCAGTATTGCAAGTAAAAACTCATTCAGGTTAGATAAGTGAGGAATTAATTTGGGTACCTGTTGCATCGCCTCCCTGGCCCATTTCAATCAGCTGCCATGGAACGTGGGGAGAATTCGTTTGCATTCTAACTTGTCTCAGACGCCAAAGCTCGGTAGAGGGGTAGAGTTCGTTTCAAAGGGGAAGGGAACTTACATTTTAAGGAAAGGTATTTAATTTTAAGATTTGAGACTTTCGTGTTCCATTACAATAACATTTTCAAAAAATATCTGCCTCGTTGGTCTATTCGTAGCAAGTGCTGCGTCCAAGCAAGAGGTCCCCGATTCGAGTCCTTGTCAGTCAGGAGCAAAATTTGTGTGAGGGTACCAATGTGTTTTTCAAATTTGAAATTCATATGTACCATCATTCGATGCTTTAACAGTGAAGGAAAACAGCGTCAGGAAACCTGCACACCTAAGAAGAAATTTAAGGTTGTGTAGTCGACCAACCCGCACCGCCAGGGTGGTCGACTAAGGCCTTATCGCCCTAGTTTAGGTAGGGGTACGAATGGTTCCGTACAAATATTGTGTTTTACAATATTTGTACGGAACCATTCGTACGCGAGGTTGACTCGTACTTGGCCGGTTTATTTTAACATCGAGAATGTGAAACGCACCTTGAAGTTTACCCATGCTGTGTGGGATTCCCGGCTAAGATGGAAATGGTGGAATGCATCTGGTCATATAAAGGTGCTATGCTATAAAATAGTTACACAGCCCACGACCAAAACTTTTGTCTTACAGCAATACTGCCCTAACCGCATCAAATCGATAGATAAGATTATTCTGAACTCGAAAATACCAATATCAGACATTTTCCGCGTAGCGTTTGATCTGACCGAATTTTCAAAATTTTCAAAGAATTTTACCGAACTGCATCATAGCAATATGTCTGATTTGCAGACTGTAGTTGAATGATGGTTCTGAGATACCGGGAAACATATTTTTCAGACGTTAGTGGTGTAGCGCAAACCCGTAAAATCGTTTAAAAAGATTAAAAATTAGATAAAAAAATGTCTCATAGCAATACGTCTGAAAAACTTTTTTATTAGTAAATTTTGGTTATTTGATGCGAACAAAATAATTTTCAGACGGAAATGTGGACGCATAAAATTTTGAGACCGTTTTGAAAATGTTAACTAATTTTACCGATCGGTAGCCTGAGCGGCTATGTGCTACGCACAAAATGTCTGAAAACAAACTTTTTCGTAATACAATTATAAAATCGATGTAAATTTTCACTATCAGACGTATTGCTATAATACCGACTGCCTTTTTTTTTTGACACAGCAGAAATGGCCTCCCACGCAGTTGCTACACTTTCGACCGTTACTTACTATATACCTAGTCGGGTTCAGAATCATACAATCTAACGATTTTATAGGGTTTTTGCCGTATTGCTATGAGACATGGTTTTGGTCGTGGGCTCTGTAACTAAAAAGTTTGATAATAATGTAAGCTTGAAAATTGTTAAAACATGTAGTAATAAATACTAACTGCGCCAGGACAGAGAAATTATTTTCGTCACTGATATTAAAGCCCAACAGAAAACAGACAAGTATAAAATTTAAAAAAAACATTGTGTACCAAAATTATTCTGAATATATCTAATATATAAAAATTATATGAGTAATGTTTTAAACGATGCACACACTATAAAAACATTCAGTGAACATAAACCGAAAACATTGTAATCAAACATATTTACACACGACAGCGTATTGCATCCTTTAAAATGTCCAACGTTTGCAAAAATAAAATACAATTTAATATTTTTCACAGTCTAGCGTAATGTCACAGCCATTTTGAGATTAAAACGGCCGACGTTTGATATTTCCGTCGCAAAGTCCCGCGCCAAGCCGAAATAAGTATAATCATTCACAAGAATTGCCCTCTGCTCCTTTTTCCCACCACGACCCGCATACTTAGAGGGAAAATTGGAAAATACAAAGATATAAAGCGGCGATTCTCCCTGGAAGTAATAAATGAATGCTAATTTATATTATTTTTCTTCTTATCGTATGGTTGTTGAACAACCTGGTGTCAGAGTTTAAGCCGCCCGTAGGCCTTTGACATGGCTTCACCGTTGAAAAATCTCTTAGGTGTGCTGGTTTCCTCACGATGTTTTCCTTCACCGTTAAAGCGTCGAATGATGGTACATATGAATTTCAAATTTGAAAAACACATTGGTACCTGGCGGGGATTGAACTAGCGACCTCTCGCATGGCAAGCAACGACCTTAACCATTCGGCCATCGACGCTTTATATAATATTATGAACGATGCTAAGATAAGTGGCTGATTGACGTTCATCATACAAATATTTGTCCCGGGTGGGAGGGAACTCACTACTCTTCGGACCGTTTGTAGTAAATAAGTTCGTAATAAAATAACCAAAAAAAAACCATAACGTCTCGATAATTTAAAATGTTGAATTGTAATCATTAGTCTGTTGATCCTGATTTCCGTAACACAAGTGCTTAAGCTACTTACCACGGGATCAGATCAAAGTATGTGATGTTGTGTAATATTTATTTATTTATTAGTATAGGGATTAGAGCGACGTTTACTTTCATACTGTAAACATTTTTTTGCCGCAGGTTGCTTGCCTTGGCTAATTACAATAATTATGTTGTTACATGAAAGTCGTTTAAAAAGTGTAACAATCAAATTTCTTTTTGAAGACATCTCGGTAGAACCGGCGGTATAAATATTTATGTATTTATTACTGAATTGATGATTTATAAGTGTATGTAAAATGCCTATATCAAAAAAGGATTATTTGATTACTAGGTATAGGATTTTGATTGACCAAAAATACTTTATCACCCAAACCCAAATTACTATGCGTATGAGAAGCAGAGACACACACAACTCTATCAATTAAGTACTTTTAGACTAACTAGAAATTGCCGTAAGAATTTTTAGCCAATAAAGAAGACACATCTAGCGAACCACATAGATCATTGCCAATGATCGGATGGAAGGAGTTGGTAAGAAGCAAAAATCTATTTATCAAAGTATCGGACTGCATCTCTAGGCCCATTTCTCAAACAAGATTAATTACCCCGATACGACAAAACTGAGCGCCATATTTACGGCTCGCAGGGAAAGGTCCTGGAATTGTGAAAATGGAAAACCACGATGTCAATTCTGATTAATTATTGGATTGGAATACTTTGATCTGCGGTATGCAGGGTTATTATGTAGACTGACCGATGAATGTCAGTCATACATACATACATAGGTACATACATACAATTACGCCTTTTTCCCAGAGGGGTAGGCAAAGATCATTTCCTGCCATGTGCTACGGCTTGGCACATCAATTTCGCTTGTTCCACTTCAATCAACCTCTTCATGTACCTATGCTTGTTGATTACGATTACTTTTGAAATGAAATTGTTAATAATAAAAAACCTGATACGTGACCGTTAGTTTTGTATAAAAGTGATTCAGTACTACATGAAACAAAGCGATGATTTGACACACCACGCTATCAACAGAAAATTATTTTTTTCCTAACTGACATACAATGATGGCTTAGAGTAGACTCGTCATCATCACCGAACTTGGGAGGGAGCGGATGGCTCTCACATTAAAGCGAGGAGAGTATGAAAAAATATTAAATTTACATGAAGACTGTTTGTTTATCAAGTTAAAAAAGCTGAAACTAACAGCTTGAATATTATTCCAGGGACATGAGATCAGCCTTTAAAGACAGAGAGTATGCTTTTCTAATCAGTGACTCTGGAATACCCAGCAAACACATGTCATACGACTCGCCATGATGAAAGAAGTTACTCACAGGCCAGAGACGTATAATCCACGCAATTTTTCACGTAAGATTCAGCTCACTACGATGGAAGTCCATATCAATATCATTGTATCAATCGCGTAGAACGGGGAGGAATGGAGTTGAAAATAGTTTACTTTGCTTTATACCTAATTCTGTTTAAAATTTGTCAATGTTTCACAATCACAAAAGATACTTCGTCTAGAGTGAAACACGTGTTGTGCGGTCGGCAGTTCAAAAAGGGAGTCATGAACATGGCCGTCATATTTTTTAGTGGAGCTCCTAGTCCCACACAACAAACTCCATTTTAGTTTAGCACCCTTGGCCACTTGTCTGTGAAAATACATGTTTCTTTCTTTTACTCGACCAATGGGTTGTTCGTCGTCATCTCTAAATACCTATTACCTCTATGCTGGGTGCGTAAATCAAATCCATTCTCGTATTAGCACAACCCGGCCATTGAAATAGCACAAAGGACAGACGGACAGACCTGTTTAACACCTTTGTATTTGAAACTACGAGCGAATCTAAGCTGTAAATCAAAGGATTAGAATCCAAAATTGTAATGATTTGTGGGTTTGGTCCTAAATCCGATTATTTGGAGAATAATAGACATAGGCGAAGGTTAAATACGCGTAGGAAAATGTCGATTCTTATTCTAGTTTAATGGATCTAATTTGACTTGAATGGCTTGGCAGCACAGTGGTTAGTGACCCTGGCTGGCAGTTCCAATTTGAAATTTATATGTACGACTATTCGACACTTTAACGTTGAACGAATACATCGTGAGAAAACCTGCACCTGCAAATTCTTAACTTGTAGTCAACCAACCCGCAATTGGCCAAGTGGTTGACTAGGGCCTTATCGCCCTAGTGGGGACGTGTATGGGCTGCTTCTTCTTCTTATCGTATGGTTGATGAACAACCTGGTGTCAAAGTTTTTAAACCGTATATATCGGCTGCTGATGGCAATGATTATAGTAATTTATTAACATAAAATATAGCACAGTAACAATACCTTACTTTTGTCTGTCAAAAGAATAAAGTCATTAATTGGGGAGTTTTCCAGTAAGAAGAGGTAAGCTTGACTTATTTGAAATTTACCAAGATACTTTGAGATCTCCAAGGACCGCGGAAAGCTTTATTGGCCTGCCATTTATTTTTATCAACCAACGCTTCTGTAACATTTAAATAGCTTTGAGATACTTTTATAGGAAAACTGCCTCTTTGGCGTCTATTGGTAGCAAGCGCTGTGTCCGAGGTCGGGCAAAATTTGTGAAAAAAAAAATTACTTAAACTTAGGAAATTACTTAAACTTAGAATTAGGAAGTTCGCAGTAGCACGCCCGTGTCCCGGAAAGCACGGTAAGCCGGTGGTCCTACGCCCGATCTCTCATCGGTCTTGTCGGATTGCTGTCACACCGAACTATGAGAGTAAGGGAAGTGCACTTCAACAACCTTTTTCATGTAAAAATGTTTTAGAGCTATCCTGGTGATGATGAGATAAGAATATTACCAAATATAGCGTAAACAATGTGGTTTGCAAGTCTTATTTTAAACATTTCATCATGCACAATCTATTGTATTCATAATCTGTCTCCGATTTTCATTCAGGTTAAATTATAAACAAACAAAGGGCAGCCCGTCAAGTTTGTTGGTCACTCTGAGCCTTATTCAGGGAACAAGACCTTAGATAATCCAAATGTCGGAGAGCTAAAAGGCAACGTAACTTAGTAAGTTGCCATTATCTGACTATATTTGACTGGCTCGGTGGAACAGTGGTTAGGGACCAAGATTCACTATCTACGGTTCCAAGAGTCGTGGGTTCGATTCCCACCAGGGACTAGTATTTGTGTGACGAACTACGGTGTTTGTTCCGTGTCCGGTTGTTATTAAATATTTTTAAGTAAATTTGTGTATCCACTGTTGATCCGATTTCCGTAACACAAGTGCTTAAGCTAACTACGGGATCAGATCAATGTATGTGACGTTGTGTAATATATTAAATATATAATATATTACATTATATTTTAAAAACGATTCATATTCTGTAGAGGTTAGATTGGAGAATGTTAATGATTTTAGGCGATTAGATAACTTTGAAGTATTTGATAATCTGAATCTGACATGTGTAATTCGTTTCGACATACAACCAAAATTGAAAAAGTTTTGACCGTTTGCACTTTTCATACAAAATTAACGTAGCGATATGACTTCACGACAACATGCGTACATTTTACAGTACATTGTAAAAAAAAAATTCGTAATTCCACTTTATAAAATATAAATTCGTTGTACACAAATATTCATCATGCCAATATGAATATTCCATTGTGAAATTGAGATTCATTCAGAAAAATCACATACATTGATACCGTGGTAAGTAGCTAAAGTTCTTACATATATCAGAATCAATAGCGGATACACAAATATAATTAAATATATTTAATAATACATCCAGACCCGGAACAAACACCGATATTCGTCACATAAATATTTGTCCCGTGTGCGAATCGAACCCACGATTCTTGGAACTGTAGGTAGTGATTTTGGGTCACTAACCAATGTTCCACCGAGTCAGTCTTATTAACTATCCGCTCTCCAGTTAGTGAATCATCTTATTATATAACCAGGAGCGGAACATAATCGTGTTTAACTACGGGACACTGTGCAAACAAAGCTCAAAACTATCTCGCCGTCTCAATGGTGGCGCCACCGGCGGCGGCCATTTTACCGGAAGCTCGATCCGACCGGGCCACTTCCGGTGGCTTTGTCCGAGAACTTGCTAAGACGTTATGTTTGTAAATTGAGGGTTTTGTTACATTATTGCACAAGATTTTGATTACGGTTAAATTTCTATACACATATAACGAGAACTTGGACAAAGAAGCGAATGCAAAGTATGCCCACATTTGCATACTATTCAAACAATTAATTCATTAATGAAGTCTGTTAAACATAAACAAAACCCTCACACAATATTTAATCGCTTCATTGCCGTTCAAATGGCTGTGAAAGTTTTAATACATGCACAGTGCGCATGTTTTTTTTTTTGTAATATTCATATTATTTGCTTTGTCTTCGTAATAAATATTTGTATTTGTTTTTTATTGGGTACTGTGTACATCATGTCAATGTTTGTTTATGATTGTTAGGGTATACCCCCACTTGCCATAATTTCATTTGCCCGAATTTTATTTGCCATAATATTCATATGCCCGAATTTCATTTGCCATAATTTCATTTGCCCGAATGTTATGTTTGCCATAAAATACAAATGACATAATTTTAATTGCCCGAACATCAGATTCCATAATGATTCGAATGCCATACGTATTGTTATCCATATTTTAATTGCAATAATATTATTCTTATTGTTTACTATATTAGTTACGTGTTAGAAACTTTGTTTCCGTGCCATTACATCATTTCCTACCAAAAAAGCTTGTAAAATAGGTTAAAAGAATGATAAAAAAAATAGGTTAGGTTAGGTTAGAAACATGAAAGACAAATTAAAAATATGGATAACAATACGTATGGCATTCGAATCATTATGGAATCTGAAGTTCGGGCAATTAAAATTATGTCATTTGTATTTTATGGCAAACATAACATTCGGGCAAATGAAATTATGGCAAATGAAATTCGGGCATATGAATATTATGGCATATATCTTTCGGGCAAACAATAGATAACCGATTGTTAGGAATCTTACTATGAAACGAAAATGCTGTACTTAATAAATTTTTGGTTTTTTTATTGTGTATACGACTCCTATGTCGATGACCAAGCATCTGCAACAAAAATGTCTTCGGGAGGGGGGGGGGGGGGGGGTAAACCTCAAACGCTGTAAACTAAATCTGCAGTATGTGAACATGCACTAGATGGACCCAACCATTATATCCGGTTTGATACTAACCTCAAATCCTCGTGAATGAGCAACATTTTGTCTCTAGGATGCTGAGAGAAGCTATTGAGATTAAAAAAACATCCTTATTCAATAGAGTTGGAGTACCACCTGCTTGGGATCCTATCATAAAGACCATAATATCTCAGGCCCGTCAACAACAACAACATATTGCAAGACTTAAGGATGTTGTGAGTTCTGATTGCGTGAACCGGAACGCACAAAATATCTCACCAAATGGCGGTACTACTTAAACTTACTTATGAAGACAACTGTCAACTTCAGTCTTGCCCGTGACCACGAGTGCTGAAAAGATCTTGAAAAGTCAGATTTCTAAATAATACGTTTAGATTAACAATACACGCGAGTTTAATCCGTAAAATTAGTTTTATTTCAGAAGTATAACTTAAGTCTTTGAGTCTAATTAGAGCTGCCAATTTGAAACAAGCTGTATTATTCATATTTAATTCGTCAAAGCAAACCAATCTACCTCACTTATGGAACAACTCGGCTCGATGCGGGGTTGAAAATTCCCTTTCAAAATTTTGCAAAAATATGTCTGTAAAAATAAAGTACCTACTGAGATACGGGCAGAACAAAGAGACTGATAAAGTTTTTAATTTATTCTTATATTAAAAATATACTTTTTCATTTTTATCATACAATTTCATGTTATAAAAAAATCGGAACTTTCAGCCCCAGTTTCCCGTACTATTGAAGCAAATCTATCTATGAAATCTATGAATACATATCCCTAACAAAGTTAAAAAAAATAACAAAGAAAAAATAATCAATTGCATTTTAAATCGAATGTGCAAAAAACACACTTTGTTAACAATTACAATGGTGTTTATAATGCATTCAAATCGCTTAACAGCTGTATTGCGGGTAGTTGCGACTTAATAATGTTGCAATAACAGTGCAGCGGTAAAGGGTATAACTCAGAACATACTGGTTGCAATATCATCCTTATTCGCTATCGCAAAATTACTTAGTTATCTTGTATTTAAATACCTATTGGTTTTTTTTATATCTTCAACTAAAAGAGGAACTAAGTGATAATAACATGATATATTATCACTTAGTTCCTCTTTTGCATTTTTGAAAAAAAAACAACTGAAAGTTCGAGATTCAAACACAAGACCAATTTCGTGTGACTGATTCTGTATTTTTTTTAAATAAAAAAATATAAAAAAGAAGATCTGTTATCCACCACGGTGTCAAGTCGTTAATGTAACCTTCGTGGCTCCGTGAAAAATGACCCTCACGACCACTTACTACCAGGCGGAGTGATGAGATTCTGTTTTTTTATTAAAAAATAAATTTAAATGCGACGAGCAAGCACAAAATACACTGACGTGTGTCCCCATCACTATCGCTCCCTACAAGCGGGGCGTACAATAAAAACTAACAGCGGTGCCGGGTGATAAGACCGCTCTCCTGGTAAATATTTTGCAACCACGGAAAAACTGCTTGTTTTGTTAAAAAATATCCATATTTTTTTCAAAGGTATGACAGCAATAATTTGTACAGTAGAAGGAACCCAAGCAGACTAAAGCTGCCAATTATTAAAACAACACTCTTTAGTAGAAACTGTTATGTGATGGCTACTAAAGTATTTAATAGGATACCTAATTGTATAAGGGAGTTACCCCTAAAAAGATTTAAAATTATGTTAAATAAATGGTTAATTGACAAATGTTTCTACACGATAAACGATTTTTTAAATTATTCTTGATACAAACTTGACATAATATATTTAATTCATAATAACAATCTTTATTATAAAAAATTGTTAATTTTAGTTTAGTTATGATATTGACGTGTATGAACAAACAATGTGACTAATAGTAATAACCGGGACTTTAGTATGTAAAATGTTATACCAAAATTTTGCATGTCGCGTTGTGACAAAGCATGCTGAACTATGTTTATGTATACTAACGATATTATGTACCATGTTTTATGCAAAATAAACCTATTCTATTCTATTCTATTCTATTCTAAGACGTCGCGGCCGCTGACTTGTTATGCTGACGTGTATTTTGCATATTTACCAAGAAAATAAATAAAATGTTCTAGTCTCTACATGTTAGAAAGTCAAGCTTTGTTTTTTTTTCAAATAAAAAAGCGTAGGTAGGTAGGCAAATAAAATGTCATTGTAAAGCCTGTAGTCCCTACCTGTCCCTACCCATGCAATTTCCATGTTAAATTTGTAAGGATTTTTCTATCTCTGAAAAACAGCTTTAACATTCAGATATTTTAAAATTTCATGATAATTTTTGTTAATAGATAATATGATAGGTATGTTCAACATTTTGCTTAAAAGTAGATTTCAAAAATAAAAATCGTGTGATAGAAAATAATGCTTCAATTTAAATTAATTGCCACAAGTATTTTTTTACATTTATGTGTTTTAAGAAGAAATCGCTACCTCAGCAATACTAAATATTCCTAAACCGACTTTTCCTGTATAGTATAAGTAATTGGCCAAAACCTTTAAATGATTATATTCTATCTAAGATTTTGATCGGTATAATATTGGTTACATAGTTTGAACCAAATAAATACCGAGCATCCGTACTTCAGATACAGAATAATAATAAACGGATTGCGTAGCTAATGTATAAGTTAAAAAAATCTAAGTTCGATTTCAGCCATGGCAGCGGATATCAATTGAGATCAGCCTACATATATTATTCCCTTACTCTTATAATTCGGTGGTGAGATGGCAATCCGACATGACCGGTGAGAAATTAGGCGCAGGACCACCGGCTTAACGTACTTCCGAGGCACTGGCGTGGAACCGCCAACTTCCTGACACCGGGCTGAGTTATTTCATGACAGAAAAACTCACACAAATTTCGCCCGACCCGGACTCATGCCGGGGACCCCTCGATCCTTACGCTGCGCTTGCTACCAATAGACCAACGAGGCAGTTAAAGTTAAGTAAATAATGTGCATATCAGTTAATAAGAATAATCCATTTCGATTTTACTAACCGTAACGTAACGTATTCCACGATACTTAGAGGTTTAAACGTAATAAGTTACGTAGTTTAATACTCTTTAGCTTCTAAAATCCTGCTTAAAGTTCCAACAGTTACATACCCCATTTATGCAATCATACAAGACTGCAAAGCTTGGTCACTCTGATCCAGAATATACCACTATTTGCCTTATTCTCAGTAAAGACCTAGATACAGATACAAGAGTAGACATAGACAAGTCTCCGTGCTGACATTTCAATTTGTATAAAATAAGGGGTCGTCGAGAACAGAGGCGTACTCAGGCATCGGAGGGCCCTGAATGAAATAAAACTAGGGCTGTAGTTAATAATCTTTTCCTAATATAACACATCACGTATTTTATTTAAAACCATATGTGATATTGTTAAAGTTTTAAATAATGTACAAAATACATTTGTTCTCTCGTTTTCCTAGCGCATACGACATAAGACGTTTGTGGCTTAAGTTTTAGTAAGGTTTCCTAATATTTTCTTACAATAAATCTAAACTATGTTACTCAGAGTGAATGTATCTATCAAATGAAAGGTATTTTTTAATCAGCACTTAGGTTTCAAATCCTATTTGATGTAAAGAAACGCACAATCAAATCTTTCCCTTCACAATATGAGTGTGGATAAATGTAGTTTTTATATTTATTTTGATCCCAGGTAATTTTTCTTGCGCTTCATCTAGTGCTTCCAGTTTCATCCAGTAGCCCGCACTTTGAGTCTAGTGCGGGCGTACTATTCTTCCCACTAACCGAATTTCGTAATAACTTAATGGTTATCTTAAGAGTATCAAACATTACTCTCACCTAGTGATACCGTTCGCTTCGCAATGACATTTTATCGCGATTAGTTTCAGTGTCTTAGATAGGGAGCAGTGGACAGGTTTGGAGGAGACTAATTGCGCAGCAGTGAGTGGACACGGGTTAAAAAAAGGTTTCAGTGCCTATGGGCCCCTCACGTCCCTCAGTCCCATAGGATCCACTATTTCGATCCACCAGTGGATTGAATAGCACGCCGAAGTTCACCGATGGTCTCGGTGGATGCTGTGATACTTGCATCTTCTAATATGCTCCACCAGTGCATCAAATATATATCTATCACAGAATCCACTGAAATAAGTGGTGGATCTTAACAAACTCCCTGAACTATATTCGATGCACTGGTGGAGCATATTAGAAGATGCAAGTGTCACAGGATCCACCTAGACCATTGGTGGATCATAGTGAACTTCGGCGTGCTGTTCAATCCACTGGTGGATCGAAATAGTGGTTCCTATAGCACTGAGGGCCTCACGTAGGTCCATCTGCCCCTTCGATCCGGCCCTGGAGAGGCGCGGGGTCCTTCAGACCCTGGGCACGTGCGCACACAAGTGCCGCTAACCACATTTGCCTATCCCACATTTAATATTTTGTTCGAAACTATGTAGTTTCCGTTCTCAGTATGGAGAAATAAGCTAAAGCACAGTCAATTTCAGATTTTTGCCGCGTGCCCGAGAGAAATCGCCGTGTGTTTCATCAATAAAGTTTTATTGACTTACTCCTGTATTTTTATTGCTTTGACGAACATTCATAAATGATTGAATCGAATATGTCCAACTGTGCAGTTAATATGCCCATCTGAATAAATTAAAGGCTGATGATGATGTATGCAAGAGTTTCTATTGAGTCATTTTAGCTTTTCATTGATTAAAATCCAACATACTCATAAGTCTCTTCGATAAATGACATTACTCAAGTTCCAGGCACAAGCTAGTTAAGTTATAACTTTCTTTCAACGGTGAGAACAATAACAAGAAATTGGATAAACGCTCAAATTCCCGGTGCTTAGCCTGAGTGCGTCTATACAAAGCTTTTAAAGGTTGAATTTTCCGGCAACTAGACCTAATATCATTGCTTACTTACAGACTGGTGTAGTAAAACGTTCTGTCAAGAGAACAGATTGTATATTCGCACATTTAAAGTGTATTAAGATGCTATAAGATGAAGATAAGATTAAGTGTTTGGTTTATGTCAATCGGTTCATAAATATAAAAGTTATGCTAACTATCGAATAACGTCGATTTTGCTGGGCGTTCGTAGGCGCGTGTTCAAAAATGCTGCCTGAAGTATTTTTCCACGTGAACGAAGTGGCTGGTACCATTAGTCAATACAATTTAATAAAAAGGTGCTAATAATTTTTCATAATCATACCTATGGGGATGGGAATGATCAAACTTGATTTAAACATTTCTACCAGATTAAGTAATCTAAAAATCAAATGATCCAATCAAAAGACAAATCTTTTCAATCCTGTAGACTCTAAGTGCGCATTAGAAAACATTAGTGCGTAATCTAATAAACTTTAAGTGAGCGAATAATGATCGTCTTACCTCAGAACGCTTACAAAAGATAGGTACAAAAGCGTGGTCCGTAGTCATAGCTCAGACAGGCTGTATTGACGGAAAGATTAACGACCCCTATCTGGGCTTCGCTAATGATGGAAGGCAACGTCAGCTTTATTTTTATACAGATACAGAGCTAAGTGATTTTTTAGAACCTAAATGGAGGCTTGGCAGTGAATTATTAGCCCGCTTTGAATCTCTAAATAGACCCTTGAATATTTGTGCGAGTGGATTAATCTACCGCAGATATGCGTGCTACGTATAATATTATAATGTGCCAACTGCCTCGTTGGTCTATTGGTAGCAAGTGCTGCGTTAGGACCGAGAGGTCCCCGGTTCGAGTCCGGGGTCGGGCAAAATTTGTGTGAGTTTTTCTGTAATGAAATTACTCAGCCCGGAGTTAGGAAGTTGGCGGTTGAACGCCCGTGCCTCGGAAAGCACGTTAAGCCGGTGGTCCTGCGCCCGATCCCTCATCGGTCGTGTCGGATTGCCGTCTCACCGAATTATGAGAGTAAGGGAATAGAGAGTGCACTTGTGTTTGCGATCTCAATTGAGATCAGCCGCTGTGGCTGAAATCGGTCGGACGCCTTATTATTAATCTTGCAAAGATGAAAGTTGTTACGCTGGATTAATATTATCATACAGTATTGTACGTACAACAAACAACTTCAGCGACTTATTAGACGCTTTGACGATGAAGGAAAACATCGTGAGGAAACCTGCACAACTACGAAGAAATTCTAAGGTTGTGTAGTCGACCAACCCGCACTTGACCAGCCAGTGTGGTTGACCAAGGCCTTACCGCCTTAGTTTAGGGTAGGCCCATGCCCCAGCTGTGGGGACGTATATGGGCTGACTACAACAATAATCTAAGTACTACTTTATCAAACTGTGGAACTATGGGAAGTATAAAATATTCTAAGAGAGATTACACCGAGGCAATCTAAAGGTTTTGACATATTGTGCGTAACAAAAGTTGTACCCTGGCTGTGGTTCCTAAATTCGTAGGTTTGATCCCTATCCAGGTATAAACATTCATGTGACGAACTTTTGTGTTTGTTCCGTGTCTGGATGTGAATGTGTATTTAATTTTGTATTCATAAATATACTAGCTTTCCGCCCGCGACTTTGTCCGCGTAGAGACGTTTAACGGGTAAAACATTACTTCTTTATAGCGCAGTCCGTTAAAAGTAGTCATATCCTTTCCTAGGCTCTGGACTATATCTGTACCAAAATTCGTTTAAATCGGTTCAGTACTCAATGCGTGAAAGCGTAACAGACAGACAGACAGAGTTACTTTCGCATTTATAATATTAGTAAGGATTTATATGTTTGTCTTTGACACTGATAGTACAAGCACTGCTTAGTTTGGGTCAAGTGTTCGTGAGATGTTCCAAGTATAAGCATATATCTAATTTCGTCTACAATAATCAACTTGTCTCTTTCTCTCTCTTAACATAGCTGAAAAATCTCCTAATGTTCCCCGCCAGTCAACAATTTCGTCTGTTAATTGGATCCAATGCCCACAATTTATATTCTTAGCTAATAAAACGGCCTGATTTCCCCCGGCGTTTGATTTCATTACGGCAAAACTCAGGGGCGTTGGTTCCGTTCCCGTGCCTAGTTTACGATCCATTGTCACTATAAATAACGTCAAAAAGTATGTCACAGAGACCTGGTCAATTATTCATGCAATTTATGCTTTTTGGATACGTCATCATCGTTCTATGACACTGGATCTATACATTTAATAGAAATAAAAAGGGGCGCTGTCTGCACATGGATGATGTTATAAGAAGAAAAAAGTTATAGGAGACAAAATAAAGTATTATCAGACAAACATATTATATGTAGGTTCATTAATGTAAAAGTGATATAAATTTACATTCTAAACAATATGGTTTGCTATTTTCGTCTGTTTATTTTGCATTTTGCAGGCTAATCTCAGAAATGGCTTGTCGGATCTAGGTGTGGACTTAATGTTAATGTTAAATCTTCTTAGGTCATGGTATCAAAAATGAAATAAAAAAATATATTTTAAATAATCATGTCGAACCTACTGAGTGTTTGGTAGGTTTTAATATACCTACTGATTCCACCAGTAATCTAAAAACTAGGTATTTATTAACGAAGTGATTTTATTTCACAATTACTTCCATATTAACAGCCACAAATATGAAGCTCTTCCAGCTCATGTTTCCACTCCCTTCTATGATCCTGGGCTCTTCAGACGGGGCGTGAACAGCATTTAAGCAGGTCTTCAGGGTGAGTGCGAAAGGCTTAATAAGGTCTATTGGGACCATCGACCTCATAATGTGGATCTCACTACCGCTTACCATCAGGTGGAGTGAGGTCATCTTGTTATCATCTTGAAATGTGATCTTGTAAACCACTAATGGTGATATTTCAAATGTAAATGAAACGCTTGACGAAGCGTTAACATGTTTAGTTAAGTCGTACATTCAACTTGAAATGTCCGAAACTAAGTTGGCGAACTTAAGTTCGGTTAAAGTGTTAACTTACAACTATAGAAGGGTCTTAAAATTGTTTGTTACTTTGGCAAGTGTCTGAAACTCATTGAGATAACACAACTACAAATTATATTGAAGTAAAACATCATGTACACACCTACTGCCTACCTCATAACAGGCAAAATATTTGCCTGCTATATTGATAGCTAAATAGGTTTTAAGCTCCTTTATTTTCTAATTAACATTTACACAATACTGTAACCTACCCTATTTACAAGCGAATAAACTATTTTGATTTTGACATCTGAACATGTGGATAATATAATGAATATTTTTTATTAATGTATGTAATGCTAAATTAAAAAAAATATTTGCTGCAACTTAAAAAAAAAAGTAAATTAATTAAATATCGTCACGTTTACAAACTTGAATTATATTAATATTGTGCTACTAAGGTAGAATCATTTTGCTGCGGGAAAACATCCACTCAAATTTCACAGTGTATAACCTGAAATATCTGTGCCAAACTAACGGTTATTCTATTCTATTCTATTAATTGTGCCTGTTGCCTTCACCCTGAAGGCCTGCTGGAATAATGTTGTTTCATCCCCACTCAAAAATACTGTTATGACAACCTATTATTTGAAGAACTGACTGGTGTCCTTACAGGCTAAAAACCTTTGTCCCATACAAAAAAATATCAACCAGCTCCCTGCGTCTGACTCTTAATATAACGAAATTTTATTTGGAAATATCAAATGGAATTTATTAAACATAGCGTAGTATTATTTTTCATTTCGTACCCGATTTTTATAATTGGATCATCAAGTTTTTCGATTTTATTTCAATATCTGTTCCGTTTGATTTGTGAATTTGAAAGTATAACGAGTATATTCGGAATTAGTTTCAATTTTCGCTGCCTTTTTATAACGATATTGTATTAAAATATTTCATATTATGAAATGGATATTCTTTAGGCAGAAACTGATACATATGAAAATGTGTATAAAATATTATTAGATATTGAATTGTGATAAGTATTGACTAAAATAACGCACTTGTATCCTATTTTCATCGTTCAATTAGTATGAGCAACTTTGTACACTACTTATTTTACCATGAAGGTCAAATCTAAATATTTATAACTAAAATGACTGACTGACTGACATCAAAATCAAAATCAAAATGTCTTTATTCATATAGGCAATTTGCATGCACTTATAAATCGTCAAATTAGTAATAATAAGATTCTACCACCGGTTCGGAAAGCCGTATCTATCGAGAAGACTCCGGCAAGAAACTCGATAGTCGCTTTTTTTAAACATGTCATACATTGTAAATGAGCCAAGTCATACAGTCCGGGTGTGCCATAGTAAAAGGTACCATATACTTTATTTACTACAATTTAAAAGAACTATAATTAAAATCAAAAGAAAGAGAGCCAAGATAACAATGTTCAAAATACCATAACAAATCCAACCTGCATGACAAAGCTTACATAGGGTATGTAGAATTTTAATAATTACAGCCATTGCCTAATTATAAATTAAACTGAATATAATAATAAAAGAACAAAAAGTTCATCATGAATGTCAAATTTAATAATAAAAAAATTAATAACAATAGAATGTCAAGAATTTAAGAGACCTATCAACGCACTTCCCAAACCACTGTATTAGGTTCGGGCTGAAATTTGGCATGCAGGTAGATGTTACGACAGAGGCACTTGCTAGGTAAGGAAATCTCGAAATTCCCACGGGAACGGAAATTAGCGGGAAAATCCTTTTGTATGTAAAATCTAAACCGCTTAAGTTAGACGCTTGAAATTTGACACGCAAGCAGAGGTGCCTTAGCAAACTTAAAGCGTAGTTGCAACAGGATATTGCAAAATTCTCACGAAAGTTAGCGGGAATCAACTTTTGTGTGAAAAAATCTAAACCACGTAAGATAGATAATTGAAATTAGATATACGGGTACCCTCATAAACGTAACTTAAAGCTTAGCTGCAATAGCAAAAAGTCCCACGGGAACGTGAGTTAATAGGAAAAAAAATTGTTTGTAAAATCCTGGAGCTCACGCGAACGAAGTCGCGGGCATAGCTAGTATTACATATTATATAAGTTGAATCAAAATTAATATCACTTGTTGCAACGATATTATATTAGGCAAAATAAAGATATGTTATGACAGCGCGTTAAGTGAGACAGAAATATGTCTTAATTAGGCCTTGTGATAAAGATATCTCTTTTATCATCATCATCATCATCATCAGCCCATACCTGTCCACTGCTGGACATAGGCCTCTCCAAATGCACGCCACTTCTCTCTATCCTCGATATCTCTTTCATTAGCAGGCAATTCACATCTTCTTCAAGTCAGTGAAGTGTCACAAAATATAAAACGCAAATTACTACGGAGGTAACATAGCTAAAGTTTTTTAATCGTTGCCTTGATGTATACTGTTTCAAAATTAAAGCAGATCAAAAATTAAGTGCAAATAATGAGGAAAATTTTTAACAAGCTTGAAATAAAAACAAAATGATCAAACTTTCTTTAAAATTACCTTGTTTTAACTTTCTCAACGACAGCACGTAGCAAGCTCAGACCGAGTAATTTCCCGTTTGACTAGTTTCAACTGGCGGCCATTTTCTATTTCACCATTTGGACGATTGGCAAATCTTCCAGACTTCCGCCTAGGAAATACACCGAACGACAAAGGTTAAAAACCAGATGTTATCTTGGAAATGCAGCCGCCGACTCGAAAAATAAGATGGGAATTTTTATTTGTAGCAATTGCAATCTCTCCAATGCCAGCTTGAACGAGGTTTTCAGTGGGCTTACTTTAACCTCAAGTGTTTAACTTAAATTTCTCGTTCTGGCCAGTTATGTCGTTAAAGTTACCGTGCAACCATAATATGGAATTAAAACAAATTTCACGGGTTAATTTCGTGTATTATAGTCGAAAGAGACTAGAGTGTCGATGGCCGTTAAAGTCGTTGCTTTCTATGCGCGTGGTAGCCAGTTCAAACCTCGCTATGTTTCACATGCCGTGCTAACTACAACCTAGTTCTTCTGCCAATATTAAATGAAGTACTTAGTGGTTACTGAATAATTAATCAGATTTTTTTTGTCTTAATGTTCACTAATGAAGGAATGCTCCCAAGAGTTATTTCAACTAGTTCCCATTCACTCCCACACAATACATGCTATTTAGCGTTAAAATCCACATACCTTAGGACCCAATGACTGGTGCCCATTAAGACATGGAACGTCCTTTCAGCTCATGTTTCCCCTTCCTCTTATAATCCAGGGCTCTTCAGGCGGGACGTGTAACGGCATCTAAGCAGGCCTACAGGGTGATGTCTATTGTGCCCGTAGACCTCATATGTGGACCTCACAACCGCTTACCATTAGGTGGAGTGAGGTCACCCGGAGAGTAATTACAAAAAAAAGTATCAATAAAGATATGCATATCTACTGATTCTTGCTTCTCATGTTAAAAGCATCGCATGCGAACGGCTTATGACCGTACGTTATTATTTTTAATTAAGCGTCCATATGAGCATATTATTATTATACATTCTGTATTTCAGCTAGCACCTTCGTCAACTAAAGAATTAGGTCGCGACCCACCAAGCGGACCCGGAACACGAAAGTAAATTAATGCCTGTCCTTATTTTAAATACAAAATTTTAATGTAATTTATTGCACGTCATTTGTCTATTTAATAATGAGGGACTTTGTCCATTTCTGGAAATCTTGAGTTAAAATCTTGATAAAATACTAATAATGCATTTATTCTTCTTAACTGATATACTGTGATGGGTGGGAGTAGCCTCGTCATCGTCACCGGACTGACTGGAGCGGATGGTTTTCACCCCTAAACGGATAGCTCTCAAGCAATAAAAAAATCATTAATTAAATATCTCCTCGATTTTTATAGAAGGTTGTATTGTATGACATACCCCATATTATTTTAAGCACAAAAAAACTTTTTGGTAAAATGAAAACCACAAAGTAGTTGCACTCTTTTATTCTCTCATAGATTTTAAAGCAACGATTGTTGATCAAAAATTCTTACAAATAGAATTATAAATAGATGCATAGATAGTCTAGATTGTACAATGTTTGTATAACCAATAAAATTATTATAAAACGTCTAAAACTCCATAAACTATAGAAAACCAAGCCCTATCATAAAGAGAGAAGAATCCTCTTCATAAAATCTTAACATAACGCTGTAACACAAGTATTAGGCTTCGTATACATACACAGATTCAGTCAAAGTTTATCTACTTCAAAAACTTAGCATAATTAATAAAGAATTCCAATTCATAACAATCATAAAACCTATTAATCTACAAAATTGATATGTTAAGAGAATTCATTGTTTTATTGTTCACACGCAAATCAATAGTATTCGTCGATTAATTTTTTATTTACATTTTCATAGTTAAAACTACTTTTTACAGAGCCGTAAATTCAGTTGAGAATGTGGACAGCGGCATCATCATGTCACTGTCTTTATCAACTCTTACATTGTCTGGATTGGCACCGGGGAGAGACCAGGTGGAACTCCCGGCCGCTGTGATTCTAGGACCCATGTTGTCATAAGCAGACTTTAAAAAACATGTCCTACTTCGCCTAGGCAAAGTTGCTCCACCACCTAGCAAGTCTGGATACTCATCGTTGTGCCCAGCTACCTGGACTGATATAAAAATATTCCCATAAGGGGCTGGCAGCGCGAATTCTGCTGGTGGAGGAGGAAATGTACCAGGCGGGCCTTCTATTGTGATTTGGACCGGCTCCATGCACCTTTGAGTGTCCTCGCTCTCAATCGACATCGATCGGTCCAGCATTTCGAAGCCGTAAGACGAGCCGAGATCGGCGCTGGTTCTGTCACAACTGGCAGCCAAAGACGTGTCCAGAAGCTTCTTTTCTTGGTCAGTGAAGCTTCTGCTTGGAGGCACTCTTCGGCGTCTCGTTTTCCAGCAGACGCAGGCGGCCACAAACCCGGCCCCAGTCATAGCTAACATGGAACCGCCCAAGATGAAAAACGTCGAATAATTCGGCGCCACTCGAGCTGTAGCCGTTCTCGCTTTCGGTAAAAATATTGTCAAATATGCAGTTGCTTCACCTACCGCACTTTTGGAACTGCATTTCCATTCACCTGATAACTCGGTAGTAACATTAGTTATAGTCACATTCACCCACTGAGCACTTTTGTTTACGTAATCGTCTCTATACTCGTCGAAGTGATCCGTTTGGTGCTTGTAAATTAATATATCACTAAATACGCTATTGAAATTTGTTGTGTTGGTGATGTCCACGTTGTGAAAAGTCCAGGTCAGTGTGGGCTTGGGATCGCCACTCGCGAAGCACCCAAATGTAATATCAGCGCCCGCTTCAGTTCTTATCACGGTGGGACTAGACACAGCTGTCGGCGGACACACCATATCACTCCCCTTGAGACCTTGCCATGACATCCCCGCCTTCCTCTCAGGCCCGCCACAGAAAACTTCCTCATTTCCCAGATTACTGTTCAAAAACCACTCATGAAACTCTCTAAGCCTACAATCACAGTACCAAGGGTTATCCGACAAAGTTAAAGTTTTCAATAAGGGCAAGTTAAACGTATTTTGATGCAGATAAGACAGCGAGTTCTGATGCATGTGAATAGTCTCTAATGCCCGCAAGTTCACGAATGCAAACGGGTGAATAGTGTGCAGTTTACACCTCGAAAGTTCCAACTTCTTCAAATGCTGCAACTGTGGAAACTGCTCTCCGACTAGCGTTGTCAAAGGATTGTCGTTAAGAACTAACAGTCGCAGGCGGTCGTTCCCTCTGAATGTATCTGGTGATAGTTGATGCAACTCGTTCTGCGACAAATCCAATTCTATAAGTATTCGAAGTTCCCTGAATGTGTTTGGGTGCAACGAGTGGAGGTAGGTAGAGCTGAGATTGATCCGTTGCAAATTGAGAAGTTCGATGCTTGCAAATGCGTCTTGTTGCAATGTTTTTAATTGATTCCCGTGCAGGTCCAGGACTTGGATGTCGGTTGCCAAGTGGGGCACGTGCCTGAGCCCGGCGGTGACGCAGGATGCTGTTTTTTTCCCGGACGACCATTTGCAGCGGCATTCTTGTATGTTTCCGCAGTTGAGCCAGTCGCTTCCGGACACCTTGATCAGCAGAAGAACCAACCAGCATCCGCTCCGGATCGCTCGAATGCCCATTTCATAGCAGGGCTTGTCTTTCACGCGTCTACCTGTAACAAAGGAAGTACGTGTTAATGCGAGGTGTACAAGATAATTGGCGATATATCAAACGGACTTTGGGGCAACAGACGGATGCTCAAAGACCGACTCGTAGTAATTAATAGAAGTCACTTAAGCATGTTGTATCTCGCTGACCTATCAGGGTACGTGCTTAATGAAGATGAGATGTTAGATACTGGGTTGTTTAATTACGGGCGCACAAAGGACTCAGAGTTGTCTGCTTCTGACTGGCATTCGTATTTATGTCTACTTGTGGTCGGTATTCTTGTTGTACTACGGTAGTTTTGAACAATAGTGCTTACATTATCTTTAAAATTATATAAGTCTTAATTTATAATCCAGTCTTTATTATATATAATACAGAGAAATTATAAAATTATTACAATATGTACGTGTAATAAAACCATGTGTGTTTAAACGTATGTGGACAAATAAAGAATTCTGTAAAATAAAGTCCTATTTTATCACTACAGACAACAGTCTTTCGTTATGACATAATGATACGGCGAATGTAATAAAACTGAATTAGTTATGTGTCAGCAGAAAAATAAGACACATTGCCACGAAGTTAATCTATCGTCTGGCCAGTCTGGTGCCAGGATGGTTGCCAAAGTCTAGACCGAAATTCATATCGTGGCGTAGAGATACTAAAATTCATCAACTACTTTTTTTCTTTTGTACCTCATCGCTGTATAAACATTTGGAGTCAAGCCTGAAACAATCCTCATTTTTATATTTTTGTTTATTATTATTTATTTATTATTAAAACCGAATGAGGTACAGACATCTAATATGAACAAGACAGTTTACACTGTGACGATTCATTTCAAACTAAAAAACTTTCGAGTCATTCGATTATTTCAAATGTTCTGATAACATTACTTTTCTAAAGATGAAAATTAAAAAAAAAAAATACATATTAGTTTATAGTAGCATTAAAACAACAAATAAAACTAAAAGTTATACCTTTACATTTTTCAAAAAATATTTCTCAATCTACCGAAATTAAAGCCCTTCGAAAACCCCTTTTTTTAACGCAGAGAATATGAAACCCTTGACGTAACCATGCAACTGCAGTAAAGAGCATGCAGGTGCAAACTTCTTTAAACGATCTTCGCCGCCAGCACTCATCCATGAAACTAGTTTCATTTCAAATACCAGCGACTAGCGGCTTCGCAGGGGTGCAATGCTGATAATATTATTAGTGTTTTTCTACTATATACACCGTGAAATTTTAGTGGTTGTTTTCCCGTGGCAGAACGATTTGCCTTTAGTAATACTATCGAATCATGCAAATAATTCCTCGAAAAAAAAAATTTTTTTTTTCAAATTTTCAAAATAATAATTTTCCAACTCGAAAACGAGAGAAGCTATCGTTGTTTTTGAAGATGTGACGTATTCAGGTACTGCTTGCTACATGAAATCGATGCTTAAAGCTGAAGAAGCTCGACACGCTAAGTCATAAAGCGGTTCGAACGTGCTTTCGAGTTTCGGTTAAACCTTTCGTAAAACCGGCATTTATTGATTTTAACAAAAAAGAACTGCACAGATCTATTGTGCTACTAAGATAGAATCATTTTGCTGCGGGAAAACAACCACTAAAATTTCACGGTGTATATAGTAACTAGCGACCCGCCCTCGCTTCGCTTCGGGTATATCTCTATCTCTATATAATATATTTCAACCCCGTAAGGGATTTTACATACAGAAGTTATTTCCCAATAACTCCCGTTCCCATGGGAATTTTGTAATATCGCGTTGGAGGTAAGCTTTACGTTCATTAGGGTACCTGCATGCCAAATCTCGATCGTCTATCTATATCGCGGTTTAGATTTTTTCATACAAAAGTTTTTTTCCTATTTTATTTTACAATATCCTGTTGCAACTAAGCTTTTAATTTATTAAGGTACCTCCATGTCAAATTTCAAGCGTCTAACTTATGCGGTTAGTATTTTTCATACAAAAGGATTTTCCCGTTATTTCCCGTTCCCGTGGGAATTTCGGGAAATCCTGTCCTAACGGATGCCTACGTCATAACATCTACCTGCATGCTAAATTTCATCGCGATCCGTCCAGTGGCTGTGACGACTTCGTCCGCGTAGAGATGTTTAACGGCTAAAACATTACTTCTTTATAGCGCAGTCGGTTAAAAAGTAGCCTATAACCGTTTCTAGGCTCTGGACTATATCTGTACCAAATTTCGTTTAAATCGGTTCAGTACTTTATGCGTGAAAGCGTAACAGACAGACAGACAGACAGACAGACAGACAGACAGACAGACAGAGTTACTTTCGCATTTATAATATTAGTAAGGATTTATGGAGTAAGAGAAATTTTAAAATGGCTTCTACACAGTGGGGTGTGCGACCCCATAGTACAGTTTTTGTTAATAAATTTATGTTAAATTAAACAAACAACACGCTAGTAAAATAACAGATGTCCAATCCCTCACTCAGTGCATCATCATCAGCCCATAAACGTCCCCACTGCTGGGGCACGGGCCTACGCTCAACTAGGCGACCAGGCCTTAGTCAAATAAGCTGGCCAAGTGCAGGTTGGTCAACTACATAACCTTAAAATGTCTTCGTTGGCATGCTCTTGCTCAGATTGCCGCACTATGTTTTCCTTCACCGTTAAAGCGTCGAATAATCGTACATTTGAATTTGCAATTTGAAAAACACAGTGGTACGTAGCGGGGTAACACAATAAAGGTACATTCTGAACCTTCTCATCCCAATCCATATTAAAAAAAAACATCAAACTTCGTTAGTTACAATTCAAAATTTAACATAATTATGAGGACCAGAGATCTGGGAACCGATTTTATTTTACACTACTCTTAATCTTGATGCCTCGTTGGTCTATTGGTAGCAAGCGCGTCCGGGGTCGGGCAAAATTTGTGTGAATTTTTCTGTAAAGAAATTTCTCAACCCGGAGTTAGGAAGTTGGCGGTTGAACGCCCGTGCCTCGGAAAGCACGTAAAGCCGGTGGTCCTGCGCCCGATCTCTCATCGGTCATGTCGGATTGCCGTCTCACCGATTGTGAGAATAAGGGAACATGGAATGCACTTGTGTTTGCGCTTGTATAATATGTTTTGCGCACTTGGCTGATTTCAATTGAGATCGGCCGCCATGGCTGAAGTCGGTCCGGACGCCTTATATTATATCTTGATAGAGATAACTTGAAGTATAGTCACTAGTAGTAACGGACACACTTACTCGTCTATAATGCAGTTAACATTATCCGTTTAGCCGTATGTTTTATCTCGTAACAGGATGCTAATAGGGGTCCATCAGCAAGTCAGGGTGGATGATACCACTTAATGACGTTATGGCACTAATTAATGGTACAGCTATCCAATTAGCAGCGCTGCAATTACCAGTCGGGGCGTGTCAGGGAAAATGTGTCAACCCGAAAACCCAACGGGAGGCGACGTTTCGCTTCTAGCGAGCTAGCCACAGATTATACGATGCTCTTGCTTACTCCTGGGCCCCTGGTAGAAGATTTGTTCCTAGCCTTCGTATAAATATAAGGCGTCCGACCGATTTCAGCCATGGCGGCTGATCTCAATTGAGATCAGCCAAGTGCGCAGGTTATATTACAATGCACTAGTGCACTCTCTGTTCCTTTACTCTCATAGTTCGGTGAGACTCTTGTAGACGCAGGGCCACCGGGTTAACGTGGTTTCTGAGGCACGGGCGTGCAACCGCCAACTTCCTAACTCCAGGCTGAGTAATTTCTTTTACAGTCACACAAATTTTGACTCGAACCGGGGACCTTTCGGTCCTTACGCAGCGCTTGCTACTAATTGACCGACAAGGCAGCTAGTTAGCCTTCGTAGTATTATGTGCATAAGTGTAAGCGCAAACATAAGAACTCACTTTGACTTGCTCGGGGCGTGGGGCTAAGGGGCGTGGGTTCGGTATACAAGTAACCTCTCTTAAAATATTACACAAGATCATATACATTGATCAGATACGGAATGTTCGTATCACAAATAATTGCCACGGGTGGGAATTGAACCCGCGACTCTTAGAACCGTAGACAGTGAACTTGGGTTACTAACCACTGTTCCACCGAGCCAGTCAAGTATATCAACTTAGTTCGTAATATATTCATAAGATGAATGAGTAAGCAACGAAACGACATAAAACATGTTAAAAATCGTTTAACAAACGCTCCGCTAAAGAGGCCCTCGGATTATATACCGTTCCATCCTCAACCAAATTACATGCGCCTCAAAAATTTGCATCGCAAGCACGTATTTTAATCTCCAAGTACATTTTCAACTCGCAGTCAACTAATACGACTATACTCGTAAAATAAAGTCCTCACTTTAAGCTAAAGTCACGAACCTAGCTCACTTCATTACTAGACCAGCCACGGTGAAATTTCTCGCAAAACTAATTCTGTTAAGGTGGACGGCGCGGACATATTCATAATATTCTCTCATACATTTATGTATGAACGGTCGGAGCCGCACCGAGAACGCCTCTCGGTCAGCAACAATTTGGTCTCGTAAATATTTCATCCGATTTATTTGTTTGCCTAGTCGGTTATTGGAAACTAGTTGCCCGCCCGCGAATCCGTCCGCGTGATTTACTTTAGGGAAAAATATTGAAAAATCAAGTCCGCTTTATGAGACTACATACATAGCTACTTACTGCCCGACGATTCGACTGGGTTACACCAATCATAGTCGCAAGTGAACAAAATAACTTATATTGATAAACATTACTTTCAGTTAAAATTGGAAGCAATAAAATATGCACACATTTGAATATCTTTTTTTTTAAATGAGCTAACAAGATGACCTTACTCCACCTGATGGTAAGCGGTAGTGAGATCCAAATATGAGGTCGACAGGCACAATATACCATATTGAGCCTGTTGCACTTGGGTGAAACGGCTTTCAGGGTGAGTACCCTGAAAGCCGTTTCACCCCTCCCCCCCGGAACATCGATATTAGAGGGAAAGGGGTACGTGAAAGATGAGACCACTGCTGCGGCAACAACGAGACAAGGCGTGGAGTCTCGCATTGGTATTAAGCTGTGCGGGTCCGAGTTGGCCAGTCCGCCGGACGGAAGGCACTACCGTTTCGATGCCGTCTGTTTTAATAACATTTCTGCTCCGCTACCGGCCTTCTAAGGATTTTACTAAAATATTGTATACGTACTCCTCTAAAAGGCTATGCCAAATTGATGTTACGAGATAGACGCTGCAAAATATTAGGTAAGAGGCTAATTTGATTTATTAAATTTAAAAAGTAATTATAAGCATAAACCACTTCAACTTCTAAACATTGTGATCTGCACTAAGCGACTAACATAGCCGATCCTAGTGGCAAACTCACGAGCGCAAAGTGTTCGACAATTTGCCATTTATCGATTATCGATCGATTATCGATATATCGATGTAAGTACTAAGTATACGCCAATCAATGTGGATTGTGCTAAAAATAATTTTGGTACGCATTTGACCTGTTTTTTATTAGTTCCGTGTCTGCATGTGCATTTATCTGTATGTCACTCTTGATTTTGGTATTAAAGAGATAGTATATCCTTACTATAATTTCTCGAGCATTTGTCCTAGTACAACACTTGCTTGTATTATTACGCGTACTTACGATCATTTTTAGGGTTCCGTAGCCAAAATGGCAAAAACGGAACCCTTATAGTTTCGTCATGTCCGTCTGTCCGTCTGTCCGTCTGTCCGTCTGTCACAGCCGATTTACTCGGAAACTATAAGTACTACAGTGATGAAATTTGATGGGAATATGTGTTGTATGAACCGCTACAAAAATATGACACTAAATAGTAAAAAGAATTGGGGGTGGGGCCCCCATACATGTAACTGAGGGATGAATTTTTTTTTCGATGTACATACCCGTGTGGGGTATCAATGGAAAGGTCTTTTAAAATGATATAAAGTTTTCTAAAAAACATTTTTCTTAAAGTGAACGGTTTTTGAGATATCAGCTCTCAAAGTCGTAAAAAGTATGTCCCCCCCTCTATTTTTATAACTACGGGGTATAAAATTCTAAAAAAATAGAGGTGATGCATGCTAATTAACTCTTTCAACGATTTTTGGTTTGATCAAAGTATCTCTTATAGTTTTTGAGATAGGTTGATTTTTATTATATTTGCTGCTACGGAACCCTTTGTGCGCGAGCCCGACTCGCACTTGGCCGGTTTTTTTTATATAATAGACGTTCGGGATCGTTGGTAAGCAGCCATGAGGTTAAAATTTGAGGTCCACAGGCACAATAGATCCTATTGAGCCTGTCTACCTCACCCAGTATGCCTGCATATACGTCGTTTCACGAAACGCCCGGTTTGATAGGAATCAATGCGGTGAGCTCTATTTAGGTTCCTGGATCCTGATCTAATGTTACTTAATTTAATTCCCACGAAACTTTGGCAGCAGCTATGTATTTTATATGAAACCTACACTCTACGCCCTGTTTATATATTTATTTAGACTCTGAACAGCCGCTGCCCTACTTCATTACGCCGTGCTAATGCAGCCACGACAAAATTTCGTCGCAAACTAATTTCATTCAAGGGGTGGACACATTAATAATATTTCAGCATACATTATAAGCACCCAGGGCGGGTCGGGGCGTCCAATTAGCCGGTCTTGCCAAAGCAACCGCTATATGAGAAGGCTGATCTTCAGCGGATTGAAGCATTAATAAATCCCAGCCGAAAGTGCACTAGAATATCACTACATAGTTTATAAAGATCTCACCCTAGCTGTCTGTCCGTACGAGTATTTATGAGTTTAAAGAGGTTTATGTTCATAAGTAACGTCGATGGCCGAGTGGTTAAGGTCTTTGCCTGGCATGTGAGAGGTCGCCAGTTCAAACACCATCACGTACCACTGTGTTTTCCATATTTAAAATTCACATGTACGATTATTTGACGCTTTAACGGTGGAGGTAAACAGCGTGAGGAAACCTAAACACCTACGAAGGAATTCTTAAGTTGTGAAGTCGACTAACCCGCACTTGGCCAGCGTGGTTGACTATGGCTCGATCGCCTTAGTTTACGGTACAACTTAGGGTAGTTTAGGGCCTACCCTAAACTAGGGTACGTATATGGGCTGATCATCTAGTTCTAGTCTATAGCAATAATTTAGATGGAACTATCCGTTTTTACATCGTGCAATCATTTTGTATTTCCCATCCTATAAGTGTCTTTATACTTTAAATAGGAGGAGGTTATCAATTCGTCTAAATTTTACTTTTTTTATGCAATAGATCTAGGCCTTTATGAGTTTTACAGTATGTTTAGGTAAATCTTTAAAATACGAAACGGATTGTGTTTCGTTTCACCGACGCTTTAATAAAAAAAATGAGAGTTGTGAATTAGGATCAACTTAATCGGAAAATCCGTGCTTAAATATCTAATTATTGTTCCCGTGTTCAGCCTTTAGTGCTCTTATTTTAAAACGTTCAAGCTAGAACTCTTACAATTTTATTTGTTATTTCAAATGCTATTTCTGAGTAGACAAAAGTCACATTAATTAGAAAATACATGGTAAAGTAAGATGAAGAAAAAGAAAAAATAATAAGTTAATATAGTAATGTGGCTGCTAAAACCAACGATGTTGTTGTAGGCCCATTCGCGAGATTGACATCCTTAAGGAAGACATTGGATTACAGGAAGACAAGATCATAAAATAATTTTTAAAGAAAGTATGTGTCACATTTTTATTTATTTATTTTCCCGTTTTTACCTTTTATATACGGAACCCTAAAAAGTCACTGACATTATACTCTTTAAGAAGTAAACAAGCCTATTAACTCCTCGATCTCACGATCCATAATCATAACATTACGTTAGATTTTACTCATTTTCCTCGTAACACTCTTGGGGTACATAAGTACCCCATGAGTGTAACATAAGTAACACAGTGTACATAAGTACCCCAAGAGTGTTGCGAGTAATCGCAAAATATGAATTTTGCGCTTTTTTTCTCTAATAAGTATGCAGTGGCGTGTGGGGCCGCATCTTGAAGAGGTATTGTTATGCCCCCAGCATTTTCAATTACCCACATGTAAATATTAAACAGGGATAACAAATACCCCGCTGTGTCGCAATAAGCCGGAAGGAAAGAGTTCCGTAAAAAATCAGGGCATAAATTCGGATGTAATGTTACTCTTGAATAATAAGAAATTATGTTTAAGAATAGTTACATAATATAAAGCCTCTTTTTAGCACTTTCTAGTTTCAAAAGAAACATCCCTCAGCTTTATTAGAGACTAGCGACCCGCCCTCGCTTCGCTTCGGGAATATCTCTATCTCTATTATAATATAGGTGTGCCCCCGACTTCGCTCGCGTGGACTACAGGATTTAACATATAAAAGTTTATCCTGCTAACTCTCGTTCCCGTAAGAATTTTTCAATATCCTGTTTCACCTAAGCTTTAAGTTTATTATGGTACCTGCATGTCAAATTTACAGCATCTAACTTCAGCGGTTTAGATTTTTCATACAAAAAGATTTTCCCGATTATTCCCGTTCCCGTGAGAATTTCGAGAATTCCTTTCTTAGTGCACCTCTATAGTACCTAAGCTACGTCCGGTCCAAATTTCAAGTGCCTACGTTTAGCCGTTTAGGCTGTGCGTCGATAGGTCAGTCAATCCTAGAATTTGGCAAAGGTCCTTATAAAATTATATTATCTATTCTTCATCAGTATCTGTTATCGCCCTGAAAGAGTATATCATAAAAAATATGTCAAAAACAATGTTTCCGCGAAACGTCAATGACTGAAGAAAATTAGTTTTGACACAATATTCACTCAATAATTCCGGCAAGATGGTGACTGTGATTCGTCTGTCAACACATTTTGAATTTAACAAAATACTCGACAATCCGAAATTTGCGGATATATGTTGTCGACTCGAAATCATTATTTTTGATGTTTTATTATTCATGTAAGGTTTTAATCGAGTCTACCGTACCCCTTGACAAAATTATTAATATAGAAGATTACTTT
Source organism: Maruca vitrata (assembly GCA_039566165.1). Taxonomy (NCBI): domain Eukaryota; kingdom Metazoa; phylum Arthropoda; class Insecta; order Lepidoptera; family Crambidae; genus Maruca; species Maruca vitrata. Next base: position 12,086,840 of record CM076930.1, read on the forward strand.
GGAGCAAACATCTAAATCATTAAAACGATTGTTATGGGTAAACTATAAAAGGTAGACATATGCTCTCGCGGACTTTTTTGAAGATAATGTAAAAATGAACAATTCATCCATAGAGAATTTTTGTACTACTTTAACCATATGCTCAGCGCACGCCACGGAAAGCCTCAGAAACGATACATTTCCCCCGTTTTTGAAACATTTTCGGTTACTGCTCCACAACTTACCTAGCGTGATATTATATAGCCTATGTTACTTCTGAATAATGCAGCTTTCTAATGGTGATCCAGTAGTTTTTGAGTTTATTCATTACAAACATACAAAAATACAAATCTTTCCTATTTATAATATTAGTGTAGAAAATAAATATTTATTTAGCAAGTGTTGAGTTGTGTTTTTTCAAAATTTGAAATTCATATGTACCATCATTCGACGCTTTAACGGTGAAGGAAAACATCGTGAGGAAACCTGCACACCTTAGAAGAAATTCTAAGGCTGTGTAGTCGACCAACCCGCACTTGGCCAGCGTGGTCGACTAAGGCCTTATCGCCCTAGTTTAGGGTAGGCCCGTGCCCCAGCAGTGGGGACGTATATGGGCTGATGATGATATTTAAGAAGAGTTACAGTCGAAAGAAACATCCCTCAGCTTTATTAGAGAAAATAAATATTTATTTAGCAAGAGTTGACAGTAAAAAACTCAATTTGTGCCTCGTTGGTCTATTTGTACTCGTAGCAAGCGTTGCATGAGGACCGAGAGGTCCCCGGTTCGAGTTCGAGTTTTTCTGTAATGAAATTACTCAGCCAGGAGTCAGGAAGTTGGCGGCTGAACGCCCGTGTCTCGGAAAGCACGTTAAGCCGGTGGTCCTGCACCCGATCTCTCATCGGTCATGTAGGATTGCCGGTTCACCGAATTAGGAGAGTAAAGGAATAGAGAGTGCACTTGTGTTTTTCCCGCACTTGGCTGATCTCAATTGAGATCGGCCGCCATGGATGAAATCGGTCGGACGCCTCATTTTTATATTTATGCCGTAGCGTTTTTTCAAAAGTCACAAGTTAATTTTCGGATAACGAGCGGATATTCCGAATGGATATTGTAATGTATATGGATGATGAACCCTGTCCGACGTTGATGTATCGCCATCGGATTCAGAATAATTGATGGCGAACTCCGTGATTACACCTCTGTATTATTTGGTTAAATACAAAATTTAAGATTTCCGACTGATAGAGGTTAGTGACCAGCGTTTTTTTACCAATGGGGAATATGCACACATTTTGTTATTATCCTAAATAAATCTTTAATATTGAAGAAATATGAATAAAATTTTATTTTTCAATTTACTTTAACGACAGCAGAGATATACCTGTTTTGACAGATAGACAGAGAGATCCGATACGTCAGGTGACGTCAAATTACACTACGGCCATACGATGAAAGAGATGGAAAGTTAACTTTAATCCATTATAAGCCTTCGTTTTTGAACCGATTTCCACTTCAAATTCACATTGAATTATATTTTGAAGTCTATTTGCATAAGTTGTTGAAAAAATCTATATTGCCGGTTTATACATATTCCTTATTGATAATGTTTAAATGTGAGCTTAGAATGACAAGTCACAACATTAATAAAAAAAACTAATATTATGTAATTTTAAACGAGTATTTTCGCTTTTTTTATAAACACGAACTATCCACTGTTTTGTTTTTTATCATCATCATCATCAGCCCATATACGTTCACAATGCTTGGGCACGAGCCTACCATAAACTAGGACGGTGAGTCTTTAGTAAACACGCAAGCAAAGCGGGTTGGTCGACTACACAACCTAAGAATTTCTTAACAGGCGTGCAGGTTTCCTCACGATGTTTTCCTTCACCGTTAAAGCGTCGAATAATCGTACATATGAATTTCAAATTTTCAAACACTGTGGTACGTGGAGGGGTTTGAACTCGCGACCTCTGTGGCATGGGAAGCAACGACCTTAATCACTCGGCAATCGACGCTTTTTCGAGTATTTCATCCTGTAATATTTTATGTCTTAAGATTAACGTTGGTTGAGCTTCGCGAAATGTTGATTTTCTCTCGTAATCAAGAAAACATTGATGTTCTCTCGTAATTATCCGAATACTTAAAAACTGTACGCCAATATTCCGTCTAAGAGCTTTAAGCTACTCATTAACAGCCGGCCACTTTGTTAAATTCGTGCAAAATTAAATCAACCTCACCAATACGGCAGTGCGGCTGGCGGCAGGCCAGAATTTCACGGCAAACTCTACTATGAAGCAATCCATGTTTTGTTCAAGGAACGACTCGATTTAATAACTTTCGCAACCATCTCACTCCCACCAACGACGTTCCAAACCAAAACGAAACGAGCGAACGCATGCCATCTCCCTTCCGCGTTTAGACACGCTGCAGTAGTTCCTACCATTAATATTGTTTTAGATCGTTGGATTCGCGGTCCATTGGCTCCTGGACTATTTCCTCGATAAGAATGCTCCGTTGGTCATTCCTAGTTTTCGATTCCGTGACGAGAATCCAGTAGATGTTCACAGAGAAAATTAAAAGAGGTTCGAAAAGATGGACGATCGCCGCACAACGGGGGATCTTTTGAAATTAATTTACCGTTTAGAAGCCGAAAAGTGGATGCGGCAGGTCAACGTTCAAGAGCGAACGAATTTATTTTATAAAGCCTGAAAATCAAGTGAGATGAAATTCTCAAGCAAAACTTGTAAAGCTTTTGTATAAGATAATTTGGTTGGATCAACTCTGGAAATTATTACAGTTCGACTCATACTTTTAGCGAATTTAACAATTCGGAATTGAGATGTGCTAAGTTTTATTGGGTTTCATTAAAAAGTTTCTGTTTAAATTATTCTGATTTTATGAAGGATTTGGGATTCTAATAAAATTACTCGCGTTTTGATAAGGCGCGATCTTTGTCATTGTTGTGAAATATGATTTAAGAATAACCTTTTTGGACTTCCAAGAATTGCTTATTATGTTATCATAAAGAAAACGATCAATTACTGATCTTATTGCTATATGTTTGATGTCATGTTAACATAAAAATTATATTGCAGGGTTATGAAACATTTTTGTCTTCCACTTCATCCATTTTTATAACCTTTTACTAAACTTGTAATTGAATCTTACATGGGTGGAATACAGATAAAGCACTTACAACTTAGTCACCGTAGCAATGAAAATATAAACATGTTTTTCAGGTGGAATCTTGCAACTCTATTTTCAAGCATCTATCTCAAACGGATGGAGCCGAAAAATATTTTGTATTCCCGTTTAATTTAATTTGAAATAACAAAATATGACTAGTCTACACAAATGACTATGCTTACCAACTAAAACAAAATTTTAAGTATACTTTTAAGAAAAGACCCTTATATCCTAAGAAACGAGTGGACTGACAGTCGAATTGATTTGACACCGTAAAAATTTCCAGCTCGAATCTAAGTTGACGTGAAAATCCTAGTCGAAAAAAGACGGAAAATAATCGGATCATCGGAAAGGGGTATAATCGGTTTACACTCGATATGCCGTGTCTGGGACTAACCGCGTTATCTGCTACCTAAATGGAAGCACAAGCTGGATATATCTGCTGGCTTTGGCTAGTATTACATTAGCACTCTACCCGCGTTGATGGTTCGAGTTATGTTTCAACACGTATACAACGATGTCGCTACCAAATTCATTATCATCATCATCAGCCCATATACGTCCCCACTGCTGGGGCACGGGCCTACCCTAAAATAGGGCGATAAGGCCTTAGTCGACCACGCTAGCCAAGTGCGGGTTGGTCGGCTACACAACCTTAGAATTTCTTCTTAGGTGTGCAGGTTTTCTCACGATGTTTTCCTTCCGTTAAAGCGTCGAATGATGGTACATATAAATTTCAAATTTGAAAAACACATTGGTACCTGGCGGGGTTTGAACTAGCGACCTCTCGCTTGGCAAGCAACGACCTTAACCACTCGGCCATCGACGCTACCAAATTGTAAGTACAAAAAAACTGCATCAAATAGAAAGACATTAATTGACCACGACATAGACACGAAAAGTAACATCATCATTCTCCTGCCCTTGTCCCACACTAAAAGTAACAATGATACATAAATACACAAGACCCAAAAATTTAACTCAAACAAAGATATATCTCACATAGACATGGACTATAAGAAGTGGTCAACGAGGTACAGGCATCAAAATCTGTTACATACTTATTATTAGTCTTTATGGGTCTACACGCGTTTTTAGGAGTAGCAAATTACATAGCTACTTACTGCCCGACGTTTCGACTGGGTTGCACCAATCATGGTCGCGAGCGAACATCTATCTAAAACATACCTAACATAAGTGCCTGTTCACACCTAGCGATTTCGCCGCGTGTTAAATAAACAAGATTATTTGTAACCCGAGTTTCTCCTGTCGGAAATCACATACCTACTAAAGCCTCATGTGTTTGTTACTTCAAGACGAAATTGAACTTTCCGCCATTGTCGCTATTGAACGGTCGACGAAATTCCTGTTCTCTTGTACACTATATAGTTTCCGGACCGTCGGGCAAGATTTACGCGTGGGCAAGTTGCAATCTAATTCCCTCGAACTTGGACACCTCACTATGCGTCAAAACGGTTGCCAAGTTTTCAAGTTTAACGGAGCTGAGAGACGATAGATCAATCCCGTATTTCGATTCTCTTGAAAGCGTTTATGGCGGACGTAAAATTGATATCTTTCGGATTATCTCGTTCGCCTAATGTTAGTATACTCGAACTTCATCCAAATAATTACTTATTGGATCGACCTCCGTCGAAAACATCAGGCTGGAATTCTCTGCCAAGTACATTTTATGACGTGATGAAATTGGTAATTTTAAATGTGATTTTCCAGTAGTGTAGACAATAGATAAACTATACAGCACACAACTATACAATAGTATTAGTAACACTCATGTTTGCCATGAATGAAATTTTTATAAAAAAATGTGATGCTGCGTAAAAACTACGTCATGAGGTCAAATAAAAAAAAACAACCAAACGCGCAACCTTATATCCTGCAGTGTGATATAATAAAGAGCTGATGATGATGATGATAAAACGTGCAAACTAGACCGTAGACATGCCGCCTTTTGTGTCAAGTAAAATCCACCACGCCAATTATCCTCCAAGGAATCCTATGCGGGTATACTCCATGAAACAGTTACTTGGAACAGCCTTAGTGAACCTAGTCTATGTGTGAATGTACTAGGCTGGCTGCCAACATTAGCTCAAGCCCATCGACATTCTAGTACATACCCAATGTAAGACAAATTCAGTACTGACCCACTCGTAAACTTCGGCTTGCGGAACGGACTATATACACGGGTAGCCTGTAGCGGTACCATGAGTTGGCTATCGAAAACTTACGTACGTTAAAAACCTATCGAGTTGTTTTTTTCATACGACCGATTTTAGTTCTTAGCGTGACCACCAGGTGCGCTGTACGTACAGGTTTTTCATAGACATATTTACGTAGGCGATATCGAGTCCGTAACTTTTAAACTCATGGTAGCGCTACTGTTCTATGAAACTGTTATTTGTGAGCTTCAAATAGATTTGTTATTAACATTTCGTTGATTGCAACATTTCAAGTTTCATTAATGTACGAGGACAAGTTGTCCAGTCAAATTATACATGTCAAATAAACAAAGGGCGAATAACTTAGTTTTTCAAGCCTAGCTAACCTACCCAGAAAATTATTAATATTTTTTATATAATTTTTTTTTTCTTTGATGACGCATTTTCTTATGGATAAATACTTAACTCTTATGGATAAACAATCTCGTCTTGAAAGACTAATTTATCTTTGACTTGACCTGATAAAATAACAGTAGGCAAAGTTTACGACAAAATATTCGTATTTTCTAGTTTTTGGTTTTTCCTAACAATGAGAGAGTTCGCTCGCGACCATGATTGGTGTAACCCAGGAGACTTCAGGCAGTAAGAAGCTATGTATTTGCTACGGGAGTCTGTTTCGAAAAATCGTTTGTCCGAAAATCAAAATCCCTAACACGTTTGCTATAATCATCAAAATTCATAATGTTCGAATATACGAAATTTCATAATCCCTAATTGTCTTTAATTCTAGTACAGGATCCGTGGTGTATTTTTTCACTTGATTACTATCAAGCTAATTTTCCGTGAGTAGCTTCATTTTGATAAGACGCCCAAAAAATTCCTGTGCGAAAATTTTTGATTGTGGTAGCTAACAGAGGTAGCAATGATTAAATATTTAGGACCGTAGGACCGGGACAAAGTACCACGGAATTTGTAGGACAATATGACCGTTACATTATATAAATATTAACTAAGTAAAATAATAAAAATCAGCTGGTTAGTAATCATTTTTGGTGATCTCGTTATCGATACATGTTGGAGGAGGAGATCACCAAAAATGATTACTAACCAGCTGATTTTTATTATTTTACTTAGTTAATATTTATATAATGTAACGGTCATATTGTCCTACAAATTCCGTGGTACTTTGTCCCGGTCCTACGGTCCTAAATATTTAATCATTGCTACCTCTGTTAGCTACCACAATCAAAAATTTTCGCACAGGAATTTTTTGGGCGTCTTATCAAAATGAAGCTACTCACGGAAAATTAGCTTGATAGTAATCAAGTGAAAAAATACACCACGGATCCTGTACTATAATATCGAGTTCTATAATAATCAAATCTCCTAAAATTACTTGCTATAAAGTTAAATGCCCGAAGTGTTACATAGTATAATGTTCGTTACTACGAATGGAGCTTTATCATAATATTATTAGTCCGAATTATGAATGATTATTTATAATTTTGTTTTATTCAAAAAATGTTTGGCCAAAAAATGGTTTCGTCAAATCATCATTTTATAAATGACTTACTTTTTGACCAAATGATCAACAGTTAAATTTTCATTTTACAAATAATTATTTTGCAAAATGAATATGTAACAACTGAGTTATCATACCAAACTACTATTGGTCTAAAAAGTTTGATAAAATGTTTTATTTGACAAATGTTTTTTTTTATTAATCGATCTGATAATAGATATGGTACGGGTCAAATTAAAACACAATATTTGGAAAATCATTATTTTGATAAATTTGGTTAGGTAAGGTTAGAATTTTGGTTAGGTTAGGTTAGAACTGGTGACCATAAAACGCGCGAGCCGAGCGAGCGAAGCGAGCGTGCCGCGGCAGCGGTGGCGAAGCGCCAGAAAATATTTACTACTGTTTAATTTCTATGTAATAGTGGATATGTTATGGACCAAGTGATTAATGCGAGCATTATTAATAATGCCCGAGCATTATGTATAATGTCTAGCCCTGTCGGGCCAAGTGATTAATTATTATTTCAACTTCATTATTTGTCATTATGCGCGGTCATTATTATATGGCTATGTGATAATTGGGCAATATGATAATTGTGCGTAATTTGAGAAAAATGATTGTCTTTTGTGCTTTAAAATAATTTAACAATAAAATAAAACGTAAAATTTCCATTCTGTATAACGCTTTTTACAAAGTTACGCTGTTTGACACGTTTTCATAGTGTCGTAATGGGTAATTACTCACTGCGTAATTTTTAGAATAGGATGAAAATTTTTGTATATGGGAAACTTCACTTATATTTTTACGTAATTCGATTATTTTATCATTCGCAACCCCCCGCTGCTGTGTATTTACCATACATTTATCTATGTATTCAGCCATTAAGTTCCTCCGTGTATTTATTATTTTTTGTGACCGTTACGTTTGTCGCGTTATTGGACGTTGATTTTGCTTTGTGTTTGGACTTTGATTTAAAATGCCGAAACGAGGTAAAACAATAAATAGCCAATGTCTCCGTAATCTTAATCACCCCGCGCATCAATACTAAAATAATGACACTCTTGTGTTCAGCGATTTTGGGTGTAAACGCCTTTATTTATATTGCAATTTTGAATAATAGCGTGTCTTACGAGTTACGCCGCCAAATTATGTCCATTACCCCCTTTTAGTATGTAATTTTTTTCACACCACATTATTTTTAGAGGCTTCTTCTTCTTATCGTATGGTTGATGAACAACCTGGTGTCAGAGTTTTTAAGCCGCCCGTAGGCCTCTGACATGGCTTCACACACCGTTGAAAAATCTCTCAGGTGTGCTGGTTTCCTCACGATGTTTTCCTTCACCGTTAAAGCGTCGAATGATGGTACATATGAATTTCAAATTTGAAAAACACATTGGTACCTGGCGGGGTTTGAACTGGCGACCTCTCGCATGGCAAGCAACGACCTTACCCACTCGACCATCGACGCTTTATTTTTTTAGAGGCTAACTACTTTTATATTAAACTATTGTATATCAAATGATAAGATTAGTTAAAGTTTTTTCTACATAATAAGTTTGTATTACTTTGCCCAAAAGGTGATAAACATTATGTATAATGCCCGGTCAAAGTGATTATTTGAATAATTATTATTGAATTGCACTCTCATATTGGGCATTTTTCATATGGACCGGGCAGTATGAATAATGCCCAATTTATCATTTGGTCCATAACAGATACACAAATAAAAATAAATATATTTATATATACCGATGTTCGTCACACATAATAAGTCAGTTTTTGTAAGATGGTACTGTTGTTAAATGTCTCGTTTGCCAAATGAATATTTAGGATTTGTAACAAATTATAGAATAGTATGATTTTAGACTTTCGCGTTCCATTACACTAAAATATGTCTTTATGGGTCTACACGCGATATTAGGAGTAGCAAATTACATCGTGGCGACCACGATTGGTGTAACCCAGTCGAAACGTCGGGCAGTAAGTAGCTATGTAATTTGCTACTCCTAATATCGCGTGTAGACCCATAAAGACATATTTTAAATTATAGAATAGCATTGTGCATTTCACATATTATGGATTGTAATATTTATAGCAAAACATTTTAGGACCTTTAGTACTTTCGGACTTATAAAGTTTATGGAAAAGCCTTTTATGTCTTTTAAACTTTATAGATTGTGATATTTATGGCAAAAAGATTTTAGGGTAAATAATATTTAGGGATTTCGATTTTAGGGCAAGTGATATTATGATAAATGTAGTTAGGGATAATGATCATTCGGACAAATGATGATTCGGACATAAAACATTATGAGATGTAAAATGATGGATAAAAATTTTATGAGATGAAATAGAGAACCATTTGCTACTCCTTATATCGCGTGTAGACCCATAAAGACATTTTTTTAATGACAGCCTTACCGGAAATAAATATTGTCCATCAACTTTTTGCTTTTAACCGTCACTTTTAGTCATGGCAATGACTAAAAGCTACAAACATAAAATCGCGGATAAATTTACATAAATACGTCAAACTGAGAAGTTTTTTTTTATATTCAAATTTTAAATGACTTCACATAAACATAGGTAAAACGGGGAACCTACTTTTTATGTTCGTTATTAAAATAAAAAGTGCAAGAGGCGTCAAACCTCGGGGCAAAACTCACTACAATATAGAGCAACAAGTCACATAAACGATTTCAAAATAAAAATAAAAAAGAAATAACAGATTCAGTTCAAGCGAAGCGACAGTCGCGGCCAGCAGTTTGTGTACCTACAAAGTCTGGACAAATATTTTTTTGGCTAAAAGCAAGGAAAACTTCGTATTGAAACAATATTCATTGCCCCGAAAAGCGGTTTAAAACAATTCCCGAGAGTGGAGTAGCGGGCGATGGAAAACAAACCAATGTTCAGTTGAAATAGGGTTACCATTATTGTCTATGATTTACACTACACATTTGGAATATAACTAATTTTATGGATTAAACGTGCGTGTATTGTTATTATATCTATCTATAGTAGGTAATATTATAAACATAGCGGACATTATGTTGCCCCGTTATATCTCCTTTTTAAGGTTCTGTGCCGAATGACTAAATACGGGACCCTATTACTTAGACTCCGTTTGTCTGACTGTCGCCAGAAAACGCAAAAGAAATTCTTGAAACACCACACCTAGTCAGTTGTCATTTTCACAAATGATGTACCTAACAATTTTTGTCTTAATTTGTCGCAAACAAACAACAAACAAATAATAACAAATACTAAAAAAAAACTTAGACGTATATTTAAGGGGAATTATGATTAGATAACAAGATTTTTTACAATATTTGTACATTATTGTGTGTTTAAATATTATTAATTTTTGTAATGTATTGTGGAGAGAAAATAAACAAATTTATTATAACTTATTATTATAATTAAAAAAATAAAATTTGAAACAAAATAATCGCATTTGTGGCCCCGCCTGCTCGGAAACTACCGGTCTTCAAATATCGTGTCTGCGGCTCTAAGATAACCAATATCTGACCTTGTCTAGGGGTCATGAATGTAAATATTTCAACCTACACTAGCGCTTCAAATAGCACCAAAACAACCAATAAAAACGTTTGTGCAGAACGATTTGTGCGCGACCTACGCGCACTTGGCAGATTTTCTAAATTAATGGTTGTCTTTCTCATGTGGATCGGTCAATGTGAATAGAACAATAACTTGAATCAAATGTTATTAAATTTCAGCGAAGCCATATTTCAAGTAAGTGCCAATAAGTTAAGGAGTTCAAAGGAAGCAGACATCAAAAGTGGATCGGTATTTGTGGGGGACACTTTCTTTAGAGAAGACATTTAGATAGTTGGCAGTAATTCAACAATTCTGAATTAAATAGTACCTACTTAGGGCCCTGTTTGAGTAAATATTGACAATTATCAATGGACAAGATGGCGCCCGTTTTCGGTTATAGTGGCGCCATTTTGAAATAGTTTTTCGTAATTTACTGTCAGAAACAAATACAACGTTCCATTAGAACGCCCAAATTATTTTCAACTGACCATTAACTGAATAATCATCAGATTTAAGTATCACTATCAAATGTGAAAGTTTATGTTCTTAGTTAGCTGGAAGGATCATCATCATCAGCCCATATACGTCCCCACTGCTGGGGCACGGGCCTACCCTAAACTAGGGTGATAAGGCCTTAGTCGAAGCTGGGAGAATATTTATTGAATATCTATCTCATTCACGTAGTGACGACTTAAACATTGATAGATCTTAAAAATAAGATTGTTCTTAAAACCCATAAGTTTCTAGCCAGAACTAGTTTTTGTTCAAGCACTACAAAAATATTTTATGCTCTACACGATAATCGCCTTTACGCAGAATCGGCAATGATTCGAAAAAAAAAAAATCTGCGTACATTTTTTTTTCACAGCCGGAAAATATTCACAAAGACCCGTTATAATCATCAGTGTCGCACCGTAACTTTTCTAGGACCGGGACGCGACTCTACATTCCCTGGGGAAGTTCATTGTTTACCCGTCAATGCCGCCTCTGATAAAAACGTTCCCAAAGGATCCTATAGACTTGGGTAAGTTCGGGAGAGCGAGCGTGGTAAATATAATGTATTTAAAACTTTCAGTTGTCCAAGTTAGGTCAGGAATATACGTTATGAGCCCGTTATTTTGGTTCTTGGGATCTGTATAAAGTTTTGCTTCCGTTCTCATGATATTGTCACCAAACTGCAAATATTTCTCTTATGTTACATTTTTGATACTATTTCCATAAAATTATTACTTGATATTCAGAGGAAAAATATCGATTTAATTAAGAAAAAAAAAAAACAAAATTCATTATTCTTATAAACAATTCAAAACACTTTAGTAAAAACAGTCCCCAGTTACAAAGCCTATATTAAAAATATCAGGGATAACTTTATAAAGCATTATCAAGGAATCCAAGCACTTTTTCCCCGAAAAAGTTCAAAGGATCTGGGAAACCCTACACACAAAGAACAGCCCTTAATCAACAGTCTGCGATAAAAAAAATTCAGAACAAAAGTGTATTAGAAACATAATAATATTTGATAACGTTAGTCTGGTACATAAAGCATATAGCAGCGACTGGCGTCTGACATTTCTTATTAATATAATTACTCTATAAAAAATGTTGCCGACAGCTGGCCATGATAATCTTTTTAAAAATGTTTTTTTTTTATTTTGACATTTAAGATATATTCACCATATACCCATTTTTTTAAGCTTTAACGCTTAAAAAATATTTACAATAAACTATGAAGTCTTCGTTTATTTCTTTTCAGTACAATTTTTGATCTAAGAGAGAGAGAAAGATCTTATAAAGAGGAGAGCGTTACGAGTCAAATCTGTTCCGACACATTAATATAAGAAGCAATAAATGAACGGGCCTATTACACGCTATGCCTCATTTGGTTTATGTTTCGGCGACTTGTGTCGCCATTATCGCCGTTATATCGCGTTGTCCTTTATTGTAACTGACAAATCACTGAAAAAAAGCGTCGATGGCCAAGTGGTTAAGGTCGTTTCTTGCCATGCGAGAGGTCGCCAGTTCAAATGTACCTGTGTTTTCAAATTTGAAATTCATATGTACGATTATTCGACGCTTTAACGGCGAAGGAAAACATAGCGAGGAAACACCTATGAAGAAATTCTAAGGTTGTGTAGTCCACCAACCCGCAATGGCCAGGGTGTTGTTGACAAGGCCTGATCGCCCTTAGATTAGGGCCATGCTCCAGGAGAGGGGACGTATTATGTTTATTTCCTAAATGACTTGCGATGGAGGCTTGGAGTAGCTCGTCATCATCACCGGACTTACGGGGGAGCGGATAGCTCTCACCCTTTAAACGACCTTTGCCGGAGGTTGTCCCCTAACGGGGATGGACCTCGGCTCAGGGCGTCGTTAGGCGGTTTCTAAAGCGGACGTAGGTTTGGGGTGAAAAACGACCCGGCACGTGCCGCTATCGAGTATGGGCTGATGATGATGAACTATTACTCTCTGTATTTTTTGGTTAGATTATACTACTTAAGAAATACAATTCTTATATACGGCTCAGTTATGTCTGAACCTTCAAGGAACAATCCACTTTATACAGCAGCTATATTGTATTGCAACCCTTTATTCTTTCATCAAAGCAATCGTCAATACATCCAGCCACTCAAACTGCTTAGGCAAGGTTACTGAATGGTCCCTTCTCAAAAAGGTCACTTTTAAGGTCGCTCTCGATCCTTCCATCAAGTTGCTAAACTACTACGGTTCACAAAACACGACACATAGGTAATCTTGTGACTTTAAGGGAAAGGCGATTTAGTAAATACATGCTGTGAAACTGAAGAAATGAAATAGTCGAATTCAGTAGGTATTATCAATGATATTATTTCATATTTACTAACAGACAACTTGAATTAAAATGGATGTCTTAATATTGCAAATACCAGTACCTAATGTTTTTAACATTTAGGGTTTTTTCACTAGCATATTCTCTCATAATAAGTACCATAGACATACCACCCCTATGACAGTGACATTGCAGTGTTATGGTGATGAGTTCCTAAATCGGGCACTAGATGGCGCTGTACAATTACATCGGGCAATTTACCCTAAAAGAGGTACATAGTTCTAAATTACAGATCAATGGACAAACAACAAAACGATACAATATCAAATCAGTGTTAATGAGACAGAGAAAGTTCAAATAAGGTTCAAACGCAGAATAGTTGCCCAATATTGCTTAGGAATTTCTAGGAAATTCCAAAAAAAAAATCATACTTGCACGTTTTTCGACTTAGGCACTTACTTGTATTTTAATGGAATCAAATTATTTTTCATAATTGTTATTTATTACCGTTTTCGGACAAAATTATTTTGAGAATATAAAAAATAACACGTATTCGCTGTGTGCGCGATGACAACGCCCCTAGTGGCCACAACTATTCAGGATTTGAGTTGTATCAAATTTTGGCAATCTACATGTTTTGATAACGATTTTCGACTAGTTTTTCAACGAAATTAAATGAAAATTGCAAAAACTTGAGAGTGTATATTATGCCTGGTGATTTTCTTACTTCACAATAATATGGATATTAATAAAATATGAAAACAATTCTCAACCTCAAACGCAAAAAAGGAAGAAATTAGTATTGGCACAGCATTTGAGAGAAGTTGAAGAGCTTAGAACGAACGGACAAAGCTTTTTAGGGTTCCGTAGCCAAAATGGCAAAAACGGAACCCTTATAGTTTCGTCATGTCCGTCTGTCCGTCTGTCCGTCTGTCCGTCTGTCACAGCCGATTTACTCGGAAACTATAAGTACTACAGTGATGAAATTTGATGGGAATATGTGTTGTATGAACCGCTACAAAAAATATGACACTAAATAGTAAAAAAAGAATTGGGGGTGGGGCCCCCATACATGTAACTGAGGGATGAATTTTTTTCGATGTACGTACCCGTGTGGGGTATCAGTGGAAAGGTCTTTTAAAATGATATAAAGTTTTCGAAAAAACATTTTTCTTAAAGTGGACGGCTTTTGGGGTATGAGCTCTCGAAGTGGTAAAAAGTATGTCCCCCCCCCTCTATTTTTATAACTACGGGGTATAAAATTCTAAAAAAAATAGAGGTGATGCATGCTAATTAACTCTTTCAACGATTTTTGGTTTGATCAAAGTATCTCTTATAGTTTTTGAGATAGGTTGATTTTTATTATATTTGCTGCTACGGAACCCTTTGTGCGCGAGCCCGACTCGCACTTGGCCGGTTTTAATAAGAGCTTTGTTTATAAGACAGACATCTGTGACACATACTCCCAAAACATAATTTAATGTGAGTACATACCTCTCTACATATCAAGTTATAGAAATTGTATATATTTTCATTTCAGCTTTCTTTTAAAATTATTTTATGGTTTATTTTAATTCCATATAAATGATGAACGTGTCGTTACAAATATAAAGTGCAACTGTTTTTCCTATTGTGTCTACAATTTAAACAGCATGTTTTGTGACCCATATATCTAATATCGTTTTCACTTAAAAATACTATGGAATTTATGAAAATAAAGCAATTTGACACATGACAGTCTAGAATTAATTCATATTTCTGCCACATCGTGCGCTTCGATTGATTTGCCTCCCCCCACCACCCACTTCGCACATAGCGAATAGAAAACTGAAAGTGTCCGGGATATTTACCATGTTGTTTTGTTTTAATGAGCTCCCGATATTTCGGAACTGTTGCAAGCGCCATGATCACGGGTGAATGTGTGTAACCATGACAGTTTAAAATTATCTAGACACGCGGTAGCGTGTCAAGCCAAGTTCAAGAAACAGAACTGGCGAGCCGCACCGTGTGTAATATTACACGAACCATTTGGAACCACTTTTGAACCCCTAATAAATCAAAAACTATTTCACATAAACGTATCAAATTTGGCTCATATATAGTGACTTGCGAGATAAATATGTGTTCTAAATTTCATAGGCTTATCTCAAACAGTTATTTAGATCTAGACACGCGGTCGCGTGTCAAGCCAAGTTCAAGAAACAGAACTGGCGAGCCGCACCGTGTGTAATATTACACGAACCATTTGGAACCACTTTTGAACCCCTCATAAATCAAAAACTGTTTCACATAAACGTATCAAATTTGGCTCATATATTGTGACTTGCGAGATAAATATGTGTTCTAAATTTCATAAGCTTATCTCAAACAGTTATTTAGATATTAATGTCCAAAAATCCTCATTTTTATCATTGACTGACTGACAGATCAAAATTATAACCCACTTCCAAATGACCTAGAGAGTTAAAATTTGGTATGCAGATAGGTAATTACATGAATACAAAGGAATAAATAAAAAACTGGCATTTTTTTAATAATTGGGTTAGGTTCTATTATGAACGCTTAACATAAATACCTAATTAGTGCCTAATCACGCCTATATACCGGGGAAGGCAGAGCACTAAGTATATATTTAGGTATACTTACTTATTTACAATTAAGAGTAGGTACTTATAGTCGGTTTTCATCTAGACACGCGGTAGCGTGTCAAGCCAAGTTCAAGAAACAGAACTGGCGAGCCGCACCGTGTGTAATATTACACGAACCATTTGGAACCACTTTTGAACCCCTCATAAATCAAAAACTATTTCACATAAACGTATCAAATTTGGCTCATATATTGTGACTTGCGAGATAAATATGTGTTCTAAATTTCATAAGCTTATCTCAAACAGTTATTTAGATATTAATGTCCAAAAATCCTCATTTTTATCATTGACTGACTGACAGATCAAAATTCTAACCCAGTTCCAAATGACCTAGAGAGTTAAAATTTGGTATGCAGATAGGTAATTACATGATTGCAAAGGATAAAATAAAAACTGGCAATTTTTTAATAATGAGGTTTTTTTCTTATTTATTTTTTTTTATAAGAGGCTAACAAGATGACCTCACTCCACCTGATGGTAAGCGGTAGTGAGATCCACATATGAGGTCGACAGGCACAATAGACCATGTTGAGCCTGTCGCACTCACCCTGAAAGCCATGAAAAAGGAGACCACTGCTGCGGTTAGGTTCTATTATGAACGCTTAACATAAATACCTAATTAGTGCCTAATCACGCCTATATACCGGGGAAGGCAGAGCACTAAGTATATATTTAGGTATACATACTTACTTATTTACAATTAAGAGTAGGTACTTATCGTCGGTTTTCATATGTATTACTTAGGGTTATACCCCGTAAACGTAGGAAAATACAGTAACTGATTCAATTGTTTTATATTTATAAAGTCTAGTTTTAGTTTTGAATTTGTCCTTTTCAAAGGACCTACGGCGTTACGATGATATATACTTTTCTACAAAAAGTAATGATATCCAATCAAAAACATAAATGTGAAATGAGAGCCCAGTTCAATATTATGATAATTGCCTTGGTTGTTGACTTCAACGACAAAAGAAGTGAGATCTAAATGGGTGCCAAGTTCAATGGTCAACCCTGAAATTTATTTATAAGTAACACTATAACATACCTATCATATCTTCTTATAACATAAGATAATGTATGGTGGTAGCCTATGAAGGTCTGTCTTGGCTAGTTTTCTTTAGTTAGTTAGTTAGTAGTCTAGTTAGTTGTCTTGGTTAGTTTGGTATTTGTCGGTCGAAAATTTGGATCGTTGGTAGAAACTAGCGAGCGAACATAATAATACGTTGGTAGGTTTATAGAAACTAGCCAAGACAGACCTTCATAGGCTACCACCATACATTATCTTATGTTATAAGAAGATATGATAGGTATGTTATAGTGTTACTTATAAATAAATTTCAGGGTTGACCATTGAACTTGGCACCCATTTAGATCTCACTTCTTTTGTCGTTGAAGTCAACAACCAAGGCAATTATCATAATATTGAACTTGGCTCTCATTTCACATTTATGTTTTTGATTGGATTTTTATCATTGACTGACTGACAGATCAAAATTCTAACCCAGTTCCAAATGACCTAGAGAGTTAAAATTTTGTATGCAGATAGGTAATTACATGAATACAAAGGAAAAAATAAAAAACTGGCAATTTTTTAATAATTACGTTTTTTTTTTTTATTTTTATAAGAGGCTAACAAGATGACCTCACTCCACCTGATGGTAAGCGGTAGTGAGATCCACATATGAGGTCGACAGGCACAATAGACCATGCTGCGGTTAGGTTCTATTATGAACGCTTAACATAAATACCTAATTAGTGCCTAATCACGCCTATATGTCCGGGACGGCGCTAAGTATATGTTTAGGTATACATACTTACTTATTTACAATTAAGAGTAGGTACTTATAGTCGGTTTTCATATTTATTACTTAGGGTTATACCCCGTAAACGTAGGAAAATACAGTAACTGATTCAATTGTTTTATATTTATAAAGTCTAGTTTTAGTTTTGAATTTGTCCTTTTCAAAGGACCTACGGCGTTACGATGATATATTATATACTTTTCTACAAAAAGCCAAGACAGACTTCATAGGCTACCACTATACATTATCTTATGTTATAAGAAGATATGATAGGTATGTTATAGTGTTACTTATAAATAAATTTCAGGGTTGACCATTTAACTTGGCACCCATTTAGATCTCACTTCTTTTGTCGTTGAAGTCAACAACCAAGGCAATTATCATAATATTGAACTTGGCTCTCATTTCACATTTATGTTTTTGATTGGATATATTATAACACGTATGTTGCATAAATCATGCAAGAAGCCACAATAAAGGCCTGTAACAAAAGGCTTAGTAAAATATAAACTGATGATATTTTAATTGGATACTGCTCCTGTGGAAACAGTAGCAATTATACTTCTATATAAGTACGTAACTAATTAGTTAGGTAAACAAATTTAAGTTAATTTAACCTTGTTGTTAACATAACAATATTTATGATGACAATCGCTTCAAAGTTCTACATACAAATCAAATCTGAGAATGAAACCAGAATAAGTCAAGCATGAAGCCAGCGACACAAGTAATGTGCGGGCCGACCCCGACCAGAGCAAGCTGTTAATAAAATTGATATTATAATCAAACTAGTGTCCCGCCCTCGCTTCGCTTCGGGTAAATTTTACATAAAATCCTTCCTCTTGAATCACTATCTATTGGAAAAAACCGCATCAAAATCCGTTGCGTAGTTTTAAAGATTTAAGCGCACGTAGGGATATAGAGACAGAAAAGGCGACTTAGTTTTATACTATGTAGTGATGCTAAAAGGCTAAAGAGGTCCGTAAACCGACATAGTATTTAATGTTTTTTTTTGTGAGATCGAACTAAAACCTTCCACTATTGTTTTTTTTTGTTATTCTACAAAAATATCATCCAAAACGGGCCCAATGACGAATCATTTTGAATGAGCCAGCGCCATGCGTAGGTACGTATTGCAGCGATGCAATAGCCCGAACTCATTAATTCCCTAAATTGTTTAAGAGAGTTCTGTTATATTGTACCTTTCCGGAAGAACATGTTCTGTCACTCGGCCAAAGGTTCGAAGTCAAAGGTGAAGAATTCCAGCTTTTGATTCGAGATTTTCAAAAAAGTTTGCTAATGCCGCCATCTGTATAGTTCTGACGGCTTTGGCCGATTAGACCAGTCTTTATAAATATTCCAGACCGAATAGGACCATTTTATGAAATAATTGAATTCAGATTGTTTTCATTTAAAAATGTATAAAGTCTTGAACAGCCACGCCTTAGATAATTTCTAGAAAACTACCACCATGCACCTGCACGAAAAGGATTATCAGAAATACATAAATCAATTAAAACTAGGCAGAGGATATAACAGTGAATATAAAAGATATGGAATCACAACGTTGAATTACAAAAACATACTAGTCGAATTGAGAACCTTCTCCTTTTTTTTGAAGTCGGTTGAAAGGGAAATCAAACACACCGGAAATCAACACTAAGAGATAAAAGTTCTTAGTTACCACGAGACAGCATTCACTCAGACGCACGAAAAAGAAAATTGAAAATGTATCAGAACCTAGATATAACGAGTGATTTATAGTTGTTGTGTTTATGCATATATTGTTGGTGTGTCAAATTTCTTAACAAAATGAGCGTGGGTTACATAAAATTACGCAGTATTATTGGTCATGTTATGTAGATAGTACCTCATTGTTTTATTAGCTGTCTTGGTTTAACTTCGAAGAAAGTATTTGCATTCAGCTTAATTTCAGGATTTTGTCATTAAAATAAAAAGTCTAATCAACGACTGCCCCGTTATCTACCACTACTTTTTTGAAAGTTACTACTTACTACTAGCATTTTCTACTTCTAGGAGAAATCTCCTTCCCTGTATATTAAATGTCTATACAAACACAACAAAAAAATACATTTGGAATGTTGATGACACATTCAGGAATTTTAAGTTTCAGCTAAAATAAACTTTTTAAATAAAAAGAAACATTGTCTATTAAGTTATTTATTTAAAAAAAAATGCTCAAGTTGTGTTGCTCTTTCGCACGTGGAGGTAGTTGAGGTATTCCACCTACCCAAAATACCACAACAGTGTCGCCAATGGTTCCTGTACACCACCATACCTACTATTTTCTTACAAAATCTTCTAATGCCCAAATATTCAATATTTACAAAACTGACAATATCTAAATGAATCAACATACGTAAAAAATATTTTCCTTGGCAAATAATATTTTATTAGAAAAATTTAAAACAGCTAATCAAATATAAATCTTTCAAAAGTCAGAGGCGAAATCAGGCATTAAATCAGATCAACATCTGATTTTTTCTTGGTAAAATATCACAAAATACCTGTGGGAATAATGTCATCTCCAATATTTCTTGCTTAAAACAAATTTTGTTCTTAGAATAGAGCAAAAATCCGATCTCGCAGTTTTCTCCTCGATATCGTCGTAAACATATCAAATAATAAAAATAGGCTTAAAAAATTACGATCGTTTCCTATTTTCTTTACTTGGGTACCTTCTTACAAGGAAAATATGAATCGTTTTATATCTGTTGCTTGTTATAGGATCCACATAAACGTATTAATTTCTCTTCCGAAAAAAAAAAACTAAAAAAGACGATCGAACGATTACTTTTTAAACCGTCTATTATTTTGCCTATCTAAGGAATACACATACAGCCAAATTGATACTTACTCCAAATATACACAGGCACAAATCCATAGCTCGTTTCACGGCACTATCACTTAACGTGTTTGACGCCGGTGTCGCCTGTCGTGCGCCCGCCGCGCTCTCCCGCGAGTCTCTGCCGGGTTGGGAACGATACATATAGTATAGTATAGTATAGCAATGCCCCGAGGCTCAGCAGGGAACGCTCTTTCGGAATAGGGCTGCTGCTTGTCAAGGCGTGAAAACGTTTTAGAGACTGATTTGGTAACTGTTGAAGTCCGATTGGTACATCATTACTAGAATCGTATAGTTCCTTCCTTGTTCCTAAACGGAAGACTTATTTACATTCACCATTGATTACAAAACGAAACAAAATTAAATCATGTTGAAAATTATTATCATGGGTAATAAAGAATGGCTTAATTTGCATAGTTATCAAGAAAAAAAAATCTTTATAATTATGCAAATTATGGGAACAATAATTAATGAAATGTTCACATAAACATTCGAAAACTTAAGAGTTTATTGAGTATTGAATAAATTCAATCATATACTAAAAATGATATAGCAAAAATGTGAACGAATTTTCAAAACGTATAACAATTATTAAATTTATCAAACAAATAATAAAGTCAAATCGGACATTGAAAGAGCTGCACACCTGCGAAGAAGTCAACCAACTCACACTTGGCCAGCGTGGTTGACTAGGGTTTTATCGCCCTAGTTTAGGGTAGGCTAATGCCCTAGCAGTGGGGACGTATATGGGCTAATGATGGTGATATTAAAAAACGCACCAAATTGTAATGAAATCCCGCACCTTAAAGAATAATTATGTGCCTTACACAGTCTATCTAACAAATAACCGATTTCAATAATTCTTTCACCATTAGAAAGCTAAATTCACCCTGAGTAACATAGGCTTTATTTTATCGCGGTACAGGAAGTAGTTCTCTTGACACGCGGGCGAAACCGAGTGAAACAGCTAGTCGCTTATAAATCGATCATTTTAATTTAAGCTTCGTCAAGACTTTGTTCGTTAACATTCCCGAAATACCAGAAAAAGCTACCAACGTACAAAACGTTAATTTGTATCGCACAATGTTCATTATAGGTTCACAAACAAGCAATTTCCAATTCAATTATACCCAGTTTTTGTTCGAAACTTTCCCGTTTTACGGGGTGGAATGGGGAAGAACGTAGTAATGACGAATAATTTGTTGGACCACCAATTTTGGCAAGTCCAAATTATTAATAAATGTACTTTATTATTGATCGTTAGGAATATTAAACAGGCACTAGAATACTATCAGGGGATACCAGTCACAACTATCTGTCCGGTGGTTGGTGAGCGATATACGAACGATATGCTAACGATACGATTCTAGTAAGCGACCGTGGCTCCTCGAGCTACTATTGACTCAGTCCAAATCATCCGAGGCGATAGTATCCTTCCTCCCCTTTTCCTTTCCCCGTCAATATCCTTGCTACTCGTGGGAACTCAATGACCTTGTTAAAACAATGCACAAGGCAGAATGGCGGCGACATGGTCCACAACCCGTCACGTCACGTTTCCCACATAGGTGAACAGTGGATCGCTGGAAGTGATATCTGCTTACCCCTCTGGGAAAAAGGCGTGATTTTATGTATGTATGTATTAGAATCCTATATCATCATCATCATTAGCATGGGCTAACGTCACCACTGCTGGGGTGCGGGCCTAACCTAAACTAGGGTGATAAGACCTTTGTCATCCGTGCTCTCTATGTGCAGGTTGGGTAGGCATATTATTCAACGATATTTTTATAATGATCTTCAATAGTAATGTAAATATTACACTGACTAATGTCTAAGCTATAATATTCCACGTTATGGTGTTAATCCTGTTTTATTCGGCCTCTTGATTCCGCCTTTGATATTAATACAAATGTAATTTAATTCACTTCCCAGTAGGAAATTAATATTTATTGTCAACACACAGAACTTTCTTTGTCCGTTTGAACTCAAATAAACCTACTTAACGTTTCCAAACTTGTTTGACGCTTCCAATGAACTAAACAAGAGTTATTGTAAACAAACAATAAACAATCTCTAAGTAGTAACAATCTTAGGAACATGAAAGGGAAATAAAATGCTTTACGACTTTAGAGATCGAACGGGACTTCGCTTGAACCTAAAGTCAGTGGCGGAAAGTCGAATTTAGTTGTGATTTTTTTCGTAAGTCTTGTTGTTTGTAAAGTACCTGTTTCTATGGTACAGATATAGTCACTTTGAGTCGTTGTATATGGAAACCTTTTTACAGCATATTTTTTTTACTTCCGTTTTGTTAACATAAAAAATAGTTAACATACTTATAGTTCTATGAAATATGTTTGTTTTAGATTCTTGCCTAGTAATCAACCCCCGTTTTCTGCTTTTAAATCAATTCGATGTAGTAACAGGACAAGTAGTGGTAAAGTCCGGTTACTTTAGCCCTAAGGTGTAAACTCACTCATTGCCTTCTGTGACCCACAAAACAAATTCTAAGGTTGTGTAGTCGACCAACCCGCACTTGGCCAGTGTGGTTTCTTAAGGCCTTATCGTCCTATGGGCTGATGATGTTGATGGACACTTTATTATTATCGTCATAATTTATTTTTTGGTAGGTAATCGATTTACTGACTCAAACCCCTACGGTTAAATTAACCCGACTAAATTTACATGAGACTTTATACTGTGTGTTGGGGATTGGACTTCCGATAATTTAGAAGAAGAAGAAGAAAACATTTATTGATCATAAAATAAAAAAAAAATACCAGGATACTGTTAACAGAATGCGTAATTCGGTAAGCAAATTTTATTCTAGGTATCGAACCTACGTCTCCTAACGCCATTGTTAACAATTAACCTACACCGCCAAGAAAAGGGCATGGAAAGGCCCTTTTGGTTCACGTGTTCAAAAACAGCACTTAAGCAACGAAAACACATACAATGGCCGACTTGTTTGGATAACTCTACCCGGCTGTATGTTGATCTTCAAGTTCGGAAATATTCACGTTGCCCGTTTAAACGTGAAGAGCTAATAATAGTTTTCTAGTTAGAACAATCGATTCTCCGTTTACCAAATACAGTAATTATGTTCGGCCTGCATTATTTAATACTTTTTTTTTTCTTTTTGCTAAAATATCCTATTCTATTTCAATCATCATCATCTGCCGATATACTTCCCCACTGTTGGTCAACTTAATTATCAAGCCTTAATTTTCACTTGTTATTCATTCAACGTTGTCCAATTGGCAATTTTTCATCGTCAACAGGTAGCGGTTCTGGCGACAGATTGGTATAATATTGTTACGGAGAACCTGGTTATGTACCCTTGTGTTCCCTTCAACGGCCAAGTCACACAACACTAACTATAATAATGAAGAAATCGCAGTAAGGAACCTTAGGCTTGGCACGATTTTGTCTAGATTTCATTACTTTTTAGAGATGGGCAATCTGATCCATCGAGACTTGGCTAGTTTTTTTACAGGATGTTTTTGATGGGATATCCTATTCTATTTCAATCATCATCATCTGCCGATATACTTCCCCACTGTTGGTCAACTTAACTAGTTGACTAAGGCCTGTTATTTTGACAATAATTCATCCTGTTGGCTTTAAAAGCCGGGTAAGAACGAATATGAGACCCCTACTTAAATTGAAGCACTGCAAGTGATCTCTTCGTATGACTTTTTAATGTTTTTTAAAAATTATATACCATTTTTTCGTCTTATTATTAGGGTTACGGACCCAAAGGGTAAAAACAGGACCCTATGACTAAGACCTCGCTGGATGGCCAGCGAGTCTGATGACAGTAAATGGATATCTATCATCAGGCTTTAAATAAAGAACCACGAAAACTAGACAGTGTCAGACAAAAAATACTAAAACTAATATCAAGCCCCTTTTACTGGCACAGAACCCTACGTGCGTGTATCCGACTCGCACTTGGCCGGATTGTTTGTTGCAACTCGGTAAATAATTTATGTAGTGGGGATAACTTTTTGTGGATGGGTACGTTACACCCCTTTTTTATCCTTACTGACATACGATGATGGCTTGGAAGAGTCTCGTCATCATCACCGGACTTGCGGGGGAGTGGTTACACACTTAAAATAATTATACTTATTCATTTCTTCAAAACTCTTCGAGATTTCATAGTTTCAATAGCACATCATTTGGACTAGATCAAAACGATCCATAATAAAAAAAACAACATAATTGTGACACTTTTGGGTTTGTTGATATTTTCTCAATCCAGCCATTTCAATTCCTTTTTACTTCACGGCTTTAAAAAGTACAGCGATAAAGGTTACCCTAAAGCATTATAAAGGGGGACTGCTGTTAACGGTTAACATACGGTGGGCGATTAAATTAAATAAGAAAACCCTCTTACAGAGCGCAAATATGCCGGCCTAATCCCATGGCGCCATTACAAGAGGCGTGGCAACCTACCGGAGCCACTAAGGGATGTCATATCAGAACCCTTGTAACCAAACTACCGCTTCCTTGTAGTGAAATGGGAAATTCAACGACTTTTGTAAAGTTCCCAATACAAAAAGGGAAGTCGAGTAGCTAAAATGTTGCCGATATCAGAAAAATAAGTAATAATATAAAAATAATATAGCAATAAATTTATTATTATTTAGAGTTAGTTCTCACGACGCGGTTTTCTACGCGGTTGCGGGTTGCGATTTTTGACCCTTAGACCAATTACATTTTATGCTTGTCATAATTTGGTGCCAATAAATTGAAATCCTTTCAAGGTTTCCGTTAGTACGAAACCCTTTGAACTGGCTCTTCTCCATTATTTCTTACAAGTCCCATAATAAATATGAGTATTAATGGGTATACACGCCATATCAGGAGGAGCAAATAAAACTGGGTTACAACTGGCAATTCGACTGGGTTACACCAGTCATGGTCGCGAGCGAACTGGCGTCGACCGTCTCCGTCATCCACAGCGATTGTGAATTTCTAAATCCACGCCCGAACCAGCACTATTGTCATTTGAGCAGCTACCTACGAAGAAATTCTAAGGTTGTGTAGTCGACCAACCCGCACTTGACCAGCGTGGTTGACTAAGACCTTATCGCCCGGGCGGCGTTGTGGTAATTGGGCAATGCTAGGAACCATGACGCCGCTAAGGCGATGAGGTACGCCGCGGAGTTTAGTGGGTACACCCCTGGGCATTGCACCTTAGCCCAGGAGCAGCTGCCGGTTTTACATCTCAGCACCGGGTGTCCCACAAACCACCTTGTGTAACCCTTCCCAAGGTGACGGTGCATCAAGCATTCTCCGCGTTAAAAAAAATGCCTTATCACCCTAGTTTAAGGTAGGTAGGACTTAAATGGACTGATGATGTGTAGTAGCTATTACAAGTATTTGCAACTCTATCTCGTGTAGACCCACAAAGATTGATTTTAAGTGTAATGGAACGCGAAAGTCTAAAATCTTACGTAAGTCCTATAGTTTCGCGATGCCTTCTTTAAAAAAGTAACCAACTGCACCGTCCTCGCGGACTGCTAAATACAAAATGAGACGTCCAATAGGTCTCGTGAAAACGGAAACACTTGCAAAACTTATATCATTAAGGAAGTTAATTAAGAAGGAAGCTTTATCGGAAAGTTTCTTCGCGCAAAAAGGGACTGTTTAAATTATAGCGTTGGAATTATTGAAGCGGGGACTTTGATAGTGGACAGGGTGATTTGTTACAGCTATTTGTATTTTTTAAACGTGTAGTCATTTGCTCCAGAAAAGGTCAGAATATGGGACTGTGAACCTGTTAACCCTGTAACAAGCATCGTTTTTTGTTTTCAACTTTATGTCAGGAAATAAAGTTTCAAAATTTGGAGCTGAATATTAGGTACCTATGTCCGCTCATTGAGGCCTTTTGCGTCTCTATGGCCAATGGGTACTAAATTTGTAAAATAAATACAGTGTTACGAGTACTATCCGCTCCCCCGCAAATCCGCTGATGATAACGAAGCTACTCTAAGCCACCATCGTATGTTAGTTAGGAAAAAAAGGTATATTTACTTTAAAAGGTTTCCAAAAATAATCTATGTTAATAATGTTAAGTTGAGCAAAAAACCTTTAACTAAACAAAATTGTTTTATAACATATCGAACAAAGTACATTCATATCCTGTCACTTTTGTTTTTCTTTTATCTTTTTTCCCTCGTAAATTGCCTAACTAGGCCACAAGTCAAATAAAGTAACGTGTGAAATAACCCGTAAACGATTGCGTGATAAGTGAAGCCATACACGGATTGCCGTGACACGGTCACCTGCTGACTAAGACTTTAAACGTAATTAATAACATTAATCTGAAGAGCTCGCTACTGAGGAAAAACATTGCAAGGAAACTTGTAAAGCTACAATACACAATTTATATGGTTGAGTAGTTGATCCGGCTCGAAGGACCAGATCATATATATAAATATTATTAAAACACAACACAGCCATTAAGCAAATATATTCTTGTGTTCATCAGAAGATTTTTTTGTATTCTACCATCTTAAAAGTCAATTATAATGATTTTATATAATTTCGAAGGACGTCACAATAAAGGTTAAGTTAAGAGGACTCACGTGTGAACATGCACGTGTATTTGTCCAACAATACTAGAGTTTTGTAGCCTTCAGATTTCCTAAGGCCTAAGTAACTTATTGCTATTTTCCAAACTGGGCGAGGTACTGTCTGTGACTGGAATAAATTCCATCGCAACTTGTAGTATTCCAGTTTAAAATCGCTAGAAAATAGGTTGGTTTTGCGTTTTGTCGAACATTCTCGGATGCTCCTTTCGTGTTTTGGGTGGGTAGTTGCACCGCTTCTTTCGAGGAAGTCGGTTAAGCTTTGTAAGCCATTTGTTCGAAGTTCTATTCGGAGTTTTCCAGTGACATTTCTTGTATTCTGCCAGCGCAATAGCTTTTGTTTTTTATTTTAAAATATTCACGCGCCAACGAATTTGTGAAAATGTACCACGTTTAAGAGTTGATGATAATAATATTATGGTCTTTGGACTAAATGTCAAACCTTTCATAACAAATGTAAATGTAAATATTAGCCTTTATGGGTCCACACGCGATATTAGGAGTAGCAAATAAATAGCGCCTTACTGCCCAACGTTTCGACTGGGTTACACCAATCATGGTCGCGTCCTAATATCGCGTGTAGACCCATAAAGACTAAGGGTGTTATTTAAACGGTTAGCAAAGTATTGGTATATTTGTCAGCAGAAATATGTAATTGGTAAGCTAAAATTGATAGTTGGACAGCAACTTGTGTTCAGTAAATATTTACAAACCAGTCTGCAATATATAAAAAATTGAAACCGCAGAAACTGAATAACGATCCGCGAGCAAAATTAATACAGCATTTTTGATAACAACTATGAATATGTATGTTTGCACAATTGAAAAACTTGTATCTGTGTGAAGACACTTATGGCCATACACAGATAAATGCTGTTGATAAACTCACGCATTATAAATTAAAAACAAAAATATTATGAAGTGGATACTTACTAAGTAGTTTATTTAAAAGTAAACAAAAGTGGAAATCTAATTCTATAAAGTAGCAATAATCTTATTTAAGTACCCATTTAATGTCCCTAATCTTTTGCCAACGTAAATAAGAATGGTCAAAAAGATTCTCTTTCCATTCCTCTATTGTTTACGGAATCCACGCAGATTTTCCCCGATAAAATATTACGTTTTTCTCTGAGCCAAGGGAGAATTTAAAATGCTAATGTTTATCCCTCCACTGGGCGTTTATTCTTCGAGAAGAGGTAATTAATGTTTAGATAATAAGTTAAGCAGCCAAACATCGCAGGAATTTGTAAAATGAAATTCTTTAGTCATCAACCAACACGACAGGTTTTGTCCTCTTTTAATTAAAAAGCTTCATGCTTATACTTTCGGGATGGGAAAATAAAGAGATTCCGACGAAAGGTAAACCTCGTCCGTTCCTAGAATCACTTAGACATGATTGATCTTGATAGATAACAAAGGTTTCTTACTAAAAACTAATTTTACGGATTAAAATTTACATACATAAAATCACGCCTTTTCCCCAGAAGGGTAGGCAGAGATCACTTCCTGCCATGTGCTACGATTTTTTGGTGTATTGTATTCAAGATATATTATTTAGACCCGACGTTTCGAGCTCTTTACAATCCTCGTGTTTACGGACAAGACATGTTTAGAATAACAATATACACGAGTTTAATCAGTAACATTAGTTTCATTTCAAACGTGTAGTGTTCGCACAAATAATAGGCAATGAAAACGTTATATTTAAAAGTTTGTAGGTACAATAAACTGTGAAGACAGATTTTTGTTTTAGGAATACAACATTTTTTTAATACATACTTTAAAATATGATATAACGATTCGATATTCGGTTATGATTATAAAAATCATGTGTACATACATATAATTATTATTATCAACATTAAGCAGGCCTTCAGGGTGAGTGCGATAGGCTCAATAAGATCTATTATGCCTGTCGACCTCATACTTGGATCTCACTGCCGCATACCATAAGATGGAGTGAGGTCATCCTGTAGCCCATTAATAAAAGAAAGCATACTATCAGTTAGCACTTTATAATTATACCTATACACAAAAGAGTCAATAGCATATACATGCACGAACTCCAAAGCTGTTTTAATATAACAATTACTATGTATAAAATGATGATAATAGCTTTGTCGATATAAGTTGGAATA
Organism: Maruca vitrata; assembly: GCA_039566165.1. Taxonomy (NCBI): domain Eukaryota; kingdom Metazoa; phylum Arthropoda; class Insecta; order Lepidoptera; family Crambidae; genus Maruca; species Maruca vitrata. Next base: position 12,116,128 of record CM076930.1, read on the forward strand.
TCTAAACACGAATCCGAAACATTAAACAATACACAAATCTGAACAGTTTAAGCCAACTATGAATTATTATATGACACCCAATTAGAGATTCATTTGTGGAACAAACATGGACATGGGAATTTATCAATGATTAACATCTAATACCCCTGGCACCTACTGACTTAATTGGGCGTCGTCTTACAAGCTTAATCCAAAACAACAGTTGTTAATATCAACGAGGCAAGGTTCTATGGGACCGAGGGTAATTATAAACCGTGTATATGTTATGGACCAAATGATAAATTGGGCATTATTCATACTGCCCGGTCAATATGAAAAATGCCCAATATGAGAGTGCAATTCAATAATAATTATTCAAATAATCACTTTGACCGGGCATTATACATAATGTTTATCACCTTTTGGGCAAAGTAATACAAACATATTATGAAGAAAAAACTTTAATCATTATTATCATTTGATATACAATAGTTTCATATAAAAAGTAGTTACGCCTCTGAAAAATATGTTGGCGTGAAAAAAATGTCATAACAAAAGGGGGTAATGGACATAATTTGGTGGCGTAACTCGTAAGACACGCTATTATTCAAAATTGCAATATAAAGAAAGGCGTTTACATCCAAAATCGCTGAACACATGAGTGTCATTATTATTGTTAGTATTGATGCGTGCGGGGATTAAGATTACGGAGACATTGGCTATTTATTGCTTTTCCTCGTTTCGGCATTTTAAATCAAAGCCCAAACACAAAGCAAAATCAACTTCCAATAACGCGTCATAGTCAACGTAACGGTCACAAAAAATAATAAATACACAGAGGAACGTAATCTATGCGCACAAGTACCAAAATGGCTGAATACATAGATAAATGTATGGTCAATACACAGCAGCGGGGGTTACGAATGATGAAATTAGGACGATATTACGAATTACGTAAAAATATAAGTGAGGTTTCCCATATACAAAAATTATTCATCCTATTCTAAAAATTACGCAGTGAGTATTACCCATTACGTCACTATGAAAACGTGTAACTTTGTAAAAAGCGTAATACAGAGTGGAAATTTTACGTTTTTCTTTTATTATTAAATTATTTTAAAGCACAAAAGACAATTATTTACCTTAAATTACGCACAATTATCATATTGCCCAATTATCACATAGCCATATAATAATGACCGCGCATTGTGATAAATAATGAAGTTGAAATAATAATTAATCACTTGGCCCGATAGGGCTAGACATTATACATAATGCTCGGGCATTATTAATAATGCTCGCATTAATCACTTGGTCCATAACATATACAAAATCCGTCATTTGCTGTATGTTTTAGAAGAAAATCTGTTATTATATTTAAGAGCTGTGGATTTTGAAAAAATAAAATAGATACTATTCAGTTGTATTCATGTCTTATTAATATAAATTTAAATGTGCATGTATGTACATGCAAAAACTCACATACAGACAGACATATAGGCAAATAGACAAACAGACAAAAAAATAATTGATTTCATTTTTGGCGTCAGTATTGATTACGAATCATTCTCCAGCATGAATTTTGAATAAATATTCAATGTACAGAGTTGAACTCTTTACAGTTTAACAGGTATAGAAATGAAATATAAGAGATAACAATATATGGTTAACTATTTATGACTGGCTCGGTGGAACAGTGGTAGTGACCCTGGGTTGGAATTCCAAGAGTCGTGGGTTTGATCCATAGCTATCGCAATACGCGACAAGCTTTTATGTTACATCAGTTGCTTAGAGTAAAAAGTTAATATTTTATGTAGGTATTTTATGGCTTGTACAAATTGTTAATAAAGGTTCCAGATAAAAGTTTATTTTATTCTTTTTAGCTCATTAAAATAAAAGCTTTTTTAAAAGTTTTTATTTACATTGATTTAAATTTCTTTTAGTACGTTGGTGATCAATAAACTTTTTCTTATCTTGTATTATCTTATTTTTGTATAACTTATTGAGTGGTTTCTTTACAGGTGAGATCCACCTGTTAAGAAACGTAAACGTAATATCCCGGACATTTTCAGTTTTTCTAATGTGTGTAACCATGACTGTTTAAAATGACATATCAGGTGAGATTGTGTTACTTATACATAATAAAAGTTACCTGTTACCTACGTGACCTACTCGATAAATAAAATTGCATTGTTTACTTACAGAGAAACTTAATTTACCTCTTGTTGTTGTGCGGTAACATACCGCATAAATACCGCTTTAGATTTTTTATGACAATAATAAGAAATTAATTAATATAATTAAATTCAATTCAGCACAACCAATCGTACGGTTCAGTTCGTTGGATTAGAGATTTGGAGTGCTTTGTCAGCACTGCCAACCACAATTATAATTACTTACATAATACTAAAGTTAGTTTTAAGTATTATGAACACAGCCCTGCTAGCAACCTCGTCGCTTTATGTAAGAACATTTACAACTTAGCTGTAACATAAAAACAAATAATAAACTCTTACGAGTCGAGGACACTTGGCAAATGGACAGGGTTGACGATTACATTTTTTTTTCAAATGTAAACTGTTCACACTTTTTGGGTCTTAAATTTTTATAGTTAGATTTAAAGTGTTTTTTTTTATTTCGACGTTAGCGTTGACCTCACTCCACCTGATATTAAGCAGCGGAGATCCTCAAGAAGGTGATCGCACATTTGTGAGTAACGTACCAAGTGCGGGTTGGAAAGCAGAAAGAAATTTTTAGGTTGTGTAGTCGAACACAACCTAAAAATTTCTTCGTAGGTGTGCAGGTTTCCTCACGATGTTTTCCTTCACCGTTAAAGCGTCGAAAAATCTACCAGTTCAAACCATTCACCGTTAAAGCGTCGAATGTTTCGCCACTCGGCCATCAACGCTTTTTACGTTTTCATATTATTATCTGCGTACGTTACTGACAAAATGTACCCATTAAGCTTGTTGTCCTCATCCTGAATAGGGTAGTTTCCTAAGTTTGATTTTACATAAAATTTCACAATAGGTAAATCAATAACATAAGTGAAATCGAAATTAAAATTTCTCATGAAATGAGACAATACTTGGCATTAGAAGTAAGGTGGGAAAGTCAATTTCTAAAGTGCGAAAATTCAATTAAAATACGATGCCATCTTATAAATTACAGAATTAGTAGTAACTTTAACTATGAAAACAAATTCGTAAACGCAACATTTGATATAGCTGCTGAAGAAATATCTTACGATATGCATACAGTATCCTGGAGGGGTGACGTCATAGCTCGATGCGACATTTTTATGAAGCGTTTTGAGCTCGCCCAAATGATGTGCTATTGAAACTGTAATTTCTCCGGGAGTTTTCCTAATATCAAACCATTCTTTTAACAGCACCTTTGCAATTGTGTGGTCCATCCATGTATATAAAATAAAAAATAGGAAACTACCCTATTGATGCATTGTTCCTGTTTCATGTATTTACTTAATAGATGGCGCTATGTATTGTGTATGTTAACGTATTGTTAATTTAAATTCAATTAATAAGGATCATTTTGAAATAATAATATTTGAAATAAAACTAATTTTGCGGATTTAACTCGCGTAGATTGTTATTCTAAACATTTATACGTGAGTTTGATCCGTAGTTTTAGTTCAAATGTATAGTGATCGCGTAAATAATAGGCAATACATACATACATATAAACATATATATTTTAAGTGTTATCCTAAAAGGGAAGGTCTGGCGAGCTGAGTGATTGTGTTCAGGAGCTTGGTGTGATGTATCATCTCAGTTTGTTATATAATATTTTAGTGGCCAGAATAACTTCGTAGTGAGTTGTAGGCTTTCATACTAATGTCGGAATTTATCTAAGATGGTAAGTAAGCGCCATCTCTAGGTCGATGTTCGTACTTGTTAGTCGGATATCGCCACAATATAACCAGTAACTACACACCCTCTCGTTTTGCACTTTCCCATATGTCCAATGTTTGCTCATTGCGCAACTTAGCGAGACTGTAATGCACTCTAAACCAGCAAAAAGACACTTATCTAGCAGAGGCTATTATTGTTTTGCTTTCAAAGCAGAAAACAGTCACAAATGGAACACACAGAGTTACTTTAGCTAACTTTGTTTCAGTTAGGTACGTTAATATCTAAGCTTTATACTATAATATGTTGAAGAGCATTATGATTTGTCGCCTCATTGCATTTCATACTTAGTTTTAAAGCTATAATGTTGTGTTATAAACGTGATTCCACATCTTTTGATTAGCAAAACAAATAATTAGTTTGTCCACTATTCTACAGTTCACTTCATATTTATAGTATACTAGTGACCCGACCTCGCTTTGCTTCGGGTATTTTGTACATAAAAACCATCCTCTCGAATCCATCTATCTATTCAAATACCCCAACAAAATCCGTTGCGTAGTTTGAAAGATTTAAGCGCAATTAGGGGATAAAGGGACAGAAGGGGCGACCTTTTTTTATACTATGTAGTGATTATTTGCACGAACACTAATTATCATTCGGATTAAAACTAATAAAATTTGATATTGACCGTAAATTGATTGAATCGGTGATTACTTGTCATAAATTTGATTCTTTTTTTCATCCGAGTTTTATCATCATCACATACGAGTAGTATAAAGCAAAATCGCTTCCTGCATCTGTCTGTCTGTATGTATTCTAAAAAACTATTTAACGGATTTTGATGGGGTTTGATGAGGTTTAGATGTAAAATATACCCAAAGCGAAGCAAGGACAGGTCACTAGTTAATGATAATTAATTACATTTCATACTCTTTCTCACGTACAAAGTCACTGTAGACTTTTGTTTATTTTTTAATTTACATTTCTTGTCTCTTCTTCCTTATAACGTATCACTGACGACAAGGCATGAAAAAATATATCAAGTACGTCATCTAAGGTTGTATTTAGAAGCTAATGGTATCTGTTAACAAACGCTTAGCTTCGAGCACCGCACCTGCTCCCTAACTTAATACCGCGGTTACTTCCACTTATGGGGCCTTCTACTTATTTCACTTAGGGCGAGCATAGACTTAAACATTTACTTGTGACAGCAGCAAGCCCTCTATGAATGTTCAAGTGTATTATCACGCCTCGCCTGGTGTTTTTTTGCAGCTTCATAATAGGCGAATAATAGCAAGGTGTAAGGGTTTGATTTTTCTTGTGATTTCACGTTTACCAGGGGGAAATATTTAGAACTTAGTTAGAACTATTTGTGAAGGTATGTAAATTTTTTTTTTGTAGATAATTGAGACAAAAAGACTTTAAAAACTGGGTGGGCGAGTCCATTATAAAATCTCAAAAATAATAAAAATAAACAATACCATGTATTAAATTACAGGATAAATAACAACTTTTGCTATGAAACCGTTTCCATAAACGCAATATTTGATATACTTTCCGAACAAATTTCTGACGCGTTGCATATCATCAAAAGTGACGTCACTTTTATGTCACTTTTTGTATGGAGCGTTTTGAGCTTGCCCAAATGATGTGCTTTTGCAACAGTAATCTCGGTGACGTTTAAATTTATGACAAATATCTTTATATTTTTTCAGTTGTGTTGCCCACCAAGCTGCATTAAAATAAAAAACCGGCCAAGTGCGAGTCGGGCTCGCGCACAAAGGGTTCCGTAGCAGCAAATATAATAAAAATCAACCTATCTCAAAAACTATAAGAGATACTTTGATCAAACCAAAAATCGTTGAAAGAGTTAATTAGCATGCATCACCTCTATTTTTTTTAGAATTTTATACCCCGTAGTTATAAAAATAGAAGGGGGGGGACATACTTTTTACGACTTTGAGAGCTGATATCTCAAAAACCGTTCACTTTAAGAAAAATGTTTTTTAGAAAACTTTATATCATTTTAAAAGACCTTTCCATTGATACCCCACACGGGTATGTACATCGAAAAAAAAATTTCATCCCTCAGTTACATGTATGGGGGCCCCCACCCCCAATTCTTTTTTTTACTATTTAGTGTCATATTTTTGTAGCGGTTCATACAACACATATTCCCATCAAATTTCATCACTGTAGTACTTATAGTTTCCGAGTAAATCGGCTGTGACAGACGGACAGACGGACAGACGGACAGACGGACAGACGGACATGACGAAACTATAAGGGTTCCGTTTTTGCCATTTTGGCTACGGAACCCTAAAAAGCTTCACCATCCCTGTTCTTATAACTACATTGAGTATGTTAGGGTTAAAAATGTTAACCCTGTTACTAAGAGTTCATTGCCAGTCTGTTACAAGGCTGAATCTTAAAATCTGAGATATTTATAATGTTAACTACATTGTAGGTACAAGTTATGTATTTCTGTTGCCACTATGATAAGAAGCGCTGAACATAATATTTACGGGACCCTTCATTAAACAAACATTATTATCAGATCATATACGTCCCCACTGCTGGGGCACAGGCCTACCCTGAACTAGGGCGATCAGGCCTTAGTCAACCACCAAGTGTGAGTTGGTCGACTACACAACCTAGATTTTTTTATAGGTGTGCAGATTTCCTCTCAACGTTTCACTTCGCCATTAAATTAAATTATTTAAAAACATGTTGTTATGTCCGTATAAAGGAATGTTTATATTTCATAATATAATTAATTCCCGGTAAGTATAGTTTTTGTTTCTTTTTGTATGTAATATTACTATTGGGTGAGTTCCAGTCATCATTCTAAGTATGAAGTTATGCAGAAAAATAACATTTTAGCGAATATGATAAATATGATAAATGTATAAATCTTTGGTCCGAATCGGCTTGGCAAGCATTACCGCTCTGAGCTATCGCGCCGCCAAACGTCATGATTATATTACTGTAAAGCCTCCAAATCCGATTTTGCTGTTTGCATTAAGTCGTCCCCAGTCCCTTTATGTAAATTGCCTAAATAAACTCAAGATTCGACCCAGTTGTCTTGGCATACCCAGAAAAACTTGTAAACTAGAACGGCGGAGACCACGTTCATAGTTTATTCATTGATGTCGAAATCACCTAGAGAAGGATCCCGATTAATTTAAATGAAAGGGAATCTGACTAAGTAAACAAATCCTCACTAATATTATAAATCCGAAAGTATCTCTGTCTGTCTGTCTGTCTGTTACGCTTTCACGCATAGAGTACTGAACCGATTTAAATGAAATTTGGTACAGATATAGTCCAGAGCCTAGGAAAGGATATAGGCTACCGACTGCGCTATGAGGAAGTAATGTTTTACCCGCTAAACGTCTCTACGCGGACGAAGTCGCGGGCGGAAAGCTAGTCTAAAATATATGTCGAACACGCTGGTCAAGTGCAGGTTGGTCGTCTATGTGTCAGGTGTCAGGTGTGCAGGTTTCTTCACGATGGCTTACTACACCGTTCAAGCATGAATTACATCGTATATGAATTTTCAATTTGAAAAAGTCTTTTAAAAAATTTTAAAATGTCTTTTTCTGTGGTCATGGTCCGTGGCGAGGTTGGACTGGCGACCACTCGCATGGCGAGTAATGACCTTAACCACTCGGCCATCAGCGCTTTCTTATATTAAGTCCGTATTTCAGATAATAGCAAAATATTATGAGACACGATTTTTTTGGAGTGAAAATTGAACAAGAAATAAAACAAAAAGATATATAAAACAATGAAGTAGGGGAGTGGGGGGTATTAACATCACTTATGTGCATAAATGTACCCATGTTTGACGTCAGACATATCAATTCCATTTATTATACAAGAAATCAAACAAATTGGGTACTTAAATTGTTTGTTATTTATAAAAAGAGTTTATTTTTAAAGAGAATACGAGCCTAATAATTTTCACTTATCTAACTAAATTTTTTTAAACTGTCATGGTTACACACATTAGAAAACTGAAATTAAAACAAAAAAACATGGTGAACATCCTGGTCATTTTCAGTTTTCTGAAAAATTACAATTTTACCCGGTCTCCTTTGTTCGCACTACTATTTCAAGTAGATATCGCTTAATTTGAATATTCGTAAACTATGCAAAGAATAAACGGTATTGTTATCGTACAGGATTCCTAAATTTTTAATTAACATTACCTCCGTCCCTCTGATAGAGGCACCAACTTAATAAAAAGGAAAAGAATTTCGGAGATATTTCTTCAAACGATTGTAATCTAAGTGTACCTATAGTCCGTTTATTTAAACTTTACTTTTTTAGTAAACAAATATGGCGTACTCGTGACCAGAGACTACGGATTGTGTTAGTACCGAATGAACGAATGACGAATGTACGATCATATTCTGAATGTTTTTCATAATGCCGGACATTCGAACATTTAAATTTGTTTAGTTATTGTAGATTGTGTACTAAAATATTATCATAGCATATTTTGTTTGTATTTGTTTGTATAAAAATATCAGTCACGTTTATTTAATTTAACGGTTTATTAAAAAATAAAAATTCCTATTCATTTTGGCAACAGTTAGCTATGTTTGTTTTATTTTGCGAGATCCGAAAAAAAAGGCTTTACATCCAACTATGTAGTTCTTACCATTAATTTAGTTGTTAAAATTATTTTCAAACCATTGCAACTGAATGCATGATTGAAACGGAAATGTTTATCTCTAAGGTCCATAAATATCAACTTGGAAAATAAATCGTGATACTATTACGATTTTAACTTATTTAAAGAGTTTGGCAAAAAATTGTGGCAGTTTTTGTTGTATTTCGTACCATATTATGTTTCTTCTAACGATACAAATGTTTATACTCAACATAAAGGTCATAAATGAGGCTATTTTGTGTGCAAGTGACAAAATAATGTTGGTTATTGTTTGAGGACAAGTCTAAAAAAACGGACTATACCATTATTATACAATTGCTTTTCTCCAGCGACTTCAACCGCGTGGAGTCGTTTATCGCGTTGGATAATCTGCATACCAAACTTTACTGAAATCGGTTCAGTCGTAAGTGCGACAGACAGACAGACGCAGTAACATTTAAATTTATAATATATGCAAGAATTAGTATGTAAATATTTTCGTATCCTGTAATTTTTGAAAATGGTTTCCAAGTAGAAAAAACCCACTATGACGCGTCCTAATTATGCTGGCCGAATTTAAGGCAGTTACAAATATAATTAATAAATAAATAAAAATCAACTGTAAAGACTGGCTCGGTTGAACAATGGTTAGTAACCCAGATTCACTACCTACGCCGCTACGGTTCCAGCAATCGTGGGTTCTGATTCCCACCGATTTCCATTTGTGTGACGAATTTCGGTGTTAGTTTCGTGTCTGGGACTCTAGGGTATGTTATTAAACATATTCGAATTTATCTGTGTACCACTGTTGTTTCTGATATCTGTAACACAAATCCAAAAGCAGCTTATTTCTGAATCAGAGCAATAGAACAGTAGCTAGGTTTCATTGTTCCACCGAGCCAGTCGAAGTCAAATGTCATGTGTTGCTTAAGCAGAACCTACCAAAGTTTTCCTGCAAATCGATATTTGGCGGGTCGCTTGTCCCTTTTCGATCCCTTTCCGGCCAGCACTGTCAAGCCATAATCCTTCCGATCAAAGTTTTTCAATCAGGCAACCGTTGAAACAACCAGATGTGATATTTTTGTTATTAGTCCAGCTGAACGATTGTCAAACGTTGGCCTTTTTGCGGTAGGCGTCTAGTTAAAATGGAAACATGTTCGAACCTTTTTTTAATGATGTTTTAGGGTGATTTCACTTTACTACTTAGCGTAAAAAAACAAAGTCGCTTTCACTGTCTCTATATCCCTATGTACAATTTAATTTATTGATGCAGTTTTTTAATAGATAGAGGAATTTCAGGAGGAATCTTTTTATGTAAAATTCACCTAACTAAAAACCTTCTTCGAAGGCCTGCCTACACCGCTATGGTGACTATTCAAATGTAAAGATTAAAATATTCAGTTTATAATTTAGAACTTTGAATATTATTTACTTCAGAAACACTGTATTGTCTGAATTCTGTAATTTTCATCTTTTCGTTTGATAAAAAGGTTAAGGTCGTTGCGTGCCATGCGAGAGTCCAATGAGAGATGCCAGGTACCAATGTGTTTTTCAAATTTGAAATTCATATGTACCTTCATTCGACGCTTTAACGGCGAAGGCAAACATTGTGAGGAAACCAGCACACCTGAGAGATTTTTCAACGGTGTGTGAAGCCATGTCAGAGGCCTACGGGCGGCTTAAAATCTGACACCAGGTTGTTCATCAACCACACGATAAGAAGAAGATCTTTTTCTGTTCCTGAAACAATTTGGCTCTTCACGTAATATCTTCGCTTCGCTCTTTATCCTCATTACAATTGAATCGATTGGTCAGCATTTGTACTTGATATGTTATGAAATGAATTAAATTACTTGTGAATATGGTATACAGAATATGAAATACAGTTTACATGACCGCCTACCCAGCCGTCAACAACAGTATGCAAAATACATTAATACCGATTTAACAATTAAACATTTACATTATTTAGGCCTTATAAACTAAAAAACTCTTGAAGTGAATAAAATCCATAATAATAAGTCAACCTTTCAATGCATTTTTTAATGTACTAAAAGGAGGCATATTGTTCATGTCTTGTGGAATTTTATTATACAACTAGTGGTCCCGGCGAATTTCATACCGCCTATAAATACTTATGTTTTCTATATTTTTTCACAATTTAAACCATCCCTGGACTACAACGAACATTTCAAAACCAAAATTAGCTAAATCGGTTCAGGCGTTCTCGAGTTTTAGTCAGACTAACGAACGGCAATTCATTTTTATAATATAAGATGGCTACACATGTTAATGTCACATGTCGACATATGTGTCACGTTTTAAACTACACCGAGATTAATTATTAGTAATAGATCTGCCCTGCGAATTTCCCACGAGACCAAAACTGTCTCTATCCAAGACAGACAACTTTAACACTAACTCTTGAACGCACCTCTTTTAAAACTATAAACAAGGTGATGTTAACTGTGAAACTTTAACAGTGCTGAATAACACTTCCATACCCGTGAACGCAATCCAAGTTTCGTATAACAGTCCCTATTCTTTTGCAGGATAAATTCATTTTTCTATTTCTGGAAACAATTTTCCGAGCAGACCGATAGAAAAGCCGGCGATGTCAGACTAGCGTACGTAGAGTTCCGTACCAATAACTAGATCATCATAATCACCATCATCATCACCACCAGCCCTTTATTATATCCCACGAATACTGCCTCTTTACTGCCTATTTACTGCCTCGTTGGTCTATTGGTAGCAAGCGCTGCGTAAGGACCGCAAGGCCCCCGGTTCGAGTCCGGGGTCGAGCAAAATTTGTGTGAGTTTTTCTGAAAAAAAATTACTCAGCCCTGAGTTAGGAATTTGGCGGTTGAACGCCCGTGCCTCGGAAAGTACGCTATGCCGGTGGACCTGCGCCCGATCTCTCATCGGTCATGTCGGATTGCCGTCTCACCGAATTATGAGAGTAAGGGAATAGAGAGTGCACTTGTGTTTGCGCGCACTCTTGTACACTATAATATGTCCTGCGCACTTGGCTGATCTCAATTGAGACCGGCCGCCATGACTGAAATCGGTCGGACGCCATATTATTATTATATCGTTCTGCAATGTATAGGCCTATACATTTCCTCCGTAGCTATGCACTTCAGTCCTGCGTCAGTCTCATCCTGAGGAACCTCCCGTGGCATCCCTCCAAATTAAGGGAATAGAATTATTCTTCTCCACTTGAGCAATACACATTACATAATACACAGTACATTTTGAAAATACACTTGTACTAACTGAATTCTTAACATTTGAGCTGAATTTTTGGATTGCTAGAGAGAAGTTCTACGGTAGATGCAAATAGAAAATACTGGACGTTGTAATCTTTAAAGGAAAATAAAAGAAATTCTTCTCTGAAGATGTAATTTAGCACTCATTGCGTACAATTATGGTGGTAGACCACAAATGTTAAAAGAGACATTGGGTTGCTGAGGAGCATTTAATAGGGTCCCGGTTTGATTTGACTCTTTATAAACATTATACACAACATCACATACATTGTTCTGATCCCGTGGTAAGTAGCTTAATCACTTGTTATGGATATCAGAATAAACAGTGCATGCGAAAATATACTTTAATATATTTAAAGACACAGTCAGACACGGAAAAAATACCGATGTTCGTCGTTCGTCGTTCGATATTTGTTCCGGGTGGGAATCGAACTCACGACTCTTGAGCTGTAGGTAGTGAGCCTGGGTCACTTACCTCTGTTCCACCGAGCCGATCAAACCCTTTGTGTACGGAACCCTAAACACGAGACTTTATCAAGAAATTCATCTTCTGTTTTAGACATGCCTTTGTAGTGTATCTAATTATGAAAAAAATATTTTAATGAAAAACCTTATAGATTGAAAAATATCCTAATAAGTGGAAACTAAATATTCTTGTAATTCTCGTTCTTTAAATTTTTGTGAATTTTCGAACATAGAAATTCTCTTCATCACCATCATCATCAGCCCATATACGTCCCCACTGCTGGGGCACGGGGCTACCCTAAACTAGGGCAATAAGGCCCTTGTCAACCACGCTGGCCTAGTGCGGTTTGGTTGAGAATTTCTTAGTAGGTGTGCAGGTTCCCTCACGAAGCAGGCATACATAACATCATAAAAAAAATAAAGCGGATACTGATGAAAATATCATCCCGCGTTTTCATGCGAGAATAAACTCGATTTTTTAAAGCACACAGCCTGAGTCGGTATAGGGATTAAATTAAAATACACTCAGAACTTCTCCATAGGGAAAATGGAATGCCGTAAGTAATTAATATTAATGTGACTCAGATTAAAGGCATACAGAGATCTTTAGAAGCGAATCTTTCCCCTCATCCCCATGGATCTGAATTTAATTAGAAACCGCAAATTGGTTTCGTTACAATCAATAGCCGGTTTACAAATTGATGGGTATGTGTCATTAACTGATGACGTTTTATGTTGGAGGTCGAGAACTTCGTTATACACCGTGAAATTTTAGTCGTTGTTTTCCCGTGGCAAAACGATTTTCCTTTAGTAATACTTACTATCGAATCATGCAAATTATTCCGCGAAAAAAAAAAATTTTTTTTTAACTTTCAAAATAGTTATTTTCAACTCGAAAACGGGAGAAGCTATCGTTCTTTCATAAGATGTGACGTAATCAGGTACTGCTTGAAGCATTAAATCGATGCTTAAAGCTAGAGAAGCTCGACGCCCTAAGTCATAAAGCGGCTCGAACGTGCTTTCGAGTTTCGGTTAAACCTTTCGTAAAACCGGCATTTATTGATTTTAACAAAAAATAACTGCACAAATCTATTGTACTACTAAGATAGAATCATTTTACTGCGGGAAAACAACCACTAAAATTTCACGGTGTATGTTGATATGTGTTTTTTTATGTATTACTAGAGGACGCCCGCGACTTCGTCTGCGTAAAATCTCATGTTAGATGTATTTTGATTGTAGAACCTGACCGTGTATTCCCGCTGTCCCCGCAAGCCTAACCCCCCCTCCATACCAAGTTTTATAAAAATCTATAAACACGTAAAAGTTCCCCAATGACCGCCAAAAAAAAAAATAGCGCTGGTGTCTCTCCGGAGTGCCAGCTATTTATGTATTTATACGTAGTAATGTGTTTATCCCACCTATCCCATCCTACTGCTGGGTAAAGGTCTCCTCCAAACCTATCCACTGCTAGAAAACTGAAAGTGTCCGGGATATTTACCATGTTGTTTTGTTTTAATGAGCTCCCGATATTTCGGTACTGTTGCAAGCGCCATGATCACGGGTGAACTGTATCCCGGACACTTTCAGTTTTCTATCCACTGCTCTCTACGAAAGGCTAGGATTTGCCAGTTCTTTGAAAGATGGACCAGATCATCACACCACCTATTGACCAAAGAGGCCCAATGCCATATTCTTTTCGACCATTTCCTTCGATTTCGTTCTAGTACCGAATGTGTAACGATTTAAGCCCATCTGTATTCCTTTATTCTGTCTACACACACTAGAATACTGAAAATGTTTGGGATGTTTATTGGTTGATTATGTATTTATTTGTTCATTGTCAGAATGTTTTTTAATGTTAGAACAGAACAATTAAAAAAACCTGGCTAGCTCACTCAGTGTAGGATGCGATTTCTAAACACTGGTGGATTAAGTCCCCTTCCAGGCGGGTTCATGAGTGTGAATTTTTCAAGTATAATATTTACTTAAGATATTTATATAGCATCAAAAACAAAAATAAAAATATAATTAGAGCAGTAGTTATGAAATTTAACTGAATAAATAAATATGTATGTTATGCGAACTAGTAGGATCTACTCTCACTTTATGCATGGATCACTATTGATAATTTAAAATTAAAATACGTAAGTATTAAATCATATTTCTCCAACCGTATTTCACAAGTGTTCAAAGTTTGTTGAAGTCACCGCATTTTATAAACACATTATGGCGCTCAACTAAGCTTCAAAGAAGCAATACCATAACTTAAGTTGTAGTGACATCAAACTTTCAAAGTGTGTTACGAAGTAACATTTTGCCTTCCGGCTTAAGATAGGTAGAATATTAGTTTGTGATACGCGAATAGCGTCGCAATAAAAACTGTTACAGTGGTGGTAAACAAATTTTTAAGCTATTGCATAACTTTTATCGCGGGCTTTGAGCGCGGCGACCGAACCAAGAAATTCCGTAACGAAAAAAACCTCACAATCGTCTAACGTCGTTTCAGTTCGGTAGACTTCGGCACGGTGTTTGTGTGCGTGCGATATGACGTAGGTATTGTACGACTCTACGAAACTCGCACGAATCGTAACGAGCTGCTCCGAAATCGGACGATGCTATGCAATAGCTTTACCGCGGCAGTCTCTGAGTGCCACACGTCTTTTTAGAATGTGAAAGGTTTCGCTTAATTTTAATCCAAATAAAGACAATACGCTTAAAATTAATACAATATTTCAATGAGATTATTTAAATTAGTTAGCCTGGCAATATTATAACGATAATTTTATTTTTTTTATTTACTGTCCTCAGTGGATGACGGCTATCTTGTGGGGCGCATTAGGCGAGGTGGGGCATTCAGAGTCGGACAACCGTCTAGGAAGGACTTAGTTTCAGTTCTAGGAGTCTTTGCAGAGAAAAGTTTCCATTTAGTTACAGGATGAATACATTTTGATTACACTAAAGGGTGAATAAGTTTTGCTATAAATAATAAGTTCTCAAGGAAATAAATAAGTTTTGGAAGTGCAGCTGTGTGTTCATTTCTGAGGGTTTAGATAATATTATAGATATCTAAAATACTGTTTCCTTTTGTGTTCATTCTCTCTCAACGACCAAAGTACTTGCACCGTTATGAGTATAAGTTGAGTATATTGTAAAAAAAGGTGTTTGTTTTAAACAAGCATTTTTTAAAGGACGATACACAAATCGTAGTAACAAACAATAAATATATCACGTTTTTGCAAACGTTTCCACAATTTTTGGAACTTCGCCATATGCAAAGATTTGGGAGCAATTTTGTTTACCCACCGCAACGCTATAGTGAATTAGAATTTAAAATAGTGCTTCAAATAACTATAAAGCTTGGATTATTATAGTACAGTTAAGTTTGGCTTTAATTATTTTAATAATACTTTTGGCTTTAATAAGACTGGCTCGGTGGAACAGTGGTTAGTGACCCAGGTTCACTACCTACGGTTCCAAGAGTCGTGGGTTCGATTCCCACTCGGGACAAATATTTGTGTGACGAACATCGGTGTTTGTTCCGTGTCTGGGTGTATTATTAAATATATTTAAGTATATTTGTGTATCTGTTACGGCTAATACCCGAAGTGCGGCTACACCTAGGTTTAGCCGGCTAGAACTAGGTGTAGCCACTTACTCTTGGCTAAACCTAGGTGTAGCCGATTGTTTTCGGATAAAACTAGGTCTAGCCTTCATTATGCCGGCTACAACTAGGTCCAGCCATTCCCTGTTGGATAAAACTAGGTCTATCCGATACCATGTCGGCTAATACTAGGTTCAGAGAATCCCTGTTGGATAAAACTTAGATGCGTGTCCCGCCACGCCTTCCGTCCTTCCCCGCGTCACACTCAGGACTCACAGCATCTGCAGCAGCAGCGCAGGGTGGAGGGCGTAGCGAGACACGCGCCTCTGCAGGTTGTGAGCGCCAAGTGCTGCTGATCTACTGCAGGTCTACTAGCGAGTGTGACTCATAGCGTCTGTACATAGTTGTAACTGCCTCGTTGGTCTATTGGTAGCAAGCGCTGCGTAAGGACCGAGAGGTCCCCGGTTCGAGTCTGCGGTCGGTGAAAATTTGTGTGAGTTTTTCTGTAATGAAATTACTCAGCCCGGAGTTAGGAAGTTGGCGGTTGAACGCCCGTGCCTCGGAAAGCATGTTAAGCCGGTGGTCCTGCGCCCGATCTCTCATCGGTCATGTCGGATTGCCAACTCACCAAATTATGAGAGTAGGGGAAAAGAGAGTGCACTTGTGTTTGCGCGCACACTTGTGCACTATAATATGACCTACGCACTTGGCTGATCTTAATTGAGATCGGCTGCCATGGCTGAAATCGGTCGGACGCCTTATCTTACATACTTAGTTATAGCCGGCATGCTTTCGGCAGAGCTTTTTTAGATATTACAAAAACAACTATTAATTAGAAAACATGCAACTACACTACACTACATAACTATGTAAGATAAGGCGTCCGATCACACAAATTTTGCCCGACCCCGGATTCGAATCGGGGACCTCTCGGTCCTTACGCAGCACTTGCTACCAATAGACCAACGAGGCAGTTACAACTATGTACAGACGCTATGAGTCACACTCGCTAGTAGACCTGCAGTAGATCAGCAGCACTTGGCGCTCACAACCTGCAGAGGCGCGTGTCTCCCTACGCCCTCCACCCCACGCTGCTGCTGCAGATGCTGTGAGTCCTGAGTGTGTCGCGGGGAAGGACGTAAGGCGTGGCGGGACACGCATCTAAGTTTTATCCAACAGGGATTCTCTGAACCTAGTATTAGCCGACATGGTATCGGATAGACCTAGTTTTATCCAACAGGGAATGGCTGGACCTAGTTGTAGCCGGCATGATGAAGGCTAGACCTAGTTTTATCCGAAAACAATCGGCTACACCTAGGTTTAGCCAAGAGTAAGTGGCTACACCTAGTTCTAGCCGGCTAAACCTAGGTGTAGCCGCACTTCGGGTTTTAGCCGTAACATATGAGTTTATTTGAGTATCCACTGTTGTTTCTGATATTTGTAACATAAGTGCTTAAGCTACTTACCACGGAATCAGATCCATGTATGTGATGTTGTGGAATATATTTTTTTAAATTACTTTATCATTCCGCTCTGCGTGCAAGTTTCGGGGGTCGATATTTCAAATCGGAGGTATATTTTTTGCAACAGGGTTTTTGTAATAGATAGATTATAAGTTAAAATATCAATGCCAAAAAAGAAAATACAGTAGAATCATGTAGTTGGTGTCGGTTCTGAATCAAAGTCTTACGAGATTGTTATTGTAACTAGAATGTTATTTAAGTTTATACTTTTTTAAATAATGCTTTTATTCTTAATGGCAACCCAATTGAAGCTTAACGATATTTCGATTGAGTTTCCATCGAGCATTGGAAATAACCCAGTTAAAATTATTGATTAAAATTCATCGCGAATCGTCAGTTCATCGGATCTCGATAATTATCCGCAATTTCAGGTAACTGCGAATCCAACTGCAATTCCAGCTCACGGAAACCTTCGATTTCTCCAATGTTGGTGGAAAACCCAATGCTGAATACGATTGTCCGTTTTTTTCGCGCTCGACCTATCAGAGACAAGTACTGTGTTGGAATTAACCCAAGAAACTATGTACTAGACTAGAAATACCTATTACTACTTAGAATATAACTCTTTTTGAGACTGTTAGCGAAGCTGTGTCTTCTGATTTACTTTCTATGTCCTCACAATAAATGTGACGAAATACCATATACATAATAATATGAAGGAAACGAAGTAAAAAAAAAAGCCGTTGAAATTATCCTTGTCAACAAAATGTCATGCCAACTTAAAAAACGTCTCTATGGTGTTTGCATTCTGGAAATCTATGGCAGTCAATTATATTTAGGGACAAACAGCTAAGCCTAGGACTTAGAGGAGATGCACTGCAGAGCGAGGAAGCGCTCTATGGCACCCACAAGTGGTGATCAGTTCTGTTTGGGCAGTTGAGGAGACGCCTGACCCAATAGTATGGAAAGAAGTGGACACTGACGGTGGAAAAAGACGTTTACCGTAGCTTCGGCAGACGATGCCGGGTAAAGCTGGTGCTGTGAGCTGGTAAGAAAGCACCACACTTAAATGCATAAAAGGCGAGGAGATAGGACTACGCAGCAAAAAATATGTGGCTACCGCAGACGGTAGGTCAGGTTCTTTCAAGGCTGGTGAGGAAACGCCAAGCCAGAACATAAGGAGAGGAGATGGGACTGCGAAGTGAAGAGGCCTTTCGTGGTATCCGCTGATGGTGCCGGATGGCCAAGCCTTTCAGGGCTGGACAGGAGACACTAGACTCTGGTCTATATTGGTCAGCACAGAAGGAGAGGAGATGGGACTTATGACCAAGGAGACGTACTTATCTACCTTAGCACCCATTATTATCGGTGCTGTCATGGCTGACGGAGAAGCCGTGCTAAGAAATGCAGAATGAGAAAAGATGGGACGAGTACAACTTTCGGATACAGAACTCTCACATCACCATTTCAAACACTACCAGCCGAACCTAACTAAGAAGTGAGAGGAAACCGTAATAGTAAAACCTATTATACGACAAAGCCCAATATTTTCAAAATCAGCAGTATTGTTTAAATAATCAGAATGTATAGCTGAATGTATAGGAATGCTTAAATATTCATTCTTTTATACGGTCCGAGGCAAATGTTGATCATGGACGCGAGCCTTAGAGGTGAGAACCATCCGCTCCCCCACAAGTCCGGTGATGATGGCAAGGCTACTCCAAGCCATCATCGTATGTTTAGGGGTGAGAGCCATTCGCCCCCCGCAAGTGCGGTTATGATAACAAGGCTACTCCATGCGATCATTCTACTCAATTAGGAAAAAAAGAAATAATTTATACTAATTTTACACTCCTCATTTGTTAATAATCGCAGACGTAGGTCATTCTAAGATAATAATGAATATTAATGATGAACATGACTGTTTTAGGATGCAATCGGATCTGAATAGGTTATCAGAATATTACAAAAAAAATAATATTACGGTCAATAACGTGTGAATGCATCACCTTCACCCGTAAACCCAAACCTATAATTTACCCTTATAATTTTGACGGCATTCCTATTCGCAAAACGTCTAGGGTTAGAGATCTGGGTGTGCATTATGATGATAAAATGCTTCTGAGAGACCATATAGGTATATCAGTGGACAAGGGGTATAAAAATCTAGGATTTGTAATGAGAACCTGTAAGCCATTTAAAAAATGTCAACACAATTAAAATGGTATATTTCGCCTATGTTCGTAGCGTTATTGAATACGCCAGTCCTATTTGGAACCCACACTACGATATTTACACAGACCGACTGGAACGACTACACAAAATATTGATCTGCCATTTGAAGTACCGTTTCCCAAAGCCGGAGGCAAGGACATACAAAGAAAACTGCAAACAATTCGGTTTAACCCCACTTAAAGACAGGCGAAAGGTATTAGACTTGTGTCTGTTATACGACATAGTTAAGGGCAACGTGGATTGCCCCGAACAAGTGGAGGGTGTTAGGTACAACGTACCATCCCGACGCAACCGTCGGTATCTCCCGCCACTGTTTGTAGCTCCGAGGGCAAGCACTAACTACGCGATAAAGCGATGGAGATTCTTAATGATATGGTGGAATAGTGTATAAGTGTATGATTAATTAACTTGTGACTATGTAACTTCTTTTAATTTTTTTACCAAGGTACTTAAATAGAAATAATTTTATGTAGTAAATGCATACACATATTAAGTAACTATGTAGGTATTTATGTTTGTGCATGTGTAATTATATATATATATAAGTGGTACTTTATTTATGTATTTCTTTGTTTCACGCCTTAAGCTAGTATGTATTCAATAAAATAGGGAAACCTGTAATTAGCCTTACTCATAGTTATATAAGCAATAGATAAGAAACAATGTACAAATCGCTGTTGGTTTTCATAATAAAATAAAATAAAATAAAATTATACAAACAAACACTGTTTTCCCGTAGGTATGGCATTTTTTTTTGTTAGGAATAACAAATTGTTAAACATCTGTATTAATTTTATGAAGAAGTAAAGTTTGTGTGTTTGTATAATTGTTAAATTGTAAGAGGTGATCCCAGAATCTACAAAACCGATTTTAAAAATACTCTCACATTATACTGAATCGGAAAATAAGCGCGAATGAAACTGTTTCTGACGAACGCTGCCTAAACTATGAAAGATATATATTTAAGTTCCAGAGAAATGATGTGGAGCTTAAAAATGCCTACAAATAAAGTCAACGACAGCATATTTCTAACTTTGATGTTTGAGTTACAAAGGTTTGTTGTTAATTAATAGAAACTGCAGACCTGGCTGGTGAGTAGCGTTTAGCCCCGCTACTCACCAGCCAGGTCTGCAGTTTCTATTAGCAAACCCCAAAAATATTTTTCATCTTTTTATTTACAACTAAAAAATAAGACTCACTAAAACAAATTATTTCGATGGAACTTCTACCTGTCAGGTGAACTGACAAATTTTTTTTTTGGATTATAAAATATATTTAAAAAAAAAATTGGGGATTTGGTTTAGCCCCGGTACTCAGCCAGGTCTGCGGGTTTGTGTTGGGATATAATAGGAGAGGTACAGGACAAGTTTTCAGCATGCCTCAAATATCTACCAAAAAATTATTGCCAGCTCCTTGACCACAATTTACGTTTTGGGGGGCGGGGCTTGCTCTGACAGACGCGATTTTCACCTTATAGGTGGTCGACCGCCAGCGTTGCCGAATGTACATAATAAACAAAAAATGTCAATCACATAAATATGTACAAGCTATTCATAACCAAGAGCAATGTACACAGACAAACAAGATCGGTGTAGTTCACAAGGAAAATAAATAATTTTATTTTGTAAATGTACATTTCACTAGATAAATATTGTGCACATACTAACGTGTGCAAAACAGTTCATACTTTTTGCTGCAAAATGTTTGTGTTTCGCCAACAACTGAATGAATTTTTTGTTATTATTAAATTCATTTTTGAATGATTTTTGTTTAATAACGACTACAGAATTAACAAACAGGTCAATGTAAACAAAACCTTTCAGCAAATCCCTAAACTGAAGCACTTAATTTACTAGGGTTCCGTACCTAAACGGTAAAAACGGGACCTTATTACTAAGCTCCCACCGTCCGTCTTCCATCTGTCTGTCCGTCTGTCTGTCTCCAAGCTGTATCTCATCAATCGTGATAGCTAGAAAGCTGAAATTTTTCACAAATGATGTGTTTCCGTTGCGCTAAAAACAACAAATTAAAAAAGATGAAATATTAAGGGCTATGTGTTTTTTTTTTCATATAATTGCTACGGAACACTTCGTGCGAGAGTCTGGTTTGCTCTTGACTGGTTTTTTTTTACGTTTTACTTGTTTGTTTTACGCATTGTGTTTACCCCCAACAATATTTTGTTTTATAGAACAATACAGTTTTTTAACATTATGATTGTTTTATTTTGGACTATTGTGCTACTATTGAGTTAATTCTAATATTGTTTTTTTTTTCCACTGACGGTCATCTGACCCCAAACTAAGCAGAGCTTGTACTATAGGCGTCAGGGACTGATATACATACCAATGTTTATAAATATATAAGTCCCCTAATTTATAAATTCATACTAAAATACATAATCACACCCAGACACGGGACAAACACCAATGTTCATCACACAAATAATTGTCAAGAGTGGGAATTGAACCCGCGACTATTGGAACCGCCATCCAGGGTCACTAACTACTGATCCACCGAGCCAGTCAAACCAACGTAGGTATATAGACAACAAAAAAGGACGTTTAGTTTCGTTAAAATAAACGCCACTGAATTTACATTGTTAAAACTGGGAGACGTACGCCCTAAACCTAGTAATAGTATATATGAACGTTAAAGAGAACTGTAAAACATTAGCTGTAACATTTTATTAGAACGATAACAGTGCGAGATGACGGCATCTTGTAGGTCTTTAAACTGGTTTACTACGAGCATCTGTTTTGTCAACACTTGTCTGATTACTTTAGATGATTGTTGTAAGTCAAGAACTTTCTTGTTTTAAACTCGCAATATTATTAATTGATACTAAGAGGTTTGAGTACAATAATATCAATTCCATAGACAAATGAAAAATATATTATAAGAATAAACTCATGTCTAACTTATAACTTCCATACTTACTAATAAGACGATGAAATATTGCTAGAAACGAAAAAAAAACGAAGAAACAATCAGAACAAATGAAGATGATGTGTTTGAGAAAAAGACGTGTGGCACTCGGGGACTGCCGCGGTATAGCTATTGCATTGCATCGTCCGATTTCGGAGCAGCTCGTCTCGATTCGTGCGAGTTTCGTAGAGTCGCACAATACCTACGTCTAACCGCACGCACACAAACACCGTGCCGAAGTCTACCGAACTGAAACGACGTTAGACGATTGTGAGGTTTTTTTCATTACGGAATTTCTTGGTTCGGTCGCCGCGCTCAAAGCCCGCGATAAAAGCTATGCAATAGCTTAAAATCTTAGTGAGATCTAATTAAAACTAAATTATTATTTTTCAAGATCACTATTTTGATTAAGTCTTTTTGACTGCTTAAAATCGCGTGAAGACCCATAGCAATACTTTTTAAAGCTTAATGCTTTTAATACATTTTTTATTCTTTTCTACGCCGCACTCTTAATCTTTGCCGAGCGTGGACTTGCATTGGCTAAAGGGGCGAAGTCAGCGGAACGTGCTATATCGCCCCGACACATTCTGACCAAGCAGTTTACAAGCACCCTCGAATCCGGTAAAGGGATTTTTAGTTCCCCCAAGACTCCTTCATCTTCCTTTCAACCGTGTGAACTTCCAACGGGAACTACTCGATAAGTTGATAAAAACGTGTTAAGTAGGAAACGGAAGTTGTCGGTACATTTGGAAATATACTTACTAAGGACGCGGCTACATTGGGCGAACAGTTTGCCTCAATTTACATTTGAATGACAATAATGTTAGGCGTCGGACCGATTTCGGACATGGCGGCCGATGTCAATTGTGATCAGTCAAGTCGTTGATTGCCATGCGAGAGGTCGCCAGTTCAAATACGCCACGTACCAATGTGTTTTCAAATTTGAAACTCATATGTACCATCATTCGATGCTTTAACGGTAAAGGAAAACATCGTGAGGAAACCTGCACACCTACGAAGAAATTCTAAGGTTGTATGGTCGACCAAACCGCACTTGGCCAGGTTCGTTGACTAAGGCCAGATCGCCCTAGTTTGGGGTAGGCCCGTGCCCCAGCAGTAGGGACGTGAATGGGCTGATTACTTATAACTATGAAACATTAAATTACTTTTAACAATCTTTCGGCGAACCGAGCTGTCGGCAAATAAACGTTTCGGCTAAAAAAACTTTCTATGTACCGATGTTCGGTGTTTCGAGTTTTTTATTCACAATTATATCGCTTAAGAGATTTCCTGGATAACGATCGCAGCTCATATGCGTGAGAGTATGACGTAGTTCGATCATCAATGTATCTGACAAGCGTTTAATACTCGAACAAAACTTTACTATTTTCCCTAGATATAGTGTGTAACAGCTGTTATAACATGATTCAGCCCTGGTGCACTTTAGCAAAAAAATATTTGAATTGCACAGTACACAAATGTGAAGCTGTCGTGTTATTTTTACGAGCATATAGGTACGCGGTCAGGAATAAATTGAATCCATTGAATGGTGTCAGCTGACAACTACGTGAAGACGAGAACGAGCGGTAAGCAATTCAAAACTTGTGTTACGAAATCGATAGTAGCTCCGCTAATAATACTAAGTTTAAGATATTTTTGTTGTCACTTAATAAACTTTTTCTTTCTTTGTTTCTTTCTAATACTGAAAATTGATAATTAATAGGAGATTGTCGTAGGTAAACAAATTTAAATTTTATTTTGTCCATCACTTGAATGAAAAAAGTATATGACATACGTTTGTATTGCTGCGAATTAAAAATAATGGTTGAAAAGGATCACAATCAAGTCAGGAAGTAGAGGCAATCTAAGTCACTAATGGGAATTAAAACTCAGACCGTATCACAGTATTTTTATTTTATTTTATCAAAAATATATAAATGTCCATATATTTTTTATATTCGCATTTCAGATAAACTATAAAAATAAGTAAAAAAAAATTGTCAAAAAGTGTACTAATGTTTAACGTATGACACGTGAATTGATAATTTGCTTCAGAAAACCGAATTACAGTGAAAGAAAAAAGAGTGCGATTGCGAACCATCATTTTCCCAACTCGATTACTAATTTTGGCACGAAATTTGCAAAAAATCAGCATCGTAGGTATATCACTTGTTTGTTTAAGTAAACATCCCGTCGTAAGCTGCAAGTTGACTTATCGACCTGACTCTAACTTACGGACCTCGATTTTCTGGAGTAATGCCAAAATGAATTAGGTTACGGCTATATCTTTAACAGCTTTTGACTTCCTAAAGCTCAGTCGAATTAATTAAAGTACTTTACCGTATTAAGTAGGTACAATTCGCTGAATAAAAAATACTATTTAATGCGATATGTTTATGAAACACATTTAAAAACAAGTGCCAATTTGAATATCATAGAGCAATTTCAATGAACTCCTAATTTAGTCAAAGAGATTTGTATCAAACGATTTTTTTTCAAATTACTCCGTGGTTCCTAGAATGAACGAAACCTTAATTTAATAACGAATTGTATTGGAAACATTTATACGATAGAAATAGGAATATTATAATTTTTATGACCTATATAGTAAAAGTACCAACACTGAAAATGAAAGGTTATATATAACCACATACACAATATGGGTTACGATCGTATAAAATGTTTATAATTTGATTATTTTTTTAAATTTTACCTTAAGTGTCACTCCCACCCAGCTTTCCGCCCGCGGCTCCATACACGTGAAGTCGTATATTGCTTACTGCTTCAACTACTTTAGCACAGTCGGTTGAAGACCTATGCCTTATCCCAGACTCTGTGTACCAACAGACAGACAAGAGTTACTTTGGAATTTTTAATGGTGTGGTTCGGGGTGGATCAAGATATTCACAACCGCAATGGCAGACCAACACGGGCAGCGCCAGTTCGCTCGTGACCACGATTGGTGTAACCCAGTCGAAACGTCGGGCAGTAAGTAGCTATGTAATTTGCTACTCCTATTAACGCGTGTAGACCCATAAAGACAAATATTTAGGCATTTTTAATGTTAGCAACGATTTGCTGAGAGGTGTTAAAACCCTATTCCTTAATGACGAACATTAAATATTTCAAAACATCGCATAAATCGAACTCATCCCGTGGGAAGTTGCTTAAACATTTGTGTTACAGATATCAGAAACGATACATACACTTAAATATATAAACAACACACCCAGACACAGAACAACCGACACCGTCGTTCGTCAACCATAAAATTTGTCCTGAGTGGAAACCGAACCCATGACTCTTGAAACCGTAGGTAGTGAACCTAGGTCACTAACCACTGTCCCACCAAGCCTGTCACATTCTCAAGGTTCCTTTAGTTCAAATTCCAATTTATTTTTAGAGCAGTGAAACAATTTTGGCGCCTCTGCCGCGCCGGTTCCAAGTTTAGTAGTTTCAAAGGATAGCTTCGTCGTTCGTTCTGAAAATTGATTCAAAGGCATTCAATTAGTATAATTCATGGGCCTTCGCTTTCCAATTTCCACTTGTTATTCTTGGTAATGGAATACTTCTTGTTCAGACTTGTATTTGACGAGTGTTAAAGTTAATGGAGCAAATGGTTTTTCGGCAGATTCTTACAATACCATTACGGCCTGGGAAGTTGTTTTTTTATGTCGGGTTAGGTTTTGCTAAGGAAAATTGTCTGGACTCCATTTCTATACAAATTTTGGTAGATTATTTGTAATTGTGTCTTTAATATACAACTTCATAGCGCCAATACTTGTGTGACAGATACTCATATCTGTCACACAAGTTTCTCAGAAAACAAGAGTGGTATACACAAATAAATAAGGCGTCCGACCGATTTTGGCATGGCGGCCGATCTCAGTCGAGATCAGCCAAGTGCGCAGGACGAATTATAGTGCACAAGAATGCGCGCAAACACAAGTGCGCTCTCTGTTCCCTTACCCTCATAGTTCGGTGAGACGGCAATCCGACATGATGATGAGAGATCAGGCGCAGGACCCGGTGGTCCTTAACGTGCTGCTGGCTTAACGTGCTTTCCGAGCCACGAGCGTTCAACCGCCAACTTCCTAACTCCGGATTGAGTAATTTCATTACAGAAAAACTCACACAAAATTTGCCCGACCCCGGACCAATAGACCAACGAGGTATACACAAATATACTTAATATCATCATCACTCAGCGTTTTCCCGGTTGCATCCTTACGGAGCCCAGGGTCCGCTTTCCTACTTCTATCTCTCCACTTCGCACGGTGTTCGGCATCCTTCACAGAGAGTTTGTTAGCACGCATGTCATCCACTACGACGTCAAGCCAAGCCTTCTTGGGCCTTCCCCTTCTGCCGGGACCTGGCGGTAGCGACATAGCTAGACACTTGTTCCCTACGTAGTTTGCCGGTTTCCGTAAAACATGACCGTACCAACGTAGGCGGCACTCTTGCAATTTGTCAGCGATGTCTCGGACATGAAGGCTGCCGCGAATACGGGAGTTCTTAATATGAACAACATTAAATGACCCGGAACAAACACTGATCTTCATCACACAATAATATTTGTCTCGAGTGGGAATCGAACCCATCTCTTTCCGCAAGAGACAGGACACTAGCAAATGTTCCTTTTGCTTTTGATACATTTAATTTCGCTAAAATTAGATTACGCGTGAGAGCCTCATATTTGGATCTCACTACCGCTTACCATCAGGTGGAGTGGGATCATCTTGTTAGCCTATTATAAAAAAAAGCCATTCACTTTCCCGCAAGTCCGGTGATAATGACGAGGCTACTCCAAGCCATCATCGTATGTCAGTTAGGAAAACAAACTTATAAAAAGAAAAGCTTATATTAGTACGGATAATAATCCTTTGTTAGACGTAACGAAGCGTAATACTAAACACAAACAAAACACCAATAGCGGTCGGCGAGTAACAAAACGAGTACACGTCGACAAATCGGCTCCAGTGACAGCTGAGCGATTTATGCTCCGCCAATCAGGGCTGAGTAACTGCCGGAGCGCAAACACACGACGCTAGAGTAGTTCCGTGTGGAATTAAAAGATAAAAACAGGCCAAGTGCGAGTCGGACCGCACGAACTCTGCAACAATTTAGTAAAAAATTGCACGATTTTTTGGGCCCCTTTACATATTCATTTTATTATGTTAAATGATCCGTTGTTTCGAATGTGAAGATCGTATAATGTTAATAGTAGTAGTTTAGACATATTTTTGCAGAGTCCTATACTCATTTGTTATAATTGTGAAACAACAAATGCATGCATATTTAAGTACCATTCTTTTTATTTATTTTTATTTTATTTATTTAAGGAAACATACAGCTTTTTTATTGTACATTATAAACTAAGTTAAATTAGGTTGTGCACTAGCAATAAAAGTTTCCCATGTTAAGTTTTACACAATACAATGCTGAGAAGACACTCACTCGACACAACAATAATACATTAATATATATGTCGGATAGCGGGAGCGCCGCTTCTGAATAAGTGTCTATGATCTTCGCTAGATGGCGCTATGTAGCAAGGAGTTTCGGTTGATTTATGAAATTGAATAAGTTGTGCTAAATAATATTGTAATTATTATTGTAAATCATAACTTGATTTTAGGAAGTCATATTAGCAATGATTACTTGATAAATTAATGTTTGTTGCATTCGAATAATACTGGCCGGCCACTCAGACGCGTTCGAGGGATTCGAATTCGTTTGGACATGGCCCGAGACATTTTGTTTTACGATTCTGTTTTTACCTCTTGACACAATGAAGTTGAGAAAAGGGTTACGATTTGGAATTAGCTTCGAAAGGTCGTCTCCGTCTCCGGGACTTGTCTGTGACCGGGCAGTATTAGTTATTGTGATTATATCAGACCGCCATGTGATTCCGTCAATGTGTACTTACTTACGATTGTTGAGCAAGAAATAAACTGTAACTATTGTATGTGGTGTTATTCGTTGCCTGAAGACCCTACGCAGCCCACAGAATGAAGAGTAGCTAACCTGACAATAGCAATGACCCTCTGATGTCGCCACCGGCCTACCCTGACGCGACATCAGAAGTGGGATTCACTTCGGGCTCGAAGAAATACCACGAATGTACCCGGGATAGATGAATCTCTCCTGCGAGTACTTTTGGAGTCGCAGAACCGCATTATAATGAGCCTGATCGATACAATCAAGCCGACTGCATCGGTGGATAAGGTTTCACTGCCCGAATTTGATCCGGACAAGTCTGACAACGACCCGCGTGCTTGGTGTGACAACGTTGACCTCGGTATTGCACATCGTGACCTTCGTGGCAGCGTTTTGATATCCATTTTGAGTCAAGCACTTAAAGGAAGCGCATCGCGATGGCTGTCACAGGTGTCCTATGCTGGGATGGCCTGGCCCGAATTCAAGGACATTTTCAAGGCTAGATACGACTGAATTGAGACGCTAGCTGCTACGCTTATCAACCTGCAAAATGGTCGCCCAGAGGTTTGCTGCTTACGCTTCCCGTCTGATGACTTCACAATCGTCACGCTGGCAAGGTATGAGTATCGAGCAGATCGCAATTTCTACGATACTCGCTCATGTCTCGTGTCTTGATGAAAGACTGCAGCGTTTGACTTTTACTACCAAAATAACCACAAGTGATAAGCTGCAAAGAGAACTTCAAGCATTTTCGCACATGAAGAGTACCGTGACTGATGCGTCTATCGACAGCAAGCGTATGAAGCCATATGTATTGAGGACTGATCACTCTCGAAGACTGGACCGATTGAGTTGTAATTGGTGGATACAAGATCTCGAACTTGCGGTACGCAGATGACACCACCTTATTTGCGAGTAACGCGGACCTCATGCAGGAATTACTTCATAAAATGGAGCAAGCGTGGAGGAATCGCAACATCACGAAAACCACCAAAGTCAGGCTCATGCGAACGAACGTTGGTATAACCAATCTCCATTTACGCAGCAGAAACTTGGATAGTGCGTGAGTTGGAAAAGGGAAAAATGGATGCTCTATAGATGTGGCGCTGGAGGAAGATGCTTGGCATATCGTGGACAGAGTTTCGCACCAACCTGTCCATACTCCAGGAACTTGGCATCACAAACGTCTATCGACCATAGTACATACGACGTACATAGTAGACCATGTCTCTAGACGTGATAACAACTCCATAGAACGGCTAGTCGTACAAGGAAAAGTAGAGGAAACCAGATCACGCGGCAGATCACCTATGTGTTGGACTGATCAAGTAAAATCCGCCTTAGGAAGCCGCATGTCAGACTGCGCCAGACAGTCTGCAAACAGAGAAAGATGGCGGGAGATCGTGAAGAAAGCTGTGTCCGCCCCTTACACTAATATTATGGGCGCCTCGACGTGACCACGACCGCGCTCTGCCAAGAGCGAAGCGACAGAGAAGATAGTATTGCGAACCTTCTAGTATCAAAACTGTGGATAATCTGGACACCGTGCGGGGCAATCAGCTTGCCGTCAGCGATCTGATGAGAAGTGGACCAACCACAGCCCCTCGACGGAGCCTGCAACTACCAGACGTGAGAAGCAGGATGTGACGTGCTTTAAATGTGGTGGCAAGGGCCACTACGCATCAAGGTGTCGTCGTGCGCCCAACGGCAGCCAGCGATCGTCGAGCAACGGTGCCTCTACCAACGTGCCCAGCCAGCGTCGAGTGGATGTTGACTTGTAAGCAGACCATGGGATCATTCGCTGAATAATTGTGAGTCCTTTTCATACTGTTGCGATTTTATTTGAGTTTTAATGTAGTCTGTTTCAATGCAGATTTCTCTCATAAAAGTCACGGTCAAAATGGTATTTCAGTAAATTACAAGTTGCCACATGAGAGATTATGCAACCTATGAAGTGCCTGATTAAAGTTATTAGACCTACAGCAACTTGTGGTTGCTACTGGCAGTTTGTAAAAAGAGGAAAAAATAGTTTTTCTTCTGTCAATGTCAGTGCCATGAAAATATCGCTTGTCATCAAATCTTTTAATTTCTCCAATACGTAGTTTATTAATAATTCCTCTTCAAACTCATACGGATAGGAACGGTAATTCTCAACACTATAACCAGTCAGTTGTCTACTGTGGAAAATCTCTGTTTTAGATGCCATGCGTTGCACTCAAGACATCTGTGGACTCTGCTTGGATATTGAGCTGCGGCGCAACAGGCGTCTACTCGAGAAGCCATCAGCTGGAGGAAGAACCGGAGCAGCGAACTCCCTTAAGCGTGAACGCAAGACAGATGATGATATCCTCTCATATCTTACTTCAGGTGCATTTGTTTTTATGTTTGGAATTCAGACATCATTTGAGGGACTACGTAGGAAGGGTGATGCTGAGTCACGGTATGTGATATTCACTGAACGCTATGTTTGTCCTTGAAAATGAGAAAAGAAATCAGACCAAGTTGGACCCTAAGCTTAAAGGCCCTTTTGAAGTAATTGAGGTTTTGTATGGGGATACGATACTTTTTGAAATCTTTGAATTTTAGTAGAACGATAGGTTCCCAAATAGTTGAACAATGCTAATGATAATGATTTTGTTGACGATGATGATTGTTGGTTTATTTAATGACACATGTTGATGGTACGGGTAACCGACGGACTGAGTTACCTGTAGTTGAAATGGCCGATGGACTGAGCCATGAGAGTATCCGATGGACTGGATAGTAGTTGTGTTCGACGTACTGAACATTGTGAGAGTATCCGATGGACTGGATACTAGTTGTACTGAGCACTGTGATAAGAGGACCGATGGACTGGTTCCAGGCCGACGTACTGGCCGCAGTGTGTGTTCGATGGACTGAACACTGGGAGAACCGACGGACTGGTTCTAGGCCGACGGACTGGCCGGGGTGTGTGTGTTCGATGGACTGAACACTGAGAACCGACGTACTGGTTCTAGGCCGACGGACTGGCCAGAGATTGCGTGTGTCTAGACTTGTGTTATTAATTAATTGGATAAACTGAGTAATGCCTTAGTTGCAGATTTGAACTTGGGAACTTGTCGGTCTAACATTTCAATGTTAAGTTATTAGATAGTGATAGGTATCTTGTCAAAGCTTTATTATCATACTAGCTTTCCGCCCGCTACTCCGTCCGCGTAGAGACGTTTACGGGTAAAACATTACTTCTTTATAGCGTAGTTGGGTAAAAAGTAGCCTATGCTCTTTCTCAGGTTCTGGACTATATCTGTACCAAATTTCATTTAAATCTGTTCAGTATTCTTAGCGTGAAAGCGTAACAGACAGGCAGATAGACACAGACAGACAGACAGACAGACACACACAGACAGACCGAAAGACGAGACACACGGACAGACAGACAGGCAGACAAACCGACACACGGACACACAGACTGAGAAGACAGAGTTACTTTCGCATTCATAATATTAGTAAGAATTCCTAATGATTTGTCTGATGAACATGATATTAAACCACCTGCACAAGCTGATGATATTGTTGCCATTCATAATCAACAAAATGTTGTTGTTGTTGCACAAGTTGAACCCATTCTTGAAAGAGTTTCTAAAGAGCAAGATATTGAAAACAAAAATGATTAATCGAATACCTAAAACTAAAATTCCATTGCTTGTGATGACTATTTTGTGTACATTGTTGATTTAACTGTTTAATTTTGTCAAACTGGTTTTAAAACGGGTCGCTGGTTAAGCGAAATGATGGTTGGAGTGGTCGCTGGTTAAGTGACGAGGGAAATCACTGGTTAAGTGAAGGTTGAGAAAAAGGTTGTATCGCTGGTTAAGGGATACAACAGGTTCTAAACCCAGTTTGCTGTTGTTTGTTGTTTTGTTGTTAGTATTTGATTGTAATTACAAGCCAATGAGAATTGGTAATGTTTAGAGAAACTTAAAGTTGATGCAGTCTTCAATTATTGAAGTACCATATTCAAATTCAAAACCTTGCTCTTTTAAATGCTCTCTTTACTGGTCAGGAGTGACCGAGCGTAGTATGTACTGCGGTGAATACTTTCTATTTCAGATTAAACACCCACGCGTGGACGCGTGATGCTGTCAGAATGGCCGTGTCGGATAGCAGGAGCGCCGCTTCTGAATAAGTCTCTATGATCTCCGCTAGATGGCGCTATGTAGCAAGGAGTTTCGGTTGATTTATGAAATTGAATAAGTTGTGCTAAATAATATTGTAATTATTATTGTAAATCATAACTTGATTTTAGGAAGTCATATTAGCAATGATTACTTGATAAATTAATGTTTGTTGCATTCGAATAATACTGGCCGGCCACTCAGACGCGTTCGAGGGATTCGAATTCGTTTGGACATGGCCCGAGACATTTTGTTTTACGATTCTGTTTTTACCTCTTGACACAATGAAGTTGAGAAAAGGGTTACGATTTGGAATTAGCTTCGAAAGGTCGTCTCCGTCTCCGGGACTTGTCTGTGACCGGGCAGTATTAGTTATTGTGATTATATCAGACCGCCATGTGATTCCGTCAATGTGTACTTACTTACGATTGTTGAGCAAGAAATAAACTGTAACTATTGTATGTGGTGTTATTCGTTGCCTGAAGACCCTACGCAGCCCACAGAATGAAGAGTAGCTAACCTGACAATAGCAATGACCCTCTGATGTCGCCGCCGGCCTCTCCTGACGCGACATATAGATTAATATTTAGATTTATACATATAATAGTAAATGCTGTGTGCAACTTTTATTGGGATACAGTTTTAATATGAAGATAAAAACCTGTAATTTATTGTAATGTATTAGTTGTATTCTGTAGTTGTGTCTTTTAAAAATAAATAAATAAATATTTTTTAAGAAATAAAAAAAACCTTTATTATAAAAGTGAATGGAGCTTACTAGTGGTGTAAGAATTTGAAAAATCAGCACATTCGTTTTTGATTTTATTCTATACATACAAAAATACTGATAGGCATTTTAAAACGCAATTCCTTTGCTATGGTATTTCTTGTCATATTCTACTTGACTATGACATTTGTATCTACTCTCTCTCTTTCTCTTTCTCTCTTATTCTTCCGTGTACTGCATATGTAATGTTCTCGGTGAATAAACGTTTTAATTGTTAAAAGTGGTTTTTCTGACCTTCCGTTGGAGTTGGTATTGGAGCCAACTGAGAAAAGCACCTGCGAAAATGTATAAATTGATACAGACTTCTAATAACGGCCTCCGACCAGATGGGCAAGTGATATCAAGAAAGCCGCGGGAGGACTCTGGATGAGACTGGCGCAGGACCGAAGTGCATGGCGTTCTACTGAGGCCTATAGTATAGGCCTATACCCCGCAGTAGGATATAATCAAAGGCTGATGATGACGATGATTCTAATTATACTGGTTTAATTTAATCTTATATATAAAATTCTCGTGTCACAGTTTTCGTTCCCGTACTCTTTCCAAACGGCTTGACCAGTTCTTATAAAATTTTGTGAGCATATTGTGTAGGTCTGAGAATCAGCCAACATATATTTTTCATACCCTTGAGTGATAAGGATTGTCCACGCGGATGAAGTCACGGGCACAGCTAAGTACTATATGCATTTCATGGACAGAATTGCTGAAAAATAAGTATTCCGTTTACCCCGTTTGCGTACCTACTACATAATTTAAGTAGATGTATAAATAAGTAATCTACTTAATCGTTTCAAAGAGAGATTTCATTTTTGACAACCAGCACCAAAATGATGGATTTAATTTCTAACTAATACATATCTAAATATAAAAGGAGATACTGACTGACTGACTGACATATCAACGCCCAGCTTAAACGGCTAAACGTAAGAACTTAAAAATTAGAAGGAACGTAGCTTAGGTACCGTAGAGATGCACTAGGAAAGGACTTCCTGAAATTCTTACGGGAACGGGAATTAGCGGGAAAGTCCTTTTTTATGAAAAATCTAAACCGCTTAAAATTAAACGCTTGAAATTGGTCATACAAATACCTTAGTAAACTTAAAGCTTAGTTACAACTGGATATTGCAAAATTCCCACGAAAACGGGAGATGGCGGGAAAAAACTTTTGTATGAAAAAATGTAAGCCGCGTAAGATTTGAATTTTGGCATGCAGGTACCCTAATGAACGTAACTTTCACGAAAAATTCTTACGGGAACAGAAGTAATTGGGAAAAAAATCATTGTATGTAAAACACTGTAGTCCACGCCAACGAGGTCGCGGGCACAGCTAGTGTTTTTATAAAATTTAATCTTTACGACGACATTTAATAACTTTAATTAAATTTCTTGTGGACGTAGGAAATTCAACGAACTTTTTATAATTTTATTAGACTTACAATAACATTCATATTGATGATTACTTTTTGTGTTAAATTATTTCATCATCTGTGCGTATACGTGAAGGTTTCATGAATAAGATTCTCTGCCTACCCCTAAGCCGTGATTTTATGTATGTATGTTCATGAATAAGACTTTAAAATATTGACAGCTTTAAACCCAATAGGTACCCCAAAGTGAGATTGCTCGTGTAAATGCGCCTCAAACTCGATCACACACCATTTACATTGGAAACAATTGCGAATCAAAATTCCATCCGCCATTACCAAATTCGCGATGAAACGCATTGATTTGCCGTCGAATTTCAAATTAAACGTCCCGATTTCAAATTTAACGTCGTTCTGCAACCCGGTGCTGAATTTATTTCGCTGCGTCCATCAAACTCAGCTAATTCTGAATGCGAAACATTGACAAATATGTAACATTGTTTGTGGAACAGGTATGTTGTCTAACTAGGTAACATAACTACTAAGATCATTTTGTTTTTTGGTCAATATACATACTTACATACATACATACAAACATATAATTACTCATTTACCAGAGGGTAGGCAGAGTTCCCTTATGTTACCTATTAAATTATATTACTTATATTAAACTGCATTGATTCTGTGGTTCGAATTATTAAGGTTAATATTAATTAAGTGAAAGTGTAAATAATTAATTACCTACTGTTGACTAATAGTTCTGGGTATCCGCAGAATACCAGCGCCGTGGCACACTGTGTCACGAGAATCCCTGAGCTTAGCTTAGTTAGCCAATTATAAAAAAAAAATTAACAGGTAGGTAATTTTTATAACCGTGTAGTTTGTAATGATCCCTTCAAAGGCGAAATCTATTTGAGTAAATTTATAACCGCGTTAGCTGGATACTAGCAACCAATACATTGCGACCACAAGACGTGCAAATTGTGAGTAAAAATTAATTAAAGCGAAGCGAGATATAAAGCGTATTGAGAAAAACTTATATTTTCTCTATACTCACTCGTACAACTAAATAACTTTTAAGTGTTTCTGTTCAGTTTCTGACATTATAAAAAACGTCTTTTTACTTAATGGGTACGGATCTGTATCGGCTACCAATAACAAAAACACGATTATAAAAAAAAAAGTCATTCTATTTGCCTGATTTTTTTCGCTTATCTGAACGGCTGGACCAATTCTGACGGGGCTTTCACTAATAAATAGCTAATTTTAAAAGTAAATAAAGAGCCATATAATAAATCGTAGCTATTCCTCGTGGACGAAGTCGCGGCCGCTAGTATTAGAATAATTAATGAGACAAGAAAATCAGGTCCTCTGACTGGTGTAGCTATCCCTACACGAACATCAGGCATAGATCAAATGAAAATACTTTTCCAACGGTATAATAAAAATAGACATCATTAGCCATATTTACCTACGTGAAAAAATTTCAGACATGGCTGCTGGCAAGACAGAATTAGTTCCTTTTTGATGAGGCAAAGAAAATCTTTTACAAAAGAATATTTGAACGTTCGTAAAGAGTAGATAATTACTCTGTCTTCGTGTATGAGAAGTCTGTTTAAAGGACTCTTAGTTTAAAGAAAGGCTTACTTGGCTACCTTATTAGGACTCAGTCTGAGAACGAGTGAGTGAAAAATTATGGATAAGATTAAAGGTCTAAAACTTACAAAGGAGCAAAATGGACCCACCGACTAATAACGACTAGACGTACCTATACACCGTGAAATTTTAGTGGTTGTTTTCCCGTGGCAGAACGATTTAAAAATAATAAAGCGGTTTGAACGTGCTTTCTAGTTTCGGTTATGCCTTCCGTAAAACCGGCATTTATTGATTTTAATAAAAAAGCACTGCACAAATCTATTGTGTTACTAAGATAGAATCGTTTTACTGCGGGGAAACAACCACTAAAATTTCATCGTGTATAATAAGAAAGCTACATTCATGACTTTCATTAGTATACTATGAAAGTCATGAATGTATATGAAACAGAAAATAGAAAAAAGAGAAACTTAAAATTAAATAAAAACCGAGTTAAAATACCGTCCAAGAAACAAGTGGGTAGCATTTGTGGAGGCCTATATCCAGGAGTGGATAGAAATGGGCTGATGGTGATGATGATGATTGTCGAAGATGGTTTGTATCTTTGACTACCCTTCAATGGCCAAGTCACACAACACTAACTATAATAATGATGAAATCGCAGTAAGGAACCTTAGGCTTGGCACGATTTTGTCTAGATTTCATTACTTTTTAGAGATGAGAAAGCAGCTCCATCAAAACTTGGCTAGTTTTTTAAAGAATGTTTTTGGTGGGATTTTACTTCTTTTTGTAGAAGCAGCTAACCAAATTAAATATTTATTGTAAAGGCGGTATGTCGATTTTTTAATAGTTTGGTTGGGCTCTTGTGTTTTCTAACCAGGGTCACCAGGTACTCCAGATCTTTTTCATAGACAGATTTTCGTAGTGTTTATAGTTTTCCTTTTATGTGGCTATTAAACCCTAACTCTGTACCAAATTTCAGCGCTCTGAGTTTATGGGAAGTACTAGTTCTATTTTGATGATCATGTAGGTGAGTGAGTGAGTGTATGTCATAAATGCGAAACTTTGCTTTTGCTTACCTTCGGAACTCTAAGTCCCACAGACTTGAAATTTTGTTTTTTAAGTATGTTACCTATAGCTTACTGGATGATGAAAATCGGCGTTCTGGTCTTATCCAGAGGTTCTCAAATAGGGGCCTGAAAATGCGGCGAAATGGTTCCAGTAAAGAATGGTACGGCAGTGTTTGCTTCCCGCTCGACTTGGCAGGGGCACTGACGTGCCCTCAGATTATATGAGATCTCTTAAAAAAGCAAAGCAGAATAATTACTTTTGGATATTTAACTCCATGTGTTTTTTGTGCGTTAGTTCACGCTTATCTCAGAAAAACTTTGTCCTAGATAGGAACATGTAGAATGTAGATACATGTGGTAGTAGATCGGTAATATCTTATGGAAAGCTCCATTTAAATTTAGTGTATCATTTCAACCAGTTCACAAATAAAATATTCCACAATTCTTGAAATGCATTTATTTTATTAGACTGACACCTGTGTTTTATTCCTAACTCTATGGACACAACAATTTGAAAATTGTAAGATTGTGATTTAACAGTTTCACTTTGATAGATTATAATCTGACGAATAATCATACGTTCAATAATAGTAATTTAAAAAAAATTACGGTGACATTTACATCTCGCCTAGATCTTGTTTCGTTTTTGTTTTGCGTTTAAGTCGTGTGTTCAATAATGAGAACGATAAAGATGTAAATGAAATAGTTACATCAGCCAAATTATTATGTAGAATGCCTCTTCAATTTCCTTTCCACAAAATCCAACAAATCAAATGTAATGTGCATTACCGATACGTTACGCAACCACGCTTATTCGATTTCTCGATTCCCCAGTACCCCATAACCATCGGTTGCATCGAAATCGATTAATATTTTTTCCAAGCCATTAACGCCGATTACACATGAAACATGGAGAATGTGTGTGAGTTATTGCACCAAACATATATATTTTTAAGGTCGGATACAAAAGGATATACCCTGAAATTACATAAATAAATAGCGAGTAAAATAAACACCGAAACGCTGACACATTGAAAGATTTAGGTTTTTAATATACAAATCAAATGTTGTTCGGAGCTCATATAGGTTTTCAAAAGTTTTATTTTGTTTAAAATGTTACAGCTGTTATTTTATTCCTGCTGGTCAACATCGACCATATAAATAAGGCGATAAACTTTATTGTACATAAATAATAATAATAATAATAAGTTAATTGATTTGAAGCCCAACACATACATTCAACTACAAAAAGCCGCAATATTAAACACCTGCCGTATAGTACGCAAATTCATACAACTAGACGAATAAAATGACAGACAGACAATGACAGACAGACAATAACAGACAGACCCACTCTTAACACATTTATCATATACTATTAACTTGGTTTCACCTAAATAGTATAAAAAAAAAAACAGCAAAATGCTGAGAATAACGTAAGAAAATTTAAAATAATAATAAAACGCATTTATTGACCACAAATTTATTTATTTATTTATATTTGGTAAAATATTAGTAGATATAATAACTTTTTTAAAGTTAACTTTCTAATATAATTTGTACGTTCTATTTAATAAGTTAGAGACACAAGTGGCCCAGTACTAATCTTAGACCGAGAGCAGTGGACAGGTTTGAAGGAGACCTTTGCTCAGCAGTGGGAATGGTAAAATAGTTAAAAAGTAAGAAGTGACACGTCGTCTTTTAATTTCGTATAAAGAACCTCTTATATAATACATAAATTTATTTGTTCATTTATTTTTAATAGGCACAACTACAGAATACAATTCGTACATTACAATAAATAACAGGTTTATCTTCATATTAAAACTGTATCCCAATAAAGGTTGCGCACAGCATTTACTTTTATATAAATCTAAATAAAAATCGTTCGCAAGGCGTCGCTAATTCCATCGTCGATACGTCTGCGATACAATAAAATTGAAATGTGCCGATTCTACGCAGAGCGAATATTACGTACGTCACCCAAACGTTTGATTTCGCCCTTATGCAGATGTTCCGTGTCCATTTAAATCAATTGAACTTGAATGTTTACTGACTTTAAAGACCACTGCAATTTGGAATGGATAGAGGATTTTACATAAATGAACATTCCAATAGAAATCATGAAATATTACTTTTACAGTGTTTGTATAGTAATCGGCTCTATGGCTGTTTTGTTAATGCCTATCTCATGTCAAGCCAAGAGTCGTGGGTTCGATACGCGCGAATAAAATATTTGTGTAATGAACATCGGTATTTGTATCTGAGCGTGTTATTAAGATCAGTCAGTGAATAAGTCAATTAGTTACATCTACAATCATTCAAAGTCTTTAAAAGAATCTTCAAACTTATACTTTGACGATCTGCTGTTGTTTAGTGTTTCTTATTAAAATCCAGAATTTAATCAAGTTACACAATTTATGGTTTCAAAAATTGTTTTGTTCCACACTACGCAGTTAAAAAAACCATATAAGCCAGCCATTTGTTATAACACCGCAGTAAAAAGCGCTATTCTGTCCACAAATTAAGTACTTTGTAGTTTAAAAATAAAGCTTAAACTGAAGCTCTACTGTTTACAAACCATGCTTTCCTATACTGAATTTTACATGCCGTTGACCGAACATGCTGCGTAATAGTGAGACCGCGGGAAATGGTGTCTGGGAATATTTCTCTAATAATATACACAGTATAACTTTGACCAATCTCTGTTACATTTATCATATTTTATAGACGAGTACCCAATATTTTGGCACCATTGCAATTTACCCATGGTCATGATCACTCATGACGCATATCCAGTTTTATATTATACTTATTTTAGCACTCTACATTTTAATGTGTCATTAAAATAATTTGAGCACAGACTTGGATTAATAGTATAGGATTTATTAAAAATGTAATTGTAGAATTTCTTGCCGAAGCTTTTTCAGAAGAATATTCGTTTAAAAATAAGTGGTTAAATCAAAATTGTACATGCCATAATTATATTGTATAGGAAATATTTGAGAATTACAGGCCATATTTCTTTCTGAGTCAAGTCAAGTCAAGTCTTAACGGTCAAGAGAACTATATTAAAAGGACCATGACATTTTACTTTAATAGCACATTATCAAATTCATAGGAAATAAAAGTAAAATGTTCTGTTACTAGGGACAGTAATAGCTACAGAATTTTCATTCCCCATCCGGCGCGAAGGACCAACAAAGCCCAGTGCCAATTCAGTTCGAGCCCACTACTGTAATTCCCTCCAAACAGAACAAGGCTAGTATGCAAAGTAGGCACATGTGGCCAATACGGACCGGCACCACAGAGGCCGCGACAACAGAAAAAGTTTCATTAAGTTTCATGTGTAGCTCGCTGCCTTAACCGTAAGCGTGTTTTGTTGGGTAACGAATAAATTTAAAGTTTTCTCTTTTAATAAAAAAAAAATATTCAAACCGCGAATAATTCTGTCGCCGCTCGCACGTTCTCACTGCGGCTTCACGACTGACTTGGTGAATGTTGTTTTTGCGATTCGAGTTAAGTGTTTGATTTTGAGAGATTTTGCATTTATGATTATTACTACTTATAAAAGACGGTTTATAAGGGGTTCCGTACCCAGTGTGTAAAGACAGGGCCCTATTAGTAAGATTTAGACATCCATTCGTCCATTATATTTATCCGACAGACTTCGTCCTGTCAAAAAAATGTTTAAAAGAAAAGGGCTCTTTTTAGGGTTTTCCCGGAAATTATTCGATTTTTTCTCGCCGAAACATTTTAAAAAAGAATTGGCCAAATTGGTTCAGGCGTTGTTGAGTTATGCGCTTACCAACACAATTTGCGATTCAATTTTATATTGTAACTAGTGGTCCCGGCGAATTTCATACCGCCAATACTATAAACCTTCCCTGGACTATTACGAACATTTTAAAACCAAAATTACATAATCGGTCCGCGCGTTCTCGAGTTTTAGTCAGACTAACGAACGGCTATTCATTTTTATTTTTAAGAGAAGAAGATTATAATATACCTAATTTTACGTATGTATCTATTTTTTTTATTCACCCGTAATAATGGCGCTAGCAACTGTGCCCAAATATGAGAGTTCATTGAAACAAAACAACATGGTAAATATCCCGGACATTTTCAGTTTTCTAATCGTTCTATATTATGTAAAGTTTACAAGTGAATTAAAAAAATCTTATTCTCGTTCTTAAAGAGTCTCGATGCATTCTCCAGAATTTCTCCTTGGCTTAACTCACAACAACAAACACAGGAAATAACAGGTTGAACCCGAGAAAAAAAAAGAATCTAAACAAAGAAACGCCACCATTTATTGCCGAGCGTCGGAACAAAAAGCTGAAATTAAAAAGTTCGACACACCGCTGCGCTCCGCTCGACCGTGGTCTTACAAAAGATGGTACCCCGGTGAGATCTGTAGCGCTACCATGAGTTTAAAAGTGACAGACTCGATGTCGCCTATGTAAATATGTCTGTGAAAAACTCGTCCAGCGCCCCTAGCGGTAACGCTAAGAACTAAAATCGGTAGTATGAAAAGAACAATTCGATAAGTTTTCGATAGCTAACTCATGGTAGCGCTATTGGGGTCTTTTTAACCTTAGGTTTGTGTGATCTTAGATTTTTATTAATTTCAAAATTTTTATTTAGCTCAAAAATGTTTTGGAGCATTATGGCATTATTTTTGAAGCTTTACTTCCAGTACACTAGTTCTTAAATAAATTTTATTGTTAAATTTATTGTTGTAATCCATTCACTGGCATGTCCATCTCTATTTTCTACGCTCCATAAACAAAGGAGTGGAGTAGATAAGTGTTGAAAGGACAAATTCACGTCAACTTTAAAAATAAATCGCG
Source organism: Maruca vitrata (assembly GCA_039566165.1). NCBI lineage: Eukaryota > Metazoa > Arthropoda > Insecta > Lepidoptera > Crambidae > Maruca > Maruca vitrata. Next base: position 12,158,370 of record CM076930.1, read on the forward strand.
ATCGTATAACCAATTAAATATAATTTAAGAGTTTAAATAGCTAATTTGAGGTAATTTTTGGTGTATTTCGTACTTAATGTGTTATTTCTAACACAAAAGTTTATTCTGAACTTACGGGTCATAAATGATGCAAGTTTAAATAATTTTCGTACTGACAGAGTCAGGTGGCCATGTGTGGAGATGTCAAAAAAGCCGGCTGAATACACCTAACTTTAAATTCTATTAAATAGATAATCCATGAGAACACACCAGAAAACTGAATATATTCGGGATATTTACCATCATCATAATGAACATGGCACGTACAACATGCCGACATATCGAGCACTCGTGAAGAAAAAAAAATTAACAAAAAAAGAAAACCCGCCTTCAAAAACCCGACACAATAAAAATTACAAAATAAATACATTTATAATTATCTAGGCAGGAATTTGATACGTGTTTAAAGGCGGTACCGTAATATAGCTTAACACATTACCAGCAACATTTTTTATGTCGCAGTACCCAACAAGCGTTTATTTGAAGCATTATCTTCTACTACATGGTTGAGTTAAGACAACAGACTCTATCTAGTACAGTGAAACACAAAAAGCGCTACAAAAATGGGTATAATTTAAGTTTTCATTTGCTAAAGAAACTTTGCACGCGCCATTGTAAGCTTCGCTTTAGATTGCTCAAGACAATGGCTAGCCAATTTGCTGCGTCCAAGCCCGGTGCTTTGAACATCGTTGTTTCATCTCCCACGCTTTTTTTTGTTATACTTATTTTGTTTTTTTTTTGCTTTACAATACGCTTTTAGCCACATCGAGAGCACGAAACGCAATTGTGAAAATCAGCCAAGTACGTGCCGGCCTCGCGTACGATGGGTCCGTACCAATGTTGTATATGAAATCACGTTTATAGATATCACTACAAATTGTCGATTCATTATGTTTTTAGTATTTACTAGTGACCCGCCCTCGCTTCGCTTCTGTTATATTATAAGTACATAAAAACCTTCCTTCAGCCATCCTTCCTTCCATCTTAAATCCCTCTATCTATTAAAAACTAAAACGCATCAAAAATCCGTTGTGAATTAAAGATTTAAGCATACATAGGGACATACGCGAGAAGCGACTTTGCTTTATACTATGTAGTGATTGTTACAGTGACAAGAGAGATATTATTTGCGATTTATGTATTTACGATATACAATCGATGGCAGACATCCGGACGACGGACGACCTGACAGCAAAACTCTAGTAAAAGGAGTCCCGTTTTTACCATTTTCGTACGGAACCCGGGAAAATACCCTCGTTTTCGTTATCATTCCTCCGCATATGATGTTTATGATCTGGTTTTATTCATCACGCCTAATTAAATGTACGATGTTTGACTTCCCAGATCTCGGAAGATCCTTTGTGATGTTTAAGCTGGAACAATAACATATTTTAGCGAATTGCCTCGCTTCTAAGATAAGAATTAAATATAATCGGATTAACCTTTGAAGAGCGTACAGACATATTTCTTTCAGGGGAATCATTTTCCTATTCGGCTTTTATATTGTATTGTTATAGGTACGGACAAAATATTTGATGCCGACATTCTTTATTTACGTTTTTGTTACTTTCATGGTGTTTTTAAAAATAACATATAAGTAGATATAGATTATCAAAACATATAAATAGAGATCATTTTTGGTTTGTTTCTAACTGACATACGATCATAGCTTGGAGTATCGTCGTCATCATCACCAGAGTTGCGGGGGAGCGGATGGCTCTCACCTATAAAATAGTTTTAGTTTATGTGTTTCTTTATTGCAATGATTGACAATCTAGTCTAGTTTTTCAAGTACAGAGTATCGGTTGATAGAAATTGCTTCTATAAGAAGTCTCTTTTAAGAACAACGCAATCTTGCTATTTACGGATGACCTTTATACACAACTTGATATCAATTAAGCTAAAATATAAACTAGATAGTTAATTCTAAAACGAGTGACCCGCTTCGTTAAAGAGGAATTATTCATAAAAACCTTCCACATGGATCTCTCTATCTATTAAAAAATCGCATCAAATCCGTTACTTAATTTTAAAGATTTAAGCAAACATAAGGGATAAAGGGACACAGAAGACTATTTTATTTATACATACTATGAATGATACCTACTCTTAAAATGGAACTGGGTACAAAACGCCAATCCTTTAAATTATTCCAACAACAAAACGTTAGTCACAAACAAATTTGATTCCGACAAACATCTAATCCAACTTCATCGCATTGCAATCCATTGAGCTCATTCCAGACCATATTGCTAACGCTTTCGCATATCTAGAAATTATTGATTCCACTCAGTCGCGACTGCCAAAAGCGACTCTAAAACCGAAGTACAAGGTCGAAGGTTGTTCAAACGGGAAAACAATACGGAAAAGTAAATCAAGCAAAGGAATAAGGCTGAACGGACGAAATTCCGTAGAACACAATAGAAGCGTACGAAACAAAAGATTTTATTTCTGCGACATATAACCTAAGGCCGTGTTAAAGTTGGCCGGGCATGCGTGAATCTTCCGATGGCGTTTGAAAATCGTATATGCTGTATCAGTTAATAAATATTTCAATACATCACATTTTATTTGCAGGTTTACAGTTGACCAAAACGCCCGTGTGTTTAAACATTAAACATGTCAAAAACACATACAATCACATACATAAAATATTAGTCTTTATGGGTCTACACGCTTTATTAGGAGTATCAAATACATAGCTACTTACTGCCCGACGTTTCGACTGGGTTACACCAATCATGGTCGCTAGCTAACTATATAATATCATATTAAGTGTAATGGAACGCGAAAGTCTAAAATCTTACAAATCGCATACATAGATCTGATCCTTGTGGTAAATTGGTTAAGCACTTGTGTTACAGATATCATGAAAAGCAGTGGTAAACACAAAATATAATTAAATATATTCAATAACACAAACAATCATAGAACAAACACGGGAATCGAACCCACGACTTTTAGATATGCCAGCTGGAGTCAAGAAACACTGTTCTGTTGCATCAAAGTCTATAATCATTTACCCAACTACTTAAAAAACTTAGATTTGCCAAAGTTCAAAGTAGATTTTAAAAAATGGCTCATATCCAATATATATTATACTCTGAATGAGTATTTTGATATAAGTTTAAAATAAGTGGGTTAGGTTATAATTATAATAATTAGTTTTATGTTACAGCAACACGTGTTTTTAGTTGTAAGTAAAATTGCATGCCCGATACGGGTAAACTGTTGAAACTTTTATTTATAATAACACCCTGTAACACAGTTTAATGGCCATAAAGACGTTTTTGATTTTGATTTAGGTCCACCGAGCCAATCAAATCAATCAGTATTCGTACATGAGTTGATTTGTTAGTCTGACTAAAACTAAAACTATAATTAGCGCTACAACTATGATTACTTGTAAGCCGACTTGTCATACAAGTAAGTACCAAATTCTAAACTCCTATAGAAGTAAAACTAATTTTACGGGTTAAACCCGCGTGTATTGGTATTCTAAACATTATTTAGAGATCCGACGTTTCGAGCTCTTTACAGCGCTCGTGGTCACGGGCAAGACTAAAGTTGACAGGTGTCTTCATAAGTGAGTTTAATTACTACCGCCATTTGGTGTGACATTTTGTGTGTTCAAATGTGTAGTGTTCGCGCAAATAAAAATAGACAATCCTATAGGAGTTTTGAATCCAAGTCTTATTTAATCTATTCAATGCTTTATTGTCTTTTTCGTGTTATTCAGTAATGATGACAAGGCGAATCCAGGCCATCATCGTAGTAAGTTTGGAAAAAAATAGAAAAATGAAAATTTTCGGAATATTTATCACGTTGTTTTGTTTTAATGAGCTCCCTATTTCGGCACTGTCGTATTGTATGTATTAATGGAAATCGTTGCTGTATTGTATGTATTCTATTCATGGAAATATTGGAAGTTCATTAAAAAAAACAGCATGGTAAATATCCCGAATTCTCAGTTTTTTCATGTGTGTAATGACAGTTTAAAATTATATTGTAAAATAATTTTACCAGTTAAATGCGAACATTATTGTGTTATGTCACTTGCACATTACTGATCCTTTTAGGTAGGCTGTAAGAACGTGTTTTTTTTTTTCAATATACGTACGGAATTTTTCGTGCTCAAATCCGACACGCACTTAGCCGTTTTCTTAAATAGATCATATGCGGTTTGCAACGACGGGAAGCTTAATGAGATATCGGCCTTATATTAGGAGAAGAAAAGGTTCAAAGTTCAATTCAAAAAGCAGAGTAACACTTTTTGTTTATGCCTTGATCATATATCGTGTACTGAAACTGAAAGTTACGTACTTTGATTCATTTTAAATTTTTGAACCATGAAAAAAGTATGATCATAAACAAATGTCTTGTTAAATTTACTTTTTCAGTTAGAGTTGCACAGGCAGATGAAAATGAAAAATATGTGAATATAGCGAATTTGTATTGCAACACTAAATGCTAGAACAAGGGATAATTATGTATCAAGATCAAGAAGTATATGTGTACGTACAAAGAGATGAATGCGAATTATAAATTTACATTGAGCTTTAATAGCTTTGATGCTATTAACAACAAATAAAAATAAAGAAGATTTTTTTACTTCTCCACGTCCAGACATTCCAACTGCTGTGAGATCCAAACATGAGGTCAACAGGCACCATATATCCAGTAGGGCTTGGCCCTCTCACCGTAAAGGCCCGCGGAATTTCCGTTTCCCGCCCCGCCTAGAACACTCGAGGTTATAGGAGGGAGGAAACATATGAGCTGAAAAGTTATTCCACAACTAGCTTTGCCAGCGATTTCTCTCTCGTTTTTTTTTACACATTTTCCATTGTTTCTTTGATCCTATTGGTCGCAGTTATATAGCCTAAAGCCTCCCTCGAGAAATGGTCTATCTAACACAAAAAATATTTTAAATCGAACCAGGCCCCGTAGACAGAGTACAACACTACACTACAAACAATCAATATCGAAACGATAACGAAGTTCGAAAAGAATAAGATGTCAATCCCATACATTTTGTTCTTTTCGAACTTCGTTATCGTTTCTATATTGTTACTTTGTCTAAGCCCCTAGTAGTTCCTGAGATAAACGCTTTCAAACAAATTCTTCAGTTTTACAATATTCGTTAAGAATTGAGGCCACGGTGCAAAAATAAGGAACTAAACGCTCTTGGTCTGGTGTAAGCAGTCCAGCACCTGTTGTTAGAGAGTGTTAAGGAGAGGGTAGGACCAGCCGAAATAACTCTTCAGGGGAGTCTGTTTCTTATCCGAAAATCGTTTGTCCGAAAATCAAAATCCCTAACACGTTTGCTATAATCATCAAAATCCATAATGTTCGAATGTACGAAATTTCATAATCCCTAATTGTCTTTAATTCTAATCATTTTGTGTCATAATATCGAGTTCTATAATAATCAAATCTCCTAAAATTACTTGCTATAAAGTTAAATGCCCGAAGTGTTACATAGTATAATGCTCGTTACTACGAATGGAGCTTTATCATAATATTATTAGTCCGAATTATGAATGATTATTTATATAATTTTGTTTTAATCAAAAAATGTTTGGCCAAAAAATGGTTTCGTCAATCATCATTTTATAAATGACTTACTTTTTGACCAAATGATCAACAGTTAAATTTTCATTTTACAAATAATTATTTTGCAAAATGAATATTTATAGTATGATAACTATTGGTCTAAAAAGTTTGATAAAATGTTTTATTTGACAAATGTTTCTTTTATTAATCGATCTGATAATAAATATGGTACGGGTCAAATTAAAACACAATATTTGGAAAATCATTATTTTGATAAATTTGGTTAGGTAAGGTTAGAATTTTGGTTAGGTTAGGTTAGAACTGGTGACCATAAAACGCGCGAGCCGAGCGAGCGAAGCGAGCGTGCCGCGGCAGCGGCCGGCGAAGCGCCAGAAAATATTTACTACTGTTTAATTTCTATGTAACAGTGGATGCACAAATAAAAATAAATATATTTATATATACCGATGTTCGTCACACATAATAAGTCAGTTTTTGTAAGATGGATGAATATTTAGGATTTGTAAACAAATTATAGAATAGATTTGTGCATTTCACATATTATGGATTGTAATATTTATAGCAAAACATTTTAGGACCTTTAGTACTTTCGGACTTATGACGTTTATGGAAAAGCCTTTTATGTCTTTTAAACTTTATAGATTGTGATATTTATGGCAAAAGATTTTAGGGTAAATAATATTTAGGGATTTCGATTTTAGGGCAAGTGATATTATGATAAATGTAGTTAGGGATAATGATCATTCGGGCAAATGATGATTCGGACATAAAACATTATGAGATGTAAAATTATGGATAAAAATTTTATGAGATGAAATAGAGAACCCTATGAGCATTCCTCATCATAAAGGCGGTAGAGGACACAAAGACTTTACGTAACTGCAGAGGTTCAAGTCACCTCTTGATCTCCAACAATAGAACGTCGTCGCTGCAACCTGTCGAGGGCTTCCAACAAGTACTTGGCGGAATCATTCTAAAGATAATCGAGCAATGCCAGTTTTCTTAGTTCATACAGAATATTTTACTTCACATCCAGTGTGAAGATTTGATAAGATATGGTACATTTAAATTTGGGGCGTGAAAAGGATTCTATGGAAATTTAGGTCTATTGTACTTGTCAACCTCAAAATGGAGTAGCTAAAGTGAGGTCATCTTGAACGTTTAAGACAAAACAAAAAAAAAACACATACGTTGAAATTTGTCGTAAAGGCCAACCTTTTGGCGGTGAAAAACCACTTTATTTCGAAGTCTAGCCGCAGCCAAAGCTACTAATTAAACGTCGTTTCGTAATCGAATGTCGTCACCACACTCTACTCGATTCTCGATTCTCGAAACTCGATATAATCAACACACACCCCTCGGATACACATCGAGCAATCGATACAACAAACATTGTTTGTTGCGGGCGATTTCTCGCTTTTCAATCAATATTACGTCAAGTCCGGTGACCTCTGTTCTACAAACAACGAATGAACCGTGAACACGACAGAAAATGGAGTTGAGTGGTGAGAAGGCTTCGTACGAGTCTTAGACTTTACCAAGAAAAGGAAGACTATTAAGATTGTTCAACAATAAGGTGTCCGGCCGATTTCAGCCATGGCGGTCGATCTCAATCGAGATCAGCCAAGTGCGCAGGTAATAATATGGTGCCCAAGTGTGCGCGCAAACACAAGTGCACTCTCTATTTCTTTACTCTCATAATTTGGTGAGACGGCAAACCGACATGACCGATGAGAGATCAGGCGCAGGACCACCGGCTTAACGTGCTTTCCGAGGCACGGGCATTCAACCGCCAACTTCCTAACTCCGGGCTGAGTAATTTCATTACAGAACTCACACAAATTTTGCCCGACCCCAGAGTCGAACCGGGGACCTCTCAGTCCTTACACAGCGCTTGCTACCAATAGACCAACTAGGCAGTTAAGCGCAAGCGTATATACCGTTAAAATTTTAGTGGTTGTTTTACCGCAGAAAATGATTCTACCTTAGTAGCACAATAGATTTGTGCAGTTATTTCTTATTAAAATCAATAAAGGTATAACCGAAACTCGAAGTTCGAAGTTTCTTTACCTTCAAGCATCGATTTCAAGCGGTAAGCAGTACCTGATTACGGCACATCTTAAAAACAACAATAACTTCTCTCGATTTCGAGTTGAAAAATTATTATTTTGAAAATTTGAAAAGAAATTTTTTTTTCAAGGAATATTTTGCATGATTCGATAGTATTACTAAAGGCAAATCGTTCTACCACGGGAAAACAACCACTCAAATTTCACGGTGTAGAGTTGGTAGAGAAAACAGATATTAGAAATCAAAATACGTCCGGGATGTTTACCACGTTGTTATGTTTTAATAAGCTGCCAATACCCGTTGAGCCGTGTTACTCGCGCTTGCAACAGTTCCGAAATATCTACTAATGACTCACTGACGGGACTTACTTCGTCGTCTACACTGTGCCAAACCACCCGGTCTAAGTCCACAAATTAGTACAGTGGCTGGTGTTTGTGGCCGAACTACAGAAGTGCTAATTGTCACGGATCGAGAGTAAGCATTGTGACGGACACAAATGGACACTGTTTTTTTAAAAATCGCTTTTACCGTTAGATCATCATCAACGGGGACTTGAACCACTGGACCTTCCGATATCGCATCGGATGCTCTTCCAACTGAGCTACACAGGGGTCATGAATGCGATTTTTTTCAAATTTTAAAATTGCATTAAGCTTTAATAGCATTAAAAAACAACAAATAAAAACAAACAAAACTTCTACCTATCAAGCTATATTGATAATCATAATGAGCTATCAAATATCGATTGTAATTTAACGGACTATAAAATTATCGTTTGAACTTAAATTACCAACATTGTTACTAAAATCATTTTATTTAAAGTCCACGAGTAATAAACATTAATATTGGCAGTATTTAGGTTTTCGTATCCAAAGAGTAAAACGGGATCCTATTATTTAGACTTCGTAGTCTGCCACCAGATTGTAAGTCAATAGCTAAAGTAGGTGAAAATTTCACAATTGATGTTTCTGTTGAAACTAATGCTAAGAGGAAAACGATATTACCTAAGGGTACTGTATCCATAAAACAAACCCGGTTTTGTGCGACAGCTACCAGCTCCCCTTAAAGACTGGCTACTCCAAGCCATCATTATCAAATATCAGTTAGGAAAAAATAAGTTATTTTAATAAAAAACAAATAAATAGTACACCATATCACACACATTGATCTGATCCCGTGCTAAGTAGCCAAAATGAGCACTTGTGTTACGGAATTCAGGATCAACAGTGGATTCACAAATATAGGTAGTTAAATATATTTAAAAACACACCCAGACATGAACAAACACCAATGTTTGTCACACAAATATTTGTCCCGGCTAGGAATTGAACCCACGATCTTGGAACCGTTGGTAGTGAACCTGGTTCACTAACCACTGTTCCACCGAGCCAGTCGTATTTTGGTTCCCCTTAAATAATAAGAACAATAGGCACCTTCAATATTTAGAAAATACTTAGTTTAATGGTACGGAACCGCGAGAAGCCAGCTCTCACTTGTTAATTTTTCAAATGTCGGTATTTAGTAGGTTTCTAAGGAAGTAGGTTATTACTCCTTTTTGGCGAAACGTGAATTGTCAGGAACTTTTTCTCTTTATACCTATCATTTCAATATATCTTAGTATTTTATTGAGTACTATTGACATAACATACTACCAACAGAATAGTAGAAATGATAGCAGTAAGAAAAATGTCTTTTGCATTTTGATCGAACTTGTTTTTATTGTAGGACCAAAATGATTAGCCAATGAAGTGAACTGTATAGTTAGATGGCTAAAGATGATGACAAAACGGAAGTGTGAACACTTTTTTTATCATTAAATCTAGTAATCACAATCACAATGTTTCGATAACAAATAGCTGAAGACAGAATGCCATAATTGTTAAAGAAAAGAATACACATCAAAATTATAGAACATAAAAACGCAATAAAAAAGTACCTATTCAGCCAGTAGCTTGTATTAATATTCACAGAAGGAAACAGTACTTAATAAAAATATCTTTTTTGCACGAAGGTTTAAGATTTACAGGAGTGGTACGTAAAAGTACCAAATATCAAATATCAGCAATATTTTTGGGCAGAGCTAAATGCCGTTCACCCACCATTCTAACTCACATAAAGTAAAACACAGTTATCAAGTGCCTTTACATTTCAGACCACGAAATAAAAAAATAATAAAGAGTCGTACTGGACTGTACAACATTGTGTTCAACAAACAATAACCATAGATCCTACTCGAATAGATAAATGAGGCATATTTCCTTCCGGGTGGTAAAAAAAACCATTAACCATGTCTATAATATCATCTCTTACTTTAACGACCATATTAATCCTTTTTTCAGGCTGTTTACGCTTCCCTTTCAAAAAGCAACAATGTTCCTTAATAGATATTTTTTTGTGTCTCGCAATAAAAAACAAACATTTAAGCGACATTAAGTAATGCGGGATCTTACTAAAGCTCCTTTTACGCATTTTCATGATTTCAAAGTTAAGAGACGTTTTATTAAGAAGTACGATATTGGCATTGTAACTTCAAATAATAGTAGAAATTCATTAATTTAAAGATTTGGCTGTATGATTTTTATCAAAGCCGTTAAACAGATATTTAAAAAAAAATAACTTCAAATAAAGTGTCGTCTGTGGTTTTATAACTAGAATTTTTGTTACAAAATGTGTAACGATTTTTACACTAGAATCTTAACCGTGTTCCATTTTTAATTATTTGTCATTTCCACACACGGTCATCTGACCCCAAACTAAGCAGAGCTTGTACTATGGGCGTCAGAGACTAAAATAATATTATCCAGATGTGTGAATGAAAAGAATAAGATTGTTTCGTTTACTACAACACTACTGTTAATAGTATTGACGCGCAAGTCTTAAATCATATTACATTATTTTGTACTTTCCATTTACAGCTAAAATGGTTAGTCGTTAGTTATTATCATGATGCACCTTAGAATTTTCTGTGTTTTTAAAAAGTGTAATGAAAATTTCACATTTTAAAATTGAACATAATTATTATAATGAATAATTCACGATTTTATTTTTTTGTAGTTTAGTTAAACTCCATTAAAACGATTTCAAAAATGCTACATATTTGAATGTAGTTTGCCACATATTTTAAACCGAAAACCCGAATTCGAATAAAAACAACACCAACAATGAAATTCGCAAAATCGTTACTCAAAAATAAGTGAACCGCCACGATAGTAATAAATGATCAGCAAAAATTCCGGTCCACATAACACTAATACAATTTACATGTAAATTAATTTGGCCGCTGTAAACAATTTATAAATTAAATTCGTGCCGCAAATCAGTGCGGCCTAAATTACCTGGGTGACCGCAGTTTTCCCGCGAAATGCAGATAAGACTCATACAAAAGGTTGGGAACATTCTGGGGACGTCGTTCCGGGATGCCCGGGCGTTACGTCCAGCGACACCCTCTCACACAGTGTCGTAATCTCGTTAGCTCTCGTTTTCGTGACGTTTGATTTGGTAAACAGGTGTTAGGATCATGTGCATCTGCACTGAGTGTTCTTTTTCAACTTTTAGTAAAAGTAGAGATTTATAGGATATTTAGTAAAAAATAGTAAAATTTTATAGCATGGGGTCACAAATTTCTAAAGCTTGATTTAAATTAGTTATGACCACAAAACTGGAACACTCAATCCAGACGTTTCAGCAAATGTGCATATTCTCAATCTCAGAAAGTACTAACTCTGAGATAATGTTTTTATGTTAGAATTAAGTAAATAATTTCTTAAAACTTTTAAGAAATTACCAATTCGCTAGGGTGTCAGATTGCAGATTAGTGGCGGTCTAAAAGGATCACTCAGTTCAGCACTTGTCTGAACTGAGTGATCTTCAAAATGTGCGTATAATTGGAGAATTACTTAAATGTAACAATTTTATCTTGTAGTTTGACTCTTTCGCGAATTCGTAAAATAGAAATAACGGCTCAAAAAGCTTTACCTTGAAAAATAAACAAAAGGAGATTTTTTTGAAACGTCTGAACTGAGTGTTCCTTATATGCGGCTCTACAGACTGATATAACCCTCTTCCATTGAAGCAGTTTAGATGAATGGTTTTTACTATTTTTTTACTAAAACATGTAATATCATCCGTCGCTATAAACTATATACCTTAAGAGAAAATCAATTTTTTGTTTTTGTAAAGGAGGTTATGTTGTAGGGTGACCACAATTTATAATGTTTAATAAAAGACCGTTAGTTAAATTAGAAAATGCGTTTTATTCAAGTAGTTACATTAGATTAAATCAAAAGTAAAAATAAAATGTAAATATGTTTGTATTTCGCTTATTATAGTGTTATAACATATCGACCCGTACATCTTTCTACATAAATATTTCTTCACCCCCGTAAGACAATTACACCATTATAAGCGAAATACGAACATATTTACATTTTATTTTTACTTTTTATTTAATCTAATATAACTACTTGAATAAAACGCATTTTCTAATATGACTAAAGGTCTTTTATTAAACATTATAAATTGTGGTCACCCTACAACATAACCTCCTTTACAAAACACAAAAAATTGATTTTCTCTTAAGGTATATAGTTTATAGCGACGGATGATATTACATGTTTTAGTAAAAAAATAGTAAAAACCATTCATCTAAACTGCTTCAATGGAAGAGGGTTATATCAGTCTGTAGAGCCGCATATAAGGAACACTCAGTTCAGACGTTTCAAAAAAATCTCCTTTTGTTTATTTTTCAAGGTAAAGCTTTTTGAGCCGTTATTTCTATTTTACGAATTCGCGAAAGAGTCAAACTACAAGATAAAATTGTTACATTTAAGTAATTCTCCAATTATACGCACATTTTGAAGATCACTCAGTTCAGACAAGTGCTGAACTGAGTGATCCTTTTAGACCGCCACTAATCTGCAATCTGACACCCTAGCGAATTGGTCATTTCTTAAAAGTTTTAAGAAATTCTTTACTAAATTCTAACATTAAAAACATTATCTCAGAGTTAGTACTTTCTGAGATCGAGAATATGCACATTTGCTAAAACGTCTGGATTGAGTGTTCCAGTTTTTTGGTCATAACTAATTTAAATCAAGTTTTAGAAATTTGTGACCCCATGCTATAAAATTTTACTATTTTTTACTAAATATCCTATAAATCTCTCTTCTTTTACTAAAAGTTGAAAAAAAGAACACTCAGTGCAGATGCACATGTTAGGATCCGGACTTGCGATACCTTACCAACGTGTTTTATCTTAGGTTCTACAAAAACATGTCACGACAGTGACAAAAAAGTATTCAAACACTCCAATCGCAGCTATTTTAGAATTTAGATTTTCATACTTTTTCTAGTGTATTGGTGTTGCAGTTTTAAATATATTTATTTTTTTCTTAAAGTCTAAAAATAAATTATCCAGTATCAAAATGCTATTTGTTATGAATTTATGGAAAATAATAAACAAGAACCTTCAATTTAGGCGAAAAACTTAGTTACCAGTTGACCCGTGTGGAACTCGTCAAAATAATAATAACAAATACCCCGATCTTTTAATTTTTTTTACTGTGTGTAGACAGTTTAAAGTAATAAACTTATTGTAATACACAATACAAATGCCTTTGCCAGGCATAAAGCCTGTTTTGTTTTATACGGGATTAGGTGTTTTTCCTAATTGCCTACGATGATGGCTTGGATTAGCCTTGACATCATCACCAATATACTAACTCAAAGATGTAGTATATTGACAATAATATTGTACGATATACTTTGTTGCATTTATTACAATAAATGTACGTTTTACTGTAAATACTATCGCTCGCTACCATGATTGGTGTAACCCAGTCACAGTAAGTAGCTACGTATTTGCTACTCCTAATAACGCGTGTAGACCCATAAAGACCAATATTTAGTCTAATCCAAAAAGTACGTTTTGGTGTGACAGTCAGCCACTGGGGCCTGAATACTATAAAAGTGGGCACACCCCTCGATTACACGGATGGCGGTGATGACATCATTACAGCGGTTTGAAAACACCGACGGCCAATTTACCTTTTGTATTCGCAAAGATTACAAATTCGCCCGCCCTTCGGTAAACCTGGATTTTAAAAGATAATACGGAATTGTGGATTTCAATTTACCAACCCGTCGTATCGAGATGGTTTGTGGTACATATTTTATAAATTGCTTCCGGTGAGATTTTTTTATCGGTGTTTAGGATGAGGCCATCCTCTCTACTCTCTACTTAGTGGTAAGCCGTGAGGTCCACAGGTGAGGTCGACAGGCTTTATACCCTATTATACTAAAGGCCCGCATAGATCGCCACTTCACGCCCTGGGTAAATATTTCGGTATTATAGGAGGGAGTTAAAACATGGGCTGGAACGGCATTCAATGAGTCAAGAGGTTTACTCTTGGACCGGGCCACCACTGCCTGCATGGTATACTGATGGTAACGCTGTCCGGCAAGTCGTGTTGTTCGGGAGAGGATACCAAAACTTTTCAGAGCTTTCTCCATATAGATACGGTGGAGAATACTAATACTGGCAATCTTTGTAATTTATGCTTCCCTCGGAAAATTTGATGACAAGGGCAGATTCAAGCCAATATTGCTGTTGTCTCTTCAATACCCATGTCAAAGTTAGTTAAGATTTTTCTTAAAAAGATATGTGGACCTCACGGCTGCTTTTACCATCAGGTAGAGTGAGGTTATCCAGAGAGTCCTTTTTTGTAAAAAAAAGTTATTTTGATAACACATAATTCTAAAGTAAGCAGAACTTGTACTATGGGTAGAGGCTGAATTCATACTTAGGTGTTCATAACTGCCGCGTTGGTCTATTGGTAGCAAGTGCTGCGTTAGAGAGGTCCCCGGTTCGAATCCGGGGTCGGGCAAAATTTGTTTGAGTTTTTCTGTAATGAAATTACTCAGCCCGGAGTCAGGAAGTTGGCGGTTGAACGCCCGTGCCTCGGAAAGCACGTTAAGCCAGTAGTCCTGCCCCGATCTCTCATCGGTCATGTCGGATGGCCGTCTCACCGAATTATGAGTGTAAGGGAATAGAGAGTGCACTTGTGTTTGCGCGTACATTTGTGCACCATAATATTTCCTGCGCACTTGGCTGATCTCAATTGAGATCGGCCGCCAAGGCCGAAATCGGTCGGACTCCTTATTACTAAATACGTATTTAAAAACAACTTCATACATTAACAGACGCGGGACAGCAACAAATGCTTATCGCGTGAATATGTGTCCCGGGTGAGAATTGAACTCACGACTCTTCGAACCGTAGCAGGACAACTAACCACCGTTCTACTGAGCCAGTGAAATGGAGGATGGATGGAGTCATGACAATTCAGTTACACCCAAAAACCAAATGACGATCTATCCTTTCTGGACACTACTCGAACTGGATATAGTATCTTTCCCTTTGCCGGCACGATCGGCTAGTTAAAAACAACATTTCTAACGACCCTTAAGCCCTGGGCCGGTAAGAAAGGAAAACAAATGACCAATTAGATGAAAGCTTTTAAGGATAAAGGAGACCGACAAAGGAAGCGCATTTGAAGGTTTTTGCGGCGGCACGTTTGAGGGGACAATAGGGCATACGCTGTGATAGCAAGGAGGGTAATTAGTTTTACTTATCTAGTAGAAGAACTAACACTAGAACTATCATTGGCTGGGCTTCTTCTTCTTCTTATCGTGTGGTTGATGAACAACCTGGTGTCAGAGTTTTTAAACCGCCCGTAGGCCTCTGACATGGCTTCACACACAGTAGAAAAATCTCTCAGGTGTGCTGGTTTCCTCACGATGTTTTTCTTCACCGTTAAAGCGTCGAATGATGGTACATATGAATTTCAGAAAAACACATTGGTTTGAATTAGCGACCTCTCGCATGGCAAGCAACGACCTTAACCACTCGGCCATTGACGCTTTTACTTAAATGAAACTAACGTGTTTTTATTTTATTTGATGAACCGCTTACCATATCCCACTCTTAATAAATAAATAAGTGGGCACGAGCCCACTCTAAACTAGGGCGATCAGGCCTTAGTCGACCGAGCCGGTCTATAGCAATTTCTTCATAGGCGCGCAGGTTTTCTCACGATGTTTTTCATTCACCATTAAAGCGCTGTTTATTTATTTAATTATTTAGGAAAAAATACAGCTGTTCGATAATACATTTCACTTAAAATAATACATCAGCTTTACATTTTCCACTACAAGTTAAATACATTTAGTTCAGTGTGAAGAAATGACGCGAAAGGATATATTAGGATGTAAACTTAGTTTTAATTTATTATTGAACTGACTATTTATGATATATAATCTTTGTACGTGGCGGGGTTCGAACAGTACAATCCCATTAGTTCAACTAATTAGTTCACTGCAGTACAGGCAGTGGAACTGCCTAATGGGACTAGTAGGAATGAACTGTTTGAACTGGCGACCTCTCGTATGGCAAGCACTGATCTTAACTACTCGGCCATCATCGCTCTTTAAGCGAGATTATACACCGTGAAATTTGAGTGGTTGTTTTCCCGCAGCAAAATGATTCTACCTTAGTAGCAGAATAGATTTGTGCAGTTATTTTTTATTAAAATCAATTAATGCCGGTTTACATAACCGAAACATTACCACCACTTTATTACTGAGGGCGTAGAGCTTCTTTAGCTTGAAGCATCTATTTCATGCGGCAAGCAGTACCTGAATACGTCACATCTTAAAAAACAACGATAGATTCTCTCGTTTTCGAGTTGGAAAATTATTTTTTGAATATATTTTTTTTCTAGGAATAATTTGCATGATTCCATAGTATTACTAGGCAAATCGTTCTGCCACGGAAAAACAACCACTCAAATTTCACGGAGTATATGGAATAAATAATATTGTTTTTTTACTTGTCTCCTACATGGCCAACAGAAAACCCTTAGTTTGAACGAAATAACAAATACTGAAGTCAAGTTATTATTTTAACTTCGCTTCCGGAATATGAGTCAAGATTCAGAGTCACTGGACCATAGAAATAAATTGCCAAAACATCACATCCTCATTCCTTTATTTGGAAATGATTTTCTATATAAAACTCAGAGATTCCTAGAAAAATAAGCCACGGGCAGTCTCCTTTAATACAAAAAAAAAATCAAGTTTGAATTCCAGTTATCTTTCCGGTTCTGTATTGATACAATTTTTATTTTAACAATTTATACAAAAAAAAAATAACTTAAATATTTTATTTAATAATATTTAAGTACTTTTTTAAAGGTATCATTAATCGAATAGTTGAATTACAGTTACCGATGGCTCTGGCATTGCAAATATCTTACTCGCTGGTAAAATAATAAGAAAAATAAAACATTTACTCTGTGCTCGACTCTGTGTCTGTTTTTAACATAATGAGTTCTTAGAACCCACTTGTCACCTATGCAGTTTCATTATTCCTCCGAATGACTTCATTCGAAATAGACAATACTTCAGATACACAGAAATAAAATATTTAAAAAAAAGACGTGGTGCACTCGGGGACTGCCGGTATAGCTATTGCATAACATCGTCCGATTTCGGAGCAGCTCGTCTCGATTCGTGCGAGTTTCGTAGAGTCGTACAATACGTCTAACCGCACGCACACAAACACCGCGCCGAAGTCTACCGAACTGAAACGACGTTAGACGATTGTGAGCTTTTTTTCGTTACGGAATTTCTTGGTTCAGTCGCCCCGCTCAAAGCCCGCGATAAAAGCTATGCAATAGCTTAAAAATTGTACACTTCAACTTTCATCATCCGCCATCATTATCATCTTATTATGTTCCGCCGATATTAAACTTATTCAATACTTATGTAAAACTTGCACTCCAAAAATCAGCTCTACAATACACACATGTCATGTCATGGTAAGATTTCTCCTTGATTCGCGGTACCCTAATATAAATGGTAAACGCGTAGTTCCGCTACCACTTACCGTAAATAACGGACAAATATTGATATGCCTCCTTATTTACATGACATTCCGTTTCGAAAGAACCTTGTCACAGGACAAAATCAATATGGCTTGGCCGAAAGCCAGGTCCCGTAGGAATATTATGTTTACGTACAAACGTTCATACGTACCGATCATTGTTTTTGTACTAAATTAGACGGACAGATGTGCAGACAAACAGAATAGCGTGTTTGGTTTTCATTAGACATTATTTTCACAAGGTAAATAGGTCAGAACAGAAGGTATGTTTAGCAGTATTGCTTTATCACTAAACTAGCGACCGCCCGCGACTTTGTCCGCGTATTAATGGGTTTTAGTAGCAATGATGTATTAAAATAGCCAGCTACCTCCATACAACGTTTTATAAAAATCTATAAACGTAAAAGTTCTCCCATACAAATTTTCACCCCACCAATGACCGCCATGGGGGTTGAATTAAAAAAAAAAAGCGCTGGTGTCTCTCCGGAGTGCCAGCTACCTCCATACCAAGTTTTATAAAAATCGACAAACACGTAAAAATTCTCCCATACTAATTTTCACCCCCCCAATTAATTACATGGGGGTTGAATTTAAAAAATAAAGTAGCCTATATGTTATTCCAGAGTACCAGCTACCATCATTCCAAATTTCATGAAAATCGGTTCAGAAGGTTGAGCGTGAAAGAGTAACAAACATCCATACATACATCCATTCATCCATCTATCCATACATCCATACTTACAAACTTTCACGTTTATACTATTAGTAAGGAAGATATAAACCAAAGTCGCTTCCCGCACGTGTATGTATGTATGTATGCTTAATTCTTTAAAACTACTCAACGGGTTTTGAAGGTTTTTTTAATAGATAGAGGGATTTAAGAGGAAGGTTGTGTATAATATACCCGAAGCGAAGCGCTGGTGGTTCAGTGGTACTGAATAAATACAAATGCCTTGTACACTGTTCACTGTACAGTAGTTTGAGTTGTTATTTTATTTGATGATGCTATGTAAAAATGGAAGTTCATGTTTTCCGATTCGTATACACCGTGAAATTTTAGTGGTTGTTTTCCCGTGGCAGAACGATTTGCCTATCGAATCATGCAAATTATTCCTGGGAAAAAAGTTTTTTTTAAAATAATAATTTTCTAACTCGAAAACGAGATCTATCGTTGTTTTTTAAGATGTGACATATTCAGGTATTGCTTGCCGCCTGAAATCGTTGCTTAAAGCTAAAGAAGCTCTACGCCCTAAGTAATAAACGTTCTTCCACTTACTTAATAATTCTGCCGGGTTCACCATCAAACAAAAATCAAAGCTTTTAACTTGACAATCCATGTTGGGGCTTAGTTTTCATAATTTAAATACAAGCAACTTAATTCGAAAAAACATTTTGTTTAGCCTTGTATTCAAATTTCAAAGCACGCTATTTACTTTGGATTAATCCTCAATTTTTTATCAGTCAACAGTCCATTTAATTCTTTGTCAAAAAACAAAGATGTCTCCAAGATTCTTTTTGTGAAACTTCTTTTGTTTATCCAACTTTGAGTCTTCTTATACTTGTGTCAATCTTTGGCGAATTTTCTATCGAAAAATCAGCAGTTTCCAATTTATTATATCTGCGAATTCACGTTTAGTTTTCGTTTTATAAAAGTTTAAAGTGCGACATTTATCACAACTGCGGAACAATGTTGTCGATAGAAGGCGAAGACTCGTTCAAAAGTGCTGGCCGACTTCGGCGCTTAGTTAGCGAGTAAACAAACGTCTCTGGTCTGCCACAGTGTAGAAGAATTAGGAATGCTTAGTCACACGTGTTATAGTAATAACTACTATGTAAAGTGCCGATATGCGATGACCCCGATTGCGACATAGCAACGCTGCGACGCGAGGCGCTGAGGATGCAACATGAGCCGGCGCCGCTGACTCTGCAGTCGCCGCCGTTTACCGGAATATTGTATTTTTCCATTATATTCGTTCACTTTGATTCTAGCATCGATCAGGTGTAGGCTAAGACATTAATTGTAACTTTTATAAAATTAAATCAGTTCTCTTTTAAATAATTTTTGTTTTTTAGATCCTCTGGCTGTGACAAATATAATTCACGCCAGTTGTAGTGAAAATAAATATAAATAAATACAAAAAAATGTGTGCATGTACCAGTAAACTTACACACGTAAGAAGTGAAACCAACCGTGGTAGGGGCAAGAAAAAGATGGCGCGTAACGGAAAAATGTGACGCGTAACCGAAAAATGTGACGGTAATTTTTTTTTCACTTAATAACAATCTAATCATCGAAATAAACGCCGTCAAATTTTCGTGGTTCTTTTCCCGTAGCAGAATGATTTCGATATACTATCGACTATTACCTTTAGTAGCAGTATGGAATAATGCTAGATATTTCTTAAAAAAATAAACGTTTCTTTTAAATTTTTCAAAAATTACCGTTAAATTCGATAGCGTGAGAAGCGATAGTTCTTTTAAGTGATGTCACGTAATAAGGGGTTGTCCATTAATCACGTGAGGCTTGAAAGGGGAGGGGTTTGATAAAAATCACGAAAATAACACAAGGGGGAGGGGGGGGGGGGGTGTAATAAGATATCACGTGTATTTATTTCTTTGTCGAACGCGCGATTTTCCTATGATTACACTCTTCGTTTATAATTATCCCTATAGTAAAATCGGTTTGATTTGAATAAAAAAAAAACTGCACAAATCTATTTTTATTTGTTCGTTTAATGCTAATGCTTAAGAAGTATCTCAAGGTTATGTGTTTTTCAACAGACACAATGTTAATTATAACTTTCTGGTCCAAATCGTTACAATGACACTTTTTAGGCATTATTTAACATGCACTTTGAATGACTGACACGGTCAAATAACTTTTTTCTTCCAACAGCTTGTTACCAGGTAGCCCTCCTGTATTAATCGCTGTCCCCCACTTATAAAGAAAGTGTAATAAACTTTTTCTTATTTAGCGTAATATTTCTATTCAGATTAATGTCGTTCGAGTAACTGCAAATCTAGCCATTTACCTCCCCTACTATGACGTTTTGCTCAATAAAGTAGTTCGTATAGTCCTAGTCAGAAGGTTCATTTTGGTCGATATGTTACGGTCAATGTGAGCAATCGGTAATTATCTATAATCACCGGTAAATATAGATAATTCCCGACGCACATGGTAAATGTAGTGAATTATTCAAATTTACCGGTAATTATATAAAACTCCCGCTCGACTGTGGTAAATGTTGACATTTCTGACAAATATCACAAGTACTCTGCAATTCCAAATGTCACAAATCTCAAACCGGCAAAAATATATTGACGAGAAAGAATTTTAAGAGTTCCACTGATGATATAAGATAACATTTTTTTTTAAAAACCATACATGAAGTTTGCTTTCTAGATACTTGACTGGTTTATTTTATAACTAGCTTTTTTTTTCCTAACTGACTAACGATGATGGCTTGGAGGAGCCTTGTCATCATCACCGGGCTTGCGGTTTATAACTAGCTGTGTCGCGTGGACTACAGGATTTTAAATACAAAAGTTTTTTCCCAGTAACTCCCGATCCCTTAGGAATTTTGCAATATCGCGTCGCAAGTAAGCTTTAAGTCTATTAGGGTACCTGCATGCCAAATTTCAATCATCTATCTTACGCGGCTTAAATGTTTTCAAAGAAGTTATTTATAATAATAATACTTAACTACATAATCACACCTAGACACGGAACAAACACCGATAATCATTACACAAATATTTGTCCCGAGTGGGAATCGAACCCACGACTCTTGGAATCGCCAGCCAGGGTCACTAACAAAACCATTGTTTCACCGAGCCAGACAAGTCAGTTTTATTTTATTATTTACCACATTTACACAAAGGGTATTGTAATTTTATATAATTACCGGTAAATGTGATTAATTCGATAGTTTTCACCACCTTTACCACGAACACTACTAATTATGCATAGTGACCGGTAATTATACATAATAACCACTCTATCCACTTTTACCTTAACAGATATACTTTTACCATTTTTGTACGTGATCTAATAAAGATAGATTTTTAACTATCCTACAGGAATTTCTGTGACTAAAAGTATTTAAGATCTTGACCGGGGATGTATTGTGAAAACATCAGTGTCATCAACGCGAATTTTTTCAAGTTTTGAATGCACAAATCTATTTTACGACTAAGATAAAATAATATTACTGCGGGAAAACAACCACTAAAATTTCACGGTGTCCATTACTCAAAGGTGACTGACTGATATAGTGCTTGTAATCTGTCAACACACGGCCCAAACGGATCGGGCTGAAATTTGACTCGGTGGAGCAGTGTTTAGTGGGTTCGATTCCCACCCCGGACAAATATTTTGTGTGATGTTATATGTGTTGGGTGTGCTATTAAATATAATTTAGGTATGTTATTTAGTATATTTGTGTATACACTGTTGATTAAGGTGGGTCAAAAAAATTTTTTTGGAATTTCGACTGTCCCTAGTTAAAAAAAGTTGTGATTGGGTGATATTATATCCCATAAAAAATATGATTGCAATCGGTGCAGTGCAACTGTCCCCGGATCGGTTTTGAAGTTTTGTCATACTAAAGTCTTAGGTGTATGAAGCCAATGAATAGTGATAATAAATATATACGAGCCATACTCTCAAAATAACTTTTGTTTATATTAGAATAATGTTTGTAATCATAAACTATACCAAACATATTATATCGTTAGCATATAATAATATACAGGGTGTCCCAAAAAGTAGTGTCAAGCGGAAGTCCTGAGATAGAACACCCCGTGGGGCATCCGAAACACCCCCATGTATGTTCCGCGATTTTTTATAGTTTTCGAGTTATGATTATTTTTCTAAAATTTTGAGAACAACTGACCTAACCGACTAAAAATATTGTAGAGAAAAAAAGTATTTGACATGTTTGGGTAATTCTTTTTGCAAATCAATTTTCATTAGTTTTTCTTTAATGCCTAAAATATTTGTCTCCATAACTTATATGGAAAATATCTAAATTATGGTACAAACTAAAAAGTTACGTTCTGTAAATAATGTCTTACAATTTCAACGTTAAATTTAAAATATTAGGAGGTAGTTGTATGGCTCCTAAATAACTTTAAAAACTGCGTTAGATTCTCAGCTTTCATAATCATTAATAAAAACTGGTACTTAATGGGCTACTTTTGCTGAAATCGGACTACAAAGACAGAGAGGTGGAAAAATCATAAAATTAGCCATTTGAATACGAAGTATTATTTGGACATTTTATTATTCCGAAAGTTAGTCAGTTTGTTAACAAACCTAAATTTAATACAGGAGCACTCAGATGCAAACATTTGGGTGATTTTTTTTTGTTAAATTTAAGTTTCATTGCGCTAACTGTTTTCACATGCAATACCTTTGTTACGACGAACTTGACGAACTTTGCTTTCTTTACGGACTTTAATAAACTTTTACTTATAAACTTTTTACAATAAATAATCAAAAACGATAACTTTTTTTTTTTAATAAAGTTCCCATTTTTAAACTTAATAAATTTTTTAAGTATCACAAATTAAACTTTCAAGTGGTTATTTCTTAGCATTTCTGGTATAATTTTGATTGTTAACAATCTTATTAACTTTAGAAATAATAAAATGTCCAAATAATACTTCGTATTCAAATGGCAAATTTTATGATTTTTCCACCTCTCTGTCTTTGAAGTCCGATTTCAGCAAAAGTAGCTCATTAAGTACCAGTTTTTATTAATGATTATGAAAGCTGAGAGTCTAGCGCAGTTTTTAAAGTTACTTAGGAGCCATGCAGCTACCTCCTAGTATTTTAAATTTAACGTTGAAATTGTAAGACATTATTTACAGAACGTAACTTTTCAGTTTGTACCATAATTTTGATATTTTCCATATAAGTTATGGAGACAAATATTTTAGGCATTAAAGAAAAACTCATGAAAATTGATTTGCAAAAAGAATTACTCAAAAAAGGCAAATACTTTTTCTCTACAACATTTTTAGTCGGTTAGGTCAGTTGTTCTCAAAATTTTAGAAAAATAATAATAACTCGAAAACTATAAAAAATCGCGGAACATACCTGGGGTGTTTCGGATGCCCCACGGGGTGTTCTATCTCAGGACTTCCGCTTGACACTACTTTTTGGGACACCCTGTATATGCTAACGATATATGTTTAGTAGCATAGTTTCAAATAAGTGTTTACATACGAGTGTTACCTTTGAATTACCGCAGTCTATTGTGTTAAGTCATACAACATCTACGTTTTCTATCGTTTTGAAGATGAATCGTACTCCAAATGCTTTTAAATGTTCTATATATTTCATTATCAGACCCATCTGATAAACTTGTCACTTTGGCAAACTATGTGGTCAAAGTTTATGCTCAAACTTGGTTTGATATTAAGAGCAATCCAAGATGCAAAGATGGAGGAAAGGATGGAAGTTGATCTCTCGATCCCGTTATCTAATAGCAGAGTTAAAGTGTGTCATAGAACCAATAATACAACGAAACAGTTGGTTTGCTCCTAGTAATGCTTTCAGAGGAAGAGAAACATATACGAGAATTGGTCTGCGTCGAATCTTAAAGGCTCGCAATGAAAACTCCCGACAGTTGAGTCTGTTTCAGGTGCCAGAGGCAAACTTAGAAGCTGAAGTTTATTACGATCTTATTAACTGGCAAACACATGTAACAGAACCACCTTTTCTAATGAAAATACCTACTGATGAACTGATGTCTCTCATTGTTCGAGGGGAGGACGACAAAACAGATTTTTTGTGGTTACCCTGCCACACACAGGCAGTTGAAAGAACAGTAAAAACTGATACTGAAGCTTCTGGAAGTGTGTGCCCATAATCAGCTCGTGAAGATTTTATAAAAACCAAAATTGATTGCGTTAACTTATGCAAACGTTTGATGGCAAAAAGGATTTTTGTGTATCTCTAAGATATATAAAAAAATAAATTGCTGTTCGTTAGTCTCGCTAAAGCTCAAGAGCGGCTGAACCGATTAGGGTACTTTTATTCTTGAAATTTCGTGATAGTCCAGGGAAGGTTTAAACGGGGAAAAATAGTGGAAAAGAGTAAGATCAGATAGTAAAAGCAACAATTACATTTTCCCACAAATACTGTTCTACCAACTTTTCTGTGAAACATTATTGTCACTGTATTGATACTCGTAGTTGTCATTGTTGGATCGTTTCCATGGTGGCAAGTAACACGTAGCCATTGAATAATAATACACATATGCGTTAATTCAATAAATCCGTTAATTTCATTCTTAACCAGAAAAAAACAATATATTGGCGGTATGAAGTTCGCCGGGACCACTAGTAGGTAATATTGATATACATAAAATAGAGAAAACTTGTGATTTATTTTTATTATGTTCCTTTCAATTATTAAATGCATCATTCTAAAACTGTTTATATTTATTTACATCCATTCTACAACAAAATTATGTATAAATCCATTAGTGATAAATATACTAATTTCATGATTTAACTCAAAATTTCAAAGTCGATCCGGGGGCAAAAGATGTAATCCGATTGTCACCATTTTTTTTATGTTGGTTCCTACAACCCATACACACATTTTCCGCACTAGGGCGTTTCAAAAGATTAACTTTTTTTTTTCTCCATACAACCGTGACCCACCTTACTGTTGATTCTGATACCTTAACACAAGTGCTTAAGTTACTTACCACGGGATCAAATTAATGTATGTAATGATGTGTAATATAAGTATATAAGGATACTAAGGGAATTGATAGGCGGTCGTATTAGACATGAGGTTGTAGTGTCATCAAAAAGGTTATTTGTAAAAAAGCTTTTAAATATTCAAATATTTCCTTGCCTACATCGGCTTTACTGTGGCCCGAGTATTCCGGCTGGGACCCAGTTCAACCAGCTTCAATATTGTTAAAGTTTGACGAGACGACTTCTTTCTTGATTAAATGGTCACTATTGTGAATAGAAACTTCAGTGATTATGACGTAAGCACAAGGTTGACAAGATTTCGCAACTAAATGAATGAAGTCAACAAATAAGATAGCTTTGATGAGGTTTAGGATAAAAAAATGCGTAAAATACGTAAATTCATATGTAACGAAACGACTATTCGACGGTTTAAAAGAAAAGGAAAACAACGTAAGGAACCCGCACACCTACGAAGAAACTCTTAGGTTGTGTAGTCAATCAACCCGCGCTTGGCCAGCGTGGTTGACTAAGCCCTTAACGCCCTAGTTTAGTGTAGGCCCGTGCCCCAGCTGTGGCGACGGAATAGCCCCACTGATGGTGATGCTGATAATACTGTGGTTTGAAATTGTATGACACTTATTAATACATACTACTGGAATAGTTGCAATTATTTGGTCGGTAGATTACGCATCAGCTAGCGGCAAAATATAAGTTTGTTGGCAATTGAATGTGTTGATAGTTCCCATAAATGACACACACACATTTATCATAGTTTACAGTAGTATTAGTTCACATAATATATTCCATTTTTTATGTTTTATTTCCATAATGGTTTTTCGGTCCAAAAGAGTACCTATCGAGTTTCTTCCCGGAGTTTTTTCGGTATAATCAGCGTTCTGAACCTGGTAGAATCCTATTATCACGAGCATGTAAAATGCCTCTAAAATAAAGGTGTTTAAAAAGTCACTTTGATATTTTAAATGGGTACATTGATACTGCCTTTAGAGAAAACTTTTCACTTGAAATGGAATTTCTCATCACACATCTTTAAACGCAGAGACAAATCTCGTCCAAAATTTAAGTTCCGATTTCAGTACCACTTTACTATAGAATGGCATGACGTAAAGTTACAATATTCAACTACCCTATTAAGACTTCCGACCATCTGCTAACGGAATAGTTAACGCGACATCCCACGTGCTACCACGTACTTAGCCGCAGCCGTCTTCGTGAGAACTTCACCGCATTCCGACGGCGGCAGATTTATGAGCCTAACGTGATTCGAGCCTAGACGTATTGCTGTTAGCTTTTTTTTAATATTTTTATTTATTTTCCGAACTGCCAGTTAAATTTGAAGAATCATTTAAAAGAAACCACAACAACTGTGAACTTCGAATCGGTTTACGGGCATTTCTTTTCCTAACTGACATACGATGATGGCTTGGGGTAGCCTCGTCATCATCATCGGACTTGCGGGGGAGCGAATGGCTCTCACCCCTAAATTATTATAAAAGAAAGAAAACTATTTATTTAACACATTTTAAATATCCCGGACAGTTTCAGTTTTCTAATGTGTGTAACCATGACAGTTTAAAATTATATATTTAACACATTCTCACACAGTCACAAAAATATAAATACAAAATAACTTAAAACCAGAGTAGAATGTGCCAAAAAGACTTTCACACAGCATTAAAGTAAGAAGCCTTCGCCTTCATCATATAATCAGGTATACAGATAGACCAGGTATATAGACAGACCATCTTTGTTTGCGTGAAAAATTTTTCAATCGTTGCATTGTTCGACATTCAAAAGTGAATTTCCAAATGCACAATTATTACAGCGCCCATTGAATCTCTAGAATAGAATTGAAACTTCGGATTTCACGTGTTCATACTATCACACTGAACCGCAGTTAGGACGCTCGTTAGCGCTCACCACATTCACGTGACAAAGTAGGATTAACGGCATCGTCGTGATGCCTAATTTAAGGCTTTCTCCACCAGAGACGTGGAAGCTGTGTAGCTAAGTTTGTGTGAATAGAATAGTAGAATATAAATTATAGCTGTGCCAGCGACTTCGTTCGCGATTCCCCCGTTTTTTACACATTTTCCATTGTATCATTGCTCCTATTGGTCGCAGCGTGATGTTATATAGCCTAAAGCCTTCCTCGATAAATGGTCTATACAACGCAAAAAGATTTTTTCAAATCGAACCAGTAGTTCCTGAGATTAGCGCGTTGAAACAAACAAACAAACAAACTCTTCAGCTTTATAATATTAGTATAGATTTATTGACCACATAAAATAAACAAGTAGGTACACAACAGATTACATCATCACTTCAAAACACAAAACTTTCTATAGACTGGCTTGTAATGTTAGTGACATCCACCAATAGAAAGCATGCATGGATTTCTTTATGGAATCATTTTATGAGTAAATATATTTTAATACGTGGCAAATCTGTGAAGGGAACATTATCGTTTTTTTTTATTTTAATTCCATTTTCATTAAAAAGATTACTCAATATGAATTAGAAAACTGTAACTGTCCGGGATGTTTACCATGTTGTTTTGTTTTAATGAGCTCCCGATATTTCGGCACTGTTGCAAGCGCCATGATCACGGGTGAACTGTAGGACTGCGAGAATAACGGTAGGTCTAAGGGCAGGCATACGGTCGGTCTACCCGCTTTCGTAGTCTTAAATATTGTTGTTGGACAGTTGTTTTCAAAAACCGATTATTATTAGGAGTATGGTCGTGCTAAGTCACATGTAGCGACTTAGCGTTTTTATTTCGCCATAGTATTAGGGTAGGTTTGTGCCCTGAAATGAAGACATAAATGGGCTGACGATGATGATGATTGTTTTGAAATCAGGTGGATTGCAAATACTTTGACAAAGGTGAAAAATGCTTGAGATCAATACATGTGATGTTGTGTTACGTTTATTTATGAATTCGATTCGTCATATTATTCGTCATATAGTACATAATAACGATTATATGAAAGAAATACGTCAATGCTATCGGTACCACGAGGCCTTTTAATGGCTACAATAAGGCGTAAAAACGCGTACAAGTATATATTTTTCAGTAATGGCTATCATAAAATTTGTAGGGCGCCACGGTAATAAAATTGGGTTTACGTACCCAATGACAAAAGTACTGACCGTAAATACGAAATGTTTTTGATTCTTAAAGCATTCGTGGGTTCTGGTTATTTCTGGGGCAAATTGAAAATTCGGCCGGTAATAAACCCCTGCACAATAGTCTATTGTGTGGGGATTGGACCGAAAAATGTTTTCAGATTGCGTAATGTACATTTTGTATACGTACATAATGGGAACGGTTTTTTATTGTAGATTTGGAAGCGGAATGGTTATGAAAACAATTCGTTTTGATAATTGGACGAGAAGTATCGAACATGGAAGTTCAAGGATTTACGGGTACAACAACACACAGTGAATGTTACCTGTTGCTGGCTTTAGGGTGAGTGTAGGCTTATTTTTGTGTTTGCGAGTTGCTCTATTCATGTTAAGGCTGTCATGTCATGTGTCATGTTGCGTACGCACACGCACGCGCACGCTAAAACACGCATGTCATGTTTTAGATTTTTGACTATCGGGCGTCGGCGCCGACCGGTCAGCGCTACTTAAAAACGGCCCTTATATCTATATGCATACTGAGGGCCTACCATGAGTTGGCTATCGAAAACTTACGTACGTTAAAAACCTATCAAGTTGTTTTTTCATACGACCAATTGTAGTTCTTAGCGTAACCACCAGCGGGCGCCGTACAAGTTTTTCATAGACATATTTACGTAGGCGATATCGAGTCCGTATCTTTTAAACTCATGGTAGCGCTACTGGACCTTAAGCGCTGATGGTCAGCATGCTGTCAGCGCGACTTTAAAATCAGCCTAAGACCTTCGCGAGCGCTAGCACTAGCCGCTTAAATTTTCAGATTTTCTTTATTACTCTTTTTGCTGTTCTACGTTCTTCTTTGTTATGTATATTTCAAAGGCCAATACCTGAAAATAGCGTCTTTTTGTCGAATGACCATGAACTACACCTAATTTATCTTTTAGGCCTAAAGGATATGGCAGGCAGTCAGTCAGGGGATACCAGTCACAACTATCTGGTGGTTGGTGAACGGTATACGAGTAAGCGACCCCGGCTCCTCGAGCTACTATCGACTTAGTCCAAATCATCCAAGGCGATAGTATCCTTCCTCCTCTTTACCCGTCACGTTACGTTTCCCACAGAGGTAAAAAATGAATGGCTGGAAGTGATCTCTGCCTACCCTCTGGGAAATAGGCGTGATTTTTATGTATGTATGTATGTATGACAAATTGCAATAAAATAAAATCCACATAAATATGCTCCTAGCTCTCGTAGCTCATTTCGCATTGAGCTTTAGTTCATTACACTATTCTACACTGGTAAAATAAGATTTGGTTGATGGCCGTTCGAAAAAAAAGACCCTACTGCCCTGTACAAATCCGGCATAGTCCTATTACACGACATTAATTGAACATCGTTTCCTCGTTAATCTTATTGTATGAATGAAAACTTCTAGCATATTCGCAGTTGTTACTCGTAGAATAACCGACGCAAACGCGCGAATTAATTAAACATTTTAAACCATTTTTTTCGACGGGTTTTTATTTATATTTATTTATATTTATATTTATTCATACATCTTACATGCTAACAGATATTATCCAAAACGCTATATAAGATTAATTAAATGCCAAATAATTTAAATTAAAAATAAATTGTCAATAAATTAAATACCATTATGTCAAATAAATTAAATATGTCAAACAGATCAAACAATAATGTCATTTAAAATTAAACTAAATTGATTACATAGATGTCCCAATCCATCGGCAAATAGGTCAAGTTCATAGTGCTGAGCAAGTATGTCCCCGATAAGACGTAGCGCACGCGCTGTGGGCGCGTGGCGGCCGCGCTGCGTGCGCGCCGCCGGCGGCTCCAGCAGGCGCGGGCGGCGCCGCGGCGCTGTCTGACCAAACGAGTCACTTGGTATTTTACGCGGGATCAGAAGTCGTACTCTCTCTAATATCTGTGGACTATCGATTTTATTGCGTATTACCAACAGATACTGGACGATTTGAGACATGGCTCTTCTGAATTTCAGCGTTTCCATGTCCATCATTCCCGAAACGAACAGAGACGGATATAAATAGGGGTAGTACCCGTATTGTTTTCTATATGACCATCGAGCAAATTTCCGCTGAATTTTTTCGATTATCGTAGCATATTTGTCCTCATAAGGGTTCCAAATAATTGCACCATATTCCAATTTGCTGCGTACGTATGCGTTGTACAATACTTTTGCAATCCCTACGTTCTCAAATTGCGACGATGTTCTAATCACAAACCCTAACATTTTATTTGCTGATTTACATATTGCGGTGATATGCTTGTGAAAGTCTAATTTACTATCTAATACTAAACCTAAATCTCTAATGTCAGTAACTTTATCCAATGGATCGTCAAATAAATTATAACTAGTCGTCAAAGGCTGAGATTTGCGTGAAAATGTCATAGTTTTACATTTTTGGCTGTTGAATGGAAGATGGTTGCCTTGACTCCATATGGATACCGCATCGATATCTTTCTGTAAAGTTGCCACGTCAGCTAGGGATTGGACACCCAAACTAAGTTTTAAATCGTCCGCATACAGGAGACACTCGGAAGCCATAACGACCTCCGGTAAATCGTTGATAAATATAACGAACAGCAAGGGTCCTAGAGTGCTACCTTGGCTTACTCCTGACCGCGTAAAGTAGTCCCCGGAATCAAATCCATTAAGCCGTACAAATTGTCGACGATTGTTAAGGTAGCAGGCGAAAAATTTGAGGAGCTGTGGCGTGAATCCCATTATCGCCAGTTTATTCAAGAGAATATCGTTGTTTACCAAATCGAATGCTTTTTTAAAATCGAAGTAGGCCGCGTCGACCTGCTTCCTTTCATCCATTTGTGCGCAAACATAGTCGACATGTGCAACCAAATTGGTGGTGGTAGACCGTGCACCACGAAACCCATGCTGACTATTATGTAAACTGTGTCTAATTTGGCTACTAATGCGATCACTTAGAATTGCCTCAAAGATCTTGGCGAATACGGATAAGACTGCAATGGGTCTAAAAGACACAACATTCGATCCACCATCTCCCTTAGGAACGGGAGTAACCCTCGACAACTTCCAGACTTCAGGATACGTAGACTGAGACAATGAGAGATTGTAAAGAAAGAGTAGAGGTCCACCAAGGACCGATATGCAGTCTCTGGCCAGAAAGACAGGAATACAATCAGGTCCACCAGATGATCTGGGCTTGAGACGCCTTACTGCTTTTCTTAGATCAGCCTCATCTAGTGCTGCTATAGAGACAGCGGTTACATCTTGACGACTTTGTACAGCACGAGCAGCCTTTTTCGGATCCAATATCGGTTTCTCCTTATGAAATACGGAGGCAAAGTAGCTGGCAAAAGCGTCGGCTGCGGCTTGATCCTTCACCTCCCTACCTTCATAAGTATATGTGTCTATATTTCTTCTATCTTTTTTCTTCTCTTTAACATAGCTCCAGAATTGTACCGGCTCGTCAAAGATTTTTTTTTCTAACAAGGTCATATATCTCTTATATTCACTATTAATCAGCTTCTTCACTTTGTCTCTATAATATATAAACATGGCCTTATTAAATTCTATACCTTCCTTCTTAAACCTCTTATGGTGAAAGTGTTTATATTTTATATTTTTTATTATTTCTGCATTATACCATTTGGGATAGACATATCGCCGAGAATGCTTCATTGGTCTTTTTAATGGTACATGGAGACTTATTGATTCCTCTAGTTTATTGTAAAACCACTGAACGGCACTGTTAATGTCGGTCATTGTTGTCAGCTCAGTCCAGTCTAATTCCGCCAATGTACCATACAGGCCTTGGAGATCCGCCTTGCGCCAATTCCAGTCTAGATTGGCCTCCGGGTTAATAGTCACAGGTTGTGGCGGTGATGGGATCGACGATAAATCGACGCATGGAAGTCTTATCATAATATCCAGCATTGGGTGGTACCCGTCAATTGGCACCAGTGGATCCTCACTACGTGACACCGTTATCTCACTAGTTTCAAACCTGCTCAGCACCAGATCCAATATACCACCGCGATTATTTAAAACATTATTATATTGTTTTAGAGAACAGAAGTCACAGAAAAATTCAAAATTTATTTTAACATTAGCACTGAATGAGTTTAAATTAAAGTCACCTAGGGTATAAAACATTTATGTCAGGATAATTACAAATTACATTTTCGATACATGTCAGAACATTCAGGTATTGTTCATCCTTATAGTTAGGAGGCAAATATACTACACAACACAAAATTTTTACATTTTTATATGTTACAATTGCGAATAATAATTCTTTGTCATCAGTCATATTATCAACATCCGTAAGTACTCGTACATTAGAACAATTACGAAAAGCGATCAGAACTCCGCCCCATCCACAGTCACCCACCCTGTCTTTACGCACTACATGGTAGCCAGGTGGGAACAGTTCACTGTCAGAGACTGAGCTCGTAAGAAAGGTCTCAGTCACAGCTATTAGGTCGTATTCGTTTTGCGTAACACTATTAAGAAACGTATTGGTTTTCGTCCTTAGACCTCTAACATTTTGATAACACAAGCTGAACTCAATGAATCTCTGACGACACTTGGCTGTTCTTGTCTTTGGCACGAAAATTCTGCCGCCATGGCTTCACACATATGTCTGTAGCCCAATTATCG
The DNA here is from genome assembly GCA_039566165.1 of Maruca vitrata. Lineage (NCBI taxonomy): Eukaryota > Metazoa > Arthropoda > Insecta > Lepidoptera > Crambidae > Maruca > Maruca vitrata. The sequence goes on from CM076930.1 coordinate 12,191,540, forward strand.
GATGACATCACAGTTTCAGCATGTTTTAAAGCGACTCCCAGCTTAAACGATGCATAATGTCCACGAGAATTAAGTTTTTCTACCGTGCACTCGTCATTGCTACATATTAATTTCAGATGTTCACGGACTTGTTCAACCGTAGTGCCCACTTGTACATAATAAAGGTGCAAGTATCGACGTCTCTCTGCGGCGTGCAACATCGTTGAGCCAGGCGCCGCCGTACCCCGGAGCACCCCAGGAATAGAAGCTCGGGATCGTTTACGCTTCACTACTTCCCAGTCGTCTTTGCCAATATCATCACAGTCCTGGTTATGCATAGTAGAAACCGATGCGGAAGATTTTGCCTGCGCGACCTTCTGAGTTTGGTTCTCTGGGATAGGAGCAACAGATGTCACTTTAGCAGTGCGGGGAGCCCCACGAGACACGGTACTCGGACGAGTTTTCTGTTGAGATGGTTTATTTGTTTTGGTGATTGGTTTATTCCCAGAAGTTGGACGTATTGGGGTAGAACTAGACGTCGAGGTGTTGGGTATCGGCGTTGCATCACCAACCTTCTCGGTAATATTTGACTTCAGCAATTCTTCTAATAGTGTCACCTTATTTGAAATCAAATCAATTTTATCCATAAATACAGTCTCAAATGCCATAAACTGCTCACTAATCAATTTGTTAATTTTGCTGATTAACTGCGCTTCAAAATTAAGTTGCAAACTTTTTAACTCATGGATGATGGTGTCCTTCAAATTGTTTCCAGTGTTTTCCTCAATAGTAGTCTGCGAGTGCCGCGGCCTTCGGATAGTCACATTATCTACAGAAGGCAAAGTATTGTCGAGTCCGCGGCCAGTCGTACTTGAATCCTGCATCAGGTGTTGACGCACGGGAGTGTGAGAATTGTCTACTTTCGGTTGTCTACTGCGACATTCCACGCAAATCCAAGACATCCGAAATTCCACCGACAACGTATGAAATACATCAGAAGTAAAATTTGCACAAATAATATCAAAGATCTGCCTACAGTTTGAGCATTTCATATACGGACCGTCTTCACTTACTTCGCCTCGGCAGCCCGCGCACGGAGCTTTCCGTACTGACATCCTTACGCCGTCCACAGTAGGTAGATATTCCGATGACACACTCGCGCACTACGCGCGACCGGTACAGAGCTCGGCGTGATGACTCAACTGTAGTGGCGACCGCGCGAGCTTGTGTAGGTAGTCAACGGTCGGCAAATATTTTAAAAATGTTTTTGCTTATATCTCAGCTATTACTCGTTGGATTTTGATTTTTTCACTGTTAGCGTTGTCACTAGATCCACTTTAAGAATTTTATAAACTCAATTGTAGGGAACAACTTTAAACACGTATTAAGGCAAATTATTTGCGGAGCAAATTTATACAGATGTTTACGTAGTGATGCGCCGTAGCCTTCTTTTACCGGTGCCGTTGCATGGAAGTCATTGGTGAACCATAAGGTCTTTCACAAAGCATTAAAGTAAGAAGCCTTCATCATATAATCAGGTATACAGATAGACCATCTTTGTTTGCGTTAAAAAAATTTCAATCGTTGCATTGTTCGAAATTCAAAAGTAAATTTCCAAATGCACAATTATTACAGCGCCCATTGAATCTCTTAAATAGAATTGAAACTTCGGATTTCACGTGTGAACCATAAGGTCACCCAAGCATTTCAGACAATCGTTTGTGTGATTGCATCTCTGTTCTATATTGCATCCAATGCAGAGATAAACTATGCATCCGTGCCTTGGGGATCGTATCTTCAACAGCGCAGGTGTCCAGCAGCCATACGTCTTAATCAGCAATGTGGTTTAGGAAGCTACTGCGGAAATTACGCCTTGACAATCCTGTGATGGCTAGCAATTGCGACTATGTGTGAGTTACAATGGGTTTCAATTGCGAGCCGATTGTTTTGGGCATTATTAGAAAGGTCTATGATAACTGCAAAATTCCAACAGTATCTAACTTAATCGGCTTAATAAATGTTACCAAAAAATCTGAAAACCATAAAAAAAATAATATTTTTGAATTGATTTCATCCCGTGGTACTTTAGCTTATAGCATTTGTGTCACGTAAATCAAATTCAGCAGTGGAATTTTTATCGTAACTTGAAAAACGATATAAAAATCGCAACCAGACAACCTACCAAGTTCATTACACAAATATTTGGCGGGAATCAAACCCACTACTCCAGGCGTAGGACACAGGGTAGCACAAAACGTGCCATCGAACCATTGAAACTACAGCAAGATTTATTATTATCGCTACCCAAACGGTGTCTATCGTCACTACCACAAATTTATGGGACCACTGTAGCTACGGACTATCCGTCCAATTATGGGGTATCAAACGGTAGCCATGCCGCGTCGCTTATTGAGACAAATGGCCCGCTCAGGTGACTACGATCCACCAGGTCGCTAGGATACTGTGTACATTAATAATTCTCTGGCGCAGTGGCGTAGAATTCTACGTGTATTGGATCTGTATCCTTGTCTTTATTGGACGGGTTTTTGTTGGAAATGGACTGCGTTTCTGTTGAGAACCAAGTAATTTTGTTAGTAATCTGATTCCATGGTAAGTAGCCTAAGCACTAGTGTTACGGAAATCAGAATCAACAGTGGATACACAAATATACTGAAATATATTTAATAACACACCCAGACACGGAACAAACACCCATTTTTGTTACACAAATATTTGTCTCGAGTGGGAATCAAACCCTCGACTCCGTTCCACCGAGCCAGTCAATAGAAAAATTAATAGACATTAAGAATGATCTTGCTCCGTTTTCTTTTTCGAATGGACTTGGCAGTTTGCCTCTGACGACTCCTGCAGCTTCACTGGACTGGCTGGGGTATCGGAAGGCTCTCACACCTAAGACATTTATAAGTCCATACATGAGGTCGATAGACACAATATACTCTATTGAGCCTGTCGAGGTCGCCCTTATTCTGAAGGCCTTCAAAGATGCCGTGCACGTCCCGCATGAAGAGCTCGAAGTAATTATATAGTAGTTTTAAAATAAACTGATTTTTTCGGATTAAACTCGCTTAAAGTTATTCTATGTTTCATTTAAGGTAAAAAAGTGAATTACATTGTTAAAAATTGCTTGAAAGAGAGAAAAAATATTCAGTTACTAACATAACAAACATTCGTGGGAAATGGATAACTAAAAAGTCAACTCATTAAAGTCATCATCTGCTTAGCATGTGTCGCGGAGTCGGGGAGAGACATTGCGACGCTGATCTTTTACAGATACCTGATCAAGGAGAGCACGCAGTGCAAAGTAATGCCAGTGTTTTAAATAATAATAATAATAATAAAGCCCTTTATTCTGGGATTTGAGGTTACATTAACAGTATAAATTTTATATAAAATACTTATGTAAAAAAAAAGTTTTAAACTGAATCAATAACTAAAAAATATTTTATTTTTCTGTTTCTTTTCAACTAAAACACAACTGAATTAAAACTCAACACAACTGAATTAACATCGTTTGAAATAACAAAAAAAGAAAAAGTTTGAAAGTACGAAAGTTATGTTACATAAAAATATACAGACGAAATTAAGAACCTCCTCCTTTTTTTGAAGTCGGTTAAAAACACAACAAGTGTAGCCTGTTTTAATCCATTCAAATCCTCTTTGAACAAACCGAATACCACCACAAAATTCGATCTATTGTGTTAGGATTTATCAAGCTCGTTATTAATAGTAACATTCAATACCAAGGGGAGTATTACGACCTCTTAAAAAACTATAAATGTCCAGGATATTTACTTTGTTGTTTTATTTTAATGAAACGTCGAATGTTGTTGTCATTAAGACAAAACTACATGGTAAATATCCTGGACATTGTTGATTGGAGTATTACGACCTTTTAAAAAACTGTAAATGTCCAGGATATTTACCATGTTGTTTTGTTTTAATGAAACGTTGAATGTAGTTGTTATTGAAACAAAACTAAATGGTAAATATCCCGGACATTATCAGTTTTCTAATGTGTATAACCATGACAGTTTAAAATTATATACAACCTTAATTAAAATCAGTAAAAATGGGCATCGGTAGCTATATGATAAAGAGCTGTCATTATTACACTTCCTTTTGAAATTAATATTGATAATGGAGGGTTATATCAGTGTGTATAATTTATTCTTCCACAACCATAGCGCACAAAAAGTGTACCAGAAACACGAAGTTAGTCGATGTCCATTCTTAAACTGACTGGAATTAAGAGGTCGTAATACGCCCCCAGGTGAGATTAAAAAGTGCGGCTGGGCGTTTGATAAACGATTTAACTGCACCCAGCAATTGGTTTCAATTGCAGTGTGTAGCTAATTGCTCACCATTTGTGCCGGTTGGCGCAGATTTTACATAAATCGTAATATTTTCATTGCGAACGATGTATATTGGGCTTTATAAAATCTGCCCTTATTTAGATTATCATGTTATACCTAACTAATGCTGTTTCTGCAATCATTTTTAAATCAATATCGCACAAAATCACAAATATGTATTATTTCGAACATACATTTAATGTTTACATATGATTTTTTAAGGTTTTTCCTGTTTGAAGGGAGAACTCCGGAGGCGTGGAGTAAGAGTGTGGTCGACCTGTTTCCCTTTTAAGCCACGTCTATAAGCTTTTCTCAAGAGTAATCACGAACCGTCTGGCGCGAAGACTCGACGAATTCCAACCACCGGAACAGGCTGGATTTCGGAGCGGATACGGCACTATAGACCACATCCACACAGTGCGGCAGATTATACAGAAGACTGAAGAGTATAATCAGCCCCTGTGCCTAGCATTTGTGGACTATGAGAAAGCCTTCGACTCGGTTGAAATCTGGTCAGTTCTGGAGTCCCTGCAGCGGTGCCAAGTAGATTGGCGATACATCCAGGTGATGAAATGTCTTTACCAAGCCGCGACTATGTCCGTCCAAGTACAAAATCAGCAAACAAAGCCCATACCATTGCATAGAGGAGTGAGACAAGGGGACGTCATCTCCCCGAAGTTGTTCACAAATGCAATGGAGGATTTGTTCAAGACGCTGAACTGGAAAGGACGTGGCATTAACGTAAATGGTGAATACATCTCTCACCTGCGATTTGCAGATGATTTCGTCATTCTGGCAGAGACGCTGCAGGACCTACAACAGATGCTGAATGACCTGGCTGACAATTCTGCGCGCATCGGCCTACGGATGAACTTGGACAAAACCAAGGTCATGTTCAATGAACGTATACTACCGGAACCGATTGCAATTCACGGCACCGTCCTCGAAGTTGTTCAAAAATATGTGTACCTCGGGCAGACTATGCAGTTGGGTCGAAACAACTTTGAGGACGAGGTGAATAAAAGAATTCAGCTGGGTTGGGCAGCATTTGGGAAACTTCGCCGAGTCTTCAGATCGTCAATCCCACAAAGCCTTAAGACGAAAATCTTTAATCAGTGCGTCCTACCCGTCATGACGTACGGAGCCAAAACGTGGACACTGACGGCACGGCTGGTCCACAAGTTAAAAGTCGCTCAGCGGGCTATGGAAAGAGCTATGCTCGGTGTTTCTCTGCGGGATCGAATCAGAAATGAGGCGATCCGTCAGAGAACCAAAGTCATCGACATAGCTCATCGCATTAGCAAGCTGAAGTGGCAGTGGGCTGGCCACATCAGCCGTAGAACCGACAACCGCTGGGGTAGACGAGTTCTGGAGTGGATACCGCGTCTCGGCAAACGTAGTGTAGGACGCCCGCAGGCCAGGTGGTGTGACGATCTGCGCAGGACGGCTGGTAGGAGCTGGATGCGAGTGGCCGAGGATAGAAAGAAGTGGCGTGCATTTGGAGAGGCCTATGTCCAGCAGTGGACAAGTATGGGCTGATGATGATGATGATTTTTTAATGTATCTTATAAAAAGCGCCATATTTTACCAAAATACTGACATTTCGTTAATCCTCAAAACATTTACCGGCCTAAGAGGTGCCGAATGTCCTTTCCCGTATTCTTAACTGTATCAATAATATTTGCTGAGAACATAAACCGCTAAGAGTGAACCAATAAATAAACACACTTCCGCTTCTATTACGGATTTATAATATTAGTTCGGATTTGGATAGCACACATAGCTACTGTTTATTGTTAACTTATGTGAAACTAACTAACTAACTGTAAGATTTTAGACTTTCGCGTTCCATTACACTAAATATTAGTCTTTATGGGTCTACACGCGTTATTAGGAGTAGCAAATAACATAGCTACTTACTGCCCGACGTTACGACTGGGTTGCACCAATCATGGTCGCGAGCGCTCGCTCTAATATTTAGTATAATTAACTAACTGATTGGTGGAGGTCCTCCTCCACCTAGGCCGATCCTGCGCCGAAATGTGGGACAACCGAATAATTTCCAAACGAACTGAAATCAGAAACGTAGCCGGAAATGCGACCGCCGCCACACCATCCCAAACTCCCTAACTCAATCATAAATACGAGGCATGATTTTCCATTTAATTTGTACACGCATGGCCGGCCAAGTTCGATACAAAATCCACACCAAACTATCACGTTTAAGATGAATGACGAGCTGGAGAGACCAGCATTCGAACTTTTTTCATGACGTTCGTCACAAATTGAAATAGTGGTTTCAGATTGATCAAGCATCACCGAAAACTACGTGTAAAATCTATATTAATATTATAAAGCTAAAGAGTTGTTGTTTGTTTGATTTTGAACGCGCTATATCAGCAACTTTTGGTTCGAATTGAAAAATTTTTTTTTGTTGGATAGACCATTTATCGATGAAGACTTTAGGCTACATAACGTCACGCTGCGACCGATTGGGGCTAACAACTAAAAATGTGTAAGAAACGGGGGGAAACGCGGACAAAGTTGCTTGCAAACCTAGTAATAATATAATAAAAAAAAATGCAACCCACATTATTTTTTTTATAAAATCACTTTCAGGATGACCTCACTCCATCTAATGGTAAACGATATTGAGGTCCACATGTGAGGACGATAGGCACAATATACACTCTATTGAGTCTGACACACTCACCCTGAAGCCAAATTTTTTCAAACAAGTGCGGGCATTCGGTACAACAGAGGTTTTCCATAATACTACATAATACTCGTACCATAACAGTACATATTGGCCAGTTCATTGACCATTTCCATTCCTCCTCTGAAAGAGCTTTCATAAGAATAAAACTGCTAATCTAGTTTTTTTTTTCACCATCCCAGCTCTGTAAGATAAATGCTCTAAGTGTACAGTGGACTGTAATGCGATACAGTATATTTGTTCCACAGAGTCCACCCACAAAATGTGTCGACAAACATCAAGCTACGTTCAGGAAATGAGAAATAGTATTTACTAGCTGTTTCGTACTAGAAGCGATATTTTTCACACTGGCAATAGCAAATACGTCGACTTCACCAAATAGAACAACGCTAAATGTAGATAGATATTTGTTTTATCGCCGTAATGATAACAAAAAATAAACGAAAAAATGTTTGCTAGCTAGTCCAAAACAAGAACTTAGGCAAAAACTAGACAGTAATTAGTAACCCATGTGAGTCGTTATATCGATATCGCATTTTTATTTTGTTTCGTTAAAATAGATTTAAATAAATAAAAATAATATGAGGCGTCCGACCGATTTCAGCCATGGCGGCTGATCTCAATTGAGCTCAGCCATGTGCGCAGGACATATAGTGCACAAGTGTGCGCACAAACACAAGTACATTTTCTATTTCCTTACTATCATAATTCGGTGAGACGGTAATCCAATATGACCGATGAAAGATCGGGCGCAGGTCCACCAGCTTAACGTGCTTTCCGAGGCACGGGCGTGCAACCGCCAACTTCCTAACTCCGGGCTGAGTAATTTCATTACAAAAAAATTTGTTACACAATTTACCCGATCCTTGACTCGAACCTCTCGGTCCTTACGCAGTGCTTGCTACCAATAGACCAACGAGGAAGTTAAAAGGGAGGAAAAAGTAATTGCATTGTTATCGAATGACACAAACAAGTCAAAAACATTCGGTTCGGTTCGGTTAGTAATAGAGAGAATAAAAGCTTTAGAAAAGGTAAAAGACTCAATCCGGACAAATCTGAAATTTGTTTTCCATCGAACCAGCCGGACCGCTCAGTAGAGGTATGTTCCTATTTTAATATTTAGAAAAACAGAAAAAATTAACTGTCTCACCGTGGCCTGGGGACTCGAACACCCGTCCTTCTGCGAATCGCGCCAAAACGTGCATTGCCATCACACCAGACCAGCAGCTATGTATTGAAGCCCTCGAACTTTTCCTGCATATTACCTGTTAATCCACAGGTAGCGCCATCTATATCAGTGATACACACTAACAGCCCTAGAAAATTCATAACAGAAATGTAAACTACAGAAATTGATGGCAACTAATGTAAATATTTTTTCCGTTAGATATAGTAATATTAGAACAGCTAGTGCAATTTGAAATAAAACTAATTTTACCGATTAAACTCGCGTGTATTGGTATTCTAGACATTATTTAGAGATCGGAAGTTTCGAGCTCTTTACAGCGCTCGTCACGGGCAAGACAAGCTAGTGCAAGCTTTAGCACTTAAAAATTTTAAATTTACATATTTCTATTTTAACCTCAAAAAAGTATGAAAAACATTGAAGCATGGTAACAATGATTCCTGTTGCATAATTAGGAAATTGGTTTTTGATAATCCCAATGACGTATACGTTCAATTTCCCAACTTTATTTGATGTTAGTAAGTTTTAGTGGTTTGAATGGTTGAAGCTGGGTAAGTATCATTTGATTATTTTTAGGGTTCCTTAGTAAACAAAGAACCATTATAGCTTCGCTATGTCCATTCAAAAACCGTCCTTTTGAATCCCTGTATCTATAAAAAAGTAGTAAAGTAGTTTTAAAGATTTAAGCATACATCCATACAGACGCGGGTAGCTTTGCCTTATACTATGTAGTGATTTTGTTTTGTTTTAATGAATAATGATATTTCGACACTATAGCAAGCGCCACGATCACAGGTGAACTGTAGGACTGCGAGAATGACGGTAGCTCTAAGAGCAGACACTGCAAATAAAGAATATTCTAATACTGTAAATAAAGGAACCGCAATGGTGAAGAAAAATATATTTAACACAACAAACGTGTGTCCATTAGTAAAAATAGGTGAAGTGCAAAAAGCACTCGATGCAAGCGTCAACTCGGAAATTAGTTTCACATCGGACCGTCCGCTCGCGCCCGGGCTCGTTCGGTACATTTTTATTTGAACCCGGACGCCTAGTGTTCTTGTTCTGTGTTATTGACGAGCGTTTTATTTCTCACTGAAACGGAAACTGCGTTTTCAAATAGAGCTTTATCGTATGCACGGAATAATAGGCTTTGTTCTTATGACATTTACGCTTCTATTGCAGGGAAATAAAAAACTCTCTTATTTTGCATGCATTTTGTTTTAGTTTGAACTTGTTTGAGTATAAAATTAAATCTGCATAAAAGCACTGTAAGCATATGCCGTAAACAAAAGCTATTGCTCCCATTTTGTGATGATTTTACGCCTCTACTGATTCACACTGGTTGGGATTTTCATTTCTAGTTATCAATTAGTAGAGATATGTTTTTTATTATTATATTTTTAGAATAGAAGATTCCTCATATTGATACCGGTATGCATAACTGGAAAAACCGAATATCACTACAGAGTACCAGTGGGGATTTATTGTTAGGGATATAATATGAAACAGGGGCAAATTTCAACACGGATTAATCTAATATAAAAATTCTATAACCAAACACGTGAAAGGAAAAACAAAACAAGAATAAATTAGGCAAAATATGTCTCTTCACATTTCCCCTCTTTTATATTGCCATACCTAACAGGGTCCATATCGATCTATCAGTTTTCAAGAAACTACATTTAACCTTTTGTAAATAATATGGAGTGCAATAAAGAAATAAATAAATAAATTACGGCATTTTATGGTTAACCAGAACTGATACTAATGTCATACAACTTAAAAGATGACCCACGCCGCAGTAGGTGCTAGCACGGGCATAAATCTCAAGCCATGCAATAAGCTACCGAGCCCTGAGTAATGGCACTGGGCATGCAGGTGATGCAAAATTGATGTCCTCAAACGAGGCGGGGCAAAAATGCCCGCCTTTTATCATAAACAACCTTTCAACACTAGGAAGACGAATGCTTGAAGCGGATGCAAGTATTCAAGATGTACAATGTATTAATAATAAATCTTTATTTCAGATAAGGTATCCATATTTTGTTAGTAACATTGTAACCTTACATCTAATGTTAGTAGCATACAAAAAGACAATAAATAAAATAAATAAATAAGGGGACAGACAGGCTGACCCGTTCGCTGGCGGGAAGCATGTCTACTTGACAGCGTGTAGCCGTATCCAGCGACCCACCATCGGGGAGTCCCACCTGTCCGCCCACACGCCCAGGATGGACTGTCACGAGTGCGGCGCAGCATCGAGGCGCAGCGTTTGCGCATGATGGCGGCAAAGCCATCAGTGCATGAATTATTCGGCAAATTATTGACCTTTCAAGTAATGATACTTAAAATTGGAAGATTTTCAGATTGCTGGAAAAATAATTAGTTCTGATTGATTCGTAAAAACTAAGTTATGTAACGACGTCTAAGAGTCAAAACCTCATAAGAGGAAATAAGTAACTTCTCAGGAGGACGGAAATACTGTGATGTTGCGAGGTTTTCTTTTCAGAAAAATAATAAAATACATGAAAAAATGTAGTTAATCGAAACTCTAACTTTATAATTAAATGGAAACGAACTGATTTCCTGTCCAAGCAATTAATTCGCTTTTAATTTGAACTTCGCTAAACCGTTCATGTTCAAGTTCATGTTACATAAAACATTAATTTTGAACAAATCAATGTCATGCATTATCACCAACAGAAAAACTTTTATGGTAGATTAATATTATTCATAATCTTAATTCTTTGAAAACGAAAGTGAGGTTTAAATGGCTTACCTTCGGCTTACACAAATAGCCACGGATACAGTAAAACATTAAAGACAAATATTACAACCTCACACATGCTCCCTAGAAAATATTTTGACTAATTAGTCGAAATATTTTCTAGGGAGCATCTTATTGGGAACATCTTATTTGTTTTGAAATCTGTTAAAAATGCTCATTAGAAAAAAAAACGGACACATTTTTTTCTAACTGGCTACAATGATGGCTTTAAGTACGAGTATCACTGGACTGGGAGGAGCAGTTGACTCTCACCCCTAAAAATAAAAACGACGTTTGCCTGAGGGTACCCCTAAGGGGGCTAAAACTGACGCTGTCCATTTTTGTCAATGAGGACAACCCTAAAACCCACCCTAAAATAGAGGACATTATTAGACGGTAACGTTTTAATTTCATCCCTTTCCTTAGAATCGAAGTAACAACATCCGCCGGCGAATCAATTACCTATGTCAACGTTCATCACATTTGTAATTTCATTCCCGTGTTATTACATATGAAATGTTTTGCGTGTAATCGTGAGTGGCGGGTCGAGATACGTTTGTCGTCGGCCATGTTTTCCGCCGTAGCGTTAAACGGAACAAACATTTATACGATCAGCCGTTGTGTAATCTTCATGTCAACTTACAAATGAAACGAGTGTAATGTTAAGCTCAAGATTTTTATGAGCAAATTATTAGTCTCACGTGTATTCTTTTTTTTTATAATACCAAGGCTAACAAGATGACCTCACTCCACCTAACGGTAAAAGGTAGTGAGATCTTTTTTTTTATTCCTAACTGACTAACGATGATGGCTTGGAGGAGCCTTGTCATCATCACCGGGCTTGCGGGGAGCGGATGACTCTCACCCTAGGTAGTGAGATCCGCATGTGAGGTCGATAGGCACAATATACCATATTGAGCCTGTCGCCCTCAACCTGAAGGCCTGCTTAAATGTTGTTTCACGCCCCGCCTGAAGAGCCCGGGAACATAGGAGGGAGGGAAAACATGATCTGACATGATGACATTCAAATATGAATATGCCTTTTTCAGTTATTTTTCCAGTATTCTAAATACTGGATTTTATTTAAAAAAACATTGACATTCCTCATTCGCTTTTCGTGTTCGGCATCGACGCTTTATTATCCAAATAAATTATTGATCACAGTGAGTAATCAATAATTTTTACATCAATCAGTAATAAATCAGTGTTAGTGTAAATCATGAAAAAAGGAAATAAATTGACATAACAAACATCCAATCGACTACACGCTTCAGAGTACCTCGTTACATATCATAAAACCGCAAAATGTGTCGTTTTCGCTGTAACTTTAATAAATAATCACAACTATCTAACGTACTGACTATTATTTCCCTAGCGGTACGCCACACGCCGCAGTTTGGAACATGTGTCAATATCGACTGTGAAATAGGACCGGGATTAATACTAAATAATAGACACACAAAATTGCCGTATTCCAATTGGAATGTAAAAGGTGCGGTTAGTAAACGACTGTCTATTTGTTATCGGTCGAGAGTACGCGGAATAGGGCCATTAAAAATGCGGTTTAGAGAGATCGGTGTGATTTGGTCGGTAATCCGGTAAAAAGCTGTACCAAATGCTCACCTAATAGGGGTAATTTTGTGCCTCTGGTGTTTGTAAAGAGAGTAATCAAGCCAGCGTAATATTGTGTGAAACCGAGGGATTTTTTATAAAAATATACTTTGCAGTTTTCACTCGGTGTTCACATCACCGCGCTGTTTCTGAGGGTTAATAATAAAAAGTTAAAAACTAAAACCCAACTACGACAAAAAACGACGCTGAAAAAGTATAAAACAAGACTTTTAGAACACTGAACTGAACAAAGTTGCTTATGTAGTTCCAACTATGTAGAGATAAGTTTTCATGTTTGGAAAACCGCAGTCACACGTTGTCAAAGTGCTACGGTAGGTAGGTACTTGTGTATGGAACGTGTGACTACGCCTTTCCAAACATGAAAACTTATCTCTACATAGTTGGAACTACATAAGCAACTTTGTTCAGTTCAGTGTTCTAAAAGTCTTGTTTTATACTTTTTCAGCGTCGTTTTTTGTCGTAGTTGGGTTTTAGTTTTTAACTTTTTATTATTTGTACTATTTTGGTGTTAAAGTGTATTTGTGGCGCATAATATTATCAAAAGTTAAATTGATGAACCAACATGTTTTATATTTTAAGGGGACGTAGTAAAGAAGCTATGAACGATAATAAAAAGTTAAAAACTAAAACCCAACTACGACAAAAAACGACGCTGAAAAAGTATAAAACAAGACTTTTAGAACACTGAACTGAACAAAGTTGCTTATGTAGTTCCAAGTAAATGGACACAGTAGACTCTACCAAAATGCTTATGTTGAAAATTGACAATAATGTCATACAATACTATTTTGAAGTATGCAATATTTACTATGTAGAGATAAGTTTTCATGTTTGGAAAACCGCAGTCACACGTTGTCAAAGTGCTACGGTAGGTAGGTACTTGTGTATGGAACGTGTGACTACGCCTTTCCAAACATGAAAACTTATCTCTACATAGTAAATATTGCATACTTCAAAATAGTATTGTATGACATTATTGTCAATTTTCAACATAAGCATTTTGGTAGAGTCTACTGTGTCCATTTACTTGGAACTACATAAGCAACTTTGTTCAGTTCAGTGTTCTAAAAGTCTTGTTTTATACTTTTTCAGCGTCGTTTTTTGTCGTAGTTGGGTTTTAGTTTTTAACTTTTTATTATTTGTACTATTTTGGTGTTATTCTGTTAAGTAGTAAAGAAGCTATGAACGAAAAGATGTGAACTATATGCAATCAGTCCATGAATATACGTAAAGTCACATGCAAATGCTAGTAATATATATATATTTAAAATGTACAAGTAAAGCGCTTTCCAATGATACCAAACACGGCGTATTTATCTTAACTTTATTTTTTTACTCTGTATGTTTTGTCCGCTAGTGGGCGCCACATTAGATTTTGTGAAACCCTATATAGCCTATAACCAGCGGACAATTAAGACGCTTCTAATGATATGTCATTTGTCGAATTCTGACAAGCAATTTAGAAGTTATGTGGAAACAGATGAACATACATACATACATACATACATACATAGCCTGTCAAAATCATAACCCTCCTTTTGCTTTGCCGTAGTGGGGTAAAAAGTAGAAGCGATTTGCGTGTGTAACTAATCTATACAACTAAATAAAATTGAAGCGTCTGTTTGTAATATTAAAACAACGACTTTTTACTAAATGAGTATGAATCTCTGTCGGGTACCAATATTAAAAAAACAATTTATAATCATTTTTGTCTGTCTGTCTGTTTGATCCTGCCAATCTCCGAAATGGATGAATAAATTTTGACTGGACTTTCTTTGTATTCATTTAATTGTATTATTTTGTTGATTTGAATTAGTAATGATTGTCTTTAGTTATTGTTGCAAAGTGTAAACTATGGTCTGAGAATATTTTTTTATTAATTAAAAATATGTTCCGTTTGTGAAACAAAAAAAAAAATGGTAATTTTTTATTTAGTGGTATTTTATCATGGACATGTATAAACAACGTACACGAAAGAAATTTTATATTAAGTATTGATTTGGGCGGATTCTGTAAAAAACAACAAAACCGCTCACATACCAACCTCACCTAATGAAATAGAGATTGCACTCAAGAAAGGTCTCACACTCAAGAAACAGCTCAAAATTCACTGCGTCCTTGTTTCAATGTTGGAAAGCGGACAAAAGTCAACTCGCAACATTGTCTGAAGAGACAAGGAACAAAACAAAAATGTGCCAACGCGACATCGACAAAGGGACACAATGGCGCTCGCACTGTATTTGCACCTCGGATCCACGGCGGGAGAAGCAGTGAAGCCTTTTTACCATTTTAGATAAAGGCTTTCAATCTGAATGGAACATATTTTTTTTTATTTCAAAATTCCTTCTATAGTCTTTTTCAGCTAAGATGGTCCCTGTGACACTTCATTGTGTTCTGAATCACGCATTTTACGTTTGACAAACGAATATAATTTTATTGCACACTTTTATCATTTTAATGCGGCGTCATTAGAAAAAATATTAAAATAAATAATTTTAAACTTTTAAAAGAGAAACAGTATCGTTTAGTTAAATTTAATGTAATAGAAAATTTTAAAAAAGTACCTATGCAGTTCGTATACGTAGAATGGAATGTAGTAAGTTCCTAATATATTTACTAATAAAATTATTTTCGTTTGTCAAACGTAAAATGCGTGATTCAGAACACAATGAAGTGTCACAGGGATCATCTTAGGTGAAAAATACTATAGCTATACACTACAATTGGGAAAACAAAAGTATGCGAGATTCAAACGCTTCGCGCAAGCTTCGATGGTTATTCCATCTATTGACAAATAATGGAAAGCATAAAGACAAGTGGACTGTACACAATATGTACAAAGATTTTATGAAAAAATCCGGTAATGTGTCCGGGATAGTCACCATTGTATTACTTTTTTGGCGCGTTCCCGATATTTCAGCGAGCGCCATGATCACGTTTATAAACTATTTATTTTGTTGAAATACTAATTCTCTAATTGTCTTACTACCTGTTGTTTTGTAGAATTAAATCAAAGTAATGTAAACCACAATTCAGTGGTTTTAAGATGTCATTAATTGTTACAGATACGCAATGACCTTGTTAAAACAATGCACAAGGCAGAATGGCGGCGACGTGGTCCACAACCCGTCACGTCACGTTTCCCACAGAGGTGAAAAGTGGATCGCTGGAAGTGATCTCTGCCTACCCCTCTGGGAAAAAGGCGTGATTTTATGTATGTATGTATGTTACAGATAAACTACATATTTTGATAAGATGGGTCTCTTTTGTCTTCTAGTCTCATTCAATTTTCATCTGCCCATAAAAACGTCCCGATTTAACGTGACACCCTCACGACCGTTCATTCAACTGTGCCGTTTTGGAAGTGCGCTGCATGTTTTAGCAATAACAGGCTTGCAAATCGTTTTTAATTCCCTCTCTATGCGCCACGGAAATTGGAACACTCTTGATATCAAAAGGAAACTTTTTGAATCCAATTCCGATTCATGAACAGCTTTGATACGGAATTTGGCCGAGTCTGATACAAAATGTTTAAGATTCGTTTTGGGGTTCCAAGCTAGATTAAATGTGGATTCTCAAAATTTGTAAATCTTCAGCGTGATTTTAGAAGAAAGATTAATATGAAAAATGTTGCCCTTAATAAAAGATAATGCTTTGTATAATATTAAAGCTATTTTATAAAAAAATTTTACTTAAACATATCACGAGGCAACTCAATGATTTTTAACAGTTTTTCACCAAATTTTACAGGTACTTAAAAAGTAATCGCACATCAATATAGGCATTATAATGCCTCATTCACGTATACTGTACACAAGTACTTACATATTATAACAAATTCATTTCTTTTTTCCGAAAAGCCGATCACATTCTCCTAAGCATTACATTAATAACGTACGTACATCGTTTAAGAGCAACGAATTCTCATAGAATTATGAGGTAAAGAGATCGGAAAACATTTGGTGAGAGGCTGTTTTGAAACAAAGTAGCTTTAAGAACTCATGTTAATGTGGGGTGATTCGATCTTCTTTAAGATTTTGTAATTAGAAAATTTACCTATTTCCTGAATTTAGACAACCTTCACTACGTTTCTATATGTACAGTAATGATAAATAACTCCTTGTATGGTTCAAATAAGTAGTAGTAAAGTGGAAAACACTTACATCAGAACTACAAACAGAGAAAATAATAAACCACTGACCACTTCCACAAACACTACGTCGGAAGCAATAATGCAAACCAAAATAATACCTAAAGATTGTATTCTTTGGTATCTATCTAAACGTGGTAGTGGACTCCAAAGAAAATGTACTGTAAAATTCAACATTTCTCTCCTAAGTGGGGGCTGCGAGACGCAAAATTGAATCTACTGGTCCGAGATTGCTGTGCGCTAAGGGACAACCGCGCTCGGTACTGTTGGTATAACTAGTGCGAATGATTCGAGTGAAGTCACATTTACGAGTAATATCGAGCAGCTCAAATGTTCGACGTTTCTGTGGATGTGAAAGCTGAATAGAACGCTATGTTTGGACGTTTCTGTGGGTAAAACTGAAAGCTGAATAGGAACGCAATGTTATTTCTCGGTTGACAAACCGATTTTGGTGTTTTTACCAGATCGGAGAAATATCAGCCTCTAAAATCCGCACCAACAGAATTCACACAGCGTCGATTCAGTTAAACGTCAAGCTATTATTCAAAATCGGAAATCGCCGGGCTCGCCATTCCGCGTCGCCGAAATTCGAATCCAAAGTCATAATTTCAAATTCTAAAATTCCAAATTGGTAATCAATATAGCATGGCGTGGCGCCAAGTGTGCAGCCCAGAGCTATTAGTCACTGGATATTGTACGAGGCTAAGTTACAGGACCGCTCAGTTTGAAACTTTACCTGCTTTCCGAGATAAGTGTATTGAATAGTTTGTACGTACCTGGATATTGTTTACAAAATCGTCGGCCAGATTATAGTGGTTGCTTACGGATTGGTCGTCTAGACTTGGAGTTTGGTGAATTTGAAGACTGACTAGAAAATGCCCCAAAATGAGATACAAGTGTGATTTTGAATTTGGAAAATCATGCCTTTTAGTCTTGTGACCTATGCTTTCACATTCTGTTGCCCGTCGAGTCAGGCGTTTTTAAAAATAATAATGAGTGGAATCAAGAGTTGTGTAGTCGACCAACCCTATGCGTTGAGGTCTTAGTCAACTCAAGCCAAAAGGCTCAATCGCCCTAGTTAGGATTGATGATCATGATGATTTGATTTCTTCATCATGATCATCACCCCATATAACAAAGTTGCCAATATAGGTGCGCGGGCTGTGTATTGCGCCTCTGCCTAATCTCACATCTGCTTTAGTGGTGAGAGCCTTCGCTCCCTCGCAAGTTCGATGATGATGACGAGGCTATTCCAAGTCGGCATCGACTATGTCAGTTACGTAAAAAAATCTCATCTGCCATGTTTTGCTGTCATATCTGACTATAAAAGTAAAGGAACAGAGAGTGTACGTGTGTCTGCAGAAAATCGCCATAAGTATTCCTATATAGACTTTTTTCAATCGAAGTTAGATTTTATTCCCATAAATGGAAAGCAGGTATACTAAGAAAAACTTAATTCGTCTTGGAAGATGTGGGACAGACAGCTACAGGAGACAGGAAATTGTGGTACGTGAGATGCGTGCGTCCAAATGTTTAATTTGTGCCAATGGAGGACAGGCAGAGGTACCCACCGACCAATGACGACTAAACGTATGTCGTTACAAAGCTATTTTCATGACTATCACTACTTATTTAAAAGGTACAGTTAACAGATTTTCCAGATTTAATAAAAAAACAGTATGTTTTGTATTGAAAGAAAGAAAAAAAAACATTTATTGACCACGACATAGAGGTAACAATGATAAATAAATACATACATTGTGTGGATTCTTTCTTAACGACATAATAATTATACTTTCATCGTTATAATGAGGACAAAAAAAGAGAGAAATTGAATATTTAAAAAAATGGATTTAAAATAATGTCGAAGATAGTCATGTGAGTAGTGTAGTAATGTAGTAAATGTATGGGTACCCGTCCCATACATTTCTGCCCGTTTTCTTGTGGCCTCAACCAACCCCAAAAAGAATACATTGATATTGCTCGCGACCACGATTGGTGTAACCCAGTCGAAACGTCGGGCAGTAAGTAGCTATGTAATTTGCTACTCCTAATATCGCGTGTAGACTTTAAACTAATTTTAGTGTAATGGAACGCGAAAGTCTAAAATCTTACATTGATATTGTGTTTATACAGTATTGAGTCCAGATATCACTTTACCATGACATTTTAAAAATTCACACATAGAGTTAAATCAAAATATTCAATCATACTCACTACCATGATAAAATTGCAAATAATCTTCTGTATGTACTAGTCACTGTTCGTACTTTTATTAATTCCGAAGCGTGGAAAATCAATAACAATAAAATAAGAAAAGGACTCGATCAAAATGCACAAGGCAGAATGACGGCGACGTGGTCCACAACCCGTCACGTCACGTTTCCCACAGAGGTGAAAAGTGGATCGCTGGATATGACCTCTGAATACCCCCCTGGGAAAAAGGCGTGATTTTATGTATGTATGTACTCGATTAAAATAGCAAATTGCTGAATACTGGACCGTCCATTAAAGTTACATCAAGATAACTGTAACCCGTTGGTAACACTGTAACTGTAATATTGTTACATTACAGTATTTTGTACACAAATCATTACGTTCGTCACAAGCCGCTTAGAGCTGCAATCATTAATTAGTAAACAACGTAATTTGGCAACATTGGTCTGCTCAATAGCTCCATAGATCAAAGCCACGAACTATTATACGTAGGATTCAGAACGTTGCAGGTATCAGTAACATAGGTATTGAGTAATACGTAACTAAGTATGACTCAGATTTTAATGAAAGACATTTTGAAGGATTTTCCTCTTTGAAAATTTATGTCAAAGTGAAATGAATTAAATACAATATTATGATAAAATTGGTAATGCCATACTGATGTAGTATTATATTTGTATCTAATCTATAATCTACACAACTAAGAAACATTTTAGTGTCTGTTTGTAGTATCTATAGCGGGTACTAATAACAAAAACAAAATTATTTACACAATTTTTATTTTTATTTTATTTTGTCTGTTGTTTATTCCAGTTTATCTCCGAAACGGCTGGACGACTTTTGACGGGACATAACATAACGAATAAATATAAAATTTCACAAGGTCAAGAATCAACAGTGGATACACACACACTATATAAAAATATTTAAGAACACACCCAGACTCGGAACAAACAGCAATATTCGCCAAACAAGTATTTCTCCGGGGTAGAAATCGAATCCTGTTCGAACAGTAGCCAGAAATTGGCATTGAAGAAACTCGATTAGAAGTTTAACCGTATTGTCAGTTGATAATTACGATACCACATCAAAGTACACACAATCTCGCAATGCGAAACGCGTGTTCGCGACAGATCGTCGCCATAAATTACCGCACGCATATAATTACGCCGTTTAATATTCCTGGCGCATTGTGTCACTGTCATCCCGTGACGTCATAATATACGCGAACGTTAATATGTAGGTCTAGGTACCTATGTACTCGCCGTGGAGGTGTGGAATGATTGGAACGAGCGGAATTCGCAGCAAATACGATGCGTCAACACTACAAAACAAATCTCAAAAACTATTTAATTCAAAATTGTTTTTATTCTATTAAGGAATACCTATCCAAATAATACAAGTAATTTGTTCATAATAGTCAAATAGGTATTGAAATATTTTGTACAATACATAATTATTGTTTAAAGTAAGCGTAGAAGCGTACATTTTATTCTGTTCAACAACATTATAATAAATTAGATTGTAAGTTAAGATTGTATAGTAATAAGTTTTCTAATTGTATAGCCCTCATATTGACTGCAATACAGTAGACTTAGTTGCCCTTGTCAGGCACTGGCCTGACAAGGGCAACTAAGTCTCTAAGCTCTATGTAAGTACAATAAGATCTATGTAAATACCTCACACTTAGTTGGCAATAAATACTTTGACTTTGACATTTGAAATATAACGAATTTTACGGGTAAAATCTGCTTATCCTACGCGCCCTCGCTTCACTTCAGCAAAATTTTACATAAAATCTCTTTCCTCTTAAATCCCTCTATCTTTTAATAAGCGCATCAAAATCCGTTGTGTAGTTTTAAATATTTAAGCATACATAGGGACAGACAGACGCGGGGAGCGACTTCGCTTTATACTATGTAGTGATTAAATCTACTTGTGACCCGCCATCGCTTCGCTTCCTGTATATCTTATAAATAAAAATGAATCGCAAAATGTGTTGGTAACCGCATAACTAAACAACGCCTGAACCAAATATGGCCAATTCTTTTTTAAAATGTTGTTCTTTTTTAAAGACAGCCCTTTTCTTTTTCATATTTTTTTTGACAGGACGAGTTCGGTCGGGTCAGCTAGTTATACATAAATTAAAAACCTTGCTCTTAAATCCCTCTATCTATAAAAAAACCGCATCAAAATATCCGTTGCGTCGTTTTAAAGATTTCGGCATACATAGGGAGGTACATAATAATAATAATAATAAAACTTTGGTACAATCTGATTACAAACACCGCCATGATCAGGTTGCTGCCATAATTCACCAACACCTAGCCCATACTCACAACTTCATCACCAAAAACAGCCATACTATAAGTACACCCCATCAACAGTGCTCGATAATAATACTACAAAATTTACTGGGACAGAACAATAATCACTGATAGGACCATACATTTTAATAGACCCGACATCACTATCCACGATAAAAGCAATAAAACAGTCTATTTAATTGATATCGCAGTCCCAAACACACATAATATACAGTCCACAATATCAGAAAAAATAAGTAAATACCATGATCTCGCAATAGAAATAAAAAAGCAATGGCAAGTTAACTCCGTTTACACAATACCCATAGTTTTATCTTCAACAGGCATAATACCAAAAATATTACACAAAAATTTAGAACTACTACAAATTCCACCCAAAATAACCTATACGCTTCAAAAAGCCGTTATTTTAAATACGTGCAGGTTAACTAGAAAATTTCTATCCACTGACACTTCAGGTATGCTTGGCTAAGGCCCGCATATCTGACAATTTTACCTGCCTCAAGGGGTAGAGAGTTGAAAAACTACATAAATACATAATAATAATAAAAAAATGTTTATTGACCACATAATAAGAAAATAAGCCAAAGAAAAAAAAATAAACAAACAAACAAAAAAGTGAACAAGAAAACAACATGGAACACAACATTGAACAGTGGTCAACTAGGCACAGATCAAACGTTATTAATGCAATGATGACCATAAATACACTAATGATATTCAGCCATATTTAATTTGTTTTAATATATTAGTATGTATTGCGAATCTATCATATGCATCAGTGATTCTTTATAATTCAGAAACCATGAAAATACCATTAGGTATATACCAAAGAAAAATAATAAAGTGACAAATATCATCATTATATCACGCTATTTCAAACAGAAATATCATCCAAAATTGTAATAAAAATGATAATAAAATTGAAATTAATTAGTCATACATTTTAATTTTGATGTTTTCTATATTGGCTTGTTATAGCTATCGACAAATACGTTTTATTTGAAAAAAAAAAGTTATGTGAGGTCAAACATAAAAATAAACTCGTACATACGCGTCGATTTGAAAACTTTTTAATTATTTTCTTCGGTTTAAAAATGCCGTAAGTATTTTACTACGTCATCTATCCCACAGTAATGAAAAAGAAACGATTTGTCTAATTAGTTACAATTATGTGTAACAAAATTATACAATTCAGGGAATACAGATAATGGCAAACCTAATTTCCTATATTCGAATTACGTAGTTCAATTAAGCTTACCTGGAGATCAGTTACGCCAAATCAGATTTCATCACACTACGTGCACATAGTTGCAAGGAAATTGTTCGAATATCCTCTATTATCTTCGAGTAAATTGATAATAATATGCTACTCAACAACCGAAAACAAATTTAATACAATTAAGAAGCAGTTCATACCTTAACTAGTCCAATAATAAATATTATTTAATGTTTTTCATTATGTTGTTGATATGCCTTATTACAATTAAATAAATAAATATTTTAAGACCACAGAAACTATGAAATCATATGCCAAAAATGTCAACTGCTTTAAAAGTTAAACTTTTATTAAAACATGAAAGGAAATAAAAAAAAAAACATGCGAAGATACGAATTTCCATTCAACTAATTGGGACATGGATAATCGGATTAATTTTAAATATTTGCATCGTTATACTCGGCCTGTGATCATCCATACTTATTAACATACTTTTTGAATGCAACCGTTTCCATGCTCGCAAACGTACGGCCCACGCCAAATTATATGTACAGAGATTTTATCAACCAAAGTGGCTATGTGGACCCTAAATTATTCCGTCATTACCGCACAAATATTTTATCGAGCCGGACGACAAAATGTCCCCTGTCTGTCGATTCATATTTTCCATTTGCGTATTAGGGTTAATTTGTCGTGTGATGACCGAGGTGGACCAGGGTAAGTCTTTTTAATTTCTCTAATCAAGGATAGAAAGGATTTTTAGAAAATTTATTCCTTATTTTATTTGGGGGAGGGGGATTATGTGGGCGACTCAAGTGTGATTTTTTTTAAATTTCGGAGATTAGCGGAAATAAACAGACAGACATTTTTTTTTAAATTGTGTTTTTGTTATTAGTACCCGGTATAGATTCATATCTATTCAGTAAAAACTCGTAATTTTTATATACCTAACACACAGTATTTAGTTTTTAACCGACTTCAAAAAAGGAGGGGGTTCTCCATTCGTCTGTATGTATAATATTTTTTTTTTTTTTTTTTATGTATGTTCACCGATAATCTCGTCAATTATAGACGGATTTCAAAAATTTTTTTGGTTGGATAGAGTTCACTTCCGAGGTGGTCCCATTTTCACCAGTCCCGGATCTGATGATGGGATCCAGGAGAAATCGAGGGCAACCTTCAAATTTTATAGGGACATGTACCGCGTTTTGCATATTATCTGAATTCATATTGGCATTTGCTTCTGGCTATCATAATCTTATGATGCTGAGCTGATGATGGAAGGTCAACTCCTTAATAGTTATGAGTATAAGAATAATTACTTCAATACTGTATACATATTAAGACTACTAGTTATAATATCAGTAGCATTACAGGAGAGCTAAACTGTCAGGTTGACCATCCTAGGATCTGATGATGGGATCCAGGAGAAATCGAGGGCAACCCTCAAATTTTATAGGCACATGTACCGCGTTTTACATATTTTCTGAAGTTATATTGGCATTTGCTTCTGGCAATCATAATGTTATGATGCTGAGCTGATGATGGAAGGTCAACTCCTTAATAGTTGGGAGTAAAGGGATAATTCTTTCAAATCTGTGTACATATTGATACTACTAGTTATAATATCAGTAGAATTATAGGTGAGCTGAACTAATAGGGTGTAAAAAAATGTAACACTAAAAAGGATAAAAAAAATTGTAAACAAAAAAAAAACCGCCTTCAAAAACCCGACTCACTAAAAATTACAAAATAATATAATACGAACATTAATCTGGGTATGAATTTGATATGTTGTTGAAGGCGGTGCCGTTTATATTTCATGCAGTTTTCCTTAAAAATTTTGTTGGCACCGCCTTCAACAACATATCATCAAATTCATACCCAGATTAATGTTCGTATTATATTATTTTGTAATTTTTAGTGAGTCGGGTTTTTGAAGGCGGTTTTTTTTTTTGTTTACAATTTTTTTACAGTTGAAAACCTTACTATAAATACATACAATATCCCTCTATTTATATGTTTACCAAAAACACCCGTCAAAATCCGTTGCATATTTTGAAAGATTTAAGCATAGATAAAGACAGACGCGGTAAGCGACCCCATTTTATTTTATACTACCTAGTGATATCGCGAATCGCTCACAAACAAGTCACTCAGACCTAAGTCGGTACGCACGTATAAGCCTATTGGTTTGAAGAGCACCATTACCTCCTTTTATCCTGACGTATCTACGAGATTCGCGGAAATCGAGGCATGTGATCGGAATCATAATCCTGTGGAAAAGAATGGGAGTAGATTGTCGATCAATGTGGATTGGAATGAATAACGCAAAACATTCGTTGTGCTTGTATGAAACACAATACGGCTGTTTGTAAGACAAAATAGCTTGTTACGAGTCAAGAGGTCCAGTTTGTTCTAATTTGTATTCTTATACTGTTTTACAGAGGACATCGAAAAGGTCACGTTCACGTTTTTATTCTTAAAATCAAAAGCTTAATTTTTTAATATAAACTTCCAAGAATTTTCTATCACTCTAGAATTTTTGTAGGAAAATAGTCCAAAAATTGTAGTAGGAACATATTAACATTTATATTGTACACTACACATTTCAAATAAAACTAAATTAAATTAGTTATATGTACATAATATTTATGTCCACACATCATGTTGCTCAAAAGAGATATTTTTCCAACATGCATGTTGGAAAAAATGTCTTTTGTGGCTTCTCAAACTAAGCAGATCTTGTACCATGAGTGTTAGAGACTGATATTCATACATTTATTAATTCATTTAAGTATATTTGTGTATCCACTGTCGTTTCTGATTTCCGTAACACGAGTGCTTAAGCTAATTACCACGGATATAATATATCAGATCGATGTATGTAATGTTGTGAAATACTTATTTATTTGTCGGATCAGAAGTATTTAACGACATAGTGTGGGCGAATGTAGGTATCGTGCAAATAAAAGTAGCGTGATATCAAAGCACTAGATTTATTCTTGGTCACTATTTCCATTAGATCGATTTACAGAACAATGAACACAATCACACCCGACACTAATTACACTGAACGGAAGTATAACGATACGCGACAGTTTCTACGATTTGCACCGTGCGGCCGTCCGGAGATAACTGAGCCGCTGCGCACGACCGCCCGCCCTAACGTAGACTCCGTCTAGCGCCACCGGGTGGCGCTTGCGTGCCGTAGCTTCCACTCACTGCCTTCAGGTGGCGCTGGCGTCGTAATTATTCCGACACGGCCATCCTGCTTGCACACGTCCTCGTGTGTTAGTCTGAAACAATAGAAAACCAAGCACAGTATTTACCGTTCGGTCTATCCTGACCTAACACAAAATAATTCAGTTTCTAGATTTTCTAGACAGTCATCAGTACTAAGTACTAGTATTTACTAACACTATGAAATTTAATCCAAACAATTCAGTGATTATAAATGGTCCAGACAGAATCAAGTAACAATTGCACGCATATCATAACACACTCTTAAATCTCCATCTAAGCACAGGCTCAATCCATCCAGACCAATACGGCTCTACAAGCCCAGGAAACCATCCTTATGCGACTCCATCTACCAGGATCGCCGAGTCATCTCCGACTCTACGGTCTTAATATCCCATAAGACCCGACCCCCGCCAGTGTTCACTGCAATACCGCGTGCTCACGGTGTACTACAAAGAGACTATGAGAATCGCAAGAACTAATTCTTACGATCCCTAAACATCACTAAGCTTACATACCGATTTCAACTGAACTACGGCTACAGCGACACACCTGGTGCGGTCAACACATACGGTCAACTTTGACCCGGTCTAGGACTAGAGTGCAACCTTGCTTAAAACAAAAAGAGTAGACAATCTACTCCAACTCAGACTAATCTTCAGCAACTTCAATTGGTACTTGACCCTCCGGAATACGTCTAATCCTGTCATGGGCGTCTACTTGTATTTACGCTTTGAATTTAATGACTTTAAAATAAGGGAAGCTTCTAAAATTATTTACTTTCATTTTCATCAAATCTTTACATGGTTTGAACACACAAGATTACATTTCACATGAAACAAAATTAATTTCAATTGTAACAAAAGAAAACAAAACATTTTCGAGTAGCCAGAGTCACGTACCATTCGCTGTACAAATTAATTCTCACTATTAATCAACTGTGTAGCCTCACAAATCTCGAGTGACCACTCCAACGCCACGGCACCATAGCCGATAGAGACTCCAAAGTCTCTCATACGCGCTTCAACATCCACGCACGTGTGCATCACCCACTGACTACACACTACGGTCTCGTTAGACCACGACCTCCACCAGAGCCAAACGCGCATCGCGCACCCACGGACTACTTGAGTTTCCCCAAAAGACACCGATTTCTAGCGGGCTACGACTACGAAATAGCTACTGGCACAGTCGACTTTACTACGGCCGTTAGAGTTTACACTCGAGCTCTCATAACATCACCAATTGATTGTTTACACATTACTCATCAACGTTAGGCTCACGATGTATCTCTACTTCAACTTCGACTGGTACATGACCTTCTGGCAATCCTCTTAACCTATCACTATTCAATAACTCACGATAAAAATGAAACCAAAAGAGTAAACCGTTTGGCCATCCCAGCCAAAAGTTAACAAATAGCTTCTGCTTACAAAATGTTACTTTACTTAACATTTGAACGTTTGACCGACAAGTTCCCAAGTTCAAATCTGCAACTAAGGCATTACTCAGCATATCCAATTAATTAATAACACAAGTCTAGACACACACACACTCTGACCAGTCCGTCGGCCTAGAACCAGTCCGTTGGTTCTCTCAGTGTTCAGTCCATCGAACACACCTAGTATCCAGTCCGTTGGATACTCTCATGGCTCAGTCCATCGGCCATTTCAACTAAAAGTAACTCAGTCCATCGGTTACCCGTACCATCGACATGTGTCATTAAATAAACTAACAATCAACATGAACAAAGTCAATATCATTAGCATTGTCCAAATCTTTGGGAACCTATCGTTCTACTTGAATTCAAAGATTTCAAAAATTATCTATCCACATTTGAATGGGGAAAACTAAAACCAAATCCTCAATAACTTTAAAAGGGGCCTTTAAGGTTAGGGTCTAACTTGGTCTGATTACTTTCATCATTATCAAAGACAAACATTGTGTGAAGTGACCATCACATACTGTGACTGACTCAGCATCACACTTCCTAGGTAATCAACCTTAAAGCATGTCTAAAGTCTAAACATAAAAACAATGCACCTGATTTAAGGTTTCCTCTCAGCATCTATCTTGCATTCCTGGTATAAGGAATTTGTTGCTCCGTAGCCGCCTGTTGTACTGCAGCTCCATCTCAATTCCCAACTGTGTTCACAGATGCCTGGGGTACAAGGCATGGCATCTGAAACAAAGATTTCTTACAGTAGACAACTGACTGGTATAGTGTTAAGAATCACCGTTCAATTACCTATCTTAATTAAAGTAAAATCAACAATCAAACACGTTCGAGAAACTAAAATTATTCCCTGAGCTTTTAATTGCACTGACATTGACGGGAAAATATTTTTTTAATTCTTTTCTAGTAGGAAATAACGGCTTTGATTAGTTAAAATCATACAGCCAAACCTTTAATTGAATGAGTTTTTTTTTTTTTTTACTAATTTTAACTAGCACACATGCACACACGCACACACATCCAGATTCACACTTCCTATTTTTCTAGGCTGCCAGTAGCCACACAACCACAAGTTGCTTGAGGTCTAATAACTTTAGCACTAAGTGGCATCAGGTACAAAATAGGTAGCTAGGCATTTCACATAATCTTTCACACTTTTAATGTGGCTACTTTTAATTTACAAAAAAAAACATTACTTTAAACGAAACTATTATGAAAATGTGTGCATTGAAACAGACTATACTGACTTTCAAATAAAATCGCAACAGTATGAAAAAGACTCACATGATCATGTAGTTTGCTTACAAAGCAACATCCACTCGTCACTCGTTCCGGCATGCACCGCCGCCGCCTCTGCCATCGGCCTGATGGCCGCCGCTGCTGCACCGGCTCGCGATGTGTCCTGGCTTCCCACATTTGAAGCACACGAAAGGCTTCGCCGCTGACTGCTGGGTTGCTTGACTCGATGATGCATGCGTCGCAGGTCTTCCTCTCACATCCTCAGGCTTGCTCCTACATTCGAAACGTCTGTGACCCATTTTTCCGCAACTATAGCATTTTAGCGAGGTCATCTTAGCTCGCTTCACATCGGGCTCACTAGACGATTGACCAGGAGTATGGATCTGGCGCTTCAGATATGAGAAAGCGTATAGCTCTTTCTGCAATTTATCTCTTGAAGAAATGTCGGTAGTAAACGCTAAGCGTTGTAATCGCGAGTCGAACTACGAAATATGCGCTAATACAGCTGCTACTGCAATCTGCTCCTTATCTGCATCCTTCCATCTATTAGTAAGCGATGATCAACCGACTCGCAGGCGGAAAGGGCCTCTTTTCGTTGAGCTTACTGCCGTTAAGATTTATGAAAGTACCCGCCAAAGTCTCTGTAGTAACAAATCTGGCCGTGAAAAGAACCTTGAACTCCTCCCATGTCATACCTTGGTATACAATCTGCGATAGCCATGTTGACGCTGCCCCCTTCAATGCCTTGCTGATCACAACAACAAATTCACCGCCGCTTAGTGAATTATCGGCAAAACACAAATCCGTGGTCGCGCACCATGATTTCGCATTAGAATTTTGCTTATCGGGGTTGAAATCAGGCAGCACTACACTATTGTTCACATTTGGAGTCTTCAATGCATGAATCAGTTCGCGCATTTGTTGATTTTGTAATTCAAAAAGTACCCGCCACTGACTTTCATCGCCGCGACTATCATTTGCACGATTCGATCCCACTTCTGATGTCGGATCAGAAGTATTTAACGACATAGTGTGGGCGAATGTAGGTATCGTGCAAATAAAAGTAGCGTGATATCAAAGCACTAGATTTATTCTTGGTCACTATTTCCATTAGATCGATTTACAGAACAATGAACACAATCACACCCGACACTAATTACACTGAACGGAAGTATAACGATACGCGACAGTTTCTACGATTTGCACCGTGCGGCCGTCCGGAGATAACTGAGCCGCTGCGCACGACCGCCCGCCCTAACGTAGACTCCGTCTAGCGCCACCGGGTGGCGCTTGCGTGCCGTAGCTTCCACTCACTGCCTTCAGGTGGCGCTGGCGTCGTAATTATTCCGACATATTTATTATTATTTATTATACATACTTAAATATATTTACCCAGATACGGAACAAAGGTTCATCACATGAATTTTTGTCCCGGAGTGGGGATCGAAGCGACTCTCGGAGCTGTAGCCAGATTTATAAACCACTGTTCCGTCCAAGCCAGTCGAGCAACAAGAGTATAATATTTTTTTTTTTCATAGAGAGCCCAATGGCGACTGTAGTCCGGAAGACTTTGGTAGCCACAGCACACAGTTGTATGGACCAAGTGAATGCTACAGAATCGGACTTGGAATACCTGAGGAATGACCCTCCGTACCCTGAAAAGGCATCGTGTATCCTGAAATGTCTTTTGGAGAAGGTAAAGTTGATGTTTATATTGGAGACACATAAAATGTGTATTAACAGGGACACGAACCCACAACCTCATAACTAACAAACTAAC
Organism: Maruca vitrata; assembly: GCA_039566165.1. Classification (NCBI taxonomy): domain Eukaryota; kingdom Metazoa; phylum Arthropoda; class Insecta; order Lepidoptera; family Crambidae; genus Maruca; species Maruca vitrata. Next base: position 12,221,827 of record CM076930.1, read on the forward strand.
CAGGTTGGCGGAGCAACCCATAATGAGTCTTGGCCTCCGATAATAAGCTCTTCCATAACCACATAACGCTGGAAGGTAATTGCTTTAGTTAGGTGGATCGGTCTATAATAAAAACCATACTGAAAGAGTTATTTTGATATTCAATAGGACAAGGACAAAACGCTGTACACAATAAAAATAACGTAATTATGGCGTTACTTATGTTATTTATATGTACATAAATAGAAATGATATCATAACAAAACTGTTATTAATTAAGTTTAAAAAATTTGAAACATAAAATTGTCGATTTGAATTGATTTTGCAATTTTAAAATATTTGCCCATCCATCTTTGAAAGTGTATTGGACACACCCACTGGCAAACGTGAAATCCCTTCCTATTGTACCTTATCCCTATTGTACTGCCCAGATATCAGAAATATGAATACCTAAACTTACTAACTATAGAGTTTATCAATGGAGATTACAATTTGGCTTTATTGTAAATATTTCAGATTAGTGTCGTGAAACACAACAAATATTCAAAGACAGGATTCCTGACTGCAGTGATGCCGTTGGTATTCAGAAACAAGAAGAAACTGGAGCATATGAAAACGGTCTCGGAAAACTGTGATAATGAGGCAAGTATAAGATCGTTAACAATGTATGTCTAAGGAGAAGCAGATTACAGAGTGACCGGTTGATTACGACTAGTTCTCTACTTAACATACATATACATATTATACACTACAGTAGCGCTACCATGAGTTCAAAAGTGAGACTCGATATCGCCTATATAAATATGTCTATGAAACTTTTACAGCGCCCCTAGCGGTTACGCTAAGAACTAAAATCGGTAGTATGAAAAAAGAATTCGATAGGTTTTTAACGTACGTAAGTTTTCGATAACTAACTCATGGTACCTCTACAGTATATTACTGGAGTGGAACTGCATAGTAGAAATAGTGGGAAATAATCGACTGACGTGACATTATTATTATCAACATCATCATCAGCCCATATACGTCCCCACTGCTGGGGCACGGGCCTTAGTCGACCACGCTGACCAAGTGCGGGTTGGTCGACTACACAACCTTAGAATTTCTTCTTAGGTGTGCAGGTTTCCTCACGATGTTTTCCTTCACCGTTAAAGCGTCGAATGGTGGTACATAAGAATTTCAAATTTGAAAAACACATTGGTACCTGGCGGGGTTTGAACTGGCGACCTCTCGCATGGCAAACAACGACTTAACCACTCGGCCATCGACGCTTTTTATTTTCAACGGAGATTATTATTATCAACGGAGGGCCTAAAGTGAAGCTTGACATTTCACATAGGGGTTTCTTTTACAACGTAGGAGCACTAAGAAGGGGTTTTTAAAAATTCACCCCTTAAAAGTGGCAATTTGGGATTATTATTGGATTTCCCCGTTTTTGATACAACTTCAACGAAATTAAGTATAAACGTTCTAAGACGAAGGAATCCCTAAGGGACCAAATTCAGTAATATTAACTACTTCGACAAGCTAATATACAATGGCGCTTAACCCTTTATTAGGTACAGTAGTAAGAAATAGTTCAACATCATCAGCCCATATACTTCCTCACTGCTGGGGCACGGGCTTACCCTAAACTAGGCCTAAATAGTCATTTACAGACATTTCTACGAAGATTTTACCAATCAATTACATTATGTGGTTTTACGTGTGTGCTATGGACATTGTTTTTTATAACGCCTAACGTATTTATATCTGACTCGAAACTTCACAAATAGAAAACAAAGAAGAATTTAATTGCTGAAATCCTAATTTGCCAGTGACTACAGTAATGTAATGACAGTAGCTTTTAAAAAAATCTTCCCGATTTAAAAACAAAGCTATAATATTATACTATCAACATTCTAGGTTATGTTGTAGTTAATAAGAAATAAATGGATACTCAATTTTCAATTAATTAATTGCATTGAATTTTGCGTATAACCAGATGGCCGATACGATTTAAATCTTAAGCAATTCCAAAGCGAAATAGATTAAAATTCAAATTTAATTCAGATTCTCGACTTGCAAATTTGCTGGAAGGAAGCCTGAATTGACAAAGTTGTGATTGCTAATATCTATGTATTTTTGTTTGATTTACTTTTTAATCAACTATTGAACGATAATGTTTTATCTAGGATATATATCCTAGTATATACTAGGAAAAGCAATTCTTATCCTTATAAATATTATGAATAAAAAAGGTGTGTTTGTTTGTGGTTGCCTCTACACGCTGTACATACAAACAAACAAGAGAATAAGATACCGCCCCAATATGTACTTGATGTATATTTGATTGCTTTTCATTCATATTTTGAGATGACGGATGGCGCCACCAGAACCAGAGTGGCCCAAGTGACATGAGCTATAAATAGCGTGGTCCGAGTGATCTGGGCCCCCATACTCTATTATTTAATCTGTACTTGTAATAAATTTGTAAAAAGGTCAATTCAGTACATAAAATATATTTTCAAAATAACTATCAGGGGGTGATAAGTGATCAATACTGATGCCAAAATTGCAATCAGTAAAATTTTTGTCTGTCTGTGTGTCTGACTGTCTGTCGGTCTGTAGGTTCCTAATCCAAAACTACTGAACAGATTATAACGAGACTTGGCACAATTATTCTTTATACTCCTGGGCAGGTTATAGTATACAGGTTATACTTTTCATCACGCTCTACAATCAAAAGAAACAGAGGAATTAATGGAAATGTTAGGGAAACGGAAGATGTTACTCCATTTTCTAAGGTTCCGTCGCGTGTGTAGTCTTAATGGTTAAAGTTACATAGAAATCATGTATGACGAAAATATTCTACATAAAATTGTCTAAAAAAATTCTCTTTTCCACGTAGACGAAGTCGCTGGCACAGCTAGTATTAAATAAAAATCACATCGTCACATCTTTATTTTAACGTCACTTCTGATATACACTTAACGTAGCAGCTAGCATGCTATGTTAGGTGTTCTCGTCCAAAATTTCAAAAAATTGTTTCAAACAAAAATCCCTAAACATTTAGTAAAGTCTAGAGTCATCCCAAACCCTTGGACAATACCCCGTAGTTTATAAATAAGTGGACTCACAATCAAATGATAAGAAATCGACATTATCTTCGAAATAATTCTTATGAACATCAACACAGACGAATAAGACAATAATTACTGTTTACAGCCTTTACAGTAATCGGCTTAAGTCAGTCGCGTCGCATTTCGGAGATATATTTTTATTTAGACACCAATCCTCGGATTTGCGACAGTAAATAAATCCTTTGTTGACTAGAAACAATAAGGGCAAAATAAACAAGAGCGGAATATTATAGGCCTTCGGTGATAACATGGGCAAACAATAGGAAAACTTATCTTTCTTATGTGGCACGTACATATTTTATTGTATAGCAAATATCAATAGAGGTCCTGCCGGATAATGCATGAATACAAATGAGTCCGCTTAATGTCAAAATGGCATCCTCCCTTTTGTTTGTTGTTGGCGTAACCGACTATTTGGGAAATCGTACATTTTCCAGTTATTATCTGAAATAAACTAATCCCGGTCAAGGTCGGCATGACGAATGGGATGAGCCGATTGGGAATACCAATGGTTCTATTATAAATCGTTTCGATTTGTGATAAATGACTTTACACAAGTTTAATAGGTTATTTACCTAATAACTCATTTATCCTTACTAATATTATAATCCTTACTAATATTATAAACGTGAAAGTTTGTGAGTATGGATATGTTTTTTTAATTCAAACCCCATGGGGTTTATTGGGGGGGTGAAAATTAGTATTAGAACTTTCTCGAATCGCTTTCATTTTTAAATTTGTGTATCTTCGAAGTGTTCTCTTGAAGTCTTTAAATGAATGATGATGAATGATTTGGAATCAAATTGAAAAAACTGCTTTCTTAACGGGTCGAAGACGACACCTGTTTAGAATGGTGTTACTTCAAGTTTGATGTCATGTATAAAATGGATATTACATTATCATCATTTGATACAGGCGACGGTATTTTTAACGTTAATTAGTAGGTTGAGCCAATAGGCGAGATGACTAAAAATATAATTAGTCCGTTATTTACATTATTTAAAAATATTGTGCTTATGGGAACTTGGGCCTCATCAGAGTGGTTTTCCATTTTTCTAAACAATTAATCGCTTGTGCAATTGGGCGTGGATTATCGGGCGAGGAGGGTATTTTCCAATAAAATATGACCACCGTACAGTTACTTCATTATAATGATGACTTTCACTTAATTATATTGACAAAATCATAAAAGATTGACAGGGTAATTTCTGATTGGAACTATGACGTCCGCCGGGCACGTGGATGCGTGCGCCTTCACCACCAGTCACGAATAGAATGATCACCAAACTCAACAAAAGGCGGTCCAGAGCCCGGCGTTACGTCAGAGCGACAGCTCTACTTCCTTCAAAAATGACATAATAAGATCAACCAAAGAGGTCACTAATTCTAGGTAACTTTACCGTCATACTCGTATTTTTTATTTTGTTTCACAAACAAGAAATTATGAAGATGTTATGAAGATTGCTTAGAAGTTTCGTATATGACGTCACGTTATGGTACAATTTTTACGTAGCCGTGACGTCCCCACTCCAGAAGTTTGATAAGCTATAAATTTTGTCATTTTTCGATCAATTGAAAATAAAAAATATTTGTTCCATATTTTTGTATAAACTTACTTACGGACTAAATAGAATATAATCAGATTTTGACCCAGTCGTCACGCCTATTACATGAGTTCCGCGTAAAATTATTAACTTGATAATCTGATAACAGCCAATTGCAATAAGGCGATTAAACCATAAAAGCATAAATAAAAAAAACATTGCCAATTCATGCAGATGTTTAAGTTATTACTTTGGGTTGGACCTATTGATCCAAAATTACATTTTTCAAAAATATAACGTCATAAAAATATAATTAGAGATACGTAGAAAATACTTCGATTTTATCTATTTTTATAAAATACTTCACTCAATTTTAGATACCCCACATTTGCTTTCCAAAATATGTTTAAACACAAGTCACAGCGCTCGTAGATCAAATAAAACCAATGTCTTTGCTCTCCTTACCTTTAAAAACAACACTTCGTTTTATAGTCCCCTTGTTAGAATGGCTCGTCAATATAACGAAACAGCAAAAAATCATCCCGAAATTGATGTCTTTGAAGCACAATTTAAACAATATATTAAAAGTGACTAGTGTCCTCCATCCCGCTCCCGTCGGACCCAGCTGTGGGACTGGCCGGCATATATGCTAAGTGTTGTTGTGTTTTTTTGTTTTTTTGAATTGTTAAAATTACTTAGTATTAATTCTTTTGTACAATTTTATGCATACACATATATCTGGATTATGATCTAGATCAATATTGCCTGTATCATTAATGTTTTTTATATTGATTCTAATCTGTCGTGTGTATTAATAAATAAATAAAAATAAATAATCAGAAAATGAAAAGGCTACAAACCGAAAACACGGTTGATTAACCCCTTTCAGATCTTGACCGCATGAATTGGATGTAAGAAAATAATGGCTATCGTGAAAGAAGAACCAAATTATGGCTTCATATTTTTGCAAATGAGTTCTCTTCGGAAATAATCATACAAGCAATAGGCTGGAATGGTTTTCCTTGGTATTTAGTTGTAATTATTACTGAGTCCTCCGTCCAATATAATTTACTTAAATTGATTAAAAAATAATGGTGAAGAAGTAAAACCTACATTGAGAGTTTATAGAAAAGGTAAAGACACAACAAAAAGGAGGTTCTCACTATTAAAAGCATGGCAAAAACACCCTTTCAAAGTGAACATAGCGCTTGCAACAGTGCCGAAATATCGGGAGCTCATTAAAACAAAACAACATGGTATATATCCCTGAATATTTCAGTTTTCTAATGAGAGTGTCACCATGATAGTTTAAAATTTTATATTTATACTAGCTGTGCCCGCGACTTTGTCCGCGTGGACAATCTTTATCACTCAGGGGTATGAAAGATGTTGGCCGATTCTCAGACCTACACAATATGCTCACAAAATTTCATGAGAATCGGTCAAGCCGTTTGGGAGGAGTACGGGAACGAAAACTGTGACACGAGAATTTTATATACACCGTGAAATTTTAGTGGTTGTTTTCCCGTGGCAGAACGACTTGCCTTTAGTAATACTATCGAATCATGCAAATTATTCCTCGAAAAAAAAAATTTTTTTTTTTCGATTTTTCAGAATAATAATTTTCCAACTCGAAAACGAGAGAAGCTATCGTTGTTTTTGAAGATGTGACGTATTCAGGTACTGCTTGCCATATGAAATCGATGCTTAAAGCTAAAGAAGATCTACACCCTAAGTCATAAAGCGGTTCGAACGTGTTTTCGAGTGACGGTTAAACCTTTCGTAAAACCGGCATTTATTGATTTTACCAAAAAAGAACTGCACACATCTTTTGTACTACTAATATAGAATCATTTCACTGCGGGAAAACAACCACTAAAATTTCACGGTGTATAGTAAGTATGTATTTGTGAAATACATACATATTTAAGTACATTTTTCCCAGAGGGGTAGACAGACTACGGTCCTGGCACACCACTTTCGCTTCATCCACATTCATCAACCTCTTCATGCACGCTCGTCGATTACGGGTACTTTTGATTTGACCTCTCTAAAAAAAATCTCTTTCTCTTTGTGTGAAATACACTATTTTTTATGGTTTATCTAGACATCGAATAGCTAATTAGATATAGCCGTGACGTATTGTCCGTCTGAGATCGTGTCTGTACCAAGGGTAGACTAGCATTATTGTATTACCAATCACGCTATGACATTGTACGAACAAATTGCCACGACACGAACCGGCGACCACAGATTATAGAATGACAGACAGCCGCGTCACAGCCCTCACGTCATCAGATCATGTCGGATTGGCGGTGACATATGGAGCGGGTACGGTGCTAGTTCTAGCGTATTTCAGCCTCATTTGATTATCTTTAGGCTTTCGTAACTAAAGAGTAAGATACTAATGTCTTCATAATCATCAGTCCATATACGTCTCCACTGTTGGGCAAAGGCCTACCCTAAACTAGGCGATAAGGCCTTAGTCAACCACGCTGACCAAGTGCGGGTTGGTAACTAATATCTTACTAGGTCACTAAGACTTCATCGTCTGTCCGTCTGTCTGACACAAGGGTGATTCTCATGAGTTTTGGGAACGATGTATTTCTGTTGCAGCTACGAGTATAACCTCACTAAAAACAAAACACATTAAATTTAAAAGAGGGCTCCCATACAAGATTTTTAGTACGGAATCCAACTCATATCAACATTGATGTTCTGCAGTCACTGGACACTAGACTAGACTAGAAGCCATGTCAGAGGCCTACAGGCGGCTTACAAACTCTGACACCAGGTTGTTCATCAACCATAAAAAAGAAGAAGAAGAAAACTAGACTAGACTAGACACCTCTCCAAATTATTTATTCAAAGCAAATGAAAACTACAGTACTTTTGTGGCAATGTCTGGTACAAATGGAAATAAAAGCTCCAATTTATAATTAAACAACATTTATAAAACTAAATAAAATAAAATTAAATAACAACCTTTAACTGAATACGTATGAAATTATATAGGGTACCACTAACAAAAACATAATCAAAAACATTATTGTCCGTCTGTTTGTTCCCGCTAATCTCCAAAATGGCTAGACCAATTTCGGCGGAACTTTCACTGATACATTCAACTTACAAGGAATCCGCTATTTTAATTTCCTCATTTCTATACGGACGAAGTTGTGCGCGGCCGCTAGTATGAAATAAAATAATACAATAATACAATTTAGTTCTGTAGCAATGCAAATCCTTATTAAACTTATTTGGCAAGTTCAAATTGAAGTGCAGTAACTAGTTCTAAACTTTCTCAAAGGATTAACCGTTGGCTAAGTTGGTTTAAACCTAGTATTTATACAAATGGCTGACTGGCTCGGTGGAACAGTGGCTAGTGACCCATGTTTACTACCTACGGTTCCAAGAGTCGTGGGTTCGATTTCCACTCGGGACAAATATTTGTGTGACGAACATCGGTGTTTGTTCCGTGTCTGGGTGTATTATTAAATATATTTAAGTATATTTGTGTATTCGCTGTTTCTGATTCTGATACCCGTAACACAAGTGCTTAAGCTACTTACCATGGGATCAGATCAATGTATGTGATGTTGTGAAATATTTCTTTATTTATTTATACAAATTCATAGTACGCTTGCAGTTACACACGCCTTGAAACGCCTACAGTGTGTATATTTATTGCTAGCAATTGCGTAAATGAATTCGGCGGCCTGAAATCAGGATTGCACAAGTGTTATGATAGTAATAAACACAAATTGGCAGTGGCAGATTTCTGTACAGATGTAAACAGGAAACAATACGTTCGTATAAATAAGGCGTGTTTATTAAAAAAAAAATACGATTCATGTGACTGGCTCGGTGGAACAGTGGTTAGTGACTCAGGTTCAAAACCTACGGTTCCAAGAGTCGTGGGTTCGAGTCCCACTCGGGACAAATATTTGTGTGACGAACATCGGTGTTTGTTCCGTGTCTGGGTGTATTATTAAATATATTTAGGTTTATTTGTGTACCCACTGTTGATCCAAATTTCCGTAACACAAGTGCTTAAGCTACTTACCACGGGATCAGATCAATGTATGTGATGCTGTGTTAAAAAAAAAAATATTCTGCCATCAACTTGAAAAGAAGAAAAAAAAAAAAATGTGCGTTATTTATTTTATATATTCATCTTTATAACGTTTTAATTAGTGACATTCCTAATTAGTTAAAAACAAAATTTAATCATTTCTAAGTACTTGATGTAATATTTAATGAAATACATTACAGTGAGAAAATTAAAGCTCAACATAGCACATCATAAAAAGCTCCTTTATCTAAATATTCTGGATGATATGTCTTTAAAGATTCTGATATAGAATTTAAAATTTAAAACAAATATCTTCATCCTACTTTGAAGACAGCGTTTAGACTTGATTAAATGTCTGTGTCTTTTATAAGACAATGGTTTATTTATATTGTTGTCGCTACGAAAAATGCTACCATCAATCGTCTACGTCGTAGTTACTACGAACTACGTGCTCGTAGCACTTTCGATTAGGTACATGGATATATTTTTTGCTTTGAAGTAATTAGTATAATTTATTTTGTAAGAAAATTAACGCCTTTTAACTGATATTAGACCATTGCCAAGGGAATCATTTTAATGTCATGTTATTTTTAGGATGATCTTATATCTTTACAGATCTTACTCATGGCCGATCACCATTAATGTATAGTGACTTTACACTCAATAGTGACTTTCTTCTATGCAACTAAATTTGAGATTAGTCTGTTCGCTAGCACTAAGACCTAACATTACTGATAAGGCACGACCGCACCACATGAATAAGATAACATGTCTAATTGCAAATGAGATTATATGACAGCCGTTATGTAATACCTAGGTCTGAATAGGAAAAATAACTGAAGATCCGTTCTGTCTCTGCCTTCATTCGCATAAAAATATGGATTGCCATCCCGTCTAAACTCGTTATAAGATAAATAGAAAAAATCTAGATTTACGATCTGAAAAATCTTCATCATCAGCCCATATACGTCCCCACTGCTGGGACATGGGCCTACCCTAAACTAGGACGATAAGGCCTGACTCAACCAAGCTAGCCAAGTGCAGGTGGTTGACTACACAACCTATGAATTCCTCCGTAGATGTGAGGTATCCTCACGATGTGTTCCTTCATCGTTTAAGCGTCGAATAATCGTACATATGAGTTTAAAAAGTGAAAAACACAGTGGTACGTAGCGGGGTTTGAACTGGCGACCTCTCGTCAGAGAATTATCTAATCTTCCTAAACAAACAAAAATAAATCAATATGTACCCAACATAATATTTCATCAAAGGAATCACAACAATTTAAAACCTAAACGGTTACGAACGAACACAAACAAAACTACAAATAACCACCATAAAGATAAACTGCTAGATAAAATAAAACGTTTTACGATCTTTATCATAATCGTAACATACTACGTTTATTGTTAAAAACGTTTGATGACGTCATTCCAAGGCCAACGAACGTGAACTAAAGGAACGGGGGAGAACAAATTTTCAGGAATAATCTCTGTTTTAAAATCAAGTTAGTTATAGTCAGGTTAGTTATAGGTTAGCTATAGATATAGTCATAGTTCATTCGTATCTGCAATACAACTTAATGATAACTAAAAATGTTTTTATTTCGGTTTTTATTTGGTATAACAATCCAATTTATGGCGTTCGTCATTTGATCCAATGCTCGATACAAAATATTAGTAAATTTCTTCACATACATCATGTGTCTGAGCTTTTTCACAATCTACCTGATTGGAACTAAATGTCAGGAGCAATTGCTGATAAAAATAAAACAAAGATCTGTACCCAACTTTAGGACTTTAAATTTAGTCGATGGCCGAATGGTTTAGGTCGATAGTTGTCATGCGAAAAGATGGCAGTTCAAATCCCGAAACGTACCACTGTGTTTTCAAATATAAAATTCATATGCACGATTATTCGACGCTTTAACGTTGAAGAAGAACATCGCGCGGACGCCTGCAAACCTTCGGAGAAATTCTACGGTTATGATTATATTCTGTTGTTGTAGTTGACCAACCAGCACTTGGTGCCGTGGTGAACTAAGGCCTTATCGCCCTAGTTTAGGGTAAGCCCGTGCTCCAACAGTGGGAACGTGTATGAGCTGATGATGATGATGATATCTTTATTTACAGATCAATCATCACGTTGTGGCGCCCTGTGAACTCGGGAATGAAATCGTCACTTGCATCTTCAAGTACGCACCTGAACTACATTTCAAGTCACCTTAGAAAAAAGATACGTAGATTTTATGTTAAAGTGTCATCAAAACTTTGTACAATTTCGATTTGATTATACGCTGCTTTTTTATGTAAATAGTTATTACCTAGACCTGTGCCTAGGCAAAAACAACAAACTCAAATTATTATACACTAGAAAAAAGAAAAGAAAGAAAAATTTTTTTTTTCATACATACACAATTAAATAATTAAACAAATACACATACAGGCTGCCTGCCTGCCCGGATGTGCTGTAGCGGCCACCAGGTCGCTAGACGAAAACATAATGAAAAAAAAATCTCAGTATTCAAATAGACTTCACAAAACCTCTAATGTGTACTAAAACGAACTAATAGACCAGTTTGTGGTTACAAAATCCTAGCAATATCCAAAATCCTAGAACATAAACCATAAATTTCGTCTAGAAACTATCACAATGGCGCAGTGTTTCAGCGTACGTCACTAGTGTAAAAAAACGAGAACTTTCGCAATTGGAAGGGACACCTATGCTCCTGGTGTGGAAAAACAAATATCGAAGCTATGGAAATTGTGAATCGTCCCGGCGAAACTTTTATTACACCGATCCCTGTTTTCAATCAACGGGGCACACCAAATCTATATCAGTTTCTGGCACAGTCGAACTGGTTTTATGTAGCGAGATAAATATTTCAGCAAAATTGTAGGTGGATTTTTATCTGTGACTTTGATTGGGGCAATTGAAATAGATAGACAAATTTAATCGCACTCGAGAATAGTCGTGTATCATGTTTTGTATATTGTAATAATTATGTTGATTCGATTTAGATATTCGATAAAAAATTATGTACGATTCGATGCTTTAACGGTGAAGGAAAACATTGTGAACCTGCACACCTATGAAGTAATTTTAAGGTTGTGTTGTCGACCAACACGTACTTGGCCAAGGTGGGTGACTAAGGCCTGATCGCCCTTGTTAAGGGTAGGCCCATGATTTAAATATATTAAAATCAAATCATCAATATTTGGCCAAATACAACCCTTTAATAAACGTAATTAATATAATTGAAACTTACACGTGGGGGCAATATTGGCTTGATGTGAGTGGATGAACAGTACAATCAGTACAACAACTTTATGCTCAACAAAACGGACGAAGACTGACAACAAATTGATAAAGACAAAACTGTGAATTAACACAAAATTCATATGAAACCAATTTTTTTTGTAAAGGTAAAAACTAACTGGAGTGGATACCGCGTCTCGGCAAACGTAGTGTAGGACGCCCGCAGGCCAGTGGGGCTACCATGAGTTTAAAACTTACGCGCTCGATATCGACTACGTAAATATGTCTATGAAAAACATGTACAGCGCCGGCTGGTGGTTACGCGAAGAACCACAATCGGCCATATGAAAAAAACAACTCGATAGGTTTTTAACGTACGTAAGTTTACGATAGCCAACTCATGGTAGGCCCTCTGGTGGTGTGACGATCTGCGCAGGACGGGTGATAGGAGCTGGATACGAGTGGCCGAGGATAGAGAGAAGTGTCGTGCATTTGGAGAGGCCTATGTCCAGCAGTGGACAGGAATGGGCTGATGATGATGATGATGAAAAACTAACTTACGTAATTCTTTTATTTCCATCGTGTAAGCCACCTGCTCGAAGTATGCCAATATATACATCAGTCACCTATTTCCACTAGATTGTTGGACGCTTTGTAGAACACCAATCGTATTCCATATTAATGTTTACACTGACAATGTAACCATGTTCAAATTGATTGCAGTTGGATTTTAATTTCCATTGCATCGCTCACGCTACCAAAGGTGACAGCAAAACTCCGCCATTTAAAATTTGTGTCATAAAAAAAGTTATTTCGTGTTTCCAGCCAGTAAATAAGAAAAAAGTTTCGACTGTAAACATGCAAACTTTTCAAAGATTTATTCGAATGCCAGATTTTTATGTTTTCTTTTGTGAAGTTGCAGCTATGACTTGTTGTTTTAATCTCGAGTTTGGGGTGGTGTGGTGTCCATATTATGTATGTAACTAATAAAAATTAAATACGGGTTACATTAAAAAATAAAGGAGACGCAAAACAAAGTACAAAGCAACGATCGTACATGAAACGACAACATAAAATAAAATTACAATTAAAACTTTATTACATTAATTAATTTAAAGAAGACCGACGCCTCGTTTTATTCTGCATTTTGTCATAACACATTTCATAAACGTATTTGGATATGTTTACATTTAAAATGTCATATTTAAAATATTTTCAACCACTGCGTATTGCGACAGAGAAACTAACCGCAGAATGAAATAATTCCGTCGGAAACAATAAAGCAATGTTTTATAATGCCATTTTTCATTTATATTATTGCCATTCCCCTACACACATAGCCCAGGAGCGGCCGTAAAGGTTACTTTTGTTTGTCAAAAACTATATTTTTCTATCGCGCCTAGAAGTGACGACACTCACATTTAGTCAGTTCTTTAAGGACCTTTCGTTAGTGTCGTGTTTTCATGTGCAAAGAATTGTTCCGTGTCCGTGATATAATTAGGATATTTATTTCAATATTATATAAATTGTAAATTCACAGATGAGTTTCACATATATCTGAATTAATAAGCGGGCGGTCGGTGAAATATTATCTTGCTTTAAGAATCTAAATATCATCATCGCAAATAAATATAGCAACAATGAAATCTACGATTGATACGATAAGCTATTGCAACGGTACAACGAGTGCACCGTGCCACACCAGAGCCAAGACTGCATGCACTTTTTTTTTCCTTCTAACTGACTAACGATGATGGATTGGAGGAGCCTTGTCATCATCACCGGCGGGGGATCGGATGGCTCTCACCCCTAAACTGCCTGCACTGGTCACAATGAGCGCATTTTATAGTCGAGTCGAGCGGCGAGGGGGAGTGACTAATGACGCAGCTAGTCGGTGACGTGACTCGTGCACGTGCAGCTTACTACTCATTCTATAATGAAGGCGAGCGATGACTCCTGTCGACAAATAAATTTAAGTATATTTGGGTATCCACTATTGATTCTGATACCTGTAACACAAGTTCTTAATCTACTTACTACCACGGGATCAAAGTATGTGATGTTGTGTTATATTTATTTATTTAATTTTATAGCAGTTTGGTCCACATTAAATATCTACCCCGTAAAATCACTGTATCAGCACCGTGTGCCCTAATCCGGCAATTACGGGGGAAAAACGGCAAAAACAGAGCCCCGTTTTACGGCTACCTATGAGATAATTGAAAGCGCTTCCGTCAGCCAGGGTAATTCCTTAAAATGGCCGAATTTATGGAGAGTTCTGTGCAATGGAAGGTCGTGGCACACTGGGAGGGAAGAGGTTAACTTTCTGAGTGATATTCGAAGAGGTTTGAGTATTAGGCTGGTTTTAGAGGCGCGCTGACTGCTTTTTTAGTCCGGGTGTCGGCGCCTGCCGGTCAGCGTTCCTTAAACACGGTCCCTGTATCTCTATATACATACTGGACCTTAAGTGCTGACGGTCAGTGTGTGGTGAGGGTGACTCGAGAATAACCTTTCTTTGAAAGTTATCGCAGTCACGAACGGGGTAAGCTTTTTATGATTTACAAATTTTAAAACCAATTTAGGTTAGAATACCAATACACGCTAGTTTAATCAGTAAACTTAGTTTTGTTTCAAATGTGTAGCTTTAAAATAATACTACCCAAATAACATGATCAGATAATCATGATCATAATACAACTAAATAAAATTAAAGTATCTGTGTTTAATATTAAAATAACGACTACTTACTGAATGGGTATGTATCTATATCGGGACAACAATTTGGTCAGCAAGACAAAAACACAATTATAATAGTTTTGTCTGTCTGCCTGTTTTTTTATTCTCGCTAATCTAATATAATCTCCGAAACTGCTGGACCAATCTGACGGGTTTTTCACTTATAAATAGTTGATTTTACAGTAATATCTAAAGTTCAACGTCCCAACAATGTTATTTAATGTTAATTATAATAAAATTGCAATACATGACTTACTCAAATCCTAAAAACTTAATTGCTATTGATTAATTTTTATGTTATTGACATGTTTAATATTTTTTTAATGTTAAGACGACTATTATGACACAATTTTTATTTCTACTAACCGAATTATCATTGAGATTTTCAAAATTATATCTATCAGACATGTGGTTTAGTATTAAGTTTCACACAATACTGGCGCTTTGGGAAACTGTAAGCCAGTATGTGACCAATGTTTGAATGAATAAATGAATCCTTACTAATATTATAAAAGCGAAAGTAACTCTGTCTGTCTGTCTGTCTGTTACGCTTTCACGCATAGATTACTAAACCGATTTAACGAAATTTGGTACAGATATAGTCCAGAGCCTAGAAAAGGATATAGGCAATATTTTAACCGACTGCGCTATAAAGAATTAATGATATCCTTACTAATATTATAAAGGTGATAGTTTGTATGTATGGATGTATGGATATATGTATGGATGTTTGTTACTCTTTCACGCTCAAACGATTGAACCGCTTTGCATGAAATTTGGTATGATGGTAGCTGGCACTCTGGAATAACATATAGGCTACTTTTTTTTTTAAAGTCAACCCCATAGGGGTCCATTGGGGGTGGGGATTGAAAATTAGTATGAGAGAATTTTTACGTACTATGGGAGAACGTTGACGGAACTTTATCTAATAAATAACAAATTTTACAAGGCATGTAGGCTATTTTTAATACATCCTACATACATACACAATCTCTAATACAACCCGTTAAACGTTTCTACGCAGACGAAGTTGCGGGCGGAAAGCTAGTAATAAACAAAGAACGAAAACATAACACCCTAAACGGAAGACGCGCAATTTAAACACGGCTGTCACAACAAAATTAGTAACAAACGGGAATAAATTTTCATTTCATTTTCCAAGATTGTAAATACCATTCCTTATTAGTTTTCTGCAGTTGAAGGGGAGATGGCGCCCAACGCCATTCGTTAAGTAAATGTTGAAGTCAGAACTAAGCCGATTAGTCAGTTGCCAGGGAAAAACAATGGTGTCAGCAAAAACGGGAAGACTTAGCTGTTCTGCTGTTTCGGAAAAGTGTCTTTGATTAAAGTTTTTCACGTGTTGCAGTTCTGAGTTTAGATTTTGAAGGATGCGCCTATGTCGGTTTAGTGTTTACGGTTCTGTACCCAAACGATGAAAATAAGACCGTTACTGAGAATTCGCTGTTTGTCGCCCGTCCGTATGTATGTCCGGTTTCTAGGCTGTATTCCAAGATGTTCAACAGCAAGTCAGATATTTTTTGACAAGGAGAGCTCTCATAGAATATGTGTTTTTTTTGACAAATGTTTTTTTAAATACGAAGAAGATTAAACGGCAAAACCATATCGGATCTAGTGCGAGTCGAAATCGCGCACGATGAGTTCCGTAGTAAGTATAAGTATGAAAGGCCCCCTTAAATATATGTTATGATTTGTTTTTAGTATTTGTTGTTATGGTGGCATAATATATATAAGTATATCGTATGAGAAATTAAACAGCGAAGTCTCTTTAATAGGGTTTCTGCCATTTAGGTACGGTTTTTTAAAAATTAGGGCACCTTTGACATTTTACTTCTTTATACTTTTATTCAATGTATATTTCACAGTAGCAAGTGTTACCCAGTTTCACAGTAGGTGCGACTAAAATCTGAAACGACATTTTCTTAAAGCCGAATGTCATACGACCTTTAAGGCGAGTTCTCGTTTTGCCCGACAAATGCGGAAAACCGTCTCCTAAGTGGATACACTAAGCCGAACACACATTTGTACGTAATACATTTTACGAGTGCGAATTTAAGATTTACGTCCTACTAAATTCGCTGAAATGAGAAGTTAAAAATGTGTAACAGATTTGGGACTGGGCTGGCTTTGTGTGTTTAGTTGGAGGCTGGTTTTTATTGAAACAAAGAAAATACATGTATTCAGAGCATCAAAGGTAGATACGGTACATGAAAGATACATGAAACAAAAATATAATATAATGCCTCTGAAATGGACGCAACTCAGCTTATGGCTCAATATCAAATGCCATGACGCTTTGGATTTTCAATAGCACAAATGGCAACGTGCCAGAGGATGTGTTGAGGCTGTTACAATAATTAACAAAAAAAAATTAAAATCCTGTAGTATTTATTACACAAGTTATAATAACAAACAATTGAATATATGTGAGCAGCGAGAACAAGAAAGATGAACTAAAAACACGTGTGGCACTCGGGGCCTGCCGCGGTATAGCTATTGCTTAGTATCGTCCGATTTCGGAGCAGCTCGTCTCGATTCATGCGAGTTTCGTAGAGTCGTACAATACGTCTGAATACGTCGCACACAAACACCGTGCCGAAGTCTACCGAACTGAAACGACGTTAGACGATTGTGAAGTTTTTCGTTACGGAATTTCTTGATTCGGTCAAAGCCGCGCTCAAAGCGCGCGATAAAAGTTATGCAATAGCTTAAAAACCCGCCCTCGTTTCGCTTCGGATAATCCTTTCTTAGCGGATGCCTACGCCATAACATCTACCTGCATGGCAACTCCAGTAGTTAGGGCTGTGCGTTGATAGATCACTATGTCAGTGTCCTATACCTGTAGCGGTACCATGAGTTGGCTATCGAAAACTTACGTACGTTAAAAACCTATCGAGTTGTTTTTTTCATACGACCGATTTTAGTTCTTAGCGTAACCACCAGGGGAGCTTTTGCAGCCCCTGGTTTTTCATAGACATATTTACGTGTGCGATATCGAGTCCGTAACTTTTAAACTCATGGTAGCGCTACTGTTCCTTTGAGTTATATACATTTAGATTTGATTTTATGATGGCTACTCCAGTAATAACGTCATCATCACCGGACTTGCGGGAGAGCGCATGGCTCACACCCCTAAATTTTGAGATTCTGTTATGGGAATACAAATTAAATGGTAAGAAAACTATCACTAAATAGTACAACATTGCAACTACATGAATGATCAAAACGCCTAGTTGTTGCGATTGAGGAAGCTCAACCAGGCGATGTCTGTAAGTTCACAAGGTGTTGTTGTTAAGGCTTTGAAAAAAATTTTGCTTGCGGTTCTTTATGAAAAAAGGCTAAAGAATTAAGGCATTTACACATTTAACGGTCTTTCCGTTACTCCTTTACGTGAAGTCGATTATTGAGTAAAACATTACTATCTCAAAGCGAAGTCGAGTAAAAATAAGGCTAATAACTCACGCACGCACGCACGCACGCACACAGACACGTACTCAATATAATTGTCATAAGGTACCAAACAAGTGTTAGAATTTCCAACAGATATCTTGTTCGCCTAACATGCAAATCTCCAGGGCTTTACCCCAATATGAACTGAGACGGACAAACGTTTGTTAAGAAAGCGCGTAACCTTTAAACCGATAAAAAACGAGCCGACCTCGCGAGACCCGCCAAGACCATTAATCTAACGTTCCTCGACTACTAATGTCAAATAATACCTTGGGGACTATTAGATCAGACGCTGCGACCCTTTCTCGAAAAACGGTCGCTATGTTTGAATACAACACACGCGATACAGACTAAGTACCAAAAAAAAACCGCCAAGTGCAAGTCGGACTAGCGCACGACGGGTTCCGTACCGATTTAGTAAAACGTTTTCTATATGAGGACCCCACTTAATAGTTTATCTTTTTAAATTTTTACTTATTTTTTGTATGAGCGGCAACGGCAATCATTTGTGAAAATTTCAGATTTCTAGCTATCACGGTCTATGAGATACAGCTTGAGAGAGACAGACAGACAGACAAACGGATACAAGGACCGCGGAGGCTTAGTATTAGGGTCCCGTTTTTACCTTTTAGGTACGGGACCCTAAGAATGGCAGTTTTAGCTGTAGTGGCGGTAAATTGTTCAAATATTATTTCAATTGGGCCATAAATACCCAATAGTAAGTAAAAATTACACAACATCGCATACATTGATGTGTGGTAGATACCTTAAGCACTTGTGTTAAGAATCAACTATGGACACTCAAATATACCTACATATATTTAACAACACACATAGATATGGATCAAAGACCTATGGTCGTCACACAAATATTTGCCCCGGGAGGGAATCGAACACACGACTCTTGGAACTGTTGTTAGTGAACCGGGGTCACTAATCACTGTTCTATTGAGCCAGTCATTACTGTCTGTCTGTCATGCTTTCATATCAAAACCCTAACTGAAATCCTTTCTCAGGTTATCTTCAAACTAAGTAATATACCGCGCTTTAATGTACCAAAGATATATTTTACATCATAAGCAACTTTGCGCGTATAATATATTACTTGCACCTTATACATATTTATAAACATCATAACTACACAAACTACTACTTAACCAAAACAATTATACAGAGTGTCCCAAAAAGTAGTGTCAAGCGGAAGTCCTGAGATAGAACACCCCGTGGAGCATCCGAAACACCCCCATGTATGTTCCGCGATTTTTTATAGTTTTTGAGTTATGATTATTTTTCTAAAATTTTGAGAACCACTGACCTAACCGATTAAAAATATTGTAGAGAAAAATGTATTTGACTTTTTTGAGTAATTCTATTTGCAAATCAATTTTCATGAGTTATTCTTTAATGCCGAAAATATTTGTCTCCATAACTTATATGGAAAATATCAAAATTATGGTACAAACTGAAAAAGTTACGTTCTATAAATAATTTCTTACAATTTCTACGTTAAATTTTAAATATTAGGAGGTAGCTGCATGGCTCCTAAGTAACTTTAAAAACTGAGCTAGACTCTCAGCTTTCATAATCATTAATAAAAACTGGTACTTAATGGGCTACTTTTGCTGAAATCGGACTTCAAAGACAGAGAGGTGGAAAAATCATAAAATTTTCCATTTGAATACGAAGTATTATTTGGACATTTTATTATTTCTAAAGTTAATAAGATTGTTAACAATCAAAGTTATACCAGAAATGCTAAGAAATAACCACTTGAAAGTTTAATTTGTGATACTTAAAAAAATAATTAAGTTTAAAAATGGGAACTTTATTAAAATAAAAAGTTATCGTTTTTGATTATTTATTGTAAAAAGTTTATTAAAGTCCGTAAAGAAAGCAAAGTTCGTCAAGTTCGTCGTAACAAAGGTATTACATGTGAAAACAGTGTTAGCGCAATGAAACTTAAATTAAACAAAAAAAAAACATCCAAATGTTTGCATCTGAGTGCTCCTGTATTAAATTTAGGTTTGTTAACAAACTGACTAACTTTCGGAATAATAAAATGTCCAAATAATACTTCGTATTCAAATGGCTAATTTAATGATTTTTCCACCTCTCTGTCTTTGTACTCCGATTTCAGCAAAAGTAGCCCATTATGTACCAGTTTTAATTAATGATTATGAAAGCTGAGAGTATAGCGCAGTTTTTAAAGTTATTTAAGAGCCATGTAACTACCTTCTTATATTTTAAATTTAACGTTGAAATTGTAAGACATTATTTACAGAACGAAACTTTTCAGTTTGTACCATAATTTTGATATTTCTCATTTAAGTTATGGAGACAAATATTTTAGACATTAAAGAAAAACTCATGAAAATTGATTTGCAAAAAGAATTACTCAAAAAAGTCAAATACTTTTTTCTCTACAATATTTTTAGTCGGTTAGGTCAGTTGTTCTCAAAATTTTAGAAAAATAATCATAACTCGAAAACTATAAAAAATCGCGGAACATACATGGGGGTGTTTCGGATGCCCCGCGGGGTGTTCTATCTCAGGACTTCCGCTTGACACTACTTTTTGGGACACCCTGTATACAGACTTGTCGTTAAAAAAAATACAATTCAAACAGGCTTTCAGAATGAGAGAGACTAGATAGAGTCTATTGTACCTATTGACCTCATATGCGGACCTCATGGTTGCTTACCATCTCGAATGAGGTCGTATTGAACGCCTATTATAAAAATCCGTCTTATTAAAGCGTTTTTCCAGATAAACCACGTTAGAATTCATTTTCCATCCGCAAAAAACTGTCGAACGAAAAAAAAAATCCTTCTGCCCAATCCCTTGTGTGGTCATTAATCTAACGGTCAGTGCTAAACTAAAGATTGGTCCGAACCGTTCAATAATCCTCTCGGGACTATTAGGCCCCAACCCTCTCCTCAAGAGTTAAGCAGTACACAATGAGCAACCTTCGCCCGGTCCACACTCAAAACGAATCTCAATTGGAGAGAGGAAATGTGAAAAGTTTCAGTTGAATCGTGAAATTACAAAGCGCGGTGGCAGATCATTGCATAATACCAGTGTTCGTTGATTGTTCAAAATTATATTTCAAACCCTTTGATTTTAGTTTTGAATTAAAATGGAATAGAATATAATGATTTAACAAATTTAAAAATTTAACAAGAGACACCCATACATACAATATCGGAAATAATAAAAACAGAAACTTCAAACTAAATTAAAACTAAACCAAACAAAAAAAAAACAGAAACTACAAAAAAAAAAATACTAAACCAAAATTGGTTAACCAAAAGTGTTGTGCGTTTCATGTACACAAATGATGAATACCTATCTGTGTTTATTTCGTGTGCTATTTATACATTTAAGTACGTTAGTAGTACGCGATTTGGTCCAGCTGTTAAGGAATTGGCAAGCCCAAGCCTTAAATATATCGCTGTGGACAGTTTGGAGGAGATCTTTGCCCAGCAGTGGGATGACCAGGGTTAAAAAAAAGTAGTATAAATATTATAATCTGACTGGCTCGGTGGAACAGTGGTAAGTGACCCAGGTACACTAAAAACGGTTCCAAGAGTCGTTGGTGACCGCCAGCCAGGGTCACTAACCACTGTTTCACCGAGCCAATCCAATGTGATGATGATGATACAGATCAATGTCAGTAAGCCTTTTTAAAACCGGAAAGAAAATGCGCCAGAGGAAAAATTACAAAAACAATAAAAAGTAAAACTTACCTGACTGTTGTAGATTAATTTGACACAGCACGGCACTTTTATTTTCCGAACTGACTTACGATGATGGCTTGGAGTAGAATCGTCATCATCACCGGACTGGCCGGGGAGCGGATGGCTTTTACCCCTATACTGCACGGGACTGCTGCAAGCGCCTGTAATCATGTAGTTCAACTGTGATCATAGCGCATGCAACAGTGCCAAAATATAATATTTTCTCAAATTTTGTATTTCATTCGGCGCTCGAGTTTTGTGCGATTTTAAAACTATCGAGTTCCGACGAATAGAGAGCCTTTTTTTGAAGTCAGTTATAAATTTAAAAACAACAGGACAGATAAACGGACAAGTCGGACTCGCACACGATGGGTTCCGTACCAATTATGTAAAAAAAAACCGTATTTCCCTTTTTGGTACGAAACTCTAGAAAGGGTTAAAATATTAATTTATTTTTTTCAAGTGGTACAAAATTTTTGTTTTTCTATCTCATCTTGATTACCTAGCCATTTATAACACAACTATTAGTGGACTTGGCCGCCTTCCTCATGTACAGACAATAACTTTGTACGACGCATGTTCTTATCCATTTCATTTTCCATTTAAGTACTTGAGGTATTTCCCGCACGTGTCGACTCGGCTTATTTTGTATTCGGCCTGTTCTTCTTGTCATAAGTCGACTGGCCGGGTGAAACAGTGGTTAGTGACCCTTGCTACGGGTCCAAGAGTTGTGGGTTCGATTCCCATTTTTTTATGTGATGAAAATTTATGTTTTTTCCGTGGCATATTTACCTCCATATGTATTTATAAATTTCTATGTGTGACACTTATACTACAGGCTGTGCTTAGTTTGCGATCAGTTGGCCGTATGTGTTAATTACGTCCTAATAAATATTTATAAAAAATATTTATTAATAACTAGCTTTCCGCCCGCGACTCCGTCCACGTAGAGACGTTTAACGGGTAAAACATTACTTCTTTAAAGCGCAGTCGGTTAAAAAGTAGCCTATATCCTTGCCTAGGCTCTGGACTATATCTGTACCAAATTTCGTTTAAATCGGTTCAGTACTCTATTTGTGAAAGCGTAACAGACAGACAGACAGAGTTACTTTCGCATTTATAATATTAGTAAGGATTTTGTACGACGCATGTTTTTATCCATGTCATTTTCCATTAAAGCCAGTTGTACATGAGGTATGCTTGGCGCCGCGCCGGCTAACGGCCTTGCCCGCACGTGTCGACTCGGCTTATTTTGTATTCAGCCGTTCGGCGTTGTGATATTTCGCGTTAAAGATATATCACCGGATTCGCAATATGAACGTTTGTCTTTCCGAGACGCTTATTATATCGTCTAGACATTTGTAGTACCATAAATGTTAGGTTTTTTTAGAAAATGACCTTTAGATAGTGACACGCGCCTAAGTAAGTGGTTTGTTAATGTCATATTTTTGGATATGGTTTCGGGGTTCCTAAAAGAGATAAAAGGTTCCCTTATTTGCCGTCTGACTGTTAACAGCCTTCTTCTTGAAAATGTATGGCGGTAACAAAAGTAAATTTGTATCCAACACTCCTCTCCATCTATTGACTCTTGAAGCTGTGAAAAAACATTTGCTAAATCAACAGTATCAAAAATATGAAGCCACTAATCTTAAAATCCATTCTCACTCCAATGGTTACTAAATATTTATTTAATATTAATATTATTGCTACTAATATTCAAACAATCATATTAATTACTAGCTGTGCCAGCGACTTCGTTCGCGTTTCCCCAGTTTTTTACACATTTTCCATTGTATCTTTGCTCCTATTGGTCGCAGCGTGATGTTATATAGCCTAAAGCCTTCCTCGATAAATGGTCTATACAACGCAAACAGATTTTTCAAATCGAACCAGTAGTTCCTGAGATTAGCGCGTTCAAACAACCAAACAAACAAACAAACAAACTCTTCAGCTGTACAATATTAGTATAGATGATAGATGTTACTAATTTAATAGTTACATGAATAATATTAATCAATACACTTTTAATAAATACACATAGAGATCAGCCAACGCAGCCACGCAGGATTATAGAGCACAAGTGAACGCACAAACACAAATGTACTAACTATGCCCTCACTTTCACAGTTCGGCAATCCGACATGACTGATCATAGATTGGGAGCAGGACTACAAACTTAACGTGTTTTCCATACAAGGATGTGAATCTCCTAACTCCGGACTGAGTAGTTTCTTAACAGAAAAACTCTACAAAAAAGGTCACAAGACTTGAAGACCGAGAGAGGTCACCGGACCTCTCCGTCGTAAGTAAGGTCCGAAAGATTTCGGCCATGGCAGCCGATCTCTATGGAGATCAGCCAAATGCGCAGGACATATTATTATATAGTGTACAAGTGTGCGCGCAAACACAAGTTCAATCTCTGTTCCCTTACTGTCATAGTTCAGTGAACTTGTAAAGACGTAACAAATACACCAAGTCATCATCATCATTATCATCATCAGCCCATATACGTCCCCACACCCCTTAACCGCGCTGGCCAAGTGCGGGTGGGTTGACTACACATCCTGAGATTTTTTACGTAGGTGTGCAGGTTTCCTCACGATGTCTTCCTTCACCGTTAAAGCGTCAAATAGTCGTACATATTAATTCAAATTTGAAACAGTGGTACGTGGCGGGGTTTTAACTGGCGACCTCTCGCAAGCAACGACCTTAACCACTCGGCCATCGACGCTTTGTAAACCAAGAACAAGTGTCCAAACTTTGGTTCTCTGCAATGCGTACGAACTTTTACTCATGTTCCCGCATTGTTTTATTCCATTTTAATGCATTCCACGCTTCCAGCACGTGAGAGTCAAAACCCGATGTTTATTTGCATGTCTGAGTGTTGTCTGAATTAGGAATTATTTGCGTTATGTTTTAACTTCCTTTAATGGACGTAACGGTGCTTATCGAAGGGGTTACGACCCACTTGATAAGCGCATACGCTCCACAGGCTGGTTGCAGCGACACCGAAAAGACTTCATTCTGGAATAGACTTGGAGAGGTGCTGCGGGGAATCTCACCATCTCAGGAAGTCGTTCTGGGGGCGATCTGAACGGTCATGTGGGTGAGGAGCCTGAGGAGTTCGAGCGTGTACATGGTGGCTATGGGTTCGGCAGACGCAACACTGAAGGGGAGAACATCCTCCAGTTGTGTTCGGCTGCCGACCTGGCTATTGTGAACACGTTTTTCCAGAAGAGGCCTGAACATTTAATCACCTACAGGAGTGGGCGGCACGCTACCCAGATCGACTTCCTACTCACTAGGAGGCACCACATCGGCAAAGTAGTCAACTGCAAGGTCATACCCGGAGAGAGTCTCACTGCACAACACCGTCTACTTGTCATGGATCTCTGCGTGAAGCCCAAAGCCAAAAGCTTTGAGCGCTGTCGGCGTCAAATAAGGTGGTGGCGGCTTGACGAAGACAACTCCCAGGTGTTCGTCTCAGCTATCGGCGACAAGTGCGCTGAGGCTGAGAGCGAATCAGTTCAGAACCACTGGGACAGGATTCAGGCAACCATAACCGAAGCGGCGAAGTCAGTGCTTGGCACGTCTAAGGGTGGACGCAAATTTGACAAGGAGACTTGGTGGTGGAACGACGCAGTCCAGAGGGAGACTAGGGTGAAGAAAGCCTTCTTTAAAAAGTGGCAAGCGTCCAACTCTCCCGAAGATCGCGACGCATACAGGTCCGCAAAACGTGCAACAAAGAAAGCTGTTGCCAGAGCCAGGCGAGCCCACCTACAGCCGCTCTACGATAGGCTGGAATCGTCTGAGGGGCAGAAGCTTATCTATAGATTGGCACGTTCTAGGGTCAAAGCGGCACAGGATATCTCCATGTGCCGCTGTGTTAAAGACCCTCACGGTGACCTACTATGCGAGGACCACGCGGTGAAGGAGAGATGGCGCTCTTACTTCCACGAGCTGTTAAACAAACAGCATAGAGAAGTGCAGCCACCGGACCTCCCTCCGAATCTTGGACTCGTGCCACCGGTAACGCCTGAAGAAGTAGAGAATGCTCTTCGCCGCATGAAGAATCGGAAAGCTGTCGGAGCCGATGGAGTCCCCATCGAAGCCTGGAAGGCAATGGGTGGTCGTGGTGTGGGCATCCTAACTGACCTTTATAACCGCATACTCAGCACCGGCAGGATTCCTCGCCAATGGAGACTGAGTGTTATCACCCCGGTCTTCAAGGGCAAGGGATCAGTGCAAGAGTGCGGTAGTTATCGCGGTATAAAGGTCATGTCCCACACCATGAAACTATTCGAGCGGATAGTAGACTCTCGAATCCGTCAGGAGTGCACTGTCTCTGGATGTCAATATGGTTTCCGCCCCGGTCACGGGACTATGGACCCCGTTTTTGCCCTAAGAATCATCATGGAGAAATACAGGACGAAGAACACGCCTCTCCACTTCCTATTTCTGGACATGGAGAAGGCCTTCGACTGTGTTCCGCGTGCGATGATTTGGTGGGCCCTGAGGTCCAAGGGAGTGCCAGAAACGTATGTTGATATCATTAGAGACATGTACTGTGATTCCGATTCTGTAGTTAGGACCGCTGTTGGCGACACTTTGCCCTTCCGTATAACCGTCGGAGTACACCAAGGCTCCGTCCTGAGTCCGTTCCTCTTCAGCCTGATATTAGACGTATTGTCAGACAGCATCAGAGACCACCATGAGCAGCCACCATGGCTACTTATGTATGCTGACGATATCGCGCTGGTGGACTCGGACAGGGGACGGCTGGTGAGACGTGTTAACACATGGAAGGAATCGCTTGAGAACGGGGGTCTGAAACTCAACGTGGCGAAGACAGAGTACTTGGCCTGCAACACTACAGATCCCATGTCCGTCCGCATAGGCGAAGACACGGTCGAGCGCACGGACCGGTTCAAGTATCTGGGATCTGTACTCCACGCGAACGGCGACATCGACTCCGACGTCAAGGCACGCATTTCTGCTGCTTGGGATAAATGGCGGGAGGTGAGCGGCGTCACTTGCGACCCTAAAATGCCGGTTAAACTGAAGGGACAGGTCTATAAATCCATCATTAGGCCTGTTCTCTTATATGGTAGTGAAGCATGGCCATTACTTGAGCGGCACAAGCAGGAACTGCGGGTCACGGAGATGAAGATGCTGCGCTGGATGTCGGGAGTTACGCGAGCTGATCGCGTAAAGAACTCCCGTATTCGCGGCAGCCTTCATGTCCGAGACATCGCTGATAAACTGCAAGAGTGCCGCCTACGTTGGTACGGTCATGTTTTACGGAAACCGGCAAACTACGTAGGGAACAAGTGTCTAGCCATGTCGCTACCGCCGGGTCCCGGCAGAAGGGAAGGCCCAAGAAGGCCTGGCTTGACGTCGTAGTGGATGACATGCGTGCCAACAAACTCTCCGTAAAGGATGCCGAAGACCGTGCGAAGTGGAGAGCTAGGAGTAGGAAAGCGGACCCCGGGCTCCGCAAGGATGCAACCGGGAAATCGCGAAGATGATGATGATGATGTTTTAACTTCCTGTTTTCAAGGATTGGAGCTTAGTATTCGTTTTCATTTGATTAAAAATAAAACTATATAATATAACGGATTAAACTCGCGTGTATTGTTATTCTAAACAATTATTTAGATACTCTACGTTTCGTTATGCATACAAACTCACAGCATAATTAAATTGGCGCTTTTTTTTACTGCGATTCGCGTGAAAGCAGGTATCTGTGAAATATTGAAGAGACATATTGAATAGTATAATTTTGGATTTTTTCTTTACGAATTATATGGGCGCTGTTACTTAATTGGACAAAAATGTTAGGATATGAACATTTCGATTAACATACATATCGTCCCCGTCGTGTCAAAATTAAATAACTGACACTTTTACCGAAATTCACTTTTTGTGATTTTTCAATAATAGAAAGTGTGCTCTACATTTTGGTATTTATCTTGTTGCAATATGTATGATATTCGCAAAGATATCTTCATTTTAGTGATTCTATTGACCATATATTACAACAAGGTTTGTTCAAGAAATTACGTTGAAAAACTAAATAAATGACTTTGTTGAATTCTGCCACAACTGACTCGGAAACATTGTTACAAAATTTGGTTGTGGCAAAATTAAACAAGTGCTCTTATTTTTAAGTTTTCATTAAAACATTAATTCAAATTATCTTACTTTATCCAAAAAAAGATCAGTGTTGTCTGTGTGTGTATCTTATTACAAATAATAACTATAAACGCACTATAGATCGGGATGAAGCTTTGGAAAATGAGTACAAAAAACAAATATATAGAAAAGATAACTTATGGGCTGCATAGCCCATAAGTCAAAAGATATTGATAAAAACAGAGGCCAGAAGATTCATCTTATACACTGTAGGTACTACAATGGATCTACAAAAACCTCTGCAAATTCCTTCCACGTCAGAAAGCTTATTATCAATTTATGAGTTTAAGCCGTCAGATTATACAGCACCAACCAGATGTCAATTAGTCAGATTTTATATCAGAATACATACATTACTGTATGTAATGTATGTATTCTATCACGCCTTTTTCTCAAAGGGGTAGGCAGAGATCACTTCCAGCTATGTGCTACGGTCTTGGCACACCACAGTCGCTTCTTCCACATAATATGTCAACCTCTTCATGTACCCTCGTCGATTACGGATACTTTTGATTTGACCATTCTTCAAGATGTGACCTATTTGGTCATGGAAGATCTTTCTTCGTCTTCCTCTGTCGATTGAAACTTTCTCTATATACCTATTTCTTTAGTTAATCGTCTTTCATCCTCTAAACATGACCAAACCATCTAAGCATACCCTTCTCAACCCTAGACATAACATCGTCTTTCACACCACAACCTTCTCAAATTGATTCATTTCCGATTCTATCACCCCGATTCCCCCCTAGCATACTTCTACGGGCTCACATCTCCACTGCCTTTATCCTATTTTCGTGCTTCTTCTGTCATACCCAACTTTCGCTTCCGTACATTAGTGTCGGGACCAACACTCCTGTAAACCGCCAGACGTGTCTTTTTGGACACCTTCTGACTGCTTGAGTGCTTACAAATATGGGCAGCGCTCCTTTCACCGTTACCAACATTCACTGTTCTTTCAAAATTGCTATCACACCTACTATCTCTTGTGAGCTTGGATCCCAAGACCCAAACAATTCTTTTTTGTTCTACTTTCACTTCTAATCATGACATCGCAAACAGTCATATCATCACATTTTTCAAAAATCATGACTTTCGTCTAACTGACATTCAAATTTAATTCTTTTTTCTTTGAAGTACTCACATCTCCACAGCTGATGACGCAAGAAGAACTTGATCATCAGCTTAAAGGAGACACTGGACAATTGATTCATTCATTATAGTTACTTTTTTTAAATGTTGTATAATTTTACACAAAATTAAAGCTCAAGATTGTTTTTATGTTATTTTAATGTATAAGGAATCTAACTGATAAATCTAGTTACGTAATGAACCATTTTTTCTATGTTCTTAATAACTTAAACTTGTGTCAGTTTTTTAAATTATGTGAAAACCATGCCAATTCAATTTTGTTGATTTAATATTTGTTCATTAAGTATATTGTAGTATTATTTGACTGCTATTACATTTTTTTCACTGAAATTGCATAATAAATTAAAAGTTGATAACAACAAAATACATAGCAGTGAAACGATGTAAAATTAAACAAGTTACCTTATTCACTACAAATATTCGTATTATGTACTTCTTGGTTGTGGCAAAACTCGCTAAGTGACATACAAAAACTTGATAAATGCAATTCTGTTGTCAAAAATGGTTGTGGCAAAAGTAAATAATTACTTTTTTATTTTTATTTTTAAAATAATATAAAGTAGCATTGTGTCGGACTACACTCACAGGCACAATTAACCGCCCACCTTGTATTTGCTTAAATTTTCGGAAATGTCCAAACATAAACCACATTTTATGAATGATCCGTTATAAACTTAATTTAAGACAAAAAATAAAACGAAGGTTTGATTTAAAAAAGTCGTTTAATAGGGCATTATTACAAAAATCGATATTTTCGAAGTATCGACGAAAAATGTAAATTTCGAATTTTGAGAAAAAAGAAGGTCAAAGTAAAACAATATTAAAATTTAATAATGGGCGTTGCTCCTCCTACCCCTTATGACTTCTAGGAGCCGGTATGATAGTCCATCCATGACATCTTGGATATCTGATTGGGAATAATGTGCCACTCCTCTACCGCAGCCGTTTTGAGTTCTCCAATAGACGTTGGGGCTGGTACTCTCGCTCAAATACGTCTTTTGAAGTTGTCCCATATGTGTTCAATTGGGTTGAGGTCGGGACTGCGTGCTGGCCATGGCAAAACTTGAATTTCGGTCTCATTAAGGTACTCAGCAACCAATTTTGCGGTATAGCAACGTGCATGTCATGCATTAATCTAAAGTTGTCACCAATAAATGGTGCGAACGGTATGACATGTCCTTGGAGAACTTCTTCCACGTATTTTTAAGCATTTACACTGCCTCTGTCAAACAATACAAGGTCGGTACGAGCCTCGTAAGTGATGCCTCCCCAAACCATAATAGAGCCTTCTTTGTAACCCACTGTTTCCGATATAGCGCAAGGAGCAAACCTTTAATTTGGGTGTCTGTAGACAGGCTGGCATCCATCTGGACCTTTTAAGGCTATCTGCTCTTATCTGAGAACAGTATGACCTTCCATTCTTGTACAGTTCACTCAGCATATTCTCGCGCAAAAGCAAGTTTAGCTCTACGGTGTTGTGCGAGCAGTTCTGGGGCGCGAGCTGGACGAAACGCCCTCAGATATCCTTCTGCCAGTCTTTTTCTTATCGTACGTCCACTAACACTGAGGTTTCGTACTTCAAAAAGACGAATTTGGGCTTCAGTAGCGGTGGAAAAGTGATTTCTTAACACGTTGTCGACAGCGAAGCGGTCTTCTCGAGCCGAAGTGCATCGCTGTCGACCTTGAACTGGCCTGAGGGTGTATGAACCTATCTCCCGAAATCGTCAGATGGCATCCCGTATGGCAGATCTTGGTACACCGAGTGCACGAGGGATGCAACGTTGGCTGTACTCAGCGTCAGTAAAGGCAACTGCCCTGGCTACACCAGTTGCATCGGGTGGCATTTTTGCAGTCACAAACAACAAACTAACACTACAAACCCAAATTAAACAATAAAAACACACTACAGCAGAAAAAATAGGAAATGAACACACAGTAACACAACTGCAATAATGTCAAACAACGACTATGTTCCAAAAATCCGTCATTGTCACAAATTAACGAAACCAAATGAGGGTATAGGTGTTTAATTTATTGCAAGACTACCCACTTAACAAAAAACAAAACATTTGATAAGCCATAGTAAACCAAAACTATCAGGGAAGCGAATTTTAAAGGTGGGCGGTTAATTGTGCCTGTGAGTGTATTTAAATTATCGAGTTGAACTGGTTTTACAACATATAAAAATCTCTACAGTAAATTTTCTTCACCTTGAAAAACTATCGCCGTTTTTTAGTAAAAACACAAAAACTCAATTATCTCGGAACTTTGGTTTTGTTAGTTGTTTAATTCTGCCACGACGGGGACGATATATAAAATCACGCCTTCTTTCCTGAGGGGTAAGCAGAAATCACTTCCTGTCATGTGCTACGGTTCTGACCATTGGCAAAATGTCCCAGATTTTTTATATTTATTTATTCTAACAAGTGAAAGTGTTTTTAAACCCAAAGCTAGTGGTTACTCCGGTCAATTCGTATCTCCGTCTCCAATCCTAAGATCCATTCCTCCAGTATTTTAATGCGTTTATTCCTCGAGAGAACATTACGCTCCCGAGGCAACTTTTGAAATATTTATTTCATTTTATAAAAGCTTCATAGGGGTAAGAATAACTTGGGAAATTCCGTTGGAAAATTCCAATGTTGGAAGTTACGGAGGTAAGCAGGTTTTCGGGAGACGTGCCATTTTATTATTTTAGAGTTTTGTTTAAAATGTTGCAAAAATATTATTTTGAACACTTTGGGGATTGTTAAGATTTGTCGAGAATCTTTTCCTATGGAGCTTGTAACATATTGTGGGTATTTTTTTTTAAATATTTATTTTTATTAATTTCAATATATATCCTTTCAGGCTTTACTTAATATAGATATAGTTTTTGATGCTATACCAATAGTCAATCTTAAGACTCACTTGGACACTCACAAAATAAATCTAATTGCTGCCTCCGTGGCATTGAGCAATCGAAGCGCCCGGCACGCACACACTCATGCTATCTATTAATATAATAATCATGAAAAATATGTTTAATATTATATACTTGACAATTTATTTCAACTAACATTATGGATTTTTTAAAATCAAGTTCAGAAACAAAATGTGACAATAGGGAATTCACACAAATTCATAACGTTTAATCGAGTAAGCTCTAACCTTCAGTGTAGGATAATTTAGATCAATGTTTAACAGATACAGTTTTAGCTCATTCAATTAGTTAATTTTTTGTCGTCGTACCTCATAACTCAAGTAATGAAATGACCGGCGTGCAGAACTATAAATTGCTTCTACGCAACGGGTAAAAACGTCCTAAAGTTTCCAATCTCAATATCCTCAATCTATTCTAACAACGTCTATTGAGTATTAGGCTCTAAAGCACTTGAAATAAGGTTCAAATCGATATCATGTGCGGTGTTTCCACCGCAATGATAACTTTGTTTCCACCTATCCTGTTGAGTGCTTCCCAAAAGGTGACATCGACTTCTCGATAAAACCGCAGAGCAAAGCAATTTGTGCTTTATTTGCAAGTCTCAAAGTTCGCTTTTGAGCGTAGCGTTTTATACATACTATGTGGGATGTTTCTGATACTGTACTTGCGAACAAAATGTTGGTATTCGTCCCAAGGATATTGCATTTTTTACGGTTGTAATTTTGTATTAAATAAAGTGCAGCTACGGTCCTGCGTGTTATGAAAGTATTTTTGAATAAATGCGAAACGCGCCTTTGAACGAATCAAACATATACAACGGGAAATTATAGTGGTTGTTTTTCCGTAGCAGAAAGATTTGCCTTTATAGTACTGTGGAATTATGCTATTTATTTCAGGAAAAAAAATGTTTTTTTTTCAATTAAAAAAAAAAGTAATCTTATAACTCGAAATCCTACATCTTTTAAGTGATGCGACGTAATCAGGTACGGCATGCCGCATGAAATTGATGATTAAAGCTAAAGAAGCTCTACGCCCTAAGTAATAAAGCGGTTGGAGCGTGCTTTCAAGTTTCGTGTATCTCTTTCGTAAAATCCGTATTTATTGATTTAAATAAATAAAACTGCACAAATCTATTTTAATACTAAGATAGAATTATTTTACTACGGGAATACAACCACCATAATAAGTGTCAGTAGTAGTACATTAGTATATTAGTAAGTATATTGATATGAACTTATTTAGGATGTGTCTTATGAATTTATTTAAGTTTGTGTATCCACTGATGATCCTGATATCTATAACACAAATGATTCAGCAACTTACAACGGGATCAGATCAATGCATGTGATGTTGTGTTAATTATTATTTTAATTTAAACAAAATAGCATAAAAAGAATAGTATCAATAGAAATTATCCTATAACATCTATTAGTTCCTTTTACCCTTTCTCTCAATATACATACTCTACATAGGGGTGAGAGCCATCCGCTCCCTCGCAAGTCCGGTGATGATAAATTGTAGAAAGAGATGCTACTATCAAATATTACAGATCAACACATACATTGATCTGATCCCGTGGTAAGTAGCTCATGCACTTATGTTACAGATATGAAAATCAACAGTGGATATAAATATATACTTAAACATACTTAAGACATGGAACAAACACCGATGTTCCTCACACAAATTTGTCCCGAGTGGAAATCGAACCCACTACTCTTGGAACCATAGGTAGTGAACCTGGGTCACTAACCACTGTTCCACCGAGCCAGTCACTGTTGAGAGCAGCTATTGAGACTAACATCCTAATTTCAATGAAAGAGATCATATCATGAAGACCATAATATCCCAGGCCCGTCGAAAACAACAAAATATTGCAAGACCTAAGGATGTTGTGAGTTCCGAGTGCGTGAACCGGAACACACAAAAGATCACACCAAATGACGTGATTAAACTTTCTTATGAAGACACCTGTCAACCTTAGTCTTGCCCGTGACCACGAGCGGTGTCAAGAGCTCGAAACGTCGGATCTCTAAATAATATGTTTAGAAAAACAATACCCGCGAGTTTAATCCGTAAAATTAGATCCAATCAAAAACATAAATGTGAAATGAGAGCCAAGTTCAATATTATGATAATTGCCTTGGTTGTTGACTTCAACGACAAAAGAAGTGAGATCTAAATGGGTGCCAAGTTCAATGGTCAACCCTGAAATTTATTTATAAGTAACACTATAACATACCTATCATATCTTCTTATAACATAAGATAATGTATGGTGGTAGCCTATGAAGGTCTATCTTGGCTAGTTTCTATAAACCTACCAACGTATTATTATGTTCGCTCGCTAGTTTCTACCAACAATCCAAATTTTCGACCGACAAATACCAAACTAACCAAAACAACTAACTAGACTACTAACTAACTAACTAAAGAAAACTAGCCAAGACAGACCTTCATAGGCTACCACCATACATTATCTTATGTTATAAGAAGATATTATAGGTATGTTATAGTGTTACTTATAAATAAATTTCAGGGTTGACCATTGAACTTGGCACCCATTTAGATCTCACTTCTTTTGTCGTTGAAGTCAACAACCAAGGCAATTATCATAATATTGAACTTGGCTCTCATTTCACATTTATGTTTTTGATTGGATATCATTACTTTTTGTAGAAAAGTATATATCATCGTAACGCCGTAAGTCCTTTGAAAAGGACAAATTCAAAACTAAAACTAGACTTTATAAATATAAAACAATTGAATCAGTTACTGTATTTTCCTACGTTTACGGGGTATAACCCTAAGTAATAAATATGAAATCCGACTATAAGTACCTACTCTTAATTGTAAATAAGTAAGTATGTATACCTAAATATATACTTCGTGCTCTGCCTTCCCCGGTATATAGGCGTGATTAGGCACTAATTAGGTATTTATGTTAAGCGTTCATAATAGAACCTAACCGCAGCAGTGGTCTCCTTTTTCACGGCTTTCAGGGTGAGTGCGACAGGCTCAACATGGTCTATTGTGCCTGTCGACCTCATATGTGGATCTCACTACCGCTTACCATCAGGTGGAGTGAGGTCATCTTGTTAGCCTCTTATAAAAATAAAAAAAATAAAAAAAAAACCTAATTATTAAAAAATTGCCAGTTTCATATTTTTTCCTTTGTATTCATGTAATTACCTATCTGCATACCAAATTTTAATTCTCTAGGTAATTTGGAACTGGGTTAGAATTTTGATCTGTCAGTCAGTCAATGATAAAAATGAGGATTTTTGGACATTAATATCTAAATAACTGTTTGAGATAAGCTTATGAAATTTAGAACACATATTTATCTCGCAAGTCACAATATATGAGCCAAATTTGATACGTTTATGTGAAATAGTTTTTGATTTATGAGGGGTTCAAAAGTGGTTCCAAATGGTTCGTGTAATATTACACACGGTGCGGCTCGCCAGTTCTGTTTCTTGAACTTGGCTTGACACGCTACCGCGTGTCTAGATTTCAAAAGAGACGCAACATTAACTACGTAGTTCAAAACGATTTTTAAGGAGGCTTCTTCCTGAATTTACCGGGCCACACGTTAACCCCTGAAAAACCTCTAAACCGCTTCAACCTTTATGAATCCCAAATCGATAATCAATACTCTCCTTTTACAAATTAATAGCACAAGATTATACTTTCCCCGAGATACGCTTTAAAATTAAGCCAAGATTTATTTCTCATTTTCAATAACACTCCCTTCCTAAACTGAGTATTGATAAAAGGGACTAATGGAATTTAAATAAGGGATCACTGCATTTATTCAATGAAAAATCCCCGTACCCCAATCCAAGTAAAGGGTTAAATTTTGGAAGTCATTGAAGAGGGAAAATAGGTCAAAGAGATAATGTCCTAACGAATTGTTTTGACAGTTGAGCAATAATCATTTGCTTTAGATTAGGGCATCGTGAATTATGACCTCTGTTCCGAGTTGCAATTGGTGGATCCATTTGGTTGTTTTTTTTTTTTATTTTGTCTTCCTTTAAGACTTTTGTGTATGTGGAGGCTTGTCACATAGGTCATATAGCTATGTTATTATGGGGAATAATCTCAATTCGTTGTGACAAACGTTACAGTAAAATTGAAATTAAACCTTTGTATTAAAAAATATATATATTTGTTGTTTTTAATGCTATTAAAGGTCATTGTAAATATAAAAATATGATTTTATCAAAATAAAAATTTAGAAAAAACTTTGTTATCTAAGACCTGCTTATTGTTATAATTTATGGTAATACATTTAGCCCTCGTAACCCATTTCTCGTTCAACGCTGATCAGCGTTATCTAAGAGATCCCGGATCCTAGACAAGCTCATGCTGAGCTATCTTCTATTGCTATTTTGATTGTTGTTTTATTTTTATATTTTTTATGCAAAGCAATAAACGAATTTTATTATTATTTCCTTTTGTTATTCTTGCTCAACGACTAAATATACTGTCAGCGTTATAATCTTAGCATAGAAGTAAGTAAGTCGTGAAAAAAGCAACAAAAAATTAAAATTAAAAAGAAACTAAAACTAAAATTAGATAAAGGAGTAAGAAAAAGCAGCATTCAGACGAATTGATAACCTCCTCGTTTTCGAAGTCGGTTTTAAATATCGTCGAAGATGGTGATGAAAAGAGCTCTTCAACGATGTTATTGGTCGAGGGTACCCGTTACATACACTTCCACCCATCCTCATTTTGACTTCAAGCTTCGCTTAAACTGTCAAAAAATTGTCCTTTCAGCATTTGGACACAAGTTCAAGGACCCTTTTAGATAATGAGGCCCAGGATATGACTTTTTCCTTGACAAAGTATGAGTTTTCCATAACCCGGAAGATAAGTGTCTGAAGATAAGGGCACGCCATAAGACGTCGGCGAACGTCACAAATATTTGTCCCAAAACATGTTTTCTCGAGACGCCTCACACAATCTTACTTTGTAGCTATTTCTTGGCTCTTCTCTGACTAGTACTTGCCAATAATGCTACTCTATAACAAAAATAACATACCTAGACATGGAACAAACGCCGATGTGCATCACATAAAATGTTTCTCCTAAACGGAAATCAAATCTTAGTGCAAGAGAACTAGCCCGCCAAAACAGACCAGGTTTTGTCTAAATATTTTATTAGTCCTATTAAAACCTGAAAGGCTTTAGCAAAGTTCTTAGTTACCAAGTTACTAAAAGCGAGTGGCCAGTAATTTATTATATCAATAAAGTTAACCATGTGGACACGCGTAACGCCCGTGGACATTACTTAGAAAGTCGCACATTGACACCACTCCTGGGACTCACGTGCCGAGTAAAACCCCAAATAAAGTTCAAGGTTGCTGAAAACTGAAGAGTTCACTGGCTCTCAAACTAGTGAAAGTCACTGAATATGTCCGGGATGATAAAAAAGAAAATATATTTGGACAGCTCCACACACGGCCAGCTGACCCCAAACTATGAACTCATATATTTAAAATCAGTTAATAAATAAATATTACACATTATCACATACATTCATCTGATCCCGTGGTTAGTAGCTTAAGCACTTGTGTTACGGATATTAAAATAAACAGTGCATACACTTAAATTAGTGTACATAGAGTAAGTATGTACTTAAATACATTAAATAATACACCCAGACACGGAACGAACACCGTTGTTCGTCACACAAATATTAATTGTCCCGGGTAGGAATCGAATCCACGACTCTTGGTCTGGAGCACTAACCACTGTTTCACCGACCCAGTCTAAAGTAAGGTTAAAATAAGCCCCTGTAATGGTTGCCTATTTAATATTAATCAGTATTCAGCTCGTATTCACTGGTTAATGCCGCAAAAGTGTTGAGGTGGTAAAATCTACGTGTTGAAATGTAATAATTCGTGACCGCCTCACCGCTTAATTATGAATGGCTCAACGTAATACAGATTGATTCCCAAGTTCAAATCCTGTGAAAAGTTAGGCATTCATCTGTGGACATGGTTAAATGAGCTAATTTGTCTTTGAACCCATCATGATCAACCCGTCATGTCCCTTTAATGTCATGGTTAAGGCGTCCGACCGATTTCAGCCATGGCGGCCGATCTCAATAGAGATCATCCAAGTGCGCAGGACATATTATAGTGCACAAATGTGCGCGCAAACACAAGTGCACTCTCTATTCCCTTACTCTCATGATTCGGTGAGACGGCAATCCGACATGACCGATGAAAGATCGGGCGCAGGACCACCGGCTTAACGTGCTTTCCGAGGCACGGGCGTTCAACCGCCAACTTCCTAACTCCGGGTTAAGTAATTTCATTACAGAAAAACTCACACAAATTTTGCCCGACCCCGGATTCGAACCAGGGACCTCTCGGTCCTAACGCAGCGCTTGCTACCAAAAGACCAACGAGGCAGTTAATGTCATGGTTACATATATTACATATATTAGATATATTAGAATAAGAAAACACTTTAAATATCCCGGAAAATGTCCGGGATATTTACCGTGTTTTCTTATTTGAATTCTTATCTGGATATTACAGGACTGATGCAAGCGCTATTACGATCACGGGTCAGAAAGTTGAATTTAATTAAGCATCTATTCAGAACTGAATCTTATTACCGTTTCAATATATACAATACCGTATCATACCGGCACTAGGCACTGCGGAGGCGGAGCAAGAGGATTCAGTTCCTCTTTTCTGTTTCGTGCCAATAAGCGATAGAATGCCCTTCCAGCTCATGTTTTCGCTACCTCCTATAATCACAGGCTCTTCAGGCGGGGCGTGAAAAGGCATCTGGACAGCCTCTCAAAAGGGAATCTTTTGTGCCTGTCAACCTCATATGTGGATCTCATTACCGCTCACCATCAGGTGGAGTGAGGTCACCCTAGGAGCTTTTACAATAAATAATATTCGACCTTCCTCTTCGCGGTTTGAGAACCGCGAGTCCCTAAAGAAAGTAGTGAGTAGGCGTCACAATGTGGGTAATACCCGTACAACACAAATAGGGGTATATACCGAATGTACCTTTGGGAGCACTGGTACACACACACCGACCCGACCTGAGGTCAAGGTCCCTTGAGCTGTGGAAAGTTGACTTACACTACACCGTGAAATTTAGTAGTTGTTTTCCCGTGGCAGAACGATTTGCCTTTAGTCTTACTATCGAATCCTAGTAAGGACGTACCCTTAGAATGAAACAGAGCAAGCTATCTCTCCTGTCAAGGAATTCAAGAATGGGCTA
Organism: Maruca vitrata; assembly: GCA_039566165.1. Classification (NCBI taxonomy): domain Eukaryota; kingdom Metazoa; phylum Arthropoda; class Insecta; order Lepidoptera; family Crambidae; genus Maruca; species Maruca vitrata. The sequence continues at coordinate 12,261,263 of CM076930.1, forward strand.
ATCAAATCAAAGACGCGGACAAAAAGCGGCATGAAAAACTCATTTGTGAAACTTTTGCCGGGTTGTCGTATTTTAATGTGCCTTTTGCTTTGAGATCTTGCGCTGTGTAAGGATGGAAATGCTTCTTTGATTCGATATTTTTTTTCGTTTTTAATAAGGAGGTTTTTTAAAAGGAAAATATTATATAATACATTAATACTCGTTGAAAGTATTTAAATAATAACGTACCTATTCTGCAACCGCTCTACTTCTACAGATTTTCTTTGATCAAATAATATGGTCGACTAGCTTGAGTTTGCTGCTTCGTCCGCGTCAAATTCATACGGCTACGATTATCCTTACTAATATTATAAATCCTAAAGTAACTCTGTCTGTCTGACAGTCTGTTACGCTTTCACGCATAGAGTACTGGACCGATTTAAATGAAATTTGGTACAGATATAGTTCAGAGCCTAGTAAAGGTTATAGGCTACTTTTACCCTTTAACCGACTGCGCTATAAGGAAGTAATGTTTTACCCGTTAAACGTCTCTACGCGGACGAAGTCGCGGGCGGAAAGCTAGTCTATTATAAATTCACATGTACTGCATACATAGCAATCGTTTTATTATTATATCTTCCGAATTCAGAACAATAATGTACCTGGAAAATAGGTAAGAGAAATAAAAATATTGACCTAAAGCTTCAAGTAAGTTCACGTCTTGAAAAGTCGGAACCTTCTGCCAAAGCTCCCTGAAGGCCGTTGTCGTGTGATATCCGCCTCAGTTAATACCGTTACCGACTTCAAAAGTAATAATTTCAGCTTCCACAATATTATCCCAACTTTCGTATCGCTGGGATATCACGCTAATTTTCTGAATTGTCGACAACCCTAATTTGTTTTGTAAGTTTCATTGGGTAAGTTCAACTTTAGTGTTGAGGTAGGGATTTTTTAAATATTAATTGATACAAGGAACATATCACACACATACACACGCACAAACAGAAACATTTATCATACATGCGCATAATGAAGTCCATATACACCGTGAAAGTTTAGTGGTTGTTTTCCCGCAGTAAAATGATTTTATCTTAGTAGTAAAATATATTTGTGCAGTTTTTTTTATTGAAATTAATAAATACTGTTTTTACGAAAAGGATAAACGAACCTCGAAAGCACGCTCGAACCGCTTTATAACTTAGGGGGTAGAGCTTCTTTAGCTTTAATCATGAATTTCATGCGGCAATCATCCATCCATACCTGATTACGTCACATCTCTTTTTTAACAGAACAATAGCTTCTCACGCTCTCGAGATGACAAATGTTGTATTTGAAAATTTGCATTTTAAGCTATTGCATAGCTTTTATCGCGGGCTTTGAGCGCGGTGACCGAACCAAGAAATTCCGTAACGAAAAAAACCTCACAATCGTCTAACGTCGTTTCAGTTCGGTAGACTTCGGCACGGTGTTTATGTGCGTGCGGTTAGACGTATTGTAATGAGCGGCTCCTACGAAACTCGCACGAATCGAGACGAGCTGCTCCGAAATCGGACGATGCTATGCAATAGCTATACCGCGGCAGTCCCCGAGTGCCACACGTCTTTTTTTTTCATGACGTAACTAGTATTACTGGCTCGGTGGAACAGTGGTTAGTGACCCAGGTTTACTACCTACGGTTCCAAGAGTCGTGGGTTCGATTCCCACTCGGGACAAATATTTGTGTGACGAACATCGGTGTTTGTTCCGTGTCTGGGTGTGTTATTAAATATATTTAAGTTTATTTGTTGTTCCACTGTTGATTCTGATATCTGATGTAACACAAGTGCTTAAGGCACTTACCACGGAATCAGATCGATGTGTGTGATGTTGTGAAATATTTATTTATGTATTTTATAGTGAAATGATTTGATAGTACTAGTAAAGGCAAATCGTTCTGCTACGTGAAAACAACCACTAAAATTTCACGTTGTAATAGCTCGTTCAGAATAAAAAAGGAGATGTCGATATTAAATGTGTCATGTTGCAGGTAATTAACATAGTTATGCGGTTATAAGAACACTTCAGTTCATCTAACCACCGGCGATGTTTTGCCTACTATAATAAAACACTTAATACACAGCAACACGTTTATTATTGCAGCACTCAACACCTTAATCTATAAATTACATCTTATTTTTCGTTTACTCCGCTCACTACATCTCATGTACCAACGCTCGGCATAGAATGCCGTTCCGCCATCTTTTTCACTAGTGTTGCCCATCTATAGATTTCTAAAGTATCGGTTTACAACCCAACCAAAATAATCAGTTTTAATACCATAAATTAAAATAATATTTAAAAGAAATATGACAATAATTGGGCTTAATAGTGTAAATAAAAATTGATAGCTAAATCACATCTACTAAAAACATTATATCCCTTACATTCGCCCATCCTGACACTGTGCATGTCCTCATGCACAATAGGTATTCCTATGGGTACCATAGGAAACACACAAAACAAAATTATTTCTATAAGTATTTGCAACCTGCGACGAACCCATCTATTCTCGCCGCTGATCAAAAATACAATAAGAAACATAACAAAGAATGAGTCCCATTTGCAGACCCATCCATTTTTGCAAATAGGAAACATTCCATACTCTTGAGATATAGACCATTTACCAGGTTGGCAACCAGTCCATGTAAATTACCAAACTAGAAATAGGACTTGGGTATTCCCATGGGTACCACAGGAAGCACACAACTAAATTATAGCTTGGCAACCAGTCCATGTAAATTACCAAACTAGAAATAGGACTTGGGTATTCCTATGGGTACCACAGGAAGCACACATCACTAAATCATTTCTATAAGTATTTGCAACTTTTGCAAATAGGAAACATTCCATAATCTTGAGATATAGACCATTTACCAGGTTGGCAACCAGTCCATGTAAATCACCAAACTAGAAATAGGACTTGGGTATTCCCATGGGTACCACAGGAAGCACACAACTAAATTATAGCTTGGCAACCAGTCCATGTAAATTACCAAACTAGAAATAGGACTTGGGTATTCCTATGGGTACCACAGGAAGCACACATCACTAAATCATTTCTATAAGTATTTGCAACTTTTGCAAATAGGAAACATTCCATAATCTTGAGATATAGACCATTTACCAGGTTGGCAACCAGTCCATGTAAATCACCAAACTAGAAATAGGACTTGGGTATTCCCATGGGTACCACAGGAAGCACACAACTAAATTATAGCTTGGCAACCAGTCCATGTAAATTACCAAACTAGAAATAGGACTTGGGTATTCCTATGGGTACCACAGGAAGCACACATCACTAAATCATTTCTATAAGTATTTGCAACTTTTGCAAATAGGAAACATTCCATATTCTTGAGATATAGACCATTTACCAGGTTGGCAACCAGTCCATGTAAATCACCAAACTAGAAATAGGACTTGGGTATTCCCATGGGTACCACAGGAAGCACACAACTAAATTATAGCTTGGCAACCAGTCCATGTAAATTACCAAACTAGAAATAGGACTTGGGTATTCCTATGGGTACCACAGGAAGCACACATCACTAAATTATTTCTATAAGTATTTGCAACTTTTGCAAATAGGAAACATTCCATAATCTTGAGATATAGACCATTTACCAGGTTGGCAACCAGTCCATGTAAATCACCAAACTAGAAATAGGACTTGGGTATTCCCATGGGTACCACAGGAAGCACACAACTAAATTATAGCTTGGCAACCAGTCCATGTAAATTACCAAACTAGAAATAGGACTTGGGTATTCCTATGGGTACCACAGAAAGCACACATCACTAAATTATTTCTATAAGTATTTGCAACTTTTGCAAATAGGAAACATTCCATAATCTTGAGATATAGACCATTTACAAATTTGGCAACCAGACTATAAATAATACAAAACTGTAAACCCATCCATTCTTACAGCCTTGTCAATGAAATAAATACAACATAATATAATCACCGATACATTAAAGTATTTCCATACTTCTTCATATAGTACATTAATGTTTACTTTATAATATTTTAATTTAATACCACAATTAACTAGCTTATGTATAAAACATATCATAACCAATGTATATACCATTAATTTAACCAGACAACCGTCGTGGGCCGGTCAGGACACGAACCCATCCATTCTCGCGCCTGACCAGTCAACCACAGTGGGGAAGTCAAGGCACGAACCCATCCATTCTCGCGCTCGACATCCCCACCAACGGGACAGCAAGATAGGATCTATCCAACCGGTCAACCATCGCGGACAGGTCAGGACACGAACACATCCATTCGTGCCTAACCTCCCCATCAACTGGATAGCCGGCTAGGCAGACTCCATCACAAAGATTCAAGCATCAGTCAAATAATATTCTATCATGTATACATAACATTTGGCTAGCCAATCACGTCGTGATATAATAGATCTTCCCACAGAAGACAGACAGGAGACATTCCCCGGGCGGCTGTGTTCGATTCTGGCTGCGCACTGAGCAGGCGGTTGAGATCATTTTCAGCCATGATACGGATAGCGGGGCTCCCGTCTTTGACATCTCCTTTCCTGACAAATATAAAATTGAAAGATATAGAACACACTGATAAATTTATAAAACATTTAAATATTCACCTTTTCAATAAATCTTACTACCCATTAAATGATTTCTTTGCCGATAAAATTTATAAATATAATATAAAATAATAGTTAAGTATCTCTATTTTAAATTGTTGTAAAGTTATTTTATTTCCTTGTGCAATATTATAATAATTTAAGCATACATTTATTCAGCTGTCCACTCTTTGCAGTGCCCTTACCGAGTGTCATGTATAATGTACTTTCATATTTTGTTACCATCATCATTGTAAACCATGTGACTGCAAATAAATAAATAAATTCATCCAAAGCCTTGTAGGGAGTTTGCTAAGGCTCCGGTCCGTTCATTTTTGGAAAATCAACAGATATCTACCGAGGTATAAAACTTTACAAAAATAAATTATAATAACAAAAGTGCAAGAGAAACATACGAGACGTAGGGACCAGTTTATAATGTACTCCGTTGTTATGAGAACTGCATTCAGACATGAAAGGGGCACTAGCAGCATGTATGTCGACTACCGCAAATCATATGACTTCGTGCCCCACAGCTGGCTTAATCAGGTGTTGCACCGTTACAAAGTCCTCCACACAAATTAAAACGTGCCTGCACGCATGTATGAAAGACTGAAAAACTAATAATATCAATCTGAAAATACCCCGATGAAGCAAGGAATATTCAAAGAAAACTTTTAGTTCCCTGTAGTGTTGTGGTTTTAATAATATCTTGCGGCGATAAACCGGCCCCATGTGGACAGAGGGTGGCTTCAGAAAGGTGAGCTCTTCCCAGAGAAAGAAGCGTTTATGGCTGCCATACAGGATGAAGTGATTGCCACTCGCAACTACAGAAAACACATCACTAAAGAACTTAATCTTCCCACCGACCTGTGTCGTCAATACAACAGTGCCATTTAGACTATACAACACATTACTGCAGTGTGGTGTAGAACCCACACTATGACGTCTATATTAAAAAAAATTAAATAGTTCAAAAACATATTTTTGTACCATCTTTCCTACAGCCCCACTACAAAAATAGATTACATTACTTTAAAATGAATACGTTAAAAGAACCATGCTGGACAATATGTTTCTGTTCAAATTGGTGAATGGATTAGTTGACTGCCCGAATCTGCTCTCGAAAGTTAACTTAAATGTACCTATTCAATTACCTAGAAAGACTAGATACAATTTGTTTACCCCCAAGAGTTCTAAATCAAATTTAGGTTTATTTTCCCCTTTATATAGAATGTTCTCTAAATATAATTCTCTGTCTAAGTCCACTTCCATCGATATATCGATATTTATTCCGATACCTTGCACAAATTTAAATCTAAATGCTTGGTCAATCCCTGAGTGGTTGAACCAACCATTCGATTATTGTTATATAATATGTTTCACTTGAAGTTTCGTAAGTATTAAAACTAAAACCACTTCTTGTATTTTAAACTAGATAAAATTCAAAATGCCTGTTGTCTGAAATGCATGTAGGTAGTTGTCACCTATAATCAAGTTTGCGTTTATCTAAATGTTCATCTTGGTCATGTTACTTATATCATATTGTGTTAGCGAGAACAAATAAAAATCATGGTGGTGATTGCAAACTGTGTACTTATCGAATGGTACAGAAAATATTTAAATAGGTCACGGGCCAGGGACGCGTACGGGTCGTGTGTGTGGAGCCGCTGGGTGTGGTGCGGCGTCCGGCGACTGGCGGCGACTGGGGCGCGCGCGCAGGAGCAGGGCAGCATTCCTTGCGATGCTTTGTCTCGCTCGCGCGCGCGAACATATTGTTAATGTAATCTTGCTGGTGATCTTAAATAAATAAATAAATAAATTACTAGTGCTTATAAAGTATTGGCCAACACGGACTACAAACACCGTCACGACCAGGTTGCCTCAGTTATCTACCAATACTTAGCCCATAAATACAATACATATTATAAGTATAAACCTAACCCTGTTCTGGAAAATAACAAACACAAAATATATTGGGACCGCACTATATTAACAGACCGAACCACTCACTATAACAGACCCAATATAACAATTCATGACCAACAGCAAAACGTGGTATACTTCATTGACATAGCAATTACCAATACTTATAACATCCGAATCACCATCAACGAAAAACTTACCAAATACACAGATTTAGCGATTCAAATTAAAATACAGTGGAAAATACAGACCGTCCATATCGTACCAATAGCATTATCAGCCACAGGAGTCATACCGAAAACACTTAAGAAGAGCCAATACACACTTCAGGTACATCACAACCTTCTAAATGTTGAACTAAATAATAATAATAAAAAGCTTTATTGTCAAACTATAAGTATCACAAGTACATACAAACTTATTCTAATTACTAATTAACATAAGATATAAAAAAAAACATTAATATCTAAAGTTAAGTTTATCAAGAGTGTATTATTTGACAATAGGTACCAGTCTCAGCTACCTTTTTCTGCCTTGTGTTTTCCCCTTTGTCAAACATACAGAATAGTAATGTTATAAATAAATAACACCTAGTGGTACAAACGTAAGCGTATGGAAACAAAAGGGTCTGCATAGGCTCCACTACAGAGACCTTCAACAGCCCCTTGCTGACATATCAACATCCAATCGCGGCTGCGACGTCCGGATACCAAAACCTTCATAATCGCTATTCAAGATGAAAACAAAGAATTATTAAAAAAATACTGAGGAATCACCAGTCAAAAGATAGAGAATAGCCCAGAACATATTCAACACTAGCTGTGCCCGCGACTTCGTTCGCGTGTCCTACAGGATTTAACATACAGAAGTTGTTTCCCAATAACGCCCGTTCCCCTGGGAATTCTGTAATATCGCGTTGCAAGTAAGCTTTACGTCCATTAAGGTACCTGCATGCCAAATCTCAATCATCTATCTTACGCGGTTTAGATTTTTTGATACAAAAGTTTTTTTTTTTCCTGTTACCCCCGTTCCCGTGGGAATTTTACAATATCCTGTTCGACTAAGCTTTAAATTTATTAAAGTACCTGCATGCCAAATTTCAAGCGTCTAATACAAAAGGATTTTCCCGTTAATTCCTGTTCCCGTGGGAATTTCGGGAAATTCCTTTTTAACGAATGCCTATGTCATAACATCTACCTGCATGCCAAATTTCATCTGGATCTGTCCAATAGTTTGGGCTGTGACGACTTCGTCCGCGTAGAGACGTTTAACGGGTAAAACATTACTTCCTTATAGCGCAGTCGGTTAAAAAGTAGCCTATAACCTTTTCTAGCCTCTGGACTATATCTGTACCAAATTTCATTTAAATCGGTCCAGTACTCTATGCGTGAAAGCGTAACAGACAGACAGACAGACAGACAGACAGACAGACAGACAGACAGAGTTACTTTCGGATTTATAATATTAGTAAGGATATCGCCTGCAGTGTTATAGTGCAGGTACAGGCACGATAAAGTAGCCAGAATAGTCTGTAATGTTTAGCCCTCAAGTATGATTTCCTAAAAAGAGATTACCATTTTATAAATATAAACCAGATGCAATACTAGGAAATGAGAAACGACAGAACAATTAGGAAAAACAGTGCACTATACCGGACCGGATCCTAATATAATCAATAAACAGTTTATTTAAAAGACTTAGCCAGATGACTACTAAGCCATAACCTCCAACCAACCCTCACCGAAAAGATGAAAAGGTATCGTAACCTATCTATAGAAATATGAATATAACAAAATAGTGCCATTCGTAGACTCTCAACTGATTATATTCTTCGATCACTACATACAAGTTTCATTACACTTGACATACCCTCACACATTATAAACTCGTCCAAAAGGCAGCAATTCTAAATACATACCATTTATTTGATATCCTCTTTGGAGAGTATGAACTTAAACTAATAAAATAATAATAATCACACTTTGTACTGCTGTAGGAACCCTAACGTAAAATTTCCGTAATTCTCAACACCTGCAGCCGGAGGTTCCTACAGGACGACTTCTCATTCCCGTCAGAGTAATCACTTGGCAAGTGACCTACCGTCAAAAACACTAAAATGTAAATAATAAAAATGGAGAACCTAATATCGTAGGAAACAACAATAATAACTGATAATAATAACCAGGCCCAGTTCCACAAAACCTCACTCCATAGGCCCAAATATTTACATTCCAATCCGTCCTATATGTTTCTGCGCCGGGTATTACTGCAGAGCGCATCGTCATGTGCATACAGGAGTAGCATATCCATTTCACACTTATAGTAAACGTCCCAAGGGGCCACTACGTGTTGGGCCTGTGCTCACACGCAAGTCTTCCACAAGGGCCGGGAAATTAACCCTTACTGTGATCATCCCAACAGAGACAATAAAATGATAATAATAATTGGTTAAACAAGGCTAGCTACTCACAATAATGCTTTTGATTGACTCATTTAATTTACTTATATACCTTAGCATATCCTCCGGTGACCGACTGAAAAGCTCCCATGGATAACAGCCAACAGTTAAACCTGCCATTCCTCCCATACAAACAATATCAGGCCACTTTTGATGGAATGATTTGCAAAACATATTTTGAGGTAGAAGAAAAATAAATGGGAGGAGTACATAACCTTGTGAGTTGTCAAGTCCAGCGCTCGGTGAGCCGGGGAGTCCTCTGCTTGTTTCTCGTTTTCTGCTGCTCCGGCTTGTGACGCTCCATCTCCGTCTTCCTCTCCCGTAAGTGCTGAAGCCGCTCATGCGAGCGCGATGCACGTGAACGGGATCCCGTTCAACTGCACGCTCGCGGTCGCGATCCAGTTCTTGAATCCACCGATGGCTGTGGCTGCGACTGCGTCTTCCAAAGCTGCGGCTCCGTCTGACTTCGACGAGAACGGCTACCGCGATCCTGCACCACGCTCCGAGGCTGACCGCGACTCAGCCTGCCTCCATCGTCGTCGGTGCGACCAGCGCCTCACGTAGGAGTTTTCAATCGGCGATTCTTGTCTTGCTCCGTTGTTTCATGTAAAAACAAAATGATACGGCATTAGACTCACTTCTCAAGTGAGACTCAAAATCCTAAATTAGGTAAAAATAAAACTTGATGTATCTCGAAAACGAGGCGTCCTATCACAAAATGGATGAAATTTTCGGGTCCCTCTAAGACACCCTCACCCACACTTGTACTCTAAAACTTTGACCTCAAAAGTGACTTCAAGGTCAGCCCGAAGTTAAGATTTCAATAATAGTGTATAAATACAAAAATAAAAATATAAGATCAACCGTCACTTCATTCAAATTATTGCATCCCGTTATTACGTTATTGCACGCCAGCATATTATTATTATTATCTCATTTTCTTTTAACTTAATCTTTCATATATTTTAGATTAATATTGTATCAACTATATCGTTGGGAATGGTAATTTCAAATACTTTTAGGCATTTTTATGCGACACTAAAATTGTCTGATATTGTATTTTACACTTTAATATCAATCACCCGGCCCACAGCATACCAAGGCCTGCGTTATAAATGCCAGGTAACGGATAAACTTACTTATATACCTATCCTTGCAACTACGTATACACCCAAGCCTAGACAAAAAGAAATGTTTGTCTTGTGCGGGATTCGAACCCGCGACACTTTTAGTTCAAAGGCAACGTTCGTAACCCGTGGACCAAATCGGTCGTCACTGATAACGGTTACCCACCGTTAAGTATTTTATATTTAAACTTTATTTTCCGTTATAAGACAAATACGGGTACTTACCACTTCTGAAGTATAATAAAACACTTAATACACAGCAACACGTTTATTATTGCAGCACTCAACACCTTAATCTATAAATTACATCTTATTTTTCGTTTACTCCGCTCACTACATCTCATGTACCAACGCTCGGCATAGAATGCCGTTCCGCCATCTTTTTCACTAGTGTTGCCCATCTATATATTTCTAAAGTATCGGTTTTCAACCCAACCAAAATAATCAGTTTTAATAACATAAATTAAAATAAATTAAAAAAGAAATATGACAATAATTGGGCTTAATAGTGTAAATAAAAATAGATAACTAAATCACATCTACTAACAACATTATATCCCTTACACTACCCTACTTTCATTGTCTTATGGCCGATTCAGAAAATATTGATTAGTCGATTCGCAAAATGGCCCCTATATGGCTGATTAAGTTGTAAAATTGCAATATTTAAACAAATATCTATGGAAGCTACCTACAATATGTTGTTGGAATCGCTTTAAGCTAGAAAAATATGTGAGAATGTGTACGTTCCCCTTTTTCATACTTTATGGATTGATTAATAAAATCCCGAAATTAATAAAAAAAAAATTCAAATAATTGTAACTAGCAATATTTTCAACATCAATTGATTTAGTTTTGTTTTTATTTATTATTCCAAATACTTATAAGTTTCTAAAACAAATAAAATATTTGTATTTGCAATCCTTCAGTACCTAGCTAACAAATTTTGACAAGTAATACGGTACGTGGTTTCTGCTTCATCCATATTAAGTTAAAAATATAAGTAGATCAAAGCTATCAAAGGAGTAAGTTTTTTTTAAAAGACTTTCCGGTTGCCTTCACTCCACCTAAGGTAAGGTAAGTGGTCGCGAGGTCCAAATAGTTTGTTTTTATAATAGTAGACTATTATAAAAAATATATATATGTGGACAGATCTTACTCCACCTAATGGTAAGCGGTAATGAGATCCAAATATGAGGTCGACAGGCACAATAGACCATATGAAGGCTTAGATGCCGTTTCACGCCCCTTCCTGGATAGGCCGGGATTATATGAGAGAGGGAAAACATGAGCTGGAAGAGCGTTCCTGCCTATATGGTAACAGATTTTAACAAATATTTACGTAGGTATCAATACGCAATAAAATGGTATAAGTAATATTAATTCAGATAGAGTCCACATTTGAATGGAATGTAGAAAAATAATCATTAAAACAACATGAATTAATTTTGAGAAAAATAGTCTAGTCATTAATAAAATTTAAAGATTAGAATATAATTTGAAGATAATCAATGAACGTCCGGGTTATTATATCCAAAATCATTGAATAAAAACAATTACAGGCCAAATAAAATAACTTTTTATCATAAATTTGTCAACACTTACAATAACCACCTAGTTTTTAAGAAAATTGTATTGTGTAAATCTAAATTATTTTTATTTTATTAATTAACGACATCACCTTAAATACATCTGATTCTGACAACCACGATAATTATCCTACAAAACCAAGATTGCTCTGTCCAATCTCCTGCAAAACCGCAAAATTATAAGCGTCAATAGCTTTTGATTAAATTACATTTCTCATTAATTAACTTGATAAATTTAATTAATTGCTGCAAAATTAATTGCCTTCACCTCACTTTATGGGGCAGCTAAAATTATATTGGAAAGCCTCTCAGAATCTGTGTAGATTTATGTTCAGCCTTACCTTTTATACTTTGTAATCTTATCTCAAAAAAGTTAAATAAATAGTATCCGAAACAGTATTACTATCAGAAAAATATTTGCCAGAGCTTTAGAGTCAAATAACTTAGGCTATATTGTAGTTTCCCTGTAAATTCTGATTGACATAAAATTTATGATTATGAAATTAATGACCAGAATAAATTTTCACACGACCCCTAATTATCTCATAGGTACATTCGATAGCGAAATTTAGAAGTAAATCTTCGTTTGTTAAAGCAATTACCAAATTTATTTGAAACTGTATTTGATTGTTACACTTAAAGTTTAGGACTCATTATTATTTTTGGTTGCCCGTTAGATTTGATCGTATGTAACCTAAGAAAAAATAATGAAATAAAAAATACAGTTTTTGATCTTGACAACATGGCATCCAGTGGTCGCCTTATTGGATTTTTACTGACTGACTGGTCTTAAGTGACATTCGCCAAACTAATACGGTTTGATTAATATATTGAAATATAAAAATAGGTCCGTACGTTTACTAACTACAGAGCTTCAAAGAAACATTCATACATAGACTGATAAAAACATCACCACTCCTTTCCATCGCACAGTCAGGTAAAAATGAGAAACAGCGCTCGAAGAAACAAAGCTAATATGAAAATATCCACGTACCAAATGCACTTCAAATAATACAACGACAAACTACACAACATAACTTCCGGGAGAGTGGCCTCACGTACGAGATTTTCATTTCATATAAAAATCACGAACCTCACTCTCTGAAAGTTGTAACGTTCGTACGAACTTCACACATTTTCATTCTATCTTAGTACTTATATCTCTAACTTCGCCAAAGCACTGTACTTAGCAACAACGCTAGACAAAACTTTATGTGAATTTTCTTAAGTTAATTATCACAGTTTCAAGGTGATTATTAAGTCACTAATTATCCGCCGTGACAGTCAGATTTGCTTTAATTTTCAATTTGCCGCATACGGCTTTGGAGGACCTGTTTTACTGGAGTGCTTGTATTAATCCTTACAAATGTTGTAAATGCGAAAGTAACTCTGTATGTCTGTTATGTAATCAAGCATAGAGTACTGAACCGATTTTAATGAAATTTATATATTTAGGTACAGATATCGTCCAGATACTGAGAAAGGACATGGTCTACTTTTTAACCGACTGCGATGTAAAGAAGTTATGTATTGCCCGTTAAACGTTTCTACGCGGACGGAGCCGCGGGTTATGTATGTTAAAAAGTTAGTTAATAATTATATGAAAAATTGGAGTTTCAGTTGGAGTTTGACATAACTATGATTTAATAACATTAAAAGACGGTTATTATACAAATGAATTCTAATTCACTGATAAGTATCCCTGTTAAGTTATTTCTTAAAGTACATTTGCAATTAAATTCACAAAATAATAATTTAAACAAAAAAGTGTCAATTGATCTTTAGGATTTAGAAAGTATTGTCAGTGGTAATAGAAAAGATCATACAGAAACTATCTACATAATCATCAACATTTTTGGATGAGTCCAAAATTGGTGAGGCGTTATCTCAAAATATTATTGATATCATAAAACCAACCCCAAATTAGGGAATAATAGAAAAAAAATATAAATAAACAATAAAAGTAGCAAATAGCAATGAAATAAAAAGGAGTAAAATGGAGAAAGCCCATGCTAAATCCAGTGAAAATAATACCATTTCAAGTTAAAACATTTTACTAACACCGCATCTTGGAGGAGTAAGCCCCCGATGTGAAGAGTTGAACTTTGCTCCCTCAAGGCATAATTTGCATTAATCTTGAATGTGAACTTTTAAAGTCAGCTCTCATATTCGCCTCGGTTACTTCTGCAGCTGATATGGCAACAAAAAGGTTTTCCTCTCTAACTTTTGTGTCATGAACTGTTGCATCATCTACTTTAGAGGTTTTATCATGAACGGGCTCGAATTTATTTCTTTCACTAGCTATAGTTGTAAATAAATAAGTATACATAATAACATTATCTTATTTATATACCTGGATCATTCCACTCCTGGGCAAAGGTCTCCTCAAAATTTGTCCAGTGCTCTGAGTCCAAGGCTAGAACTTGCCAGTCCCAAAAAAGAAATAAAAAATGTAGCCACACACTACAGCAATACACATTGACCTGATTTCAGACGAAACAAAGCATACACGTAACGTTATATAAGTACTCACATAGATAAATACATTATGTATACTCAAATAGATAGATACTCACCCAGACAAGGTGGGTTTTGAACCCACGTTTCCTGGTGCAAGTGATAGGGTCACTACTAAATACTTCGTCAGAGCAGTTTGTTCAGTCTTTTAACATCATGGATAGTAAACGAATGGTCTATTAAAGTAGAAGACTACTTAAATGATAAAAATCCATGGACATGATGAGGTGCTTGCTTGGACATCAATGAATTATGTTACCTGTTGAATTTTTATGTAATTTGTGATTAATTTATTTACAACTTGACGTGCAAAAGTATTTGAAATACAACAAATTTTGCGGATTAAACTCGCGTGTATTAGTATTCTTAAAATTATTTAGAGATCCGACGTTTCGAGCTCTTGACAGCGCTCGTGGTCACGGGCAAGACTAAAGTTGACAGGTGTCTTCATAAGCTTACCTGTGACCATGAGCGCTGTAAAGAGCTCGAAACGTCGGATCTCTAAATAGTGTTTAGAATACCAATACACGCGAATTTAATCCGTAAAATTAGTTTCATTTCAAATGTGTAGTACTCGCGCAAATAAAGACAATAGGTACTATGTGCAAAAGTATTTCATGAAAATCTATTTGCAGAGTAAATTATTTCATTTCAAATATTATTTACCTGATGTTTATTTTTTTCCATTTTCCAGATCCAATTTAGCAATCTTATAATTTTTTAACCAGGGGAGTCAATAAAACTGCAATGTTACATGATTTGTTTATTATTCTTTTACATAAGATATTTTGCATTTGCGTTCAAAGTAAATTGTAGAAGCTATCAGTTAGACACTAAGTGGAGTGTACAGCTTTACATACTTTTTACAAAGAGAGACAAAACAAGAAAAAGGGGTCAGTCTTATGTTTGGGAAGATTGTATAATATGAGTAAATAATATTTACAAAAGTTGGGAAGACATTTATGCAAAATACACAAAGTAACAGTAAGGAAATTATTCTCACAAGTCACATAATTGTTTGTGGAAGAGTACATTGGGAGCCATCTAACCTTTATTAACGTGTGCTCTTTCCGGGAAATACAAAATTTTTGTAACCGATCTTAATGACCTTCGATTAGTCGGACTAAGTTTGAAACAAGAGACAAATTAGACATGCATATTGTAATTTTTTTCATATTCTCGACATGATTCTCGAAATTAATTTTACAATGGTTCATGGGAAAAATTAATATTGCTATGCAATAGTGTTGTTAGTTACAGTTTTAATGAGAAGAAGGACATCGATGTAATATGTAATACTCCACAAACAAAGTAAGAAAACACTCTTTCACATCATTCAGCATCCCAACATATTAACAAGTTCCTTAAATGCAATTTTAAATTTTAATATTGATAACAACCTTACGTATATCTCACAAGATGTCACACATCGTCCTCGCTTAGCATTCTAAAATATTTACAATTAACTTAGTAGTCACGTAGAAATTATCATAAATCGAATAAAATTGGGGAAAAGTCTAATTGACTCGAATGTTCTGGGTACCAGGTCACCTCAGTGCTGAGGGGTCTAGTACCAAGGGCCTAGGCTAAAGGGAGACGAACTCTGGCGGGGGAGGGGGCAGGGTCAGTACGGGCGTCTCCGACACCTCCACGCTCTCGCTGCTGGCCCCCGGAAGAGACCAGGTCGAGCTCCCCGTGGCAGTCACCCTCGGGCCCATGTTGTCGTAAGCAGGCGCGTTGCAACATGTCCTACTCCTTCGAGGCAGCGTCGCTCCTCCGCTCAGCAAGTCCGGGTACTTCCCCGGCTCTCCCCTCCCGGCCACTTGAACCGATATGAAGATGTTCCCATACGGAACCGGCACTGCGAACTCCGCTGGCGGAGGAGGAAACGCCCCCGGCGTCCCTTCTATAGTAATATGGACAGGGTCAAACCCGCATCCTCTAGGCTGATCGTCTAAAGACTGCTCTGTCAACTCGAAGTCACAAGGCGACGCCATGTCCCCGATAGATCTATCGCAACTGACCACGACGGATGCGTCTATCAATCTCTTCTCTTGGTCTGTGAAGCTGCGGCTGGGTGGGACCGTTCGCCTCCGCAAATGCCAGCACGCAACAGCCGCTATAAAGCCAAGGGATGCTAAAATACCTAATGCGCCAAATACGACTCCTAAAAGCTGAGGGATTCCCGGGGCCGTGCGCGCCGTAGCTGTCTGGGAGCGGGGCAAAACTAAACTTATTACCGCCCGCGCTTCGCCCGCGATGCTTTTAGCTACACAAGTCCATTCCCCCGCTGCACTAGATGTCACATTCAAGAGAGTTATGTTCACCCATCGGACGCTACCTGGCACGCGGTCGTCAGATTCATCTTCAATAATCGTTTCTGCCTCCTCCATATCACAATCGATTGTACTGTTGTGTATATCTACGCCGTCGAGTAGCCATGTCACTTGCGGCTTCGGAACGCCGTGGATCCAGCAGCCGAACGAGGAAGCAACACCAACTTCTGCTCTGACTATCAATGTGCTGGATCTCACTTCGGGCGCGCACGTCATACTCTCACTTGAAACACTACGCCACTTTATTCCCGCTTTCGGGGACGGCTCTACGCATACTAAATCTTCAGTTCCCAACTTACTGTCTAAAAACCAGTCCTTAAACTCGCGCAATCTACAGTCGCATCGCCACGGATTACCAGATAACGATACTGTTTTCAGCGCCGGCAACGAGAACGTGACCAAACGTAGGAATGTTAGCTGGTTCCTACGCAAATCTATTGTCTCTAACGACTTCAAATTCCGCAGAGAATTCGTGTGCAGCGATCTTAATCTGCAACCGTCGAGTAGTAGCATTCGCAAATGTGGCAGCGGCGGGAATTGGTCTGCAACTAACGCCGTCAACGGGTTGTTGCTTAGTACTACTAAGCGGAGTCTTTCGTTGCCCCTAAATATGTCTCTCGGGAGATAAGATAGGTCGTTGTCAGCCAAATCGACTTCGATCAAGATTCTCAACTCTAAGAACGCGTCTGCGTGTATGGATCTGAGGTGAGTGGCTCTCAAATTGAGTCTTTGTAGGTTGAGCAATCCGATGTTGGCGAAGACTTCTTGAGGGAGGTTTCTGAGTGGGTTATCGTGGAGGTCGAGCACTTGTATGTCTGAGGAGAGAGAGGGTGGTCGTCGGAGGTCGCTGGAGGCGCAGGTGGCGGTCTTCTTGCCCGAAGACCATTTGCAGCGGCAGGTGGCGAT
The DNA here is from genome assembly GCA_039566165.1 of Maruca vitrata. Lineage (NCBI taxonomy): Eukaryota > Metazoa > Arthropoda > Insecta > Lepidoptera > Crambidae > Maruca > Maruca vitrata. The sequence goes on from CM076930.1 coordinate 12,278,747, forward strand.
GTGGGCGCAGTCCAGCCAGTCGCTGGCGGTCCGTGCGGCGCACGTGGTCAGTATAACGATCCAGTACCACCGTGCCCAAGCCACGCGCATACTCATCTCATTTCGGCTTTGTGTTTACATCGGCGGAGAGCCTGCAACAAGCATAGTCGTTAATCACACGTGAACTAACAATGGACGGACGGAAATATAAATGGTGTGGTTATCGTAGCAGTAGTTAATTTTAGACGGTAACGTGGGGAAGTTATTGTAACTGATTGTGAGTGAGGTCGGAGTTGGAGTTGTGTCGAATGGTTTATTTCATTTTCTCCTCAGCTCGAACATTCTTCTAATAGAAAATGTGAAAAGTTGATTTTACGCTATGGGGATCGCTATTGTTGTTTCTTATTAAGGGCAATGTACATGTTAATATAGAAAGAAATATGGGTAATCATACAAATATTCGTTTGGTAGAAATTAGTAGATCCTATTTTTTCACGTAAATAAATTCGTACCGTTACGTTAAAATATTTTGAGACATAAGAGTGTCTTTTTACTAAATATTTCAGACATAATGTTATGGATTGTGCGGAGCCAAGTTTGTCCTAACTAGACACTACCGACTAATCCATGAATAAAGTTTTAAAACTCAACGTTTCATCCAACTGGCATAACTGAAACTTGTTCAAAATTTCTGAGCTCAAACATTGAAATGGAGGTTAATCACAGCGCTCGAAATGCCGGCGTTTTAAAAAAGCGGCGAAACTTCAAAGGTGCTAACCCGTTTCACGCGTGCATGTTATTGAAGAGCAAACCTACTGATGCCAATAGCCTTAGTAATTAGTGCACGATGAGTACATGAGGAAGCGTAACATAGATGACGGTGAAGTAATGAAACTGATAATAATTATAATTATTTATTTTGGTATTCATAAGGGCATTAATCTTTTACTCCAGCATCTACTTTGTTCATAGAAGAACACCAAATTTTTTAATACAAAATTAGTAAACTATACTCATTCTGTATTGAGCTTGCGATTTAATCTAAATAACTGGTACTATGTTTATTTACCTCTTATTTACTGAACATCTGTTGATTGAACTTTTTAATTACCTATTTCGAAAATATTAGCTCTATGTTACTTTGAATAGTGCCCCTGTCTCTTGTCAATCATGGGATCAATTCCGTTTCATATAATACTGTGATGAAAAACGTAGTTTGTTCCGTGTCTGGGTGTATTATTTTAGTATATTTGTGTATACCACTGTTGTTTCTGATATCCCTAACACAAGTGCATAATCAACATATATTAAGGTAATGGAACAATGTATGTGTGTGATATAGTGTGATATTTATTTAAAAAAAGAGAATGTAACGGAATGCACCTTCGCTTTGATGACAAGCTATAGTGGTATTTGCGAGTTCCGGTTTAGTTACTCTCGAAAATTGCGCTTGTCCATTCCCTAGGGACACCGTCCATAGTCCATTTTGACCGATACCCACTTTTAGCGGACGCTGGAACTTTGTCAATAAACTTCCTGCCTACCTCGTTCGGTCGAGGTATCAAACGAGGTAGATGCCTATCTACCTACAAAGAAACAAAACTAGGTATAAACTTTCAGAAGAGTTGCGTTACTATACTGTAACCCTCTTTTCTTTTATCATCATTGTCATTGTTACTAACTCTCTCTAATACCTAGTTTTGAAAATTGTGCAGGCACTTAGATTGTACCTAGTAGTTTTGAAATGTATAATTTAATTGTTAAGTTCTTTCTAAATTGCCTTGTACCTATTACATAAACTTTGTTCAAATGTACAAATAAGCCGAAGAATCCCTGACGCTGAAAATACAGTTTTACAACTAGTTTTAATGTCAGGGACTCAACATTCTGTATCAACAACACTGTTTAATAAATGAAGTTGTTATTATTATCTTATTACTACATTGGAGGTGTTTTCTTAGTATCTGTCTGTCTAAAAGCATCGAGGGCCTACTAGTTAAGGTTGTTGCTTGCCATGCGAGAGGTCGCCAGTTCAAACCCCGCAAAGTACTACTGTGTTTTTCAAATTTGAAATTCATATGTACGAATATTCAACGCTCTAGCTGTGAAATTATGGCCCTAGTTAAGGGTAAACTCGTGGCTCAGCAGTGGCATAAACATCGAATTTTTATATTAAACGTAGGTATACGAATAGCTTTGACATTTCTTAAATTATTTTTGTTACAAATATTTTCACTTACGTAAAATCAGGTTATCACACAGTATGGAAACTTTTATCGTAAAATTCTCAATAACCAAGACATTGACAGTTTTATGAATTATAGTGATTTGCTCATTACGAACTCCATAATATTTGTATTCCTTCTCCACTTATGAACAAACCACCCACGATCAAATTAGCATAATCGTAATAAACTCAAACAAACTACAACAAAAGCTAACACGTTAATATCCCACCAAATTCCCAAACAAAACTTCTATTTTAAAGTAACCAATTACTCGTTTTCATCAAGGAAAACTGGTCTCTGTAATTAATTTAGCAGCGATCAAATTAGTGGGCCACTACAGACGGGCACTTCACCAGCACAAACACTAGCCCTTTCTACCGGCATCGCTTTCTGGGAAATTAATTCAGCCATGTAAAACACGGTAAAATTGCTGGCGAACTTCATAGAATAGACGTTGTTCCGCAATTTCAACATTTAGGTATTTCAAAGGTATTATGTAACTAGCGGTCGGCAGCCGACGTCTTACTACAGCTGATGGTAACAGACACACTGTCGAATAGTAATCGACTGAAAAAAAATATATTATAAGTGTTCGTATTATATTATTTTGTAATTTTTAGTTCGACGGGTTTTTGAAGGCGGTTTTTCTTTTTCCGTTAAAGTTTATTTTCATACTATTTAGTCACATTTGATATTATAACTAGTAGTCTGAATATGCATACAGTATTGGGACCGTGCGAAATGGGTGGGGGGAGAAATGGCGCATTCGTCAAAAACGCATGTAATCTTATGAAATGTCCGTTGTTATTAGCGTCTGTTGGTACTAATTTCACTCCATAAGATTTGACGAAAGAAACGCCACCAAAATGAGGGCAGCACCGTCGTGCATGCTCCCAATTGAAAGTATTATCCTTTTATTTCTAACTATTAGGGAGTTGACCTTCCATCATTCATGGAAGCCATTGTCAGAACTAGACCAAATTGCTATGGGACCAAACGGGAAGCATCAGAAGAAAACAAAAAACATCCAAGTCGGTTCACCCAGGCGGAAGTTCTGAGGTAACAAACATAAAAAAAAACTGACGAATTGCGAACCTCCTTTTTTTTTGAAGTTGGTTAAAACAATTGAAAGACGATGATTTTTTTGATTTTGATGTTTATGGTGAGAGCTATCCGCTCCGCCGCAGGTCCAGTAGTTTTAAAAGCTATGCAAGGATCATGACGGCCATCATCGTAGTCAGTAAAATAGAAAAAAAAAGACGTGTGGCACTCGGGGACTGCCGCGCTATAGCTGTTGCATAGCATCGTCCGATTTCGGAGCAGCTCGTCTCGATTCGTGCGAGTTTCGTAGAGTCGTACAATACGTCTAACCGGACGCACACAAACACCGTGCCGAAGTGAAACGACGTTAGACGATTGTGAGGTTTTTTTCGTTACGGAATTTCTTGGTTCGGTCGCCGCGCTCAAAGCCCGCGATAAAACCTGTGCTTAAAAAAACGAGTTAAAATAATAATACTTACTAATTTATCTTTTCAGTATTTAACCGTTTGTCTCGCATTAATGAATTTGGATACATTGTGGGTTTTATGTAATTGTATCAAAGGTAATATGAGCATTTTATTTTTGGGCCCCAATGGGACAAAGGATTGTTGCGTTTTTTTAGACAACAGTTTTGCTAAAACGGGTTAACCTCTCTATCTGGCCGAAAACGCGTCAGTCCCTTTAAAAACGGGATGTCTGGTCGACACCGGGACACATTATTTCAAAATGGGATAGTCCCTTTAAAAACGGAATGTCTGGTCGACACCGGAACACATTATTTCAAAACGGGACAGTCCTTTTAAAAACGGGACGTCTGGTCAAGTTAAAGTCACATAAACTAGTACCCTGATCTTTTCCGAGAGAAAACATTTGATACAAAATAAGCCTTTCACAACTTCCACAGAGAGAAACAAAAATTTGAATCCAGCATCCACGAAGCATTACAACACAAACTTTTATAACAACTGCAAAATAGTGTTACTTATAAAGCGGCCTTTGTGCGTCTTATCACAACTTGTTACAACCTTTTGTTATTCTCCTCGTTACCCTCACTCGACCATTTTTCTTTTTTTTTCCTTGTTTTGCTCCGTGAAACCCTCTGCATACTAGAACATACATAAATGCCAGGATAGATAGCTATTCTCAGAGTATAAATTTTCTCACTACTACTTTTTTCCGGCGATTTTTCAGAAACAGCTGGGCTAAAGTATGTTAGTGTGATGCATGTGGCTTGAGATAAAGAGCGGACCCCTTGTTAGCGTAAATTTTCTCGATTAAGACGGTTTTTATTAGTGGCCAGTGCTCGAGTCTCTGGAGGTCTGTTTGTCGAAAATATTACTCTGCTAATGCGTTGTAAGCAGTTTAAAATTTGCATTACGTTTGTGTTACATGAGCTGAAGGTGCAAAAGGGTATTGACAAGGATTTTTGTTTGTACCTTTACCGGTTTCGCTCGCGTGAAATCAGATTATCACACAGAATGGAAACATTTGTCGTACAATTCTCAATCTAAAAATGACATTGCTATTAACAAACATATTCCAAACATGACAGTTAAATTAAATACGTTTCGTCTATTTTTAGAGAGCCTTATTTTGAGACGGCAATAATGTGGAAGATAGGACTCTATATTCACAAATTGATATCCTCTATTCATTATTCGTTCCTAAATATTAATTTATTAGGTGAATGACCGCGTTTTAGTCCTGAAGGGCTGAATACCAGCTTTGATCTAAATGGGTCATATCCATGGCGACGGGATAGAGATAAGATTTGTACCCCTGGTTCCCAAACCGGCCTATGTCATTCTGTATGGATCACTTATCCTTATCAATGCAATGTCAATTTAACTATTTGACACGGGCGTATGTCTCAAAATTTAGTGTTTTTATAGCGAGTGTATCGTTTGAAGTAGAATAGAGCTTACGCACTTCCGTTTGAAGTTTTTCATCGGTTTTTAGTTTGATCAAAGTAGTAAAGTACCATTCGACTCCATATTTTCCTCAAATTTAGTTTTACTGATAGTAAAACTAAATTTGAGGTTGTATCCACAAACTGTGAAACCTATAAACCTTGCTTAGAAAAAAAGCAATATTTATGACAAAATAGCTTATATTATACTCAGTTTTTACCAAACTACATTATAAGCTTTTTATAAAGGTAGAAAAAAGAAAGAGGATCCACAATAATTAATCTGTACTTTAAAAAAAAACAAGGAATACAGCGGTAAGTCTATTGAAACAAAAAAAATCACTTTGTATTTAATTGACCAAACAAATTGGCAACCATGTCACTATGAAAGCGTGGAATCTCCTAACCTTTTATGCTAAACGAGATCCTTACCACTTGCATTATTGTACAGTATCTCTGTAAGTTTTTGTTTTTTTACTTGATTGAAATCCCATTTCTTTTTGAACACGTCATCATATAGAATATAATGGAATAGAAATACCGTTTATGTGGTACAATATTAAATGATAATATACTCGTATTCATATCAATATGACAAGACACGGAAATGATTTTCTTGACCGTCCACCACAAGGGGCAGCTAAATCAAAATCTAGACGCAGAACTATCGGCCATATCCCCCGGATGTCTAACATCTATCTATCGCTTCACAGAGCGGAACCAGACGACAAGACAAATATCCATTGGGCCCCATCAATCGTGGTAATCTTGACATAAAACCTCCGGAGTTATACAAGCGTAACGTTCAACGTATTTATCAAAACCATTTGACATTTTCGTTTGTTTGATGATGTGGACGCTCCTGATAATGGCGGAGGCAGTTGACGACATAAGAGATGCTTTAATTTATGGCGTCTCCATGGATTAGGGGCGTTGGAATACCAATCTTATGCAGATGAGCGACGACTTATTTTCCCTCGTCGTGTTATTGAATTTGATCCTCATTAATGTCGCCGTCAGCATACTGTTTTGGTATTACCTTTTGCTTTCATTAGCTTTTTGTTTTATTATGTATATAAACATATTAACAAACAAACGCAAATTGTAGGAATAACGAAGAATATTGGCTCCGCTTTGCCTTATGATACTCCAAAGTAATGTATCACGTATACATGTAATTGACAAAAAACCCTCGTTCATTGTCAAGGAATTGTCATACACATACATACATATATACTTACATCACGCCTTTCCCAGAGGGGTAGGTAGAGATAACTTCCAGCGATTCACTTTTTTACCTCTGAGGGAAACGTGACGTGACGGGATGTGGACCACGTCGCCGCCATTCTGCCTTGTGCATTGGTCATGCTACCTTGTAAAATACACACAGTCAAATGGCGTACCTCTTTTATTTCATAAATATTACCGAATACATTGATCTGAGCCCGTGTTAAGTAGCTTAATCAATAGTGGATACACAAAAACCTCAATATATTTATTAACGAGACACGGAACAAACACCGATGTTCGTCACGCAAATATTTGTCCCCAGTGGAAATAAAATCCCTCGACTCTTGGAACCGTAGGTAGTAAACCTGCGGCACTAACCACTGTTCCACCGAGCTAGCTATAAGATGACCTCACTCCAGCTGATGGTAAGTGGTAGTGAGATCCAAATATGAGGTCGACAGGCACAATAGACCATGTTGAGCCTGTCGCACTCACCCAAAAGCCTTGCCTTAATTACCGTTTTACGCCCCGCCTGAAGAGCCCGGGATCACAGGAGGGAGGGAAAACATGAGCTGGAAGGGCATTCCATGCCTTAATGATACGTGACCGAAAAGAGGAAGATATCGATATCTGCTATCATCGAGCAGCTCTTTCTCATGACACAGAAAATTATAAAAAAAATCTACTTCCGTACTAATTTCTACTATTAATGATGCATAAAGTGTTCGAAGCGTAACAAGTTCTTAACTTCATATCGAACCTATCCCGGGGGTCATAATACGGTTCACTAGCTAAGAAAGCAATGCACAGGAGACTCCGAAAACGACTGAAGCACAAACAGGGTAAGAACAATAATTCACCAGTGCATTTGCGTGAAAGCCGCCGCAGAACAAATGATGCGAAAATTCCCGCTCCGAAAACTTGGCTTAGGAAATCGTCATACTTTCACAGCTCGCCTTTGAGGCCCAAAGAAATGGCTATGGGAACGTTCGGTGAAGTTAATTTGATTTTACGAGCTAATTACGCAGTGCTATCAAAGTGCACGCTAGAAGAGGACAATCTTGCGCCAAGTGAATTAAGAATTTACATATTACGTTGTGGTCAAGAACGTGGCGACTGTGATGTAATGAGATGTGAAAGAACGTGGAATAGGATGGAGGTTAACAATACTCTCTATTTTTGTTTGAAATGTTGACTGTAACTCCAGAAATGAAATATATTAAACTTCAAATTATTATATTCAGGCAGTAAGGTAAGCAAGGCATGTATTAATATAGGCAGTAAGTAGCTATATATTTTGCTACTCCTAATATCGCGTGTAGACCCATAAAGACTAATTTTAGTTCAAATTAATATGTTGAGGAAGATAAAGAGTAGTGTGAGTAATTGTCAACTTTTTGATCTAAACCCATTGCCATGCCACCCATAAATGCCGCAATCCTGCAATTGCTCTTCATTACTACTTGTTTGATGTTATTATTACTGGAAAGTATTTGTTGGCAGGTAACTTAGAAATCATATTCCTTTTCGTTATAGTTATCAATCATCATCAGCGCATATACGTCCCCACTGCTGAGGTACTGGCCTACCCTAAACTAGAGTGACAAGGCCTTAGACAATCACGCTTAGCCAAGCGCGAGTTGGTTGACTACACAATCTTTGAATTTCATCGTAGGTGTGCAGGTTTCCACACGATATTTTTCCTTGATCATTAAAGCGGAGAATAATCATACGTGCGTATTTCGAATTTAAAAAACACTGTGGTACGATGCGAGATTAGAACTGGAGACTGCATGGCAAGCAATGACATTAACCACTCGGCCACCAACGCTTTTTAGTAATCAGTGAACTTGTGATGTATCATCCAAAAAGAACTGGACGAATAATAAAGTGGAATCTAGCTCAGATTTGGCAGAAATAAACAACAGTAAGAACAATAGCTCCCAACTGCATTTGTGTGAGAGCCACAAAACAAATGATGCGTAAATTCCCAACTCCACAAACTTGGGGCCAATCGGCATACTTTGCCAGTAACTTGCGGGATTCAGTTTGCTCGACAAAAAGGGACGCAAAAACGACGAAGGAACTTTGGATAGCGATTCAGATGCTTAAATCACCTTTTAAGCATTTGAATGGAGTAAACAAATATTTATTTAACGTTTAAAATGTAAAAATGGCCTTAATACATCATACAAGATAACCTACAAAGTTATTAAATATTCTGTCTGTATGTCTTCTCAAATTACAACTCAACGCGCGTTGACCATTTTGATTGCAACGAAATAAAAGTTGGATCTCATCAAACTCATATCTTACGTCGTCGAGATATACATGTTAAGATGTAAGGAGGATAATTAACACCATTACGGAATGAACATAGAGAAATCATCAATCATGAATCGCCCAATGCCATTTTACATAATCCGTGCGGATGAGTTCCAATTTCCAAGGCGAACTTCGAAACTTGAAGATAACGTGATAAATTGTATTTAATTCAATTACTACTTCAGAGCGAACGGGAATCTTCATGAATATCGCTATTACTCCAGTTTGCGAGTTTTTTCACTCATTAATGAAATGGAACTTAAGAACTTAAGACCAACAAATAAAAGATTTAATAAACAGCGATAAAAACTTGGAAGTGTTTTGTAAACTGCCTTCTACCGTTTCGTGTCAGCTCGTTAAAATTTAGACGCCGATTCGCCGTGAAATATGGAGTGAGTGTACCTGTTTTGATGTTCTTTTGAAAAAATAAACACGATGCAATTGCAGGACTTCGGAGCGAAACAATTTCACAAGTTGGGAATAAGTTTTGTAGGAACAGCATTGGAAATAAGTTCACGGTTGAGCGTTCGGAAACTAAAATATGTTTGTTATTTTTATGATCAGCCGGCATGTATATTTCATGGATCCGAACGATCATTTCATGCAGTAACTAGCTAACTTCTTCGTTGGTACGTTTTTATTATTTCAAATAGGAGTATGTAACGGTTTTACTTCATACACAACTACTCCCAATTTTATTGAATAGTAAAAATAACAAAAACGTAATACAATACTATCTTAAACTAATATAAAACAAATAAAATACAAAATAAATATTCATTCTACTATTACTTACATACTATATCCTTACTATTTACAATAATAATTAATGAAAAAAGGAAATAGGAAACCTAACACAATTAAACCTTAACATTAAAAAAACTGTATGTTTAGTAGATCACGCGGCGAGCGCGTGAGACAGGTTTTGTCGCGGGGGGTCGTACCTCAAGAGTCCGCAAATCCGACACTTGCTACCGGAAAGAGCACCTTGCACTTGTTTCGAGGTCAGACGCTCGGCCGTTTTAATTACGATTAGCGAAACCTACCTACCTTAATATAATTGCTGCATAAATATTAAATTAACGTGTTTAGTATTAAACAATATAATTGTGTGTGTTTTTTCCCCGAATTGGGGACCACCGCTCCGGTACCGGGCAACACTGAAGCTAAATTTCTCTACTTCAAGTTCCGGCCGGAAGCACTGACTGCAGTCAGTATAACTGACTGACTGATTGGGGGACACTGGATCACGGACTCACAGGACAGTGATGTTTAGATTAGGTTATATTATACTTCGGTTGTGAATGTTTTCCGTACCCACTCCCGCTGTAATTTTAACACTTGCCTAAAATTATATATTTACTGTTGACAAAGGCCTTTTATTAATTACCCTAGGCAAAATTGTCACATTGGCGCCCAACGTGGGGTGGTGGGTGGGGGTGGTCTCTTCCTAAACATCTAGATGCAGTAATGTTTTTGAAAGATTCAATAAAATCTAATAATATACATACTAACGCTGTAGATAAACCGGCAATTCTATCATACAATAACCTCTCAACTAGTGAAAAGAATACGGCTGACCAACTTATTTCAAAATTTAGCGCAATTTCGTACGAAAAGAAAGGGCTTGCCCTAACATCACTAATTACCCATACAATTGACACTGGGGATGCTGCCCCATCCGTCAACGATATTATCGTATGTCTCCCGAGAAGCAACGGATTCTAGTTGGTCAACTCGACGATATGATTAAGGATGATGTAGTCGAACCATGTGAAAGCCCTTGGTCATCTCCGGTTCTCTTGACCCCTAAAAGAATGGTGAGTTGCGTTTCTGCCTAGATAGCCGAAAACTAAATTCGGTTACAAAAAAGGATGCATACAGCCTCCCATACATAACTGAGATACTCGACAATCTCCGTGATGCTAAATATCTTAGTAGCATCGATCTGTCAAAAAGTTTCTGGCAAATTTTAATAAGGGAAGAGGATAGATGCAAGACTGCCTTCTATATTCCGACTCGCGGAACCTTCCAATTTAAGTCTATGTCCTTCGGGTTGACTAATGCACCGGCTACGCAGCAAAGACTAGTAGACTACCTCTTTTATGGACCGGAATTTGAGAATAAGGTATTCGTCTATGTAGATGACATAGTAATTATCTCTAGAAGCTTTAAAAATCATATATCTCTTCTCACAAAGGTTCTAGAAAAACTTAAAATGGCTAATTTAACCGTTAACCTAGAGAAAAGTCAATTTTTCAGGAATCGGCTCAAATATTTAGGTTATATTGTAGATATTAATGGCCTGCAAGCAGATTCTGAAAAAGTCGATGCAATAGTCAATTACCCTGCTCCCACTAACCGTAAGGAAGTGAGACGTTTTATTGGTACCGCCTCTTGGTATCGTCGGTTTATACCAAATTTCAGCCAGCTAGCTTCACCCCTTAATAAACTAACATCTCAAGGCAGGAACGCTCCCAAATTCTTTTTGGTCAAAAGAAGCAAACGAGGCATTTGTAAAACTTAAAACACATTTAGCTTCAGCACCTATCCTGGCCTGTCCCGACTACACAAAACCTTTTGAGGTACACACGGATGCCAGTGATCATGGCATTGGCGCTGTTTTAACTCAAACACTTAATGGATCTGAAAAAGTAATTGCTTACATGAGCAAATCCTTAAGTAAACAGGAACGCAATTATAGTGCCACGGAACGAGAAGCTTTAGCAGTTTTATTTGCCATAGAGCATTGGCGTTGCTACTTGGAGAACGGCCTTAAATTTACAGTTTTTACGGATCATTCTTCCCTTAAGTGGTTCTTAAACCTTAATAATCCTACCGGGAGACTAGCTCGTTGGGGTGTTAGGCTGTCTGTATTTAATTTTGAAATAAAGCACCGCAAGGGTGCAGATAATGTTGTCCCTGACAGTTTGTCACGCTCCGTACCTATAAACTCTATTGACACGACAGACGGACTGACTCAACCCTTCTATTCAACTACAAACGACCCGTGGTTCCTAAAATTATTCAGTGGATGCCTAAATTCCCCAACCACATTTTTAAACTACCGCGTGACTAATGGCAAACTTTTTCGCTTCATTAAGTCCATAAACCCTCTTTCTAGAGAATTCGAATGGAAAGAAGTAATTCCATCGGATCATCGCCCGGATGTAATTTCACAAAATCATAGTGAAGAAACTGCAGGTCATTTTGGAGTTTTTAAGACATACAAACGTTTGTCCTTAAGATACTTTTGGCCTGGTATGCATCAAGATGTTAGTAAATTTGTTGCCAGTTGCGATATTTGTCAGCAATATAAGTATCCCAACCATGCCACTCTAGGAACAATGGGTCGACCAAAGGAGTGCTGTCGTCCTTTCCAAATGATTAGTATGGACTTGGTAGGACCATTGCCGGTTTCCAGAAAACAAAACACTTTTCTGTTAGTTATTACCTGCTGTTTTTCTAAATTCTGCCTAATGTTCCCTATTCGTCGCGCTACAGCAGATATTATATCTAAAATTTTAGAGCAAAATGTTTTTCTAATACACGGAATACCCAGTACAGTATTAATGGACAACGGGAGACAATTTACTAGCCATATTATGAAAAATTTATTCGCATATTATAAAATACCAAATGTCTTCTACACTCCACTATATACGCCACAAGTGAACTCTGTTGAGCGATACAATAAAACAATAATCACGTGTATTTCTTCTTTTATCGACAATGATCATAGAGCCTGGGATACTAACATCCCTAAGATCCAATTCGCTCTAAATAGTGCTGTAAATGAGGTAACAGGATTTACACCGGCATTCCTAGTATTTGGCCGTGAATTAGTTAGTTGCGGTTCTCATTACATAGACTCTGACATAGTGGATAACATTGTTTTCGCTCCTCGAGATGCATACGCAGAAAATTTAGGTAGTTTATGCAAAGTCTTTGATAAAGTTCAGGCTGCAATAATTAAAGCACACTCAAGGAATAGTAACAATTATAACCTTCGTCGTAAAAACATAGATTTTAACGTCGGAGACATAGTCTGGAAGAAAACCTTTTATCAAAGCGACAAGGATAACAAGTTTTCTAAAAAGCTTGCACCCAAGTATATAAAATGCCGCATCACAGAAAAAAAATCAAGGTTAGTCTACGAACTAGAGGATATGATGGGAAACAAATTGGGATCTTGGCATATTAAAGATTTTAAACTTAACTAATGTTAATCATAAAATTCAGTGGATTTTTCTAGTAAAAATCCAAACCAAAAAAAGGGGGTATGTAACGGTTTTACTTCATACACAACTACTCCCAATTTTATTGAATAGTAAAAATAACAAAAACGTAATACAATACTATCTTAAACTAATATAAAACAAATAAAATACAAAATAAACATTAATTCTAATATTACTTACATACTATAACCTTACTATTTACAATAATAATTAATTAAAAAAAAAGAAAATAGGAAACCTAACACTATTAAACCTAAACATTAAAAAAACTATATGTTTAGTAGATCACGCAGCGAGCGCGTGAGACAGGTTTTGTCGCGGGGGGTCGTACCTCAGAGTCCGCAAATCCGACACTTGCTACCGTACAGAGCTCCTTGCACTTGCTCCAAGGTCAGACGCTCGGCCGTTTTAATTACGCTTAGCGAAACCTACCTACCTAAATTTAATTGCTGCATAATATTTTCGTGTTTAGTATTAAACAATATAATTGTGTGTGTGTTTTTTCCCCGAATTGGGGACCACCGCTCCGGTACCGGGCAGCACTGAAGCTAAATTTCCCTACTTCAAGTTCCGGCCGGAAGCACTGACTGCAGTCAGTAGTGACTGATTGGGGGACACTGGATCACGGACTCACAGGACAGTGATGTTTAGATTAGGTTATATTATACTTCGGTTGTGAATGTTTTCCGTACCCACTCCCGCTGTAATTTTAACACTTGCCTAAAATTATACATTTACTGTTGACAAAGGCCTTTTATTAATTACCCTAGGCAAAATTGTCACAAGTAATATTTTTAGTCTAGCGGAAGCACACGACTTTGTCCGCGTGAAAACGGTTTTGGCAGCAACGATATAATTAAAATAGCCTATAATATACCTTGTAAAAATTAACATAAACATGAAATTAAGACAAGAAAAATGTATCGTGTTTTTGTTATTGGTACCCGATATAGATTTAGTATAAAATCGTTATTTAAAAATTTCAAACAGATACTTCATATTTTATTTATTTATATAGATACTCCGAATAATCTAGATTATTGTCGAAGATAAGCTTTTACGTGTCTGAGGTTAAGCCTGCAATAGCACCGTTACTATAAACTAGTTATTATGGTAAGATTTTAGACTTTCGCGTTACATTACACGAAATATGAACAATTAATGTGGGTAGCTATACAGATGACATTAGTGCTGGTTCGGAGGTGGATTGAGAATTCACAACCGTCACGGCAGACGAAGACGGGCGGCGCCAGTTCGCTCGCGACCATGATTGGTGTAACCCAGTCGAAACGTCGGGCAGTAAGTAGCTATGTATTTGCTACTCCTAATATCGCGTGTAGGCACATAAAGAAAATTATTCAGTTATTATGTGTCTACACGCGATAAAAGGAGTAGCAAATACATAGCTACATAATTTTAAATATGAAAATATATTGACTTAAATATAACTGGGAATCGTTCATATAATGACACTACTTTTTAAACTCTAACAATTTTGGCGTAAATAAATATAAATAATGTAAAATTGTCATTAAAATAGTTTTTAGTATAAGTACAATTGCAATACCGGTAAAAGGTCAATACGTTTTAAGTGCAATACATAATGTTAACCTAAGAAATACATCACGACATACACTACATTCAGAAAGAAAATAAATATTAGAAGTTTGATGTTTGCCTGACTATTTGACTGGGTTATACCAATCATGGTCACGATGGAGCGAAGCTGAGTAAATAAATATTTAAAAAAAAGACGTGTGGCACTCGGGGATTGCCGCGGCATAGCTATTGCATAGCATCGTCCGATTTCGGAGCAGCTCGTCTCGATTCGTGCGAGATTCGTATAGTCGTACAATACGTCTAACCGCACGCACACAAACACCGTGCCGAAGTCTACCGAACTGAAACGACGTTAGACGATTGTGAGGTTTGTTTCGTTACGGAATTTCTTGGTTCGGTCGCCGCGCTCAAAGCCCGCGATAAAAACTATACAAAAGCTTAAAACTCCTTCAATCGCGTGTAGACTCATAATAAGATTTTTAATGTAATACCACCATTTCCATTTAACGTGAGTATCGTGCTATTGGGAATACTTTATCACTCGAACATGTTGCTGGAATGTCTGCCGCATATGTTTACACATATTTGCTTTGCGGTAAGACCATTAGGGGTGTTAGCTCCGCCAAACAGAATGCAGACTTAGCCACAGATGCTATGGAGAACTTATGCTTCAAGTTATTACATAGTTTAAAGCTAAGTACTAAGGTAAGCGGAGCTAGGCTTCAATGTAAGGATGCAATATGGAAAATTTAATAAGGAAGTCATGTCTCTATCGTAACGTTAGTAATAAGGGTAGAGTACGCATCAGTAGGACTTTGTGTTGTATTTTATCTTTAACTTGAGACCTGGTATCGCTTTGTTTCGGGTGAATATAACATACAACACTGAAAATCAGCGTCGTGGTTCCGTAAAAGCTTCCTCTTGAATACCTCTATCTAATTTAAAAAAAACGGATCTAAATCTGTTGCGTAGTTTTGAAGATTTAAGCATACACACAGGGTTAAGAGAAAGCGACTTTATTTTATACTTTACTAGTACTAGTGACCCGCCCTTGCTTCGTTTCGGGTACATTATACATAAAAACCTTTCTCTTGAATCCCTCGATCCATGAAAAACCCCATCAAAATCCGTTGAGTAGTTTTAAAGATAGATTATTTATAGAGAGTATACAATACATACAGACGCGAGAGGCGATTATGCTTTATACTATGTAGTGATATTGATAAAGGTGTACATAAAAAATATAGGTTTATTTGTGTAACCGAATACATGAAAATTAAATTGGCTTACATAATTCAGGTATCACAGGTATAAATACACCGTGAAATTTGAGTGGTTGTTTTCCCGTGGCAGAACGATTTGCCTTTAGCTATACTATCGTTTCGGTTAAAACTTTTTTAAACCGGCATTTATTGATTGTAATAAAAAAGAAATGCACAAATCGATTGTGCTACTAAGAATCATTTTGCTGCGGGAAAACAACCACTAAAATTTCACGGTGTATAAGAGTTTGGCGCAAACAACTAAATGCGAACTGCGCAGCGTAGGAACAACAGTAGGTAGAAAGGTACGAGTAGGTATAAAATGGGCTTTATTAGTACCTTGTCATTTAACTGCGTCCAAGAAACCACATTCATCATCATCATCTTCGCGTTTTCCCGGTTGCATCCTTGCGGAGCCCGGGGTCCGCTTTCCTACTCCTAACTCTCCACTTCGCACGGTCTTCGGCATCCTTTACGGAGAGTTTGTTGCCACGCATGTCATCCACTACGACGTCAAGCCAGGCCTTCTTGGGCCTTCCCCTTCTGCCGGGACCCGGCGGTAGCGACATGGCTAGACACTTGTTCCCTTCGTAGTTTGCCGGTTTCCGTAAAACATGACCATACCAACGTCCAAGAAACCACATTATTTTGATTAAAAAAAAATATCTGAATCTACTATCCCAAACTAAGTACTATGTGCATCAGACTAAAATATAAATAGAAATAGTAGGAATCGAACCCGGGACTCTTGGAACCGTCAGCCAGGGTCACTAAGCACTGTTCCACCGAGCAAATCATTACTCCCAAAACAAGCGCTCTTATTGCCCAATCCATGACTACCAGTTATTGCACAACAAACAGGGTAATGAAAATGCTGCTACTGAAATCATAATCGACGGTCATTATACAGCCTCGGTTTTCATTTTATATTGCATCGATGATGAAACTGAAATGTTCGTATATCATCATACTGAAATTATTCCATTTCAGTAACTTAATATCGTCAGTGATACGAGGCTAATTGACCGCGGAATATAACACAATGAATCTGTGTTCACTGTGGTAATGAATGTGATAATTAATTTTTAATCCCTGATATACGATATTTTCAATAGCCGACTAAAGGCTATTTAGATAAGCGTTTGAATAACCGTATGTACATAGGTAATGCGATTGGTTACTGCTTTTTGTCATGCCATTAGTGAACTTAATAAATTATTGTCGTACCTATATACAATAGGTTTTGAACGGGAATTTTAACAAAATGTATTGTGCAATACCGTAGAACTCGTATTAAGTACTGAAACAAATTGTGAATGTGTTGAAAATACCATATTATTATATCGAGGAATGATTTTGTTCTACATAATCTGCGTGGGAAAATCATAAATAAAGTAATGTTTCCAAGTTATGAGTATATGAAATTTGTGTATTGAATTGGAATTAATCTAACAAAATAAAACCCAACAAATGAAAAGTTAGACGAAGTTATATTAGACTTCGTCTAACTTTAAATTTGTTGGTTTTTTTTTGTTGAATTTATTTCATTCGCTTTCTATATATGTATATGATCATAATATTATATTTGAACTCAATCTTTAACCATTCTTCTTCTTATCGTATGGTTGATGAACAACCTGGTGTCAGAGTTTAAACCGCCCGTAGGCCTCTGAAGTGGCTTCACACACCGTTGAAAAATGTCTCAGGTGTGCTGGTTTCCTCATGATGTTTTCCTTCACCTTTAAAGCGTCGAATGATGGTACATATGATTTCAAATTTGATAAACACATTGGTACCTGGCGGTGTTTGAACTGGCGACCTCTCGCATGGCAAGGAACGACCTTAACCACTCGGCCATCGATGCTTTTGTCTTTAACCATTTTCACTATAGGTGAAGTGTGAACTGTGTTCATAAGTTGTTTCTAATCGTATTTTAATGTGTTACCATCCTGTCGAAGGGTCAGTACTAATTACTTGACCCTTGTAATATACTTGAACTAAACTTGTAAAGTTCCCTCCCAAAGGTCAATCGTGGTTGTCAATTTCGGATGATTGATGCTAATTACCTATGGAGAGTAGAGTTGTTTATGGGACAAGATAATGTAAAAGGAGTTCTTCATTTAGTAGGTATTTGGAAATTGAAGAGAGAGAGAGAATTGAAGTTTAGCTTCAAGCGGTCCCTAAGGAGTAGGTATGTATTTTTGTATCACATAATTAAGAGGTATATCCTAAGTGTTCGTATTTTTTTTTATTTTACCAATAATACTACTATTTATTTATGTATTTACAATTAATGGTATGCTTACAGATTACATCATTATAAAATACAATAACATAAGAGAACAGCCAAATTATATGGCAATCCATGGGTAACACAAACAGCATAAACTACTCCACCGTGACTTTTCGATTGTTATAAACATATAAACATAAAAGCACGCTCTTTTCCCAGAGGGGTAGACAGAGATCACTTCCTGCCATGTGCTACGGTCCTGGCACACCAATTTCGCTTCATCCACAATCATCATGTAAGCTCTTCGATTACGGGTACTTTTGATTTGATCTATTTGGTTATTAGTCATCGAAAAAACATCTCATACCAATTTAACACGGTAGTACCAAAGGCAGAACGTTAAAATATATTCTAATATTCTATGTCACACAAAGTTATAAGTTAAAGAGAGATGGGGGGAGGGGGGGTAGGTTAACGAAATTATCGTCCACCAGCTCAGGACGGTCTTGCGACTTGCAAATAACTTCAATAACTTATTTCTACGAGTTGCCGGGATTAATGCAGAAATTCTTCCAAGTTAGTCCAAGTTAAGGCTAGGCTTACAATGTGGCTGGTGTGGGCGTATAAAGTAAAAGCTAAGTTAAGCGTGAAACTCACTCTGGCTTTAGCGGACCAGATCAAGAGTAATAATTTAATTGTAGCAGATAATCGCAACAAATTCATTGAACATATTTTTTTTTATACAATCACTGAAAATAATTATAATGTAATAACTGTTAGAACCAATGAAATTGGGAGTATTGTTAAAATAATTAACTGCCTTTTATGATTCTAGATTGATTGTTTAGATAAAGCCAAAATATATTATATTATTTCATTTATTAAGATTACCTATAAGACTTACACTACAATCATCATCTCATCGTATTGCTTGATTTGAAAGCCATATTCCTATAAAAAATCAAAATAGTAGGACATCAGAATGATATAACAAAGGCTAAGTCAATATACGGAAAACTACCACACTTTATAAGTTTATCTTCGTCGATTTTCTTTGAAGAAGCCAGGATCCTAAAAATGCTACGGCACATATGAAATGCGGCGTGCCTACATTGTTAGCTACTTGATTTAAGGGCCAGAGATACGGCATTGCGGGTTTTTTTTGGCATTAAGTAGAGTCAAGGGCGGTGACCCTTCAAGCGTAAAACTTTGAGAGTTCAAGAATAATGGAACCCGACGAGCTCTTAATCTATTAAACAAGGCATTAGCTAAATACCATTTGATGACCAGCCAAATGAAACTATAGAGTAAGACTAATTAGTGCGCTTTTGCTAAATCAAGATTCATAAGTATTTATGTCACTTGAACTATCGTAAAGTTATCAGATTAGTTCTACTTTAAAGTGTTAGTATTGTTAAATGAATCATATTTGATGATATGAAATAATTGAAGGAATGCTGAATAGTTTATCTTAAAAACAAATTGTATAAAAATCGAGATGACTAAAATTAAGGCGGTATTATTGCTCTACGCTCAAAATGAATTTTTTGGTTCTAATCTATTCCGTTTTTCCTTTCAACGACCTCTTAATATTTAAAGTCAAATGTTCTTTCAATATTTAATTTATTTATTTAGGAAACCAGTAGGGTTTACATTGTAACTTATGAGTAAAAATATGTCATCATCACTACACCATATAAAGCAGTCGCTTTCTCAGTCCCTAAATCCTTATAATATGCCTACAAAAAACATACATACATAAAATCACGCCTTTTTCCAGAGGGGTAGGCAGAGATCACTTCCAGCGATCCACTTTTTCACCTCTGTGTGAAACGTGACGTGACGGAGTTGTGGACCACGTCGCCGCCATTTTGCCTTGTCCAGTGTTTTAACAAGGTCATTGCGTTCCCACGAGCAGCAAGGATATATGACGGGGAAGGAAAAAGGGAGGAAGGATACTATCGCCTCGGATGATTTGGACTGAGTCGATAGTAGCTCGAGGAAGCCGGGGTCGCTTGCCCGTATACCGTTCACCAACCGCCGGACAGATAGTTGTGACTGGTATCCCCTGACATCATATGCCTAAATCTTTAAAACTACGTAAAGGATTTTGATGTGGTGTTTTTTTAAAAGATGGAGAGAATCAAATTAAGGTTTTTGACTAATATTCACGTGAAGTGAAGCGAGGGCGGGTCACATTATGCACAAACTAAATTCCATACTTAATCGTACAAAGCAAAGTCTACCTATTATTTTTTATTTTTATTTACTCTAGAGCGAGTATGGTAGTGTCCATTTTAACGGCTGTCCTTGAATTGATAGTATTGTTTATTTATCTTTTTTTTACTAGCACCATAAATCCAATTTATATTTTGAAGCTGGCATTGACTGTCGTATAAATAGTTTTATGGTGATCGAAATGTTTTTGTGTTTTTATTACATTTAAAACTGCTATTTCCTTTTTCATGGATTTGCAGTTAAACCAGCACGCAATTTAATAACCAGCATAACCTCGAATAATAGATTTCTGACAATCACATTATTTAGGTACTTGAATTCTTTAATCTTTTGTAGGTGTGTATTAACATATAATTAATAATAATAATAAATATCTGAGACATTTCCACACACGGTCATCTGACCCCAAATTAAGCAGAGCTTGTACTATGGGCGACAGAGACTGATATACATACGTAGATATTTTTAAATACATAATCACACCCAGACACGGAACAAACACCGATGTTCATCACACAAATATTTGTCCCGAGTGGGAATCGAACCCACGACTCTTGGAACCGCCAGGGTCACTAACCACTGTTCCACCGTGCCAGTCGCAAGTGTGCGTTCGCACACTTAAACAAAACAAGAGGAAAATGTCATTTAATAAGAGTACTGATAAGCTTAATAAACTTTTCCAAAGAAACTGATGTGGCTTTTTATGTTAATTTTGATGTATATTCAGATTGCGGAGATATAGGAACAAAGACTTCTCAAAGCTGGCTCCTGTTTCTTGAGTTCAGGGAGTATGAATTTTATTGCAGGACAAAAAACATATTATACACCGTGAAATTTCAGCGGTTATATAGCGATTTACCTTTAGTAGTACCATCGAATAAAATTTTTACAGGTGTTTTTATTTTTCAGTATTTTCCCTTTAAAATCGTCTAAACAATCCTACATTATGGATTGACGCGCAGAAAATGCACTCACTAGCAATGTCATTATTTGAGGGCACCTCACAATTTCAGTTCAAAAACAAGCTTTTCCTACATGACGTTGCCAAAAAGCCCGATTTCAGAAAGTTTCAAACTTCGCGCATAATTTTAGGCATCTGCTTTAAAAGGATCTTTTCCACAGACCATGCCATCTCAAACTTTGCAGGTTCCACAAACATACTTCATACCACATTCTTAAGTGAGTAGTTCAACTTAAATAGAAATAGGCAATAAATATTAGTCTTTATGGGTCTACACGCGTTATTAGTAGCAAATTACATGACATTGTGTCGGACAAATGTGGGTTGCTGTACAAATGACATTGGTGCTAGTTCGGGGGTGGATCTGGAAATTCACAACCGTTGTGGCAGACGAAGGCGGGCGGCGCCAGTTTTGGTGCAACCCTGTCGAAACGTCGGGCAGTAAGTAGCTATGTAATTTGCTACTTCTAATAACGCGTGTAGACCCATAAAGACTAATATTTAGTGTAATGGAAATTGAAAGTCTAAAATCTTAGAAATAGGCAATTAGTATAATACATCTTGCGAACCAGCGTGATTTGTTTTAATTGGTGATTTCATTCGATTTGATCGACTGATGTATTTGTTGGTGATGAGCTTTAAGTTTGTCCACAGTGGAATGGGAGCTATTTGGGAACAGTTAAGGCTTTAAAGCTTGATTTTTTTTACATTTAGACACATTTGGCTTCGTTTCAAAGCACAAGCAGTAGTACTCGTAGTAGGAACAAGTTTCTTTTAATTGAGCTTTGAATAGTACACAATATCACAATATGCATAGATCTGATTCCTTGCAAGGTTGATAAAATAATATTCATAATAGTGGTCCCTGCGAATTTCATACCGCCAATACTATAAACCTTCCCTGGACTATCACGAACATTTTAAAACCAAAATCACCTAAATCGGTCCGGGCGTTCTCGAGTTTTAGTCAGACTAACGAACGGCAATTCATTTTTTTTATTAGATAAATATCACACACAAACACGGAACAAACGCCGTTGTACATTTGTGATACGTTACATGCGACTCTACCATTCGATATATTATTATGTACTACCAATTAACGTGCAATAGAAGCAATCAAATCATGTCAAGTAACTTTTTATCGATACAAAATACCGGCGTTTATTCTAAAAGCATCGCGTGTTTTCGCGCGATTACTCAATCGTCCTTCAAAGCCAAACATTCACTATTTCCGTCCACAAATTTAGGCCACTCATTGTCTGGTCGTAATAAAAACGCATTGTTTTCGAGGTAGGAAGACGTAGGAAGGAGGTCGACGCCCGGAATAACTAGTATTCTGGAACTGTGCCAGCCCTGGATAATGTTATGCGCATTAGGCATGCTATTGCTCAATGCAACGTTTCTAAATATGTCTCTGTAATTGTGGAGATCGATGTTGTAGCCAATGAGATGCAATGCTTTCCGTGGCATGTGTGATCTGATTGGCGTTGACACGTTGGGTGACAGTGAGCGATGTCTATGGATTCTATGTCGTTTTGAAAGGCTCGGTGGAACAGTGGCTAGTCTCTTTCTACGGTTCCAATAGTCGTGAGTTCGATCCCCACTCGTGACAGATATGCATGTCATGAATGTTTACGATTACCTTAGTGTGTATATATGTTTATAAAAAACAATATTTGTATGTATGTACGACGTACGTAATTATGTATTCTTTGACGCTTAGTGGAAAAGCTCTCAAGGGGTCTCTAAACAATATGTTTTGAATGACAATCGCGAGTTCAATACTTAAAATTTGATATATTTCAAATGTGTTAGTTAGTAGTGTTCGCTCTAGTAATAGACAACACTATTAGTCAATTAAATTGACTCTAAAACTTTCGCTTTTCCGATCTTGTATCGTCAAAATCAACAGTTACTACAAAAGGCAAGACATTCACAGGCTAGAGTGTGGGATATGTCCTACGCCTACAGAGCGCTAAGGGCTGAATTGTATTTGTTTAGGCACTAGTACCGTCCCCAGAAATGACCCTTTTTGATATCCACGCTCTAGATGCTTGAGTAAATATTATAGTGTATATTTGGGTACATTCTGACTTGTCAGGGTGCGGAATTTGATACAATACTATAGAAGAAATTATTTAGTGTAAACATAAAGTAATGTTTTTTTTCTTTTTGCCTAGGATGATGGCTTGGAGTGGCCGTAAATATAAGTCTTTATGGTACACAACAAAATATTAGGAGTAGCAAAACAAAGCTACTTACTGCCAGACGTTTCGACTTGGTTACACCATTCATGGTTATGAGCGAACCATCATGGTCATGGTTAGACTGGCTTTGTCATCATCAACCGAAATTGCAGGAAAGCTGTTGCCCCTTACGTATTGCATGATATTTTTGTTTAGCAAAGATAATATAAAGTTAAATGGTCAACTAGTTTAGACACTATTCATGATGCCCGTAGCCCTTATCTACAAAAGCAGCGTTTTCTGCTCAATTCATACAAACCATGAAACGCCGAATGACCGCCTTTAGATTTAATTATACTTATAATAATATTCTAAACTGAAAAGCTTTTTGTAAAGTAATTTGTGGTTGTACTTTAGTTTATTGCCATTTCACGCAAAAACTACCCAACGGATTTTGATGAAACTTCACCATAAAATAGCTCACATATTAAAATAACACATATGCTACTATAATCACATATATGTTTTGTATATTATTCGAAATATAACGATAACTGCACGCGTACGTTGTCGTTGTTTGCGCCGCTAGTATCTCATAAACTACCCGATAATCGCACGACCAAAGAACCTCATATTTCCACGAAAAAAAATAAAAAAAGTAATAAAATCCCTACAATTTTGATGTATAGTGTCCACACAGGCGTATTTTCACAAACATTATTCAACTTGTTGGCACCTTTGATCCAATAAAATCAAATTATATTTGTTTTGTCAACTGAATTTCTCTCGTTCTTTACCTCTTTGCCGACATGAAAGTGAGAGTATATTTGCAAGACCGTGCAAATATTATACCAAACACAGTTTGCTTATTTCTTTGATATTTCTCGTTGAATAAATACCCTATTGGCTTGCTATTATATAAGTTTTTTGTTTGACTTCGTATTGAGAGGCACCTGGGGACAAGATAAAATGTTTTTTTATTTGTTTTAAATAAACAGCTGGATTGTTTCGTAAAGTGTTCTGTAGACGTGAACAAATGCATTTTATGAAAGGCCACTAAACACATTTTTATATCTATGATTAAAAAATTAGACAACTAATTTAAAATAGATAGGTGGGTACGTGGGTAGGTATTATAAAATCAAACTTTTAAAATAATCACAAATAGGTTAAAAAATCCATCCGATAGAAAGAATATCAATAAATCAACTAAAAAGTTTTGTTACATATATGAAAAAAATAAAAATACCTATCGAATTGAGAACCAACTCCGTATTCACTGTCAGTGATTAAAAAAAACAAAGAAACCATTTTAAAAAAAATGCAAAAAGATCTCTCCGGCGGGGAATCGAACCCCGGTCTCCCGCGTGACAGGCGGGGATACTTACCACTATACTACCGAAGACTTGCTTTAAACGGCTAAATTACATATCCGTTTCTCTACATCGGTCACCTTATCTTGTTACGATTAGTCACGCAAAAAACACGTCTTGTTTAGGCGTTCCAATAACCTTGTATGAGAGAATATCGGCGGTATATTAAATGAAAGGCCAAATTTTGATAAGCAACCTGCTGTTCCACTAACAAATTATCATTCATAAAAAAATAGTTACTTTACAAAAAGCTTTTAAAAAAGACTGCGGCTGATTTACCGTCTATTCAATGTCGTTTATTGTTGCCCTGGAATGAAGATTGAATACAGACTAAAGTAAAGAAAAAACATCGTGAGGAAACCTGAACACCTATGAAATAATTCTAAGGTTGTGTAGTCGAGCAACCCGCTTGGTTGACTATGGCCTGATCACCCTAGTTTAAGGTAGGCCCATACTCCAGCAGTGGGGAGGTATACGGGCTGATGATGATGATTATGATGAAAGTCCGCCGT
Organism: Maruca vitrata; assembly: GCA_039566165.1. Lineage (NCBI taxonomy): Eukaryota > Metazoa > Arthropoda > Insecta > Lepidoptera > Crambidae > Maruca > Maruca vitrata. Next base: position 12,304,028 of record CM076930.1, read on the forward strand.
ATGACTTACTTCGCCTAGTCTTATAAGTTTTTTTAAATTCGCTTATATGAGTTTTTTTATACTGTAGTGCGTTCCGCTTTCTAACAAGGTCATTTGAGAGACTTTTTGTACGAGGTACTTTTAATCCCTCGTTTGTGTTACTTGATACAGTTTGCAGACGTCGTAAAAAAGCGTCGATGGCCAAGTGGGTAAGGCTTGCCATGCGAGAGGTCGCCAGTTCAAACCCCGCCAGGTACAAATGTATTTTTCAAATTTGAAATTCATATGTACCATCATTCGACGCTTTAACGGTGAGGAAAACATCGTGAGGAAACCAGCACACCTGAGACATTTTTCAACGGTGTGTGAAGCCATGTCAGAGGCCTACGGGTGGTTTGAAAACTCTGACACCAGATTGTTCATCAACCATACGATAAATATGGAAGCTAAAAAATTATAGTGTACTTTTAATAGTGTAGAAAAACACGACATCAAATTACATTGAAATTGAGCAATAGCATTATTAAAGTTCAATACACCAAGTTCATTGAAAGTCCTATCTTATCGAGATCGGAAAGCTCTCGCCTGATCCGAAATTAACAATTCCCTCTGATAGGAGTTCGTACAGACAGCTAATCGGACCACCGAAGCTTATATGTATATATACAAATATATATATATATATATATATATATATATATATATATATTTGATTGACTATATATATATATATATATTTGTACATTTGTTGCTAAGCAGAGAGGTTCATTTTGTGGTGTTAATTTACCCTAATTTATATAAATGACTGTCTCGGTGGAACAGGGGTTAGTGACCCTGCCTGGCGGTTCTCAGAGTTGTGGGTTCGATTCCCAGTCGGGACGAATATTTGTGTGATGAACATTGGTGTTTGTTCCCTGTCTGAGTGTGAATATGTATTTCAGTATGTATTTATGAATATATTTGTATGTCGATCAGTCTCTGACGCCCATTAGTACATACTGCTTAGTTTGTGAGTGGAAATGTCCCAGATATTTATTTATTTATTAAAATATTTTAATATAATAATATATACCCTAATTATTATAAATCCCACACCCCTACTAACTACTGTCCTTCCTACAAATATTATAAATGAAAAATACTAATAAAAAAAGCTTGTATGTGTGTGTGTATGTCTGTTTATTTTCACGCAAAAACTACTGAACGGATTTTAGGTAATGAAACTTCAGAATGCATAACTCACATATCTAAATAACAAATTGGCTACAATTTATAATGATATATTGTTTATATTCAGGAATATAACGTTAACTAATTAACTATACGCATAGGAAATCGTAGACCTAGGGTACCTAACCTTTTAATAAATAGCTATACCGGTCGTGTCCTTATTATATTGTCGCTATAATAATATGCATTTCCTATGTTAGTTAATATAATAAAATGTATGGTCAATATAAAAACATTAGATCAATAGATAATATTTATATTTCCTACTTCTTCCTACTTACTAGGTACTCCGATCACTGAACTGTCAAATACTTATACACCGTGAAATTTTAGTGTTTATTTACCCGATTTAATAATAAGTAAATAGCAGTTTTACAAAAGAGATAAACTAAACTCGAAAGCAAGCTCGAACCGCTGCTGTTACTTAGGCATAGAGCTTCTTCTTCTTCTTATCGTGTGGTTGATGAACAACCTGGTGTCAGAGTTTTTTAAACCGCCCGTAGGCCTCTGACATGGCTTCACACACCGTTGAAAAATTTCTCAGGTGTGCCGGTTTCCTCACGATGTTTTCCGTCACCGTTAAAGCGTCGAATGATGGTACATATGAATTTCAAATTTGAAAAACACATTGGTACCTGGCGGGGGTTGAATTGGTGGCCTCTCGCATGGCAAGCAACGACCGACAAAGATAAGCGTCGATGGCCGAGTGGCATAGAGCTTATACAGCCGTAATCATCGATACGTTGCGTGATTACGTCACATCCCGTAAAAGAACAATCATTTCTCAAGCTTAATTTTGTGATCTTTATATTAAGCTATTGCATAGCTTTTATCGCGGGCTTTGAGCGCGACGACCGAACCAAGAAATTCCGTAACGAAAAAACCTCACAATCGTCTAACGTCGTTTCAGTTCGGTAGACTTCGGAACGCTGTTTGTATGCGTGCGTTTAGATGAAATGTACGACTCTACGAAACTCGCACGAATCGAGACGAGCTGCTCCGAAATCGGACGATGCTATGCAATAGCTATACCGCGTCAGTCCCCGAGTGCCACACGTCTTTTTTTTTTCAAGAAATAACTAGCATGATTAGATAGTACTGAAGGTCAATCTACTACTGCTTACGTTTTACTTCTGGAAAACAACCACTTAAATTTCCCGGAGTATGTTTCGACGTTCGTTCATCCTACCAAAAAATGATTGAAAATGTTGTAACACTTAGATTAACAATACTGAATGAAACTATTCGAGAGTATTGAAAATAACTCCTTTTGAAAACCCGGTTAACCAATAAAAGGACCCTCTGTATATATCGTAGGCACTTTTGCGTATGGTTTAAGATCCAAGAGGTTGAAATTTCGTTACTGCATAATATAAAAACACAAAATTCCCAGTATTTTATTGATTTTTAAATGTAGCTACATAGTATAAAGCAAATTCGCTTCCCGCGTCTGTCAGTCCGTATGCTTAAATCATTAAAACTACACTAAGAATTTTAATGCGGGTTTTTTATAGATAGAGGGATTTAAGAGGAAGGTTTTTGACGAACATTGATGTTTGTTCCGTGTCTGGGTGTGTTATTTAATATATTTAAGTATATTCGTGTATTTACTGTTAATTCTGATATCTGTAACACAACTGTTTAAGCTTCTTACCACGGGATCAGATCTATGAATGTAATATGGTGCAATATTTATTTATCTTTGTACTGGCTTGGCGCATTTGTTGAGAGATCCTGAGCGTTAGAGACCAAAACACGACAACTGATGGTAAACGTGAGGTCTACGTATGTAGGTCACCGATACCAAAGCTTGTGACACTCACCCTGAAGGCCTGCATGTAGCCGTTTCACGCCCCGCCTTAATATAGGAGGGAGGGATAACATGAGCCATAAGGGTACTCCATGACTGACAAAAAACAAATATTTCACAACATCACTGACATCGATCTGATCCCGTGGTAAGTAGCTTAAGCACTTGTGTTACGGAAATCAGAAACGATAGTGGATACATATTATATACTTAAAAATATTTAAAAACACGCCCCAGAACAAACGCCGATATTCGTCACACGAATATTTGTCCCGAGTGGGAATCGAACGCATGACTCTTGGACCCATAGGTCCCGGGTCACTAACCACTGTTCCACCGAGAAGCACTGCCTCTGAGAACAGAAATGAGGATCTAAATCTCAGGTCTGGCCATCAGTGTCTACATATTGTTAATGCAAATGGCAACGTTGCTTATTCATTTAACAATCCTCGTAAGTCGCTTCCTCTTAGGTTTTGGCCCGTACACATCGGAGTTGTTTAGAATTTGACCCTCTTTCATTAGACGTAGTGCCGCATTCTACGCGAAATTTACATGCGCGTGTCTATTTCCAAATTGTTCCAATCCAACGGAATTCGTACGAGTGGTGCAGTGCAGCGAATAACAACGAGGAAACTGCATTTAAGTTAGCAAACTGAAAATGACCGGGATATTTACCATGTTGTTTAGTTGCAATGAGCTCCCGATATTTTTATTTTTTTCTCAGTTGACCCGTGATCAGAGCGCTTGCAACAGTGCAGAAATTTTGGGAGCTCATTAAAATAAAAAAAAGAATATGGTAAATACATTCTGGACATTTTCAGTTTTCTAATGTATGTAACCATGACAGTTTAAATTATATATAGATTTGAGTTGTCGCAAGTCGGACTCTCTGTCCGGTGGTTGGTGAACGGTATACGGGTAAGCGAACCCGGCTCCTTGAGCTACTATCGACTCAGTCCAAATCATCCGAGGCGATAGTATCCTTCCTCCCCTTTTCCTTCCTCCGTCATAATATTCTTGCTACTCGTGGGAACGCAATGACCTTTTTAAAACAATGCACAAGGCAGAATGGCGGCGACGTGGTCCACAACCCGTCACGTCTCGTTTCCCACAGAGGTGAAAAGTGGATCGCTGGAAGTGATCTCTGCCTACCCCTATGGGAAAAAGGCGTGATTTTATGTATGTTTTTTTGTTATGCAAGTCAGACGCAGGATTTATGCTTTTTATTTTGTTTATTGTATTTCTTGGAATACTGGTAACAGAAATTTATTATTTAAATTTGTGAATATTCAACTGTCTAGCTATCTCGCTTCATGTTATAGCCTGGTGATAGACGGAGTATGATTTTAAACTGTCATGGTCACACACATTAGATGAGTTCATCCGTGATCATGGCGCTTGCAACAGTGCCGAAATATCGGGAGCTCATTAAAACACAACAACATGGTAAATATCCCGGACAGTTTCAGTTTTCTGATAGACGGAGTGTCGAACGGACAGCGAAGTCTTAGTAATGGGGTCATGCTTTTACCCGTCCCGCCCTTTGGGTACGGAACCCCACAATCAACTATCTTTATTGACTATTCGATCACTGGTCAGCTCGATGGCACATTTCATGGATATGTCATTTCAGGAGTCATGGGTCCATATCGAACTAGGCGCACCCAAAAATTTTAGATTTATTAGAGCATTGAGGTTAACAACTTCAAAAAATTTACTAATGTCGAAATGTTACCTAAAGTTTTGTATGTGATTTTAAAATAACAGAGCTGGTTTATGGTAGGAAATCGACGGCATACAATAAAGAAGATTTACCCTATGTTTTACTTCACTGCAATAGTTTATACTGTGATACCTTCGGATATCCAGATGTTTGTGCCAATAGCACTTGGCTGGAACTATTCTGTTTTGAACCGTGTGCCCTATGTAAAAGAGGCGAAGGGTTTTCTAACTCCGGCATAATTATGTGGAAGATTCAGAGGAGGATAAAGTTCTTGATTTAATATGACATAGTTTTCACCCAATTCTAGCTCTATGTTTCTGAAAACCACAAACATAAAACCAAGAATTAGTGAAATCGGTGCAGCCCTGCACGTGTGATGCCGTTACGCAGGAAATAATGAATTATAAGCAAAAATTAGGTAACTATTGGGTACACAACCTTAAAAACCAGAACACCATACAGCATAGATAAGAATAAATTAAGAATTTTCCAAGTCTCTCGCACACAAGAACACTCGAAGTATTAATCCGATAGCTCAACTAATCCTAACATACACCTAAGAAGATTCATCCCCCATTACCGTCTACCCAAAGCTCAAATCAGCGTTCAGACCTGATTTCCCAGATGTTACATAACAAATAAATCCCGTCGCCACTAAACAGAAATTACATTACATATTGAAAAGACGCCATTATTGGCTGGCGTTACACTTATCCCAGGAGAAAAGATTGTTTATTGGAGGAAGGTAATGTAGTACAGGAGCGCTCGCTTGATCGCGCGGAAGAAAATGAAAGTGGGGCATGGAAGCTTTCTGTGTAATTTTATTAATGGTTTTCTACACTCTTGATTTATTCTGGTTTATTCTTGGTAGGTATTATAATTCTTAATGGCATAAGGGGAATTGCTTATTCTATGTTATTGCTTAAGTTATCAAATAGACAGGTCAAATTTGCATTTCATGTTGTCCATATTTATTTATTGTATACCTTAGATTTTTTTTAAATAATTTAAAATATTCACAAATCATTCCGATTCATTTTGAATTATTAAGGCTAATTTTAAAAATATTTTAATCAATCCAAAAAACTTTTCCGTTTTATATTGTTGTTTGCTAACTTGCACGAGCCATTTTTCAATGTTTAAAATAAAAAAAAATCTAGTTAGGCTTATTTAAATATACTTTTTTAATTTTGTTAAGATGTGAACTAATTTTACTTCAAGGTGCACCCGTACTACACTAAAACAAGGCCAGAGGTGTAGAGGAATAGAAAATACGAAAGTTCTATTTCTTAATGCTGACGGGAATTTAGTGGATGCCGACCGAAGCACCTAAGTTATGAGGCGGCTAGGGAGTGCCATGAGGATTACGAGTTTATTCGATTACCCTCAACTAGTGCTGGGATTATGTTTTATCGATATGACTCGTGATGATTGAAGTGGTATTACTTTTGACAGATGTTACTGTTACATCGCTCGTGGTCACAGGAAAGACTTACTCAAAGTAATTTTTTTTTATAAAAACTTACAGATAATTTTGTATCAGTATATGAGTAATTTTATTAAATTTATTGCTTACCTTATAATTTAATTAATATACATGAACCTGGTACATATAGACCTAGTATTTAACTAGTTAACTAAAATAAAAAGTTTTTAAAGATTTTGTATCTTCATCAGGATTTAAATTTCTTACTATTAAAAAAATGTGAATGTTACACTATCTATCTATTGCGTGATTGATTTAAATATAATTAGATAATTTGTAACAAAAACTATTTCATTACATAGAGAGTCTTGGTCCTGAAAGAATATAGGCTACTTTACTAATATTTCATGCGATCTCACATGAACCGCAGCTGCAAATCTAATATTTTGTTAATAAAATCTGTATCGATATTTTAATTTTGACATCACTATGCGCCAACTGCCGCCATATCTTACCTGGTCAAATTGCTAGTATTACATATCTCGTCATGTATTGTTTATGGCTGAACCGTGCCAGTTCTGTAAGTTATATCTCAGGCTGACTAAAGGCTCTTTCACATAGAATAACTTTTTTAATTGTCTGCTATCGGGTTCCTAAAACAAAAACAGAATATTTTTTTTATAATAGGCTAACAAGATGACCTCACTCCACCTGATGGTAAGCGGTAGTGTGATCCAAATATGAGGTCGACAGGCACAATACATATTGAGCCTGTCGCACTCACGCTGAAGGCCTGCTTAAATGACGTTTCACGACCCGCCTGAAGTGCCCGGGATCATAGGATTACATATTTTTTGGTCATAAAAGCCTTTGCAATAGCTAATATTATATTATCATCCACTGAAACGCTGGCCACTCTCGTCTATCTTCGGCTACTCGCACCCAGCTCCTACCAGCCGTCCTGCGCAGATCGTCACTCCACCTGGCCTGAGAGCGTCCCACACTACGTTTGCCGAGACGCGGTATCGACTTCAGAACTCGTTTACCCCAGCGGTTGTCGGCTCTATGGCCAATATGACCAGCCTACTGCCAATTCAGCTAGTATTATGTGGTTACTTTAGTACTATGTAAATACAAAAGATCTTAGAAAACCAAGTATGTACGGAATATTTACCATGTTATCCTATATGAACGAGGTCCCGATATTTAACATCCGAAAACATGGTAAATATTCCTTCTGAGTTTGTATACCGTGACAGTTTAAAGTTGCAATTTTCTTACTTGGTTTCCATATTATACTCTGACAAGAATTCAAAACCTCATCGTCAAATACAAAATGTTTCAGACCTAATCAAAAAGTTTTATCAGACTAGGCCGGTCTGACAAAAAAGTTGTTCCTTGTTACCTACGTAATGTAAATTGAGGAACAGAACAATTTATTATGAAAACGAGGCCTAAACAAATAATAAATGGAATCATTGTTGTAGCCAACTTTTAATAAATATTGTTCAAAACTTTCTTCATAAGTAGTCTCCGAATGAATTTAGTTATTGTTATGTCTCAAATAGGATCTTCGATCGAGATTGCTTCATTCTTTTGTTTTCATTAGAAGCGACATCGCTATTTGAATTAATATTTTAATTAAGTTAATTATATATTAAGGCCGATTCGTGTAAATAGCAAAACAAACATTGGATTAAATTAAAATAAAATCACAAAAATATTTATGAACCCATCTAAATCACTTTATACATAGTATAAAGCATAGTCGCTTCCCGCGTCTGTCGGTCCCTATGTATGCTTAAATGTTTAAAACTACACAACAGATTTTGATGCGGTTATTAAAAGATGGAGGGATTTAAGAGGAAAGAGTTTTTATGTAAAATTTTGCTGAAGTGAAGCGAGGGCGCGTGGGACAAGCAGATTTCATCCGTAAAATTTGTTCTATTTCAAATGTCAAAGTCAAAGTATTTATGGCCAACTAAGTGTGAGGTATTTACAAAGATCTTATTGTAATTGATATGTTTAAAATTACGCAACGGATTTCGATGCGGTTATTATATAGATAGAGCAATTTAAGAGGAAGGTTTTTATGTATAATATATACCCGAAGCAAAACTAGGGCGGGTCATTAATAATAATATGTTTAAAATGTTATCAATGTGTTTTTATTTGTTTTGTTATCCAATCATTTTATTAATGCTTTTTACAACTGCATTTCATCTTTACATTAATGAAATGTGACATTTTCTCTTAATATTACCATAATCTAATGAGACAAACATTTTCCTTGACAGCCGTATCTACTGTGTTTTGGTATAATAATGTAAATAATATTATTTAATATTCAATTTTTGAAGAATTGTGGAAAAATAATGTTCCACATAATATGGAAAGAAATTGCTTTTTAAGGACTGGTATATTTTATGTCTACTTTGAAATTAGCTGTCTTGACATAACTGATAACGTTAGATGACAATATTTTTAGTATTATGTCATACTGTTAACTGCCTCGTTGGTCTTTTGGTTGCAAGCGCTGCGTTAGGACCGAGAGGTCAAAATTTGTGTGAGTTTTTCTGTAATTAAATTACTCAGCCCGGAGTTAGGAAGTTGGCGGTTGAACGCCCGTGCCTCGGAAAGTACGTTATGCCGGAGGTCCTGCGCCCGATCTCTCTTCGGTTATGTCGGATTGCCGTCTCACCGAATTATGAGAGTAAGGGAATAGAGAGTGCACTTGTGTTTGCGCGCACACTTGTGCACTATAATATGACCTGCGCACTTGGATGATCTCAATTAAGATCAACCGCCATGGCTGAAATCAGTCGGACGCCTTATTATGTCATACAATGGAAAATGCCTAATCCTTCACTTGTCCTGATTTGAGCTTCTGATTGCGTTGTAAATCTATCGTAAATATAATGCATAAAACCTCTGGCGAGCGAAACTTTCAATAAAGTTTTTATGGACATATTTGGGCAAAGACATTTCTGAGAGTCACATTTTATTTGATGCGCAATATTCTCAGGAGTGTTTTTAAGATACCCCAAATTGTGTAGCATAAAAAAACATCGGCTCAAACATACAAGAGAATAAATAACAAAAAATAATTATTTTACTTAATGTTTGTGACAACACACTCATCTGTTTCAAGATTAAGTAGGGTTCGTTCTATGGGCGTCAAAGACTGATAATATACCGGACTGGTACATTGTATGTAGATAAAAAAAAACACAAAAAATCATCACATTAATGACTGTCCCACCGTGGAACCGTAGCCAGGATCACCAACTATGCCCGCCATCCATCAAGCCAGCCAATTAAATGTTAAACAGCCTTATTCTGAAATGTTTTTTTTCTTCTAAGCTGTAATTAAGCTATTGCATAGCTTTTATCGCGGGCTTTGAGCGCGGCGACCGAACCAAGAAATTCCGTAAAGAAAAAAACCTCACAATCGTCTAACGTCGTTTCAGTTCGGTAGACTTCGGCACGGTGTTTGTGTGCGTGCGGTTAGACGTATTGTACGACTCTACGAAACTCGCAAGAATCGAGACGAGCTGCTCCGAAATCGGACGATGCTATGCAATAGCTATGTCGCAGTCATCTGGTTAAATCAGCGATTTGATTGGATCACTAGCGCGTTCATTGAATGACGACGTTCAATTGAATGACTAAAGGACAACTCGTGAAGTTGTTGAATCTAACGTTCAACATCTTGACTGAACGTCATTTAGCGTAGTCGTTGAATGGGATATAGCTGACTTTGTTATGTTTGATTAGGGTAACCTAACCGTAAAAATAGGTAGGGTGAAAGGGTAATAGTTCGCAACTTAAAAGATAACTAACGTTAGATTAAAAAATGCGGACATGACATAACACACCTTATTAACCAGCCAGTTTTGCCAGATTTTTTTCTTTTAAAGTAGCCGGCGACAGCGTATTAATCGGTACATCCATGCTGTCTCAATTTTTTTACGAATAAGTCACTTTAAATATCAATTTCACTCAAAAAAGTATCAACACAGTGCTATTATATCTGTACGATTATATCTGTACCAGCTGTTTGACGCCATCTTTGTTTTGATAAGCACTAATGCCGCAGTGGAATAAAAACGAACTAAATTACAATCACCTGACTGATTTTACGTCCGCTATATTGAAAGGACTCTGTTTCAATCCGCTAACTTGTTGGACGTTGAGTGAGGCTTGTTCGTTCAACGTTCGGCCTAGTCATTCTATTAAACGTCGTCATTTAGTAATCGCGCGAGTGATCCAATCAAATAGCTGATTCAACCAGATGACTGCGACAGCTATACCGCGGCAGTCCCCGAGTGCCACATGTCGTTTTTTTATTTGAACTCTGCATTTTTTGAACTGAATATTTTTTGAACTATACATTTTATGAACAGTAATTTTTTTTTAATAATTCGATCCGTGGCATAAATCCGTTATTAAACCTACCACAGGTTTCTTAAGGCTTTAGTTTTATTTTTAATATACTATCAATACATTGGTGGCAAGCGGCCATATAGGTCACAGATAATGATAAAAATGTCTGTACAGGTGTCCTTTAACCACACACTCTTTTAAAAATAAATAAATAAATAATTTGGTCAAATGACATAAGATATTTTCCCGAAGGGCAACAAAAATGCGATAAAAAACAGATGTATGTTTTTTAATGAAAGGCGTTCGGTATCATTCAGGATGATCTTACTCCATTGATGGTAGGTGGCCGTAAGATCCACATGGAGTCAAGAATCACAATAGACTAAAGTATGTCGTCTTGACCCTGAAGGACTACATAAATGTCGTTTCACACCCGAAATTATAGGAGGAACGAAAAACAAGTTCTGGGTACATATTGGAACGTAACTTATGATGTTGGCTAGTTTTTGATCACAAATATTTATGTATTTGTGTGTACCCAACCTATCCACACACGGGATTAATATTTCTTTTCGATCTTTAAAATTGTATTAGGTATACTTTAAAACAATGTTATTCACAGGCAAACAATATCACACCAAATAAGCGATCCAGAAAAGTGTAAAAATCACAGAACACAAATCTATACTCACAAAAGCCTCAAAAAGCCCCCTTACCCACTCCCGCCGTTTGATTCGTGATCTTACCCGAATCGCCGCTGAATCGGTTCATCAAACCCGCAGAAATAGAAATCAAAGGCGATCCAGTGGATCCGAATATCCGAACCGAAATATCCGCGGGTAAATATCCGTACCGATCAAACGCCGCATTTTTCCTTTTAGGGTTGGTTCACGTATAATGTGGTTGGCTTTGATACAATAGGCGAGTGGACTAAAAAAATATAATTAGTCCGTTATTTAGATTATTTAAAAATATTGTACTCGTATTTTTCATTTTGTTTCATAAACAAGAAATTATGAAGATATAGTGCTTAGAAGATTCGTATGACGTCACAATTACGTACAATTTTTACCTAGCCGTGACGTCACAAGCCCCCACTCCAGTAGTTTGATAAGCTATAATTTTGTAATTTTTATATTCTACCATATTTTTGTATAAACTAACTTACGGACTAAATAGAATAATCAGATTTTGACCCAGTCGTCACGCCTATTTAGTGGTCGATTTATATATATTTTTTTGCGTTAATTTATTAAGTACCATTTTTTCAAATCGCTGTGAAATACTTTTCACACCGTCAGTGGGAGAGGTGGTTCTTTCCCAGTTATGGACTCCCCAGCGGCTGGCGAAGAGATGGTAAATGCCAGCCGCGGCTCCTGGGCGGGGTACAATGCCCGGGGGGTTTACCGACTAAAACATCGCGGTGTACCGTATGGCGGCGTTATGGAACTCGGACCTAGTATTCTACTGCCACGACGCAACCGGCGGTGTATACTAAGTACTTGGTAGGTATTTTGCTGTTTTTACTACGCTAAAACTACTAAAATGAACTTTGTTGAACTAACGGTCCGATTCATGTGTGACTTTTAAGTTATAGTATCGAAGTTTCATTAGAATACATTTTCATTACACGGAAACTCATATTAACGCTTTAACGGTAAGGAAATCATCGTGAAGAAACCTGCACACCTATGAAGAATTTCTTAGGTTGTGTAGTCGACCAACCCGCACTGGGCCAGCGTGGTTGACTAAGGCCTTATCGTCCTGGCTTAGGGTAGCCCCATGCCCCAGCAGTGGGGACGTACATGGGCTGATGATGATGATAGAGATGACATATAAAGGCTCAAACAGAGCTTTAACTTGTAAAATTCGATAGAACATAGACAATGCTCGGCTGAATTTCTCGTCTATACTCAGCTTTAGAACGTGGTTGTGTAACATTCTCTTGTTTAAAAACTCAATGTAGGTATTAGGATTCTACTGTTAGCTTGAACCAACTGTGGGCGGACCGCAACGCGAAACAACAAGTCTAATCGACTCTTCCGTTCGTATGCGAGCGCTGTAGTACTTTTAATCCACCACCTAACCAATAATGGGCGTTTTGCGCTGTCGTAATTAAATAGATACCTTGTAGGTTAGAAACAGTTCTGGCTCACTTCCCAGGGGGAGTATTACTACCTCCTATTGCCAAGCAGTTTGAAAATGGGCATCGGTTGCAGTAGAATAATATGATAAATAGCTGCAATTACTACACTTGTTTTTAAATTGTATAGGTATGGAGGGGTTAAATCAGTCTATATGATTCCATAACCATAGCGCGTAACTAAATTGCACCAGAAATACGACGTAAGTCGACTTCCATTATTAAACTGACTGGAATTAAAAGGTCGTATTACGCCCCCAAAGCTAGTATTGGGGAAAACCTAGTTCGGGCCAATTATCTATTACACTATAGATATGTTACCTTCATAGTTATTAGCATTTTAAACAGGCGTGTAAATTTTGGACACTTTACTGACTTATTATAGGTTCTTACTTTTTATTTTTCAGTATATTGGGTTATCTATTGTTTGCCCGAAAGATATATGCCATAATATTCATATGCCCGAATTTCATTTGCCATAATTTCATTTGCCCGAATGTTATGTTTGCCATAAAATACAAATGACATAATTTTAATTGCCCGAAAATCAGATTCCATAATGATTCGAATGCCATACGTATTGTTATCCATATTTTTAATTGCAATAATATTATGCAACAGAATTTTTAAGCGCCATACTCCTAACGCCAAATATTTGTCCTAAAAAGCGATTGGCTTTCTGGCACTTCGCCGGCCGCTGCCGCATACGCTCGCTTCGCTCGCTCGGCTCGTGCGTTGTCTTTCATGTTTCTAACCTAACCTAACCTATTTTTTTTATCATTCTTTTAACCTATTTTACAAGCTTTTTCGGTGGGAAATGATGTAATGGCACGGAAACAACGTTTCTAACACGTAACTAATAAAGTAAACAATGAGTATGACATATATGGCGTTTGAAAATTCTGTTGCATAAATTATTGCAATTAAAATATGGATAACAATACGTATGGCATTCGAATCATTATGGAATCTGATGTTCGGGCAGTTAAAATTATGTCACTTGTATTTTATGGCAAACATAACATTCGGGCAAATGAAATTATGGCAAATGAAATTCGGGCATTTGAATATTATGGCAAATGAAATTCGGGCAACTCAAATCATGGAAAGTGTGGGTATACCAGTATATTGTTCTGATTTTTAAAAGTTGTCCGGACTCTGCAATACGGTCTTTAAGCTGTGTGACTCTACCGGATAAAGTTTGGTTGTCAGTAATTTACTGAAAAATTAGCAAATTTTTAATTCTATTTCATTGTAAATACTCTTAATGCGAAATTTACTTTGCCTGTCGGGCTGATGTTTTTTTTACAATTTATACTGACTACGATAATGGCTTGAAGAGCTCTGACCCCTAAACTCGCTTACAAGCCAAAGTTATTGGACCGATTTTTGAAAAATACGGTCGTATATCTTTAACCTTATAAACGAAAGCCTTTTATAATTAATAATTAAGAATTTTACAATGATCATACACAGACAAAATTATGTTTCGGTATTAATTTTCAGTGTTTTTGAAGTTGTTACTTCTTAAGCTCTTTTTCTTCCATTATTTCGAAGAAATCTATTGTTTTTATTGCTTATTATCTTTATTTACCTTTATCATTGTGTTAAATGCCGCCTATGTAACTGTAACGCGTGAAAATTCCAAGCGCTTCCAACCATCACTTTAATTAAAACTTTTAATAATTAAATTGTTCACTCAACAGCCTTCGCTCTTCAATTACGCTTAAATACTTACAATTTCTGTCATCAAAATTAAAATTAAAACACCTTTTTACCACAGAAATATTGCCTAATATTCCACTGGGATAATATTATAGATGAAAATAATTTTTACTACATAAATTTCAAGCTGTTATACGATTACCTACAAAAAATATTTACGATTATTCGAAGCTTTAACATTGTGATAAAATTAAGGTTACCTACGAAATTCTAAGGTTGTGCAGTTGACCAACCCGCACTTGGAAAGCGTGTTTAACTACAACCTTATCGCCCTAATAGTTTAGGGTAGGCCCGTGCCCCAGCAGTGGGGACGTATACGGGCTGATGGTGATTCGTATACGTAGAAAAGGATTTAATACTTATCGGTAATGTTATAAATTTGTATGGAAATCACTCTAGCGCTCTTTAACGCCTAAACCACCACTTAAAATAAGTACTAACTTGAGAACTAGATGTAGGCAAAATTTTGACCGACTGCGCTGTAATGTTTTATAAAAATTCACAGCCCATGATTATAAAATTATGAAACAAACTTAGTATGTAAACCGAACGAGGTATGTTTAACTTCTCAATCGTTTTTCGATTACTATAATAATAATATGAAGGATGTTTTGCAGCGTCATCTAGCTTAGCCAACCCTTTTTCCATGTCTTCATTAAAAAGGGAATTTACTGTCTACGTCAAGTCGCTTATCTCGTAAAACATTACTTTCTCATAGCAAAGTATGTTAAAAACATATTTCCTTTAACAGTCCTTAGACTGTGTATCAAATTTCATTTAAATCGCTAAAGTAGTTTCAGCACGACGACAAAAAGTATTACTTTAACATAATATAGTAAGGAAATGTATATACATACATGGAAAAATAAGAATAAAAATTTGTTTATGGCTCACTTTCAAATTTTACATAATAAAGAACATGGAACCAAGATAGCAGCGCTGATTTTCAGCCACTCAAAGGTCTACAAAGTAATAAACAACCCACAGGTCTCACAATTTTCTCAGGCCTCAGAATCGCATAAGCAATCACAGTGTTACAGTCAAAACAACTTTACAACATTCAGCTGTCCGAAATAGGTTCAGTCAAAGATTTACGGTGTCCTTACTAATTTTACTGCGGGAATATCCGCACGCATTTCGTACGTGATCCAATTATGGGATTAATTTGACCGCCAGAGGGCGCTGGCAGACCGGGACTCGTTATGAGGGCGAAGTAAAAACTTTCCACGTAAATCGAAGGTAAATAAATAGAATATTGTGGGGAGGTAAAGCCTTATTCAATAATGAATATAAGATGGGTATTCGGGTCCAATTGTATCGGTTAAAAAAACAATTTTATTTGATCGATTTTGTGAGGTATTTCTATGAACCTCGACATAGCTCATCACATTAGCAAGTTGAAGTGGCAGTGGGCTGGCCACATCAGCCGTAGAACCGATAACCGCTGGGGTAGACGAGTTCTGGAGTGGATACCGCGTCTCGGCAAACGTAGTGTAGGACGCCCGCAGGCCAGGTGGTGTGACGATCTGCGCAGGATGGCTGGTAGGAGCTGGATGCGAGTAACCGAAGATAGAGAGAAGTGGCGTGCATTTGGAGAGGCCTATGTCCAGCAGTGGGCAGGAATGGGCTGATGATGATGATGATGATGATGATGATGATTTAATTTTCTATGAAGAATGGAAAATCAAAATTAAACAGTAGAACCTGGTACTCTTTTAAAGGTAACTTTTTGCAGGGGAAAACGAATCTGATGTTTTGACGTTAAGATATACATGATTTATAATATTTAGTTAGGTACAGAGAAAAGATTACGAAGACTCGAAAGACTTTATCGACAAAGTAACAAGTGAAATAATTCGCGAAATCGTTATTGAAATTTTGGTGGCTTTAGCCACTTTATTTTGTCATCAAGTGATTCGAACACTTTTAGCGAGATTACTTTGTTTGAATTCGAAATGGGCACAACGAAGGGGCTTAAGCAAAATCTGACTGGGATTTATCTAAGTGTTTATAAACCGCAGTAGAAGGTTTGATAGATTAACTGTTACTTTAACACTACTTTAAAATTCGTAAAGTGTTGTTGATTGACATCTATGTAAGTGGATAAATAAGTTATCAGGCGCATCATTGACTGTCTCAGTGGAACAATGGTTTGTGACCCAGATTCACTACCTTTATTTCCATGAGACATGAGTTCGATTCCCTCCCGTCTGGGTGCAAATTAAATATATTTGAGTATATTTGTGTATCCTTTGTTGATTCTGTGCACAAGTGCTTAAGGTCCTTTAATAATATTTATTTTATTTATTTATTTATTTCAATACCTGGATAAGATTTCGGGCTCTTCAGGCGGGGAGTGAAACGGTATTTAAGCAGGCCTTCAGGGTGAGTGCGACAGGCACAATACGATCTATTGTGCCTATCGATCTCATATTTGGATCTCACTACCGCTTACCATCAGGTGAGGTCTTGTTATCTATACTAATATTATAAAGCTGAAGAGTTTGTTTGTTTGTTTGTTTGTTTGAACGCGCTAATCTCAGGAACCGCTGATCCGATTTAAAAAATTCTTTCACTGTTGGATAGTCCATTTATCGAGGAAGGTTATAGGCTATATTACATTTTCAAATATGTAACAATAAGTGTTTTTATCTATAATAATATGTGTTGGTAAGCGCATAACTCAACAACGCCTGAACCAATTTGGCCAATTCTTTTTTTAAATTTTCGTTGAAGTCCAAGGATGTTTCTTACGTTGAGAATAAATCAAATAATTGCCGGGAAAACCCTAAAAACAGCCCTTTTCTTTTTCACATACAAACGTTTTCTTACTAAAACGTAGAATCAATTTGAGCTTTATTGCTATTATATAAAGGTCATATTAAATTACAAGCACTCACTTTTATCTGGGTGTTCCTAACGTCAAAAATTTTTACAATTTGTTTTGACAGGACGAAGTCTGTTGGGTCAGCTATTGTTCATAAAATTACTCATAGATGGCATCGTGCTTTGTATAGCATGCCATAAATGCTGTCAAGTTTGATATAACATGAGTACCTACGTGATAAGTTTTTGGTAGTTCAAAAGATGGCACTGTGCTCTACGTATTACTTCGATATTATATTGTGGAAAAGTTTGTATGTAGGTATACCATACGTCAAATATGTGAAGTTTGTCTTTTGGAATTGATAAATTTCGAGTGCCATTAAATTACGTAAATTACCAGAAGGGTTCTGAATCGACAACATGTATCAAAAATATTCTAATTGTTGCCTTTTTCTATTTTAATTTAACAAAATATTGTCATCTAATTGACATATTTTTAAGCTGTCAATATTAACGAGAGCATTCAATTTCCATAATTGCCGAATTGAAGAAGGTTGGTTGTCAAAAAGAATAAGAATAAGAATAAGAATAAGAATACATTTATTGTCTCATATTACAAGTTTCAACATAAATAACATAACAAAAAAAAAAATACAGGATGCATGCATGAGACAAAGGGAAGGAGCTCAGCTGATGTTGCCTCGGGAGAGTATTCCCGGGCAACGCTGGTTTTCAGCTACTCCCCTGCCCTCTGAGAAGTTGTTTGAAGGCATAGGTATAACATGGTTGAGAAAAAGAAATCAAACTTTTATCATTTTGGTGAGTTTTAAATAACAAGTACAGCCAAAGAATTTCAAATTTAACCTATTCCAAACAATAAAAAAAACAAGAAATTTAAATAATAAAAAAAAAAGGGGGAAAAAATGAAATTAAAACTAAACAAAGCCAATATCAATAAAATGTATCAATCACCATTCTAATAAGTATTCATTTCCGAACTATCTGAGTGTACAAGTACATGTGTGTGTGTCTTGATGAGTGTGTAATGAATTATGTAAGTGTGTAAGTGAATGTGTTTGTGTGTGATACTAATTTGAAATGAAAAATGATCTAAGAGCTATAGTTGCCGTGTGAGAATGTTTCAAGTCTTCAGTCATATATTGTCTTTTAAGTAAGGCAGTCCTGTATTTTATTTTAAAACTTTCAGTTGACATTGAAAAACGTAGTGGTGGAGGCAGGTCATTCCATATTTTTGTTGCCATAAACTTGAAACATCCTCGGTAGAAGGTGGATCTATGAGCAGGCACAGAGAGCAGGTTTGAAGACGCCGAGCGCAGATCTGACCGACCCTGATCCCTCCTCCACCGCAACTGCTCAAACAAATAGTTTGGGTTCCCTGTCCATATGACTTTATTAGTTAAACAGGCATAATGTAGTTCCCGTCGAGCACTCATGTTAAGGATCCCTCTGTTGTTCATGAAAGGAGTAACGTGCGCTCGTCTTGGTACATTGAAACAAAACCTTATACATGCATTCTGGACCCGCTGGATACATCTTACCGTGTTACTCGTAAGTCTGGGTCCATAAACTGTGTCACAGTAGTTAAAAGGTGATAACACCAATGTATCTACCAACCGTATTCGGAGATCTTCACTGATATACGACCTTATCTTATATAGGATCCTCAATTTATAAAACGCGTTCCTAACTTTCTCACTAATATGTTGTACGTATTTTTGTTCGCCGTCTATGATTAGTCCTAAGTTACGTGCATTTGTCACTTCTTCTATGGAGCATCCATCTATTTTAATAGAGATATCATGGTGTTTAACTCGGTCAATTTGTTTTTTGGTACCTAGAATCATAATTTTGGACTTTGTGGGGTTGAGTGACAAGGAATTCTTTAACGACCACTCATTTATCCGTTGGAGGTCGCTATTGATTTCTACCACAGCCTCTTTTGTGTCATTGGAATGGAAAGAGTGGTATAGTTGCGTGTCATCTGCGTATAAGTGATATTTACAAGTTTTTAGATTGGAAGGTAAGTCTGCTGTATAAATTGTAAATAGCACTGGGCTCAGGATTGAACCCTGTGGCACGCCGCGTGTAAGCCTCCTGATATTTGAGCATTTTTTACTGCCCTCATGACCATCAATTACAACAACCTGTTCTCTATTTGTTAGAAAAGTTCGCAACCATAAACATGTATCGTTGGAAAACCCGTATGCGCAAAGCTTTCCCAATAGTATGTCAGGGTGTAAGCAATCAAATGCCCTTGAAAAGTCCAAAAGAATTAATATACTACTTAAGCCTCTATCCGAATCTTCAGTGATGTTACCTGTAACATGAAGTAGAGCACTTTCTGTACTATGATATTTGCGAAACCCTGATTGCAGTTTTGGTACTATTTGCTCTTTTTCCAAATAAACCTCAATCTGGTTAAGTACTACTCTTTCAAGTACTTTTGATAAAGTGGGTAAAATCGATATAGGGCGCAGGTCTTTCATTTGCTCAGGTGAGTGATTTTTGGGAATGGGTTTAACTATTGCCGTTTTCCAACATGTCGGAAAAGTATTTGTAGTTATTGACTTATTTACAATTCCTACAATAACGGGTAGAGTGAAGTCTAAAGTCATTCTAATCATATCTATGTTAATGTCGTCATGCCCGGTTGCAGTAGTTGTAATATTTTTTATAATTTTCCGTATTTCAATTTCTGTTACAGGTGTAAGACGAAATTTGTCATCGTAGCTACTCCCATCCCCAAAATTCATCATCTGACCCTGCGAACTTATGCTCATCGTATTTTCCGGTAGTTTTAGGAAATAATCATTAATTTTATCAGGATCGGCTAGATGTTTAGGTATGTCCCCTTTACGAGTATCTTGTATTATAGTCTGTTTGATATGCCCATGCAAAAACATTGATATAATCCTCAAGGGTTGGATATCAGAAAAAAGGATGAGATGATCACAATACGATAAATACTGATATTGTGTGTACCAAGCGTATATTAAATCAATCAAATAAAACAAATTAATTATCAAGTCCAAAACTAATATGAAAATCAATATAAAAGTATAGCATCAGCATATTTTATTTGGTAAAGCATACATTTCGAAAAGAGAAAATGAGGGGTAGAACTTGATTCAAGCACACAGTAAAAGCGTCGAATAATCGTACATAGGTATGAATTTAAAATTTGAAAAACACAGTGGTACGTGGCAGGGTTTGAACTGGCAACCTCTTGCATAGCAAGCAAATACCTAAACCACTCGGCCATGGACGCTTTTTTCCTCTCTAACTATAAACTGCTACCTGGCTTTGGAATAGGACGTCCTTTATTTCACTTTGATCGATGAACAATTAGGATTACTTGAAGATGATCTATTCAATATGAGGAAGCTGTTTACTATAAACATAGATTTTAGGATTTCGTACGTCGAAAAGAATAACCGAACCCGTTTATCATCAATTTTTGTCAAGGAGAAAATATCAAACTGAAAGTTACATCAAATACTCAGCTCTACTGTCCCTTCGCCTGAGCCAACACAATCAAAAGAAACATTCATTTATGCTGCCAATTTTTGTCTGCGAAGAACTCAGATTCTCAAAATTTAGAATAAAGCAACGTCAAGTACAGAGAATTGCGTAAACTTTAAAAATAAATTGCATTGTGCGAGTCCGTCTTGCACTTGGCCTTATTATGCCAATTCACAGACCACATAAAGAGCTGTGGGTTCTATTCCCACTCAGCACAAATATTTCTGTGATATATATCGATGTTTGTACCGTGTCTGGTTATGCTATTTAAATGTATACCACTGTTCTGATAATAATAAGTGCTTACCACAGGATCAGATCAATTAATGTGATGTTGTGTAATATACTTATTTATTACACGATAAACAACAGATGATGATGATGATATAAACCAAAATTATTTTGTTTTAAATGTTTCTTCCGGTTGACTAACTTCTTAAGTGGCAGAAAAGATTTTGACGGGACTACGACTACTTTTAGGTTAAAAAAAATTCAAAATCCTGTAGTTCACGCGAACGAAGTCGCGGGCACAGCTAGTCATTTTATAAAGAAAAAAAAATTAAAATGAATGCATTGTAAGCTCAGTGGTTTGAAAGGAATAAGTAATTTGAGAAATAAGATTTTTGTGTTAAACCTTACGTACGTTTTCAATTAGAAGGATAGAAAAAACGACAGCAGGCAAATAATTTTAAAGTAACTTCTACAAGTTTCTTGCAAAGGTTTTATATTTATGCAATAAAACACACCTGGAAAATTACACTATTTATGACAAATATAAACATGTTCATGAAAGACATGATAGCTATCATCTCAACATACTAGGACCACACCCCATAACAAAGAATATTAAAAAAAAAGAAAAGGAATAGTCAACAAAATATGAAAAACAGAATTTTTGTGTGTTCCATATAAAGAAAGTACAACAATAAATAATAAATCAATAAATTTCACAACAACACATACAATGACCTGATTCCGAACTTAGGCACTTGTATTTGATTATGGGTATCAGAAATAATAGTGAATAGACAAAATATACATAAATATATTAATAACACACCCAGACACGGAACAAACACCGATGTTCACTACATAAATATTTGTCCCGGGTGGGAATGGAACCCACGACTCTTTGAACCGTAGGTAGCAATCCTTGGTCGCTAACCACTTTTCCACAGAGCGAGTAAAAACAACTTGGTAAAATAACTTTATCTACGTACAAATGTAACTGTGAGTTCTCAAAGCAGCATTTACTTCTCGCGATTCCGTCATGGAGTCTAAACATCGAAACTTGTTAATTCCAAAAGTTTCCTCGATTGTTACAAATTTTACGGCGGCACTTAACTTTGGAATGACAAAACACTCTCACAAATAAGATAATGAAACGAGCGGTCTAGCAATTTGTTATACGCCGGTCCAATATCGCTATCAGCGCATGGATCTTCAGACAATTCACGCAGAAACATCTGATCTCCACAATAGCCAGGCCGTTGAACTCAGCAGCTTGGCTGGAGTCCAGTCGCCCATAACGCCCGTCACCCATGACTCGAGGCTTAAGCAAATTTACGATAACAACCCACTCTACTTGTTAAATGGCTGCAGTGCCGATTGAAAATGTTTTAGAAGGGTTGAGCTGGTCGTATTCCGAATTTATTCCAATATTTCAATCCGAATGGAATTTTCGCTTGCTAAATTTTTCCCTAAATGCCTCGGATGAGAGCCGAGGTCGTCCCCACTAAATCTTCGTAGCATCGCTGTGTCTGTATGAGACAATAAATGCCGCCAACTCCCTCGATTTTGTGCAAAACTGTTCGGATTCTTCCCTTTTTTTCTCAATCCCTTTTCTGATATTGGTTTACTTCATTGTGATTACCGGAGTAGCATTTTATATCTTGTTTAACTTATCTTGCAGTGTGACTTAAAATCAAAATCAAAATTGTTTATTCGCTTATAAATTGGGTAGGTTACAGTATTATGTAGATGTTAATTGAACAATAAAGTAGCTTAAAACCTATTTAGTTATTAATATAGCATGCATATACTGTGCCTGTTATAAGGTAGGCAGTAAACAAACCTGATGTTTTACATCAATATGATTTATACATACTCAACATTTAATAATAATGTAATAATCATATATATTTTGAATACTAATTTTACGGATTGAACTCGTGTGTATTATTATTCTAAACATATTATTTAGAGACCCGATGTTTCGAGCTCTTTACAGCTCGTGGCTCCGAACTACCACCACTACACGTGTGGTCACGTGGTTATATGTTCAGAATAACTAATAATACATTTTACATAGTTGCATTATCAAATACATTAGCTCTATCATCGAGGTCGAAATATGAAATGCAGGTACTGAACACGAACATTCAATGACGGTCATTATTTCATAAATGTATATCAAAAGCCTTTCCAAACGCAACAATATTAACGCTCCTCTCCTATTCACACACAATATAGCGTTGAACAACTCCCTGTAGATTAGCAATCGTTATGCGTAACGATAAGGTACTGGGTTCGAGTATCCACCCCATGGGAGCCATGGATGCCGCCATCCGTACAGTAAATAGTTATGGCAATACAACGATGACCTCTGAGTCCGGGTACAACACCTTGGATGTTGGGTTCAAATTGGTTGTCAGTTCGGTTATGAATTTCATTCGTACTTCCGTAATAGTGTTATTATGAATGCGAAGGTGTTTTTGTTTAACTGCTTCGTTACCGTTTCACGATGTATACTCACTAAATATTTACACGATGATTCTATTCTATTTAATAAATTTAATTTAATAATATAGCGGCTGGTAGGAGCTGGATGCGTGTGGCCGAGTATAGAGAGTAGTGGCGTGCATTTGGAGAGGCCTATGTCCAGCAGTGGACAGGAATGGGCTGATGATGATGATGATGAATACAATCATCATCATCATCATTCTCCTGCCCTTGTCTCACACTAAGTGGGGTCGGCGCAACATGAATATTTCTTCCACTCGGGCCTGTCATTCGTCATCTCTGCGTGTACTCCTTTCAATGAATACAATAAAAACATCAATATTTATATGGGTAGGAATTTGATCAGTTTTTGAAGGTGGTGCCGTTTGTATTTCACGCAGATAAAGCACGGGTAGTGTCCCTCGTTGATCAAAAAAATTTGTTTGGCAACTCCTTCATAAACATATCAAATTCCTACGTAGATAATTATTAATGTTTTACTACATTATTTGTAATTTTTAGTGAGCAGGGTTTTTGAAGACGGTTTTTTTTGTGCATTTGTCTCTTTTTAACCGACTTCAAAAGGAGGTTATATTCTATTATACTTTTGTTCATTTCGTATCTAATTTTATTCCAGCTTAAAGTATTTATAACTACGAAAGTGACTTTTACTGCCAGTTTATTTTTAAAATGAAACCCCAGTTCGATGGTAAAAAGATCCAATGGTTCCATTTGCTGAACCGAATTGCCCTTACCAATTAGGAGCCGGCTTTGAACTATTTTCACCAATGAGGTTAATCTTTTATTGCCCCCATAAATCCTTTTGTCTAATTGACTGCCTATCCATTTCCAACGTTTTCGGTTTAAGAAAGAACTCCTTTAATAGAGTTTCGTAAGGTTTAACCATAAGAGGGGTGAGAGCTATTCCGCTTCCCCACAAGTCCGGTGATGACGATGCTACTCCAAGCCATCATCGTACGTCAGCTGGTAAAAAATAAGTTTAACCATAATCCGTCTCGGTGGACTGGCTCGGTGAAACAGTTAGTGACCCTGCCTGGCGGTTCCAAGAGTCCTGTGTTCGATTTCCACTCGGGACAAATATTTGTGTGATGAACATTGGTGTTTGTTCCGTGTCTGGGATTGATTGTGTATTTAGGTATGTATTTATAAATATCTTTGTATGTATCGACACCCATAGTACAAGCGCCGCTTAATTTGGGGTCAGGTGACCGTGTGTGGCAAAATCCCAGATATTTTTTACTAGCTGTGCCAGCGACTTCGTCTGCGTTTCAAACCGTTTTTTACACATTTACCATTGTTTCTTTGCTCCTAATGGTCGCAGCATGATGTATAGCCTAAAGCCATCTTCGATAAATGGTCCACCCAACACAAATCGAACGATTGATTCGAACGAGTAGTTCCTGAGATTAGCGCGTTCAAACAAACATACTCTTCAGCTTTATAAACTATTTAAAATCAAAAATCAAAAAAATCAAAAATGTCTTTATTCATATAGGCAATTACATGCACTTATAAATCGTCATATTACTAATAATAAGATTCTACCACCGGTTCGGAACGCCGATTCTACCGAGAAGACTCCGGCAAGAAACTCGATAGTTGCTCTTTTTAACGACAATCATGTTACAAAATGTCAATGAGCCAAGTCATACAGTCTGGGTGTGCCATAGCAAAAAGTACCAGTTCAATATTTACTACCTTAAAAAATAACGATAATTAAAATAAAAAGCAACAGAGCAAAGATAACAATGTTCAGAATACCATAACAAATCCAGTCTGCATGACAAAGCTTACATAGGTAGAATTTTATTAATTACAGCCATTGCCTTATTAAAAAAATAAGACTAATATAATAATAGGAACAAAAAGTTCATGATAAATGTCAAAATTAATAACAATAGAATGTCATCATATTTAATGTCAAAAACTTAATTCATAAGAAAAAAACAAATCATAATTAATGTCAAAAATTTAATTTAAACTATTACATAGTCCATGCATATTTATCATTGAGATAATCTTCTACTTTATAGTAGCCTTTTTTAAGAAGACCATTCTTAATACATGATTTGAATTGCTGTATAGGTAGTTTAGTAACACAATCAGGTAATTTATTGAACATTTTTACACCTAGTCCAACAAAGGAGCTATTAACTTTACTTAGTCTAAAATGTGAAATAGCAAGTTTATGTTTATTTCTTGTATTGAAATGGTGATTATCAGATTTTTTAGGAATGTATTGTATATTTTTATACACATACATTAAGCAGTCAAGAATGTATTGGGAGGCCACTGTGAGAATATTATACTCTTTGAACCGATCTCTGAGAGAATCACGTCGTTTGAGATTATATATGGCTCTTACTGCTCTTTTTTGCAATACAAATATACTATAGATATCAGCAGCTGATCCCCATAAAAGCAAACCATAGGACAAAACGCTGTGAAAGTAACTGAAATAAACTAATCTTGCCGTTTCAACATCAGTTAATTGTCGAATTTTTCTAACAGCATATGCCGCAGAGCTAAGTCTTCCTGCCAGGGTACCAATATGGGGTCCCCATTGCAATTTAGAATCTAGAGTGATTCCAAGGAACACCGTTGAGTTTGGGTTCATTGTTCATTTTGATAATGGTGCTGACTTGTCTTACATTGGGCATTGAAAACTTGACACATTTAGTTTTTTTGGCATTCAACATTAGATTGTTAGTAGTAAACCAGTGCAGAACTCGTGAGAGAGCCTTGTTTACGGCGTCAACATTTTCTTGCTGTCTGTCCATCTTAAATAGAAGTGATGTATCATCTGCAAACAAAACTATCTCACATGTGTCTTTGGTAAAGAAAGGAAGATCGTTAATATAAATGATAAATAATAGAGGCCCCAATATCGAGCCCTGTGGCACTCCCATAACTAATGGGGCACCAGAAGAACTAGTCCCATTTACATTAACTTTTTGGGTCCTGCCTGTCAGGTATGATTGAATTAGACTAAGTGCGTTACCCGAGATGCCATAATGGCGTAATTTAAGTAGCAGGGTTTGATGGTTAACACAATCAAACGCCTTGGATAGGTCGCAGAAAATGCCTATGGCATCCTGCTTATTTTCCCATGTATCAAAAATATGTTTAATAAGAGCTACTCCAGCATCTGTTGTGGATTTCCCTTTAGAGAATCCATATTGATTGCTATGTAATAAATTGTTTAAATTAAAATGGCTTAGCAGTTGACTAAATACAACTTTTTTCAAAAATTTTACTAAATGCTGGTAGTAAGGATATAGGTCTGAAATTAGATGGGTCACTATCATCACCTGATTTAAACAAAGGAATGATTTTGCTTAACTTCATCAAATCAGGAAAACAGCCTTCATTAACACATTTGTTGAATGTTTTTGCTAAAAGTGGAGCAACTGTGTATATTATATTTTTTAGTATGTCCACTGAGAGTCCCCATAAGTCCTCTGACTTTTTTAAGTTAAGTTCTTTAAAGGTTTTCACAACTACTTGCGCATTGATGTAGTCAAACTTGAAGGAAGACGCGCATTCACTTACATGAGTCTTTAAAAGCGATTGAGCAAGAGTCGGACTAGAAGACAAACTACTTGTCGTTGTAACAGCTATATTTGAGAAATATGATTGAAATGCATTAGCTATATCAGCATCAGAATCTAATATTACATCATCTACTTTAAGAGAAATCTTGTGATTTTGAGTATTGTTTTTACAAGTCTCTTTATTAATGATTTGCCAGATGGCCTTGCTTTTGTTAGTAGCATTGTGTATTTTATTTTTCAGATAGAGCGATTTAGCTACTGCACACGATTTTTTAAAAATTTTAGAATAGTTTCTAATATAATCTGTAAGGGCCGGGTCTTTAGAGTTGGCTTTGAGATCATACAGTTCAAAAAGTCTCCGTCTACTTGTATATATCCCTGTTGTAGCCCAATTACTAAATTTTATTTTAGAGTTATTAATTTTAATTTCTTTTTTGGTAAATATTCCGTTAAACTCTTTTTCTACAACATTAAACAATTTCTTATATAACTCATTACTGTTAAGGTTTGCTTGAAAGTCCATTACAGAAACTTTATAGCTAATATTATTTTTAAACTTTTCTATTCGACTTGTAGTTATTGGTCTGCATGTTATGATAGATGGCATTGGAGTCCAATGATGCTCAAAAGCTGCCATTTGACCACAGTGGTCAGAGTTAATAAAATTAACTATAGATTTATTTTCTACAGAACAGTTACAAAAAATATTATCTATACATGTGGCCGAGGTAGGAGTGATGCGAGTTGGTTCATTAAAAATGTGAGATAAATTAAACGATTTAAAAAGATTTATGAACCTTAAGGAGTTCAACGAATTTTCTAGGATATTTATATTAAAGTCCCCACATACAATCACCTGTTTATTGCTGGCACATGCTTTCCTTAAAGCTTCCTCCATAGGGGCCTCAAATAGGAAATAATTAGCTAATGGTGGCCTATATACACAAATTATAATATATTGTTCTATTTCAACACAAGACAGCTCAATTGTCCTTTCCATGGACAATGAGACAATGTCTCGACGCTCTTTATATTTAAGGGATTTTTTAATAAAATGAGTGACCCCCCTCTTATTAGAGATCTTCTAGTAAAAGAACTACTTAGTATATAATCATTAATACTAATAATTAATTCATGTTGTCTCAACCAATGTTCAGTGAGACATAACACATGGACATTCTTTTCATTTAAAAACAATTCTAATTCTAATTCTTTGCCGGATAGACCCTGTATATTTTGGTGAATAATAATAAGATTGGTAGGTTTTTCCTTTGTCATGGAATGGCTAGAGACGTCCTCTATTGTCTTATAATTAAATTTAAATTATTTGGAACGAATTCCAAAGTCTTATTAAATAAATTATTTATATTATATGCTAACAATGCTGTTAGCTGTTTTTTAATTTTTGTAGGCAAATAAAAGGTTTTACCAGTCAATAAAAACTTATTATCTATAAATTTGTTTGTGTCAAAAAACACAAATTTGTCGCTATGACTATATGATAAATTATACATTTGTGTATTCAATATGTGCCCATATGTGCCATGTAAACCATTTTTATAGAGTAAGTCTATGTGCCAAACGAAAACTATTTGAATAGAATTTGGTATTTAGTTTAGAGCCCAAAAATTTGCTACTTTTTAACTGATTAATGTATCTTTAAATATGGCACTAATGTTTTACCCTAAATATCCTAGAGGCATCCACATGCTGTTGTGGTGTTTTTCTTTTTTTTTCTGATTTCATACATACAGGCACGCCTTTTTCCAGAGGGGCAGGCAGAGATCAATTCTTGCCCTGTAATATGGTTCTGGTACGCCACTTTTGCTTCTCTTCATGCTTGCTCGTCGATTATGGGTACAAAAAAACAAAAAATGTCGTGACTTCAAAACAATAAAATAAAATTAACATTCTTTAAATTAAGACTAGCCTTAAGATACATTTATAACTTGTGATTAACGTGCCTACTGTATCAATCTCTTCTTTTTCTTTGAAGTCAAATGATCTATGAACACTAATGGTGTTCGTTTACTGACGGTCTTTCAACGAATTGCAACATCTACGACTGTTGTATCTATTTTAAGAAGTGATACTATTACGATGTTCTGATGCGGGTGGCAGACGAATCTTTTATCTTCCACAAATCCATTCCCTTTTAATATTCGTTTGATTCGTAAATTTTGAAATGCAATAATGTTGCTGTTTCACTGTTTGTATTTCAATTGTTTTTTTTTAAATGAAAAATGCAGAGCTCTGTCTGCCTACCGCGCATTTTACGCCAAAATTACTGAACCTGTTAAAATGAAATTTGCTACACCTGTAATCTGGATACTGATAAAAGATAAAGGCAATTTTTTAACCGACCTCAGTATAAGAGACTAATTTGTTACGCAATAAACGTCTTTGCGGCGGTCGGACTCGCGGGCGTAAAACTAGTAGATTATTAGTGGTTGATGTAAAAAAAATTTAAATGCATCATCATCATCATCATCATAGTTTTCCCGGTTGCTTCCTTGCGGAGCCCGGGGTCCGCTTTCGTGTTTTAAACGCGTTCAGAACACAAAACTAATTAAATAATACGAGTATAATATTCTTGAGATAAGAAGATTTTCGTCTTAATTAAGATGAGCTAAATACTTTTTATTTCAAAACCACAAGACATTTTAAATAATCTGAACAAGAAAGTTGGTTTTGTATTTTAATCTAACAGATTCACATAACACATATGCCACGTTTTAGAATATTTCAACGTAATGTATGTTGTTAATATTATTGCCTTTCAATGGTTCCCGCACGGAACTCACTCCGATAACTTCCATTCCTTGTGATCGATCTGTGTAATAAATTCGAGCAAATGAAAACGATCAATCTTACATTTCTCTGTCTCTTACCTTATTCCTTAATCTTAACATATAGGTTTCTTATGTAAGATTTTAAAGTTTCGCGTTCCTTTACACTAAAAAGTGAGTGTTGTGTGTCGGACAAATGTGGGTAACTGTACAAATGACATTAGTGGTGGATCGGGAGTGGATCAAGAAATTTACAACCGCTGTGGCAGACGATGACGGGCGGCGCCAGTTCGCTCGCGACCACGATTGGTGTAACCGGTGTCGGGCAGTAAGTAGCTATGTAATTTGCTACTCCTAATATCGCGCGTAGACTAATTTTAACATAGGTTTCTTAAGTACAAAGCTTACCCTTTTTATGGACATATCAACTGTATTTTATATCCAGCGTATCGAATTCTTAATATATGTAGATATTAGTGTCCGACCGAAACTGGTTTTCCGGCCGAAACCGAAACCGAAACCGAATGTTCGGCCGTGGCTTCAGTTTCGGCCGAAACCGAAACCGAAACCGAAACTCACATGGTCAAGTATAAAATTTCTTAAAATACTGAAATTTGGTGTTTTTTACCATTATTTTGCATTAATTAGGGCATGAAGTGGAAACACAGTATATTAATTCAGTTTTTTGTATTGTAATCATTTATTTAATATAATATTAAAAAATCTTAATAACATTTTTAATACTTTTTCAAAGTAAGTTCTCATAGCAAAATTGTATGTCAGTTGACAATATAATCACCGTCGGACGCACACGCACTGACTAAGTTTTATTGCATTACTACGGAGCTATCCGAACGGCACACGACGATTCCCGAACAGAGCCGACGGCTTACGACACAGCTTTGCCGCGAAAAACGAAGTTATGCGAACGTGCGTGACCTTGCGAGATAAGTTTCGGTTTCGGCAAAAGTTTCGGCCGATTTTGGCCGAAACCGAAACTGCAGCCGAAACTTGATTTTTGGCCGAAACTCGGCCGAAACCGAAACCGAAACCGAAAGTTCGGTCGGACATTAGTAGATATATTATACACTTTTTTTGGACTTTCGCGTTCCATTACACTAAAATTTGTCTCTCATTAGACTGTGAGCGCTCGCGACCACGATAGGTGTAACCCAATCGAAGCGTCGGGCAGTATGTGGCGATGTAATTTGCTACTCCTAATAACGCGTGCAGACCCATAAAGACTAATTTTAGTATTATACCCTTAGTTCGCTATTTGTACTTTGACTTTAACTATAATTCAATGTTTTATCCTAACTGAATTTTGATGATGGTTTTGAGTAGCCTCGTCATCATTATCGGACTTGCGGGGGTGCAGATGGCTCTCACTCCTTTATAATATAACTAACCTAAAAATAACCCAAGCGTTAGCTTATCAATATTATACTCATTGGAAAGCATTGGCTTTGGCAAGTAGTATTTTAAATCGCTTGATTTGTCAATACAAATCGTAATTTAATAATATCGTGGCATAAAAATAAATAAATATATTATCCACCTAAAGCTGGACTCAAACAATTATATTTTTCATATAAATCCTAACCTGTAAATAAGAAAATAAAAACCGGCCAAGTGCAAGTCGAACTCGCGCAAGAAAGGTTCCGAACTAATTATATAAAAAAAACACGTTTTTTGTATAGTTGTACCCTTAATATTTTATCTTTTACAATTTTTTTTAGTTAGTATATGTTGTTATAGCGGCAACGAAAATCATTTTTAAAAAATTAGCTTTCTAGCTATCGCGGTTTATGAGATACAGCTTGGAGACAGACAGACGGACATACGGACGGCGGAGGCTTAGTAATAGCGTACCGTTTTTACCTTTTAGGTACCCTAAAACAGCATTCAAGCGATTTCAGTACAGTCAGCCAAAAATGTGGTCTACCACCCTACGGTTGAGATACATTTGAACGTAATGACGTAACAACAAGGTCAATTTTCCCTGTGTCAGTGACTTTGTCACCTTAGCGATCGTTACATCTCGCAGAATTTTTTGCCAAAAGTGGTTGACCACTTTCTTGACTGACTGTACTTCGATCCGTATCATTCACACCTTTATTTTAGTACAAAACATTTCCATTACCGCTGTCCTATCCAAGCTATTTCCTCTACTCGATACAAACTCCTCTATAAACCGTATAAGTGGTACCATTTTTCCACCTTGCAAACTGCATTTTCTAACTGCACCGACAGTTTGCTCTCTGACGGTCGCTTCGTGATAAATCTGTTTTTATAGTGTCGATAAATTATTTCGAGCTCACCATCTCTAGTTTAACGTTGCTATTTTTAATTTTCTAATTTGAACGAAACGCCGACTAACAGGGACGGTTGATGTTCGTACAAACAAATATATCAGAGTAGAGCGATGCTTTGGAATTTGGATTTGAATTTATCAGTGTGTATGTAGCTTTATCCTTTGAAAGCTTTGGTCAGTCGTAGCTTTGTTAACTATCATAGTTTATATTCATGAACATGAATGGTTACAACTTATAATATGACAATATTTGTGTGACGAACATCGGTGTTTGTTCCGTGTCTGGGTGTGTTATTAAATATATTTGTGTATCCACTGTCGTTTCTGATTTCTGTAACACAAGTGCTTAAGTGATGTTGTGTAATATTTAAAAAAAAATTAGAACTTACTTAGATATAGTTTTCAAACGTACTCTTAAATTCAAAAAAAGTAATGAATTTTAACTCGGTTGATGGCGCATTTGAAAAATGGAAAAAAAGAAAAAATAACAATTTATTTGGTATGAAATCAAACTTAGAATTAACAACATTTGATAGAACCCTGTATCTTATGCCAGAGGATGTGGGTTTAATCCACACCGGGTACAAAAATTTGTGTGATGAACACCGATGATTCCCCGTGTCTGGGTGTGTCATTTGTACATATATAAAAATATTACACATCATCACTTTTGTTCTCGTGGTAAACAGCTTAAGCACTTGTGTTGCGGATATCAGAATCAACATTAGATACACATATACAGGGTGTCCCAAAAAGTAGTGTCAAGCGGAAGTCCTGAGATAGAACACCCTGTGGGGCATCCGAAACACCCCCATTTATGTTCCGCGATTTATGATAGTTTTCGAGTTATGATTTTTTTTCTAAAATTTTGAGAACATTTGACCTAACTGACTAAAAATGTTGTAGAGAAAAAAGTATTTCATTTATTTGAGTAATTCTTTTTGCAAATCAATATTCATGAGTTGTTCTTTAATGCCTAAGACATTTGTCTCCATAACTTATATGGAAGTTATCAAAATTATGGTACAAACTGAAAAGTTACGTTCTGTAAATAATGTCTTACAATTTCAACGTTAAATTTAAAATATTAGGAGGTAGCTGCATGGCTCCTTAGTAACTTTAAAAACTGAGCTAGACTCACAGCTTTCATAGTCATTAATAAAAACTGGTACTTAATGGGCTACTTTTGCTGAAATCGGACTTCAAAGACAGAGAGGTGGAAAAATCATAAAATTTGCCATTTGAATACAAAGTATTATTTGGACATTTTATTATTTCTTAAGTTAATAAGATTGTTAACAATCAAAATTATACCAGAAATGCTAAGAAATAACCACTTGAAAGTTTAATTTGTAAAACTAAAAAAATAATTAAGTTTAAAAATGCGAACTTTATTGAAAAAAAAAAGTAATTGTTTTTGATTATTTATTGTAAAAAGTTCATAAGTAAAAGTTTATTAAAGTCCGTAAAGAAAGCAAAGTTCGTCAAGTTCGTCGTGACAAAGGTATTGCATGTGAAAACAGTGTTAGCGCAATGAAACTTAAATTAAACAAAAATAAAGCATCCAAATGTTTTCATCTGAGTGCTCCTGCATTAAATTTAGGTTTGTTAACAAACTGACTAACTTTCGGAATAATAAAATGTCCAAATAATGCTTGTTCATCAAATGGCTAATTTTATGATTTTTCCACCTCTCTGTCTTTGTAGTCCGATTTCAGCAAAAGTAGCCCATTAAGTACCAGTTTTTATTAATGATTATGAAAGCTGAGAGTCTAGCTCAGTTTTTAAAGTTATTTAGGAGCCATGCAGCTACCTCCTAATATTTTAAATTTAACGTTGAAATTGTAAGACATTATTTACAGAACGTAACTTTTCAGTTTGTACCATAATTTTGATAATTTCCATATAAGTTATGGAGACAAATATTTTAGGCATTAAAGAAAAACTTATGAAAATTGATTTGCAAAAAGATTTACTCAAAAAAGTCAAATACTTTTTTCTCTACAATATTTTTAGTCGGTTAGGTCAGTTGTTCCCAAAATTTTAGAAAAAATATCATAACTCGAAAACTATAAAAAATCGCGGAACATACATGGGGGTGTTTCGGATGCCCCACGGGGTGTTCTATCTCAGGACTTCCGCTTGACACTACTTTTTGGGACACCCTGTATAATTAAATATATTAAATTACACACCCAGACAGTGAACAAACACCGATGCTCGTCACACAAATATTTGTTTCGGGTGGGAATCGAACCCACGGCTCCTGGAACCGTAGGTAGTGAGCCTGGGTCAATCAAAATATATTTGCGCGTTCCGCTGTATAATCTGATATTCATAACCCTAGTGCTTAAGGTACTTGCCACGGCGTCAGATCAATTAAATGCGATCTGATCTATTTAGTTACACTTTTTCACACCAGAGTACCTACGTTGTTCAAAATCTATACGTGGCCTAAAAAGTTCTAAATAAACCGGATTTTATCTAAACGTAACTAGGACGATTCAAATAAGCGAGTATTTTAGTCTGAATCTATTTGTATGCATGACTGTACTTTCAAATACTAGGGCGTAAAACGAAGAGTTTAGTACGTACTTCTGTTTAATACCCCAATCGAAACTTGTTCGAGTCCGAATCGGTGCAAGCGAATTGCCAACACTTATAATTTATGCAGGACCCGATAGATTTTATATAAAACTAGCTTTCCGCCCGCGACTTCGTCCGCGTAGAGACGTTTAACGGGTAAAACATTACTTCTTTATAGCGCAGTCAGTTGAAAAGTAACCTATATCCTTTCCCAGGCTCTGGACCATATCTGTACCAAATTTCGTTTAAATCTGTTCAGTACTCTATGCGGGAAAGCGTAACAGACAGACAGACAGAGTTACTTTCGGATTTATAATATTAGTTAGGATGAAACAGGATTTGACTCGTACCTTAAAAGCTCATGAAAAGTTTTTTTTTTTAGTAATTGGTTACAAAGTGAATATTGCAAAGACATTTTTTCGATTATACCACCTGCTTACAAAACAAGGAAAAAACAAACTTCCTGAAAAGTTTCTGATTTTGAAAATAGCAAGTGGGTCAAAGTTCAATTACAGGTCTTGATCCAAAATAACATCCAATTTAGGTGTTTAATTGTCAACATGCGAATTAAAAAAAAACTGTATGTACCGATAACTCTTAACGATAAGGCTTTAGTCAACCACACTGGCCATGTGCAGGTTACTACACAACCTTAGAATGCACACTGCGCAGGTTTCCTCAAGTTTCCTTCAGTTTTCTTCGTTAAAGCGTCTTATAATCGTACATATGAATATCAAATTTGAAAAACACAGTGGTGCGTGGCGTGGTTTGAACTGGCGACCTCTTGCATGACAAGCAACTACCTTAACCACTCGGCCATCGACGCTTTTAACACAACGCTCCATATTTGAATAGTCTATGCGGCTCCTTTATTAAATTGGCAACACATCGCTAGACCGCATCAAAGCGAAAGAAATCCAAGAAAATAAAGAAATTTAAACACAAGATTGAGCTGAAACACGATCGTAACGTAAGCCTCGAAACGGAAAACCGGCAAAAGAACGGAAAAAAAGGAATTGAAGAAATAAAGAAAGACTGATTGAGCCACCGCAGATACAAAGAGAAATGCAAGCCTGCATTTCACCTTTTAGCGGAGGCATCCTCGCAATTAACAGAGGCTTACGACTGTTCTATTGTTTGCTTTAAAATTCCGCTTTGGAGCTATTAAATTAATTTCGCGGAAATTCGACGGCGCTGTTTATTCTATTGGATGAAAGATTTAATTTTTTGCTCGCGGACGTAAATTCCCATGTCGCCCTAGGGTAGTGTCCGTTTCATAATGAATCCATATAATATACTCGTGATATTGCTATGTATATTAAGCATTATTTTATTTTTCGAG
The DNA here is from genome assembly GCA_039566165.1 of Maruca vitrata. Taxonomy (NCBI): domain Eukaryota; kingdom Metazoa; phylum Arthropoda; class Insecta; order Lepidoptera; family Crambidae; genus Maruca; species Maruca vitrata. The sequence continues at coordinate 12,340,146 of CM076930.1, forward strand.
TCGACGAGAGTAGATTCAGTGATTTTATGTTTTGAATTTTATCCGATATTATTATCGTTATCGTTTGGTGTATTAAAATATGGACTTGACTATTATAGACTACTATTTTTTGGATCGATCTTCTGGAAGTATTTTTTCATCATCAAAAAAATATTTAAATCAATATCAGTTTCAGTTAATTGTGGCTCGGAGACTAACTAAACATTGGATATTGCACTACATTAACAAAAAATATACCTAAAATATAAAACAAATCACTGACAGTGTTGCTTGGCAAAAATCTCAAGCTGAACCGATTTCTCTTGTTACTTAAAAAATAAAAAAAATAGAATAAAATGTGTTTATTATACCTTAAAAAAACTTACAATCTAACATAGTTTGTGTACATTTTAAATAGAACTCTCTTTGTTTCCAGGGTTTGCCCAAACTAAGCTTAACTTGTATCTTGGTTTTTTGGTTTAGTTTGATATTGTCAGAAGAAGATACCCAAGAAGGAAGAACAAACTTGCGTGAAATTATTTTAATTTTCTTTATTAGATCCTTCTTTTAGATAATAAAAAAAAGACGTGTGGCACTCGGGGACTGCCGCGGTATAGCTATCGCATAGCATCGTCCGATTTCGGAGCAGCTCGTCACGATTCGTGCGAGTTTCGTAGAGTCGTACAATACGTCTAACCGCACGCACACAAACACCGTGCCGAAGTCTACCGAACTGAAACGACGTTAGACGATTGTGAGGTTTTTTTCGTTACGGAATTTCTTGGTTCGGTCGCCGCGCTCAAAGCCCGCGATAAAAGCTATGCAATAGCTTAAAAAACATTAGTCGTGTATTTTTTGCTATGAAAATTTTACAAATAATGGTTCAGATACGGCATAAATATCTATCTAACGGACAAACAATTAAAACGGGACAAATATTTGCATGACTAGCATCGATGTTCGTTTCATGTCTGGGTGTTATATTAAAATACATTTAAGTATATTCGTGTATACCACTGCATTTTCTGATATCCTGAGCTCAAGTGCTCAAACAACCGTTTTTGGAACCAGAACAACAGAAAGAAATTCTTCGAATTTCCATTTCAATAAAATACTTATGGACAGTGTATTCGGACCCTTAGTACCTGATTCAGATCATCCAGTTTAATCTTCTTTCATCTTTTAGCTTTGTGACCAAGTTCTGGTATATACGAAGGCGCTGTAGTTCCAAAACTCTGGGAAAGTCTGGAATAAAGCAAAAGCGGGAAAAAAACGCTAGTGACGGCGTATCGAAGCCTTTTGTGTGAGGTGTAATTTTATGTTCCATTTGCCAACAATTTGGCTATTTTTTGGAGGACACTAAAAATTAAGGACTCTATTCGTACAATTTTCGAGTAAAAAGGTACTTTTAACAGATGGGTTAAAAGACAATCCAAGCCTCCGTGGCAGCTAGAATGCAATCAATAAATCATTGAATAACATATCTTCTTTTCTGATAAAGAGAAAACAATAAGAATTAAGAGCCACTGGTGATGATGACGAGACTACTCCAAGCCATCATCCTACGTCAGTTAGGAAAAAGGCAGAGAGGCAGTTAGGAAAAATTCAAGATTTCGCGTTCCATTACACTAAATATTAGTCTCTAGGGGTCTACACGCAATATTAGGAGTAGCAAACACATAGCTACTTCTTGCCCTACATTATAAAGACTAATATAGCCTATAGCTTGTCTCTTTTCACACGCCAATTGCAATAAACGGGTGATTATGAAAATGTCTCAAGACTAGTCATACCGGTTAGCTCTTTCACATATCTAAGACGAATTTTCGTTTTTTAATACCTAGTAATACTACACTTACTAATATACTATAGTAAAAGTAGTTGTAAGCATTTTAAATATTTGTCTTAGCAGCATTTCAATAGTCAAATTAATTTATTCTTCTAATAAAGAGAAGTTTGCGAGCTCGACTGAAACTTAAAGGGGCTAGGCTTAATATTATTTTTTGTAGAAGGCTTCTCTTAATTCCTCTTTTAGCTGAGCTGTAGTTGATAATTCTAGTTTTAATTAAATTTGTTTTAATTAAAGCGGATTGTAGACGGTATTAGGTTCAAATATTTATTTCAGCTAAGGGGATAATCGGACCCAATGCGAGACAGGGTTAGGACAGAGGGTTAGTTTAGATAATTATTATTTGGAGTCTGGGGTATCAAATTAAGTTAGGCCTGTATGAAATTAAAACGTGTTTAATATTCTCGGGTATTCTGAAGGACGTATCTGAGTATAGAGTTTAACTGACACATTGTGCTCACATGAAAGAGTGTTGAAAAATCAAAAGTGTTATAATTTATAATAAGGTTATTTTACATATAGTCGTAATTACAGCAATAGTATGATTTTACTACCGGTTCGGTAAGATTCTATCGAGGAGACTCAGGCAAGAAACTTAACAGTTAGTTAAGTACTGTTTAACCGAATATCATATAACAAATTTAACTAGCTGCCAATTCATATAGTTTTACACAATATTTCAAATGTTTATTTATAACAGCGCTTGAAGAATCAAAAACCCGATTCTATACATAGTCTTCGATTATGTACACTGAAATTTTAAATACCACAGAATTAATCAAATAGTATAACGAGAGAAAAAAATATTACGCTGTACACTTAAAAGCTATTTCAAAATTATGAGTGTATAGGTCATTTGAAAAATAAATCAGTTACCCAAAACACAGGTACTTTATATTCTACTCATGGCTACGAAACTTTGTGTAACTTCAAATATTAGCCACAGCAGGGAACGAATACATTTATTTTTATGAACAAGAAAGAAGTTATGGCATATTTTTAGCTATTTCGCTTGCAAAAACGTTAGGGCGTATTTAGCTTGAACTCTTATGGTCTTATACTTATTTATCCCACATGTTTAAACATTATATTTCTAAAGTAATCTTTACAAAAAAATAGTATCACCCTTCAAGTAATAATGCCCTATTCAACCACGCTAGGCAAGTGCGGGTAGGTCGACTTTACTCTACCATAGAATGGCGTCAGCGGGAACTGGTTTCCTCACTATGTTTTCCTTCACCGTAGGAACCGCAAATGTACATAATGTGTTTCAAAATTGGAATAGACTGGTATGTGGCGGGATTTGTCTGCCTACTCCCGGCTTAAACAATGCCATCAATATATAACGTAAAAGTATTCGAATCAAACTCAAAATGGAGCGCGAAATTATCTCTGGCATTTTTCACTTGAGCCGAAGACATAAAAGATTTTCGTACACTTAGGTACAAAACAACTGGACGCTGACTTTGAAATAACAACTCTCGTCCATTTATAATTTACACCGTCTTGAAGGTTAAACATAAATGGTTGTTTTAATAGAGTTAGTTGTTTACGTCTAGGGTAAGTCTAATGAATACCTTTTAGCTTTGAAGTCTGGTCGTGACCACAGAATTAGTTACTGGACCAAAGCGATAGAACGTCGATTATATTATATCGTTGGTTACAAATTGAATATTGAATTTTATGTAACCGACGATTGTAGAGCATCTGTTTTGGAAAAAAATAGGGAGGACTTTGCCCATCACTAACAAAATAAGAAAAAACCCACCGATTTGTGTGAATTATTAACACTGCTTTCTTTTTTTTTTCACTTCATGTTATCTACCTAGTTAAAATCATATTGGCAGCACTTTATTCTAGTTGTGAAAAAGGAGTATCGTGAAAAACAAAACGAATGACCGAACTTTAGCACTGTCATACATTTTAAAAGTAACTCAAACGTTGCCCCACTTTTTGTGCCAGCAAGTGCATGTCTTGAAGTAGAAGACGGTAAATGCTTACATGTTTTAGGGTGAAAACGATTTATCAGCGAAGTATACATATAAATGTTGCCAGTTGTCACAGCCTTAATTGTTTCAGCGGGCGCTATCATGAAATTATGTTAATTAACGAAGCTCACAATTATCACTTTATAAGTGAAAAAATACAAGCTTCTTCAAGCTGGCTGTTCAAGTGTGTTTAGTTTTTTTTAATACAAAGTGATGTAGGAGGGAGGTTTGTAATTATGTAGGTATAGCTCATGCAAATCCGGGCGCGTCCCTAGTATGATAAATAATTAGATGTAATTTTTACTTGAACTTACGAGTGAAGAGGTAATGATATATCATATTTCTTAGTTAAAAACCTTATAGTCTGCCAAGATGATGATTAATTAATTGTTGCTATTACGGCTCGGGGCTGTTTGTGTATTAAGTTATCTCTACATTATTAGTTGCAAATGGGATTCATGATAATACCTTTAGAAATTCAATTGATTGTATTGAGACAGTGATAGCATAAGTCTAACTATTAAAATTATTAACTAAATAATGATATACAACTAGATATACAACTAGGGTACATCTAGATGTGCGGTTGCGTTAAAAGTCTAGACTTTTAACGCAACCGCTCTAAAAGCCACAAAAGAAAAACTTAGCTTATTCTCTCCGCGTGGATTGAACTTAACATTAAAATTATATTGCGCATAACAGTGCCTCTTGGCTGAAGGCTTTCAAGGAAATGGGTTTATAGTGTCTCAGCGACACCTTGACGGTACTACGTCACACAATACTTAGCTAACTTAGTAGCTTTTAAGTAGTACATTTTGATACACTGCTTCTATTATGTACTTTAATTTTTGTAAAACGTTCGTCATTGGAATACTCATGTACCTAACGTTTTGTTGAGTTAACTTTTATTTTGATTTATTCTAAGTCTACTTTGTCAGAGTTCTTAAATGTGTTAAAGTTTACTCGATTGACATTGTATCAGTTATGTAGCCAGTTTAAAGAATAATGAATTATTAGATCGGTGGTACAGTGGTTAGTAACCCTGGCTACGGTTCAAAGTGACGTTTCAAGTTCGGTTCCAATCCGGGTAAACACGATGTTTGGTGTTTGTTTCGTGTCTGGGTGTGTTATTTAATATGTTTAACTACATTATGTACACCGCTGTTATTTCTGATATCCGTAACACATATAATATTTAAGTAAATTAATTCGGAATTAAAACAATCTATGTGATGTTGTGTGATACTTATTTATTATTTTATGAAATCACAATTTCTGAACATGCCTACCGATTATATTTTCCGAAGTATTACTAACACAGTGGTACCTCAATAACAGCCAAAATCTCACCGCCTGTTCTTTAAACAGAAAATATACCAGAAAAAGTTAATTTAATTCCATGGGCCCGACACCAACTTACGAAGGGCTGTTGAGGAAAAATAAACTTTATCCATAACGAGATAAAGTTGGGAACGCTCCGATGGAGTCACGTCATTACGTGATCGTGTGAATTTTTGTAAAGAAAAACTGGACAAGTGCTAGTCGATGCTACGTGAAGCAGGTTCCGTAGAATAATTAAAAGACCTGAGCAATTGTTAGACTTTACTGTCTACGGGCTGGCTGTGAAATATTGCTATATTATTATATTTTCCATAGTAAAATGCAAACTTTTATATTTCTATTTCTCATAAAAGTTATAAGCGGTGCTGTCAGATTTCGAAAAAGTTGGTAATAAATAATTCAATTACTTACAAACGTAAACATACGAGTAAGTAGCGTTAGTCCCGTTTTTACCCTTAGCATACGTAACCCCAAAAGTGTACTAGCAAATTTCTCAGAGGATTATTCAGAAAGCGGCTTACAAAGATCACTAATAAGGCCCAATTATGATGTTCCCGTGTAATCATGTTAAAATTAATGTCAAGTACTTAAGGCACCTTTTAAATTCATAACGATTTTAGGCAAACGAAATTTCCGCCTACAGTAATGTTCTTAAATCGGCTATGAAATTGAACTAGGTGTTAATGACAGCAAAAAAAAATTGGAAGTGACGAATTCCAAGAATCTCTTTATACATTTCGTATCATAAGAACTTATTCCAGGGAAATGAGAGTTTTCTTTTTATTTTATTTCAGTCTGTTTTTATTACAATTATGCCAGGGCCGAATTCTGAAGCGTTAATTAAACATTTGACTTCTACTCAGAAAAATAAAAAGATTCTTAATTAAAAATACTCACTAATCTAATAACTTATTTAACTATGATTAATTAATATAATAAGTTATAATATGAAACTATTATTTATTCTCATAAATTCTAGTTGCTGGTGATATAAAAAATAAAAAAGAACGTTTGTAACAAAAGTAGGAACATAAAACCGAACTGAAAGAAATTCACTGAAGATGGAACTGGATTGCAAAAGGTTCTGAGAAAACAATAGGTTTTATCCAATAATATGAAGAAAATCAGTCTTCTACAAAAGCGAATAAATTTCCCCTGTAACGATATTAAATTTTACCGGGACAGTAAATTGTATCTCTCATTCCAGCTAAAGGACCATTATTTCTCTTTGAGGGGCACAATCAACTACACGTTTATTTATTAAACTTTACAATATTTTCCAAGCAGTAACAATTATAAATTAACTACTTACTGCATTCAGATTCAAGGAAACGTTTATTTATTCTGATATCTACCTGTTACGTAATAAGACTTTTTTAAAAGTAGTAATTAAAATATCAAGCAATTTTTTTCAGAGAAGATGCGATAAAAGAACCGTAAAGTCAAAGGATGAATAAAAAAATAAACATAATTTGTAAGGTCAAACCAATCAGTTGGCTTTCAACTGAAGAACCCTCTCTAAACACCTTTATTTAAACGCAATTGACATTTGGTCCTTCGAACCGGATCCCGAAGTGTAATATTGAAAATATCGCTAGCACAAAGCGAGGCCTTTGAACCAATTAAACGTTTTCCAGTACAAATATTTGTTAGGGACTTTTATGGAGCTTGGAGGCTTTCGCCGGTAGGCATGCAGCTTTTCGAGCACAAATGAAGCCGTTACACAATTTTGGGAGGTCATTTCATACAACGATTTGTTTACATTCCCCAATGCCAACGGATACAATAAAATATGCATAATTCCAAAATAAACAGAGAAGTAAAGGGAATTGAAGGCATTAAATTCGATGTGATTTTAATCATCCATACTAATATTTCAGACGCAAATTGTTTATTTTATTTTTACATTTTCAGACCTAGCCTATTGATGGTGATTTGGTATAAAGATTTTTAAAAATCACTGCAAGTTATCCAGGTGGATTACTTACCTAAGACATTGATAAATGTTAATGATTACAAGTCAACCATTTCAAAAGCCAATTATTAAAAGCTCTGACATTATCTTCGTATTATAACATTCCGATGAAAATCCTAGGGCTTCAAAAAATTGGAAAATCATTTATAAGTATACCTATATATATAAGTATATAATAAAATGATACCATAAGATCCCGCAAAATATGATTGAATTTCCTTTTTATAATTGATTAGTCTTTATTAAATCGTATCTTATGAAACAAGGCAGCTTTAAACTAGAAGACTTTCTGAATAATAAGAAACCATCATCATCATGTCATGATGAGCTCGCTTGGACATACAAGAATTTTGTAACTAGTACATTAATTTATTTGTAATTATTTACTTGTATTTAAATAAAATCTACTTGCAGCATAAATCATTTCATATAAGATATCAATCATAAATGTTTACGGTTAAAGTGACAAACAAGTGACAGACGTCCAGCCCGCCAAGAATGATACGATAAGGTAAGTATTGTTTAAAACTTATGTACCTGCTATATTTGAATCCTGCATCGCGGTATCAACATTTTTCCCGAGTGCCTTATATACCCCCGGGCTAGGCCGCTCACATTATGTTCACTATGTACCATGTACCATTGATGATTGATGATGCCTCAATGTATTTGAACTTAGATTAGATTAGAACTATTGTTTTATGTTTCATTTGTCACTTTGCTTGCTGGGCTCAAATAATAAAAGAGTATTAACAGTATCTTTATTTTGTTCTTCACGTTATGGCTATTCAATATAAAACAGTTTTATATAGGTATCACCGCAATTTTCCGATATGAATTTACCTCTTGAAGGTAATATGAATAATCAATCGTCTATGCGACCGAGCTTTGCTGGCAACAACTTGTTTTCCTGCAAAACCAATTTTCTTCAAGCCTACCCTAATAAATAGATTGCTAGCCAAATAAGCCGTATGATGCTACCTATTCATGACTTTTGAGATTCCGATAGATTGAAAGAAAATGAAATAGAAATGCTAAGAGGAATTGAATGAAATATCATCGTCTATTAGGGTCTGATCCATTTAAAAGATTCAGATATTATTTCAGTACTGTTTCAGTTATATAATTCTATATTTAAACAATGTCACCTACAGTATTTAATACGAACATTGATTTCATTTCGTAGGTCATCAAAATTAGTTATTTATTTCCTTATAAATCATTATCGGATTAAATCATCTAATCAAAATTGATAGATGATAAAATATTACTGACCATGTATCCAGCTAACCGCTCATTACAAAATCACAAACTCATAACAACATAATAAAAAATTCATGGTTGTGTAACCCTGTCAACGAAGCGAACTTTTCCGAAACCATACACCCTGGCTCCCATTTAATATTTGATCGAGGATTTGCGATTCTAAAACTTTGACGCTTTTGGGACTTTCAAATTTAAACAAATGTTAACAAAAGCAATTTCTGTTAACGGTCTTCATAATCCATCAATACTTAATCGGGGAATTGATACGCCCAATCTAAAGTTTTTGATGCGGAGCTTTTCATATATTTTCAGGCGGATGCTTTTAACGTATGTAGCCTGAAACGTTTTTGGCATACAAAAGTTTAATTAAATGTGGTTGCTTGCTTAATTTACAAGTAAAAGATATATAAATGTATGTAAATGTTTAAGAATGTATGATTGTAATTATTTAAATATATAATTTTAAGCAAATCCTTTCTTTTTGATTGCTAATGGCAATAGCCTTCTTCATCCAAAATACTTCTCAGTTCAGTTTTGATACTAAAAATAAAATGTCAATAGGAAAAAGTTTTAATATAATAATTAAATTTTTTATTATAAAAGTGAATTAAATTGCTTTAAATATTATAATTTAAAGCAATTTAATTCACTTTTATTGCATGTAGGTGTTAAATATTTTACCCAAGTGAAATTTTGCTGAAACTAAGAATTTATGTTTTTTTCTTCATCATTCATTTTAACTCAAACAAAAGTCTTGTTTCGGTCAAAACGAAAATAAACGTAATACGAAATACGAACAGCAGTTGGCTTTTCATTTCCAAGTAATAAAGTTAAAAATTTAACTTTATATGAAAATTTACCTACATCAAATTTCCAGGTTAAAGCACTACAATATTCATATCAAATTGAATTATACGAATTGCTGGAAAATTCAATTCTATTGCTATGTAATTTTAGAGCTATTTTATTTAATTAAATTCCATAGGATTCCAAAAACGTTTTACTCAAAACAAATCCTTGAAATAACACTCCGAACTCAATCAAAAACGCTGCTTTCTGCCGTCGAAATAAAGTTTGATTCCGTGAATCAAAACAATGTATCAAATTCCAAAAACTTGAAAACAGCTACGATAACCACGTGATTTGTATTCGATGAGGGGCGCAAGAAAAAACAGTAACCTGATTTACCAAGTCCAAAATCGTTTCAACACGAAATAAACAAGTCGCTACTCACCATTGAACGGTCCGTTTAGAGACACACGAGACATTCCATGAACTATTCAGACACTGTGGACACCACACGCACAACACACTCGCTGCTAAATATACTGACGTCCAGAATAACGGATATTCTATAACGGATATATCGTATCCGTTGCGGGCAACGCGAGTCGACACGGTCGCTCCTCGCGGCAAGCGAGCGGCTTGTGACGGCTGAGTCGGATAGGTCCCCTCCCCCCCCTCCCTGACCATGGGCCCATAATTCCTGAAGGAATTCCCCCCATAAAAATATTTATTTTCCGGCCGTACTGCGCAATGCATAAATTGCTGGGACCAAATATGCAGACGTCTTTGGTTGCTGTGGTTGTAAATTGTGCCGCTTTTAATAAACGACACCTGCAGTGTAAGGTGAAAGGAAATCGGTTGAAACTTCTCAGTGAAAAACTTCCTGAACTAGGAATCATAGGTTGGACTTAACAATGTTTAGATACCTAAATAGGAACTTTGAAAGGCGCTACATTTACATGGCTATTATGTTATGTTGATACGTAGTACAAGAGCTTAAAGCTTTTGTTATAGTGCAACTAGTATCCCGCCTTCGCTTTGCTTCGGGTATATAATATATCGGGTAAATATATACTCAAAAACCTTTCTCTTGAATCCCACTATGTGTTAAAAGAAAACTATCAAATCTTTTGCATAGTTTTAAAGATTGAAGCATACATACATACGCGTATTACGCGTACATACAGGCAGACGCCTGAAGCGACTTTGCTTTATACTCGTACTATGTAATGATAATGAAAATCTGTTTACGAGTCTCTTAACTCCATACTTTTCTCAGTTAATTTTGTACGCACTTCAATGTTAATAAATGATGTTGTCTTTAAGCTTATCTTATTTTTTTTAATATCTTTAACTTTAGCATTTTTTTAAGATATCATTTATTCCGAATGGAAAGTAAATGTTACATTTAATGAGCATTTAGTTGTCCATGTTTTCTTCTAATCAGTTTATAAATACGAAGCATCATGTAAAAAAAAGTGAATGCATATTAAATACAAGACTCGCTAAGTATGAGTCGCTTTTCGATTTCGCGATTCTTTATAGCGCAGTCGGTTAAAAAGTCCTTTTCAGGCTCGGGACTATATCTGTACCAAATTTCATTTAAATGGGTTCAGTACTCTATGCGCGAAAGCGGAACAGACTGACAGAATTAAATAATAAATAAATATTTCACAACATCACATACATTAATTTGATTCCTTAGTAAGTAGCCTAAGCACTTGTGGTACGGATACCAGAATCAACAGTGGATATGTTACGGTCAATGTGAGCAATCGGTAATTATCTATAATCACCGGTATATATAGATAATTCCCGACGCACATGGTAAATGTAGTGAATTATTAAAATTTACCGGTAATTATATAAAACTTCCGCTCGGCTGTGGTAAATGTTGACATAGCTGACAAATATCACAAGACCTCTGCAGTTCCAATTGTCACAAATCTCAAACCGGCAAAAATATATTGACGAGAAAGTATTTTAAGAGTTCCACTGAATGTTATTTGATTTGTTAATTTTATTTAACTTTATTTTTATAAGATAATATTTTTTTAAAAACCAAACATGAAGTTTGGTTTCTAGATACTTGACTGGTTTATTTTATAACTAGCTGTGCCCGTGACTTCGTTCGCGTGGACTACAGGATTTTACATACAAAAGTTTTTTCCCAGTAACTCCCGATCCCTTAGAAATTTTGCAATATTGCTTCGCAAGTAAGCTTTAAGTCTATTAGGGTACCTGCATACCAAATTTCAATCATCTATCTTACGCGTTTTAAATGTTTTCAGAAAAGTTATTTATAAATACATCCTACATAATCACACCTAGACACGGTACAAACATCGATATTCATCACACAAATATTTGTCCCGAGTAGGAATCGAACCCTCGACTCTTGGAATCGTCAGCCTGGGTCACTAACAAAACCATTGTTTCATCGAGCCGGTCAAGTCAGTTTTATTTTATTATTTACCACATTTACACAAAGAGTATGGTAATTTTATATAATTACCGGTAAATGTGATTAATTCGATAGTTTTCACCACCTTTACCACGAACACTAGTAATTATGCATAGTTACCGGTAATTATACATAATAACCACTCTATCCACTTTTACCGTAACAAATACACAAATAAACATATTTAATAACACACCCAGACACGGAAAAAACACCGATGTTCCTCACACAAATATTTGTAGTTTAATACAAAATATTCAATTATTTCCATTGGTATAGCGGCGAGAAAAATAATATTATATGTAATATAAATGTCTACGGTCTACCGGTTTGCATGCTTCGAGTACGGAACCTCAAAAAAAATGTTGCTAGATGAACATCAAAAGCGAACAGTAATGATTTTCCATTTGCCACTTAACGACCTTTATTCCAACAAATTGCACATGTAATTTGGAATCTGAAGAGTTTTAAGAAAAAATATGAAATGAAACGACTAAAATAAATCTTAGTAACGACTGTTGCTCGAAGTGCAAACATTTGCCGGCGTAAACAATTTGCTTTGAAGATAAAATAATCTGTCTAGTAAATATTCTAGTACTGAAAGCAGCTAAACGATTTAATCAACTAATTTAAAATGAAATGTATATTAAATACGCTTTTGACTCTTTGCTGACTGGCTCGGTGGAACAGTGGTTAGTGACTCAGGTTCATAGTTCCAAGAGATGTTCGATTCCCACTCAGGATAAATATTTGTGTGACGAACATCGTTGTTTATTCCGTGTCTGGGTTTATTATCAAATATATTTAAGTTTATTTGTGTATCTACTGTTGATCTTGATTTCCGTAACACAAGTGCTTAAGCTACCTACCACGGGATCAGATCAATGTATGTGATGTTGTGTGTAATATTTATTTATTTATTTAAAAAAAAATTACTTAACCACACGAGCCAGAAAAAAGGAACTCAACATCTTATTCCTTTATCATCATCATCAACCCATATACGTCCCCACTGCTGAAACACGGGCCTACCTAAATTAGGGCGTTAAGCCATAATCAGCCACCCTGGCCAAGTGCGGGTTGGTTGACTACACAACCTAAGAACTTCTTCGTAGGTTTCCTCAGGATGTTTATAGCGTTTTCTTCAGTGAGTGCTGTGCTCACCTCTAATGGTCCAAGATCCCAGAGCTGCCAGACATCACTTATTTTCTAATGGACAAAATATATACGATTGAGTAGTGTTGTTAGGTGTACTATCATCATATGACTAGTTGCTACCTTGACCAGACGGCCATTTTTCAGATATCAACCAATCAAGGTACATAGAAACACTGCTCACCTCACTTAAATTCTGATTGCTGTTGCTGATTTTAACATAATTATATTTCACACAATATCATTAAAAATCAGGATTCATTACACATGCGGTCGGCGGTTTTACCTTACAGACGCTTTAAAGCTATGAAAAAATTTATTAAGTTTACTTATTTTCTGATGCTTGATTTTTATATATGTTATTCATACAACTAAAAAGTACTCATCTGACCGCAATAATTATAGAATTGTACCTTACAAACTATTTTATTAGAAAAACTTAACTAAATTCAATTTAAAAAAAAAATTCTAAAACAGTTGGTTCTGGTGAATGTTTGGCCCCTTGGATCGGTCTGTCCGTTTGCAAAACGTTTTAAAATAGTTGTTTGAATAACATATATAAAAATCAAGCATCAGAAAATAAGTAAAATTAAGTAAAAGTAAACATTTTTTCATAGCTTTAAAGCGTCTGTAAGGTAAAACCGCCGACCGCATGTGTCTGGGAGTAATGAATCCTGATTTTTAATGATATTGTGTGAAATATATGTTAAAATCAGCCATCAGAATTTAAGTGAGGTGAGCAGTGTTTCTATGTACCTTGATTGGTTGATATCTGAAAAATGGCCGTCTGGTCAAGGTAGCAACTAGTCATATGATGATAGTACACCCCAACACTACTCAATCGTATATATTTTGTCCATTAGAAAATAAGTGATGTCTGGCGGCTCTGGGATCTTCCTCTATAATTAGCTCGTACATATAACAGATATCATAGTGAATGTACTAGTGAAAATGTATTTTATATGTGTTGTTGGTGTGCCTTCTTAATAAAATAAAATTAATAAAGGATGTTTTCCTTCAACGCTAATGCGTCGAATAATCGTACATAATGAAGTCGCGCGGTTTGAACTGGCGATCTCTCGCATGGCAAGCAACGACCTTAACCACTTGGCCATCGACAATTTTCCTTGACGCTTGGTCCTTGGTAGATATGTAACAGGAAGCTTGAGAAATTGGGAATTTCCGCAGGTTTTTCATTTAAACAGGTCACGAATAGCGGCTCGTATAATAGAGATTAATTAAAAGAAATAAACTGCAAAAGGGCTGGCGCGGAGACGTGGAAAAAATTCTAATCAGTTTATACTTGGAAAGTGTCACCCTTTTTCACAGGAGATCCGGTTCACGATTTGCTTTTAATTCAACCATTTTGTTTTAATTCAAAATAATTAAATGAATAATTTAGAACGCGCCGTTTCATTTGGGTGAGATGCTTTATAAATTAAACTTGAATGAATATAATTTACGTGATTCCATTGTGCCAGTCTGAGATGTGATGTTTGAATCTATAAATATGGTGAACAATAAATTTATCGGTAATTTATGTTGTTTTCATTATATTATTTATTTATTTTTGTAATTTAGGTTGTTTTTATATTATAATCAAAAATTTAAGTTCATTTTAAAAATTTTAATAAATGTAACATCTATGTTATACAATTCTGGCAATAAAGATTATTCGAAAATAAAATTAACTCAGTACGGTACTCGGTACGATTCTTAAAGTTATGGGTTCAATAAACACACTTGATAAAAAACATTCATTATGTTATTCCCGTATCTAGTGTCATTAAGTGTTTAAGTATGTATTTGTAATTTGATTTAAAAAATATATAATGTAATTTGAGAATATTTAAGATCAATGAACTGCAAATTATTAAGTATGCTATAAAAAGAATATATAATTAACATAATCTCTATCAAAAGCCAATGGTCCATCGGGCTATCACTGATTGCAAGCCAATAATCCGACGACTTCCGTTCAATCATTCTATTACGATTCATCCTCACTGAATATCGCCCTAATTCCGAATAACCTAAGTGCTCAAAGCGTAGCTTTCATAACTGTTAAACTGATTGATAACGATAATACTGGCAAGTCCACCAGTAAATCGAGTAACTCGATCGAGCGATTACTCGGAACGCTAATCCGAGTATTCGATTGGATTGAATGAGCGTCCGGACTCGATCCGAACCGTTGCGTTGAATTTCAAACTGGGCACGAATAGATTTACTAATGTAGTCAATGTTTCAATCACAGTAAAATTGGTGTTGATGACGGCAAATTGTATTCGTGCGGCTTCAATATTGCGATTACGTTTATAGTGCAGTTTAAACTGGGGTATTTCGATTCGATTTAAATCGGCGTAAAGGGGTATTTTAGATGACAATTTGAAATGCAACGTTCATTAAGAAAACAATTTAACACATAAAGGAGCGCGTATGCTTCAGTTGAGCCATGATTATGGTACTTGTAACAGTTTGATGTATCGGAAATTCGCCGAATAAGTATTACATACTTAATTACCCTGATATATTTATTTTTCTAAGTAAGCACTCTATTCAAAAAGGTCAACTAACGTCTGTTACTCCGTCTGAGTGTTGTCGAGTTTCTAGTTTATTATCACATGCGCAGTCGGTCAAAAACAAACCTTATATACTTTCTAAGGTTCTACATATGTATGTATGTAACATTAAATCTCGCCTTTTTCCCAGAGGGCAGACAGGAAGTGATCTCTGCCTACCCCTAAAGTTCTAGACTATGTTTTTTGCCTTAAGACACGATACCGTCTCTACGAAGTATTCCAAAGCCCGCAAGTAGGAACCAATGGTCTACAGGAAGTAGAATGTAGGGTGACAAACATACTGGGAACTAAATTACCAGATCCGTCATAGAGCTTTTTCATGATTGGCACCCAGTAATAGGAATCAGGCGCCAAGAGCCGTGGGTTCGATTCCCAGACAAGTAATATATTTATATGTTGTACACCTGTGTTTGGTTCGTGTATGATTGTATTATCAACGTATTTAAATTGTTCTTCTTCTTCTTATCGTATGGTTGATGAACAACCTGGTGTCAGAGTTTAAACCGCCCGTAGGCCTATGACATGGCTTAACACACCGTTGAAAAATCTCTCAGGTGTGCTGGTTTCCTCACGATGTTTTCCTTCACCATTAAAGCGTCGAATGATGGTACATATGAATTTCAAATTTGAAAAACACATTGGTACCTGGCGGGGTTTGAACTGGCGACCTCTCGAATGGCAAGCAACGACCTTAACCACTCGGCCATCGACGCTTTTTTGTTTTAAATTGATTAAACCACTGTTGTTCCTGATATTCGTTTAAGTGCCTAAGCATATTACCACAGAAACGGAACGATAAATCACATAGGTACGTGGGATCGTATTTATATTTTGCAAAATTTTCTTATAACAGTATCCAAAGAGTTACAATCACAAGGACTATGGAGGTTGTAATGACGGCCATTTCTCTGACAAATGTATTGTCCCAGCATCCCTTCCCTTTTTAATAGCTTCCTTGGTTTACGCTTTTATTAAAGCAAAAATACTGGACGTTTGCAAATGTGGGAAGAGTCGAAAAGGGAGCCATGTTATGATTAAATTGCTATGGGACGAATGAAGAGGTAAACAAAATATCCCACTAGAGTAAAAACGAATCGAACAGGTAGTTTTGATATTTGAAATGCGTAATTGGGCTTCGTATTTTTTTTGCATATTTTCTGGTATATTGATCGGCTCGATTGCCCGTAGGACCAGTAGTTTAACTGCCCCTTGCAGGGCGGTGGGTTTGGCTCCCATTCGGGACAAATGGGGGCTAGTTCCATGTCTGTCATTCCACAGTCTGTTGTTCCTGATATCCATAATAGACAAGCAACTCGTCATCCGTAAAAATATTTTGATTCAAACATAAATATAAATAAAATAAAATATATTACACAACATCACATACATTCAAAATTAGTCTTTATGGGTCTACACGCGATATTAGAAGTAGCAAATTACATAGCTACTTACTGCCCGACGTTTCGACTGGGTTACACCAATCGTGGTAACTCGCGACCACATACTCCTAATATCGCGTGTAGACCCATAAAGACTAATTTTAGTGTAATGGAACGCGAAAGTCTAAAATCATACATCACATACATTTATCTGATTGCATGGTAAGTAGGTTTAACACTTGTGTTACAGAAAGAATCTACAGTGGATACACAAATAAACTTAAAAATGTTTAATAACCCACCCAGACACGGAAAAAATACCAATGTTCGTCATACACATATTTGTACCGAGTGGGAATCGAACCCACGGCTCTTGGCACGTAGTGAAACTGGGTCACTAGCCACTGTTCCACCGAGCCGGTCAAAAAAAGTTCCAACATTTAAGTTCAAATTAACCAGTTATCAAATTCAAAGGATACACGGATTCAAATAAAGCTTTGTGCTTTTAAATCAACATTCAGAAACTCCCGTTTAACGTCACATTGTGAAATGTTACAGGCGCAAAATTTAAGCAGCAGCGAACCATTTTATATGAGCTTTCGCTTTAAGCAAATCCTTTCATCAAAAAGTAAAATGTGGGGATATTTTATTTCACAGCATTACCTTAACGTGGATATGGAGGAGGCTGAACGAAACTCGTTTTCACGTGAAATACCAAAATTGCAGGTGCTCGAATGCTTTGAAAGTTAGGGGAGGATTAACAACTGATGCTCTAAAATATTTTTCTTTCTTTCCTTCTTTCTCTCTTGCGATATTGGAGTACCTGCGATGATTCTATTCTTTGTCTTTTGTATTGAACAGGGATTTAATATGGGGCTAAAGAAATTTATTTCTCTTAAGAATTATACATTCACTTACATGAAATTAAAATTTTAATACTTAAATCTATTTTAGGCTACTCGTAGTTGTAATTAGCGTACATGAGCTTATGCAAGTAAAAATGTTTTTAACATACTTCATTATATAAATCACATCACATTCACATCACTTTTATTATGCAGTTACACTCAAGAACATCTTTTACCTACGTACACGTAGGAAGATTGACACTTTATACGCCAAACTAATTAGAGAAGTCAACAATCTCAAAGAGGGTAGTGTTCGTCCGAGTTCGTGATCTGCGTTCGCCCCGCAGGCTATTTAATATTTTGTTCTGATTAGCAGTTTTATAACGAGTCCTTACAGCTCGCAATGTCTCAGTAGTATCTCAGAGTCAGATTTTTTTGTAGAATGCTAAGACTAGACGTGTACACACTAGTGTATTGTTCGAGATAGTAACATTCTTGACAGTTTTCTATACTATGCAAATAAATATTAAAGTAGACTATATGGTAAGAGATTTTGTATAAACACAAAATGTTCTGATTCTTCTATGACGTCACCCTGATTATACTAATGAAACAACATTGATTTTATATTAATGAAACAATCTAAGCAAACGTACAATCGGCTCGGTTAACGAAGTGAGAATTCCGCGAACAGAATTCAAAGTTATCCCTAAACTTCGGGCGCATCAATTTCGGTAATTTACATAATCTTTTAAACATTAATCACTTAGTTAGCATGATTTTGTCCGATATCTTGGAAAAGTATTGAAAAATATGTTTTATTGAGTGTTTGATATTTAACAATGTTGTCGCTGTAGGTTATTTCAAGACTGCGTTATTGCCATATTTTGACTTCGTGCAACAATCGAGTGAAACAATGCGACATTGTGCGAAAAAAATGCGACACATTTAGACATAGTGCCGGGCGGGAGCCCCGAGTTAGGAATTGTTGGCGGTTGAACGCCCGTGCCTCGGAAAGCGCGTTAAGCCGGTGGTCCTGCGCCCGATCTCTCATCGGTCGAGTCGGATTGCCGTTTTACCGAACTAGTAAGGGAATTGAGAGTGCACTTGTGTTTGCGCTCACACTTGTGCACTATAATATGTCCTGCGCACTTGGCTGATCTCAATCGAGATCGGCCGCCATGGCTGGAATAGGTCGGATGCCTTGTTACATACATACATAAAATCACGCCTTTTTCCCAGAGGGGTAGGCAAAGATCACTTCCTGCCATGTGCTACGGTCCTAACACGCCACTTTCGCTCCATCCACAGCCATTAACCTCTTAATACATGCTAGTCGATTACGGGTACCTACTTGTTATTATTATTATTTGAAAGCGACCAAAAACTGAATCCAAGTGTCGTAAATTGTGTACGACGACATAATGTTTAAACTAAGCTGTCATGATTCCATGACACAGAGGCTGTGTTGCGGTCGAAATGAATTGTGATGACAGAAGTGTGAAGTGGGCTACCGCTGCGTAAAAGTTACACCGAATTCCGACGCCTGGCTTCAGCCAAAATTTGTTTAAAAACAGTTAAGCGCACAAAAGCGGTTTATGATATAGGTTTCCATTCAAAACTTCTGATGCGTTGGTGTTTATGAATGTCATATTAACGGATTTGGGTTTAAATGGAGATCGTTACTGTTTCCATGTCATTATCGAACATTATGTATTGGCACATTAAATTATACAGGATGTCCAAAAAAGTAGTGTCAAGCGGAAGGCCTGAGAAAGAACACCCCGTGGGGCATCCGAAACACACCCATGTATGTTCCGCGATTTTTAATAGTTTTCGAGTTATGATGTTTTTTCTAAACTTTTCAGAATTATTGACCTAACCGACTAAAAATATTCTAAAGAAAAAAGTATTTGACTTTTTTGAGAAATTCTTCTTGCAAATCAATTTTCATGAGTTTTTCTTTGATGCCTGAAATATTTGTCTCCATAACTTATACGGAAGAAGAAGTTTCGGATGCCCCACGGGGTGTTCTATGTCAGGATTTCCGCTTGACACTACTTTTTGGGACAACCTGTATACACCGTGAAATTTTAGTGGTTGTTTTCCCGCAGTAAAATGCTTCTATCTTAGTAGTACAAAAGATGTGTGCAGTTCTTTTTTGGTAAAATCAATAAATGCCGGTTTTACGAAAGGTTTAACCGAAACTCGAAAGCGCGTTCGAACCGCTTTATGACTTAGGGTGTAGAGCTTCTTTGGCTTTAAGCATCGATTTCATGCGGCAAGCAGTACCTGAATACGTCACATCTTCAAAAACAACGATAGTATCTCTCGTTTTCGAGTTAAAAAATAATTTTTTTTTCGAGGAATAATTTGCTTGATTTGATATTATTACTAAAGGCAAATCGTTCTGCCGCGGGAAAACAACCACTAAAATTGCATGGTGAATGAAATGAAATGAAATGAAATGAAATAATTTATTCTGCAAGTAGATTTCATGAAATTCTTTCGCATGTCAAATCACAGGTTAATTAATTACAAATAAATAATAATATGTACAAGTTACATAATTCTTGGATGTCCAAGCGAGCAGCACATCATGTCCATGGATTCTTATCATTCAAATAGTCTTCTACTTTATAGTACCCCTTTTTCAAAAGACAAGATTTAATATAGACTTTAAATTTATACAACGGCAATTCAATAATATTTTGCGGAATTTTATTGAACAATATTATACTTAAACCTATGAATGATTTTCCAACTTTTTGACGCCTGCGTCTTGGAACGGAAAGCTTATATTTATTTCTGGTGTTAAAATTGTGAGAATCCGACTTTTTATTTAATAAGTGCATGTTTTTATGAACATATACGATACAATCTAAAATGAACTGAGAAGCTACGGTTAAAATATCTATATCTTTAAAAAATATCTCTAAGGGAGTCGCGCGGTCTTATACCATATATGGATCTGATGGCCCTTTTTTGTAGTACAAAAATGGTTTGAATGTCTGTAGCAGATCCCCACAGCAGAAGACCGTATGACATAACACTATGGAAATAGCTGAAATAAACTAATCTTGCCGTTTCAATGTCAGTCAACATCCTGATTTTTCTGACTGCATACGCAGCTGAACTAAGTCTATCTGCCAGAACAGAGATATGAGGTCCCCACTGTAACTTAGCATCTATAGTGATTCCTAAAAATTTTGTAGATTCAGTCAATTCTACAATTTCCTTATTTACAATAATGTTAGTATCAACTTTTCTTACATTAGGCATTGTAAATCTTATACATTTCGTTTTTTTTGCATTTAACAATAAATTATTTGTATTAAACCAGCGCAGAACTTGCGAGAGGGAACTATTTACCTCGTCGTAGTTATTTTTACCTCTGTCAACCTTAAAAATCAAAGATGTATCATCAGCAAACAGTACCGTCTCACATAGATCCGCAGTTAAGTAAGGAAGATCATTTATATAAATCAAGAACAGTAAAGGTCCCAGAATTGAGCCCTGAGGCACTCCCATGAGAATGGGAGCGCCACAAGAATCAACTCCATTGACATTAACTGTTTGCACCCTATCTTTAAGATATGATTTCAACAAATTATTCGCCTTATCTGAGATTCCATAATGATTCAATTTCATTAGCAATATCTCATGATTTACACAATCAAAGGCTTTTGACAGGTCACAGAAGATGCCTATTGCATCTTGCTTATTCTCCCATGCGTCAAAGATATGCTTGACAAGTGCCACTCCCGCATCAGTGGTGGATCTTCCTTTGGTGAAGCCAAATTGTTTTTTATGTAATAGCTTATTTTCATTGAAATGAGACATTAATTGAGTGTATATAATTTTTTCGAAAATTTTACTAAGTGCAGGTAGTATAGAAACAGGGCGAAAATTGGATGGATCACTTTTATTACCTGCCTTGAATAAAGGAATTACTTTACTAAATTTCATCAAATTTGGGAAATGACCTACCTCTATACACATGTTAAATACGATAGCTAAATGCGGGGCTATTGTGGTTATAATTGTTTTAATAGTTCCACAGAAATACCCCATAAATCTTCAGTCTTTTTAAAATTTAATTCTTTAAAGGCTCTCAAAATTATTTTGTGATTTACTTGGGTAAATTTAAAAGATACTAAACATTTTTCTACAGTTGCTATAAGGAGGGATTGAGCTTGGTGTGAGCATGAGTTTAGTTTGCTTGTAGTTATTATAGGAATATTAGAGAAATAGGTTTCAAAAGCATTTGCAACTTCCTTATCAGAATCAATATGCTTATCATCAACTATGAGAGAGAACTTGTTGTCATGTGTTTTATTTTTACAAGTCTCTTTGTTAATAATTTTCCATATAGTTTTTATTTTATTATTTGATTTACAAATTTTTTCTTTAAAATAATTAGACTTCGCAATTGCACACACTTTCTTAAATAGTTTAGAGTAATTTCTAACATAATTTATAACATTAATATCATTTGATTGTGATTTAATGTCATATAATTCATATAATCTATTTCTACTTTTGTAAATGCCTTTAGTTGCCCAATCACTAAATTTGGACTTGGGATCTTTAGCTTTTATTGTTTTTTAGTAAAAATCCCATTAAATTCATTAAAAATTATGTCAAACATGTTTTTATATGATACATCAATGTTTTGGTTAAGATTATATTGAAAATGGGAAAATTTATAATCAATGTTTTTCTTAAAGTTTTCTATGCGCCTTGTAGTAATGGGCCTGTATGTAAAATTTAATGAAGGATTGTAATGATGGTGTTCAAATATTGCCATCTGACCACTGTGGTCAGAGTTAATAAAATTAATAATAGATTTATCATTCACTTCACAATTACAAAATATGTTATCAAGGCAAGTAGCTGTTGCAGGAGTTACTCGAGTTGGTTTAATAAATAAATTACTAAGTCCAAATAACTTAAATAAGTTCAAAAACCTAGTAGATAGTTGAGAGTCAATATCCAAAATATTAATATTAAAATCTCCACAAACAACTACTTTCTTGCTGCATTTACATACCTTTTTCAAAACTTCCTCCATAGTAGACTCAAATAGTACATAGTTACCAGATGGGGGCCTATAGACACAGACAATGATGTACTGCTCGAGCTCTGCACAAGAAAGCTCAATAGTTCGCTCAATAGAGAGGGATGTCACATCTTTACGGTTTTTTGACGCTAATGATGTATCTAATAAAATAAGTGATCCACCTCTAATGGCATCTTCTCTTGTGAACGAACTAACTACTTTATAATTGTCAATACTAATCAATAACTCATATTGTCTTAACCAATGCTCTGTAAGGCATACAACATGTATATTCATTTCATTTAAATATAATTCAAGTACAAGCTCCTTCCCAGGAAGGCCTTGAATAAAAAATATGAAAAAATGTTTAGTAAAATTTCAATATCTTTTAAGCTCTTCGTTCAAATACTTCTAAGTCGACTACTCATGGGAGCGCTAATAGGGTACTACGTCACCAATTCGTTACTGATGAAGATGAGATTGTCATCAAATAGCGATTGTAGAGCCTGCGAGGAAGAAATGAGGGACATGAAACATGTCTTATGTGAATGTCTCTCATTGGCCAGACACAAGCTCAGACTTCTGGGAACGGCTTATCCGAAACCAGTTGATCTTCAGAGAGTATAATGGTAGGGGTAACACAAAAGATCCCTGAGGGTCGACGTGAACCGGTTAGACGGTCCCCACTACAAGATAAGATAAGATAAGCTATTAGTCGTTAAATAAGTTATAATGTAAATAGAAAAATAACCTTTCAGTTTAAGAATATGGTTTTTATTTTAAGGATTAAAATGTAAATTGGCGTTGATAAAAATGATAAAATAAAACTAATTTAATGGATTAAACTCGCGTGTATTGATATTCTAAACATTATTTAGCTGTATAGAGCTTGAAACGTCGGATTTCTAAATAATGTTTAGAATAATTATCAATACACGCGAGTTTAATCCGTAAAATTAGTTTTATTTCAAATGTGTAGTGGTCGCGCAAATTAAAATAGATAATACAAAATGATAGAAGCGTATACTTCCATAGTATATTTGAGCGGAAGTGCAATGAAATATTATAGTTTACAAATTTAATTATGATAATTTAGTCCATATTGGCTCAAATGAGCAGTTGTGTCGACCATTAAAGCCGCGGTTGTTAATGATTTATAAATCCAAACCACAATGAACAGATTTATATGTAATTTTTGCACAAATACTTCGTTATAAATGCAAATGATCATCGCAATTTGTTTTTTTTTTGTTGTAAAACCGATGCAATTAATCGTAATCGTTAGATAACCATTGATGATAATAGTAGTAAAAAAGCGTCGATGGTCGAGTGGTTAAGGATCTTGCTTGTCATGCGAAAGGTCGCCGGTTCAAACCCATGTACCACTGTGTTTTTCAAATTTGAAATACATAATGTACGACTATTCGACGCTTTAACGGTGTAGGAAAACATCTTGAGGAAACCTGCACACCTACGAAGAAATTCTTAGGTGTGCAGGTACTCCACATTAATTGGCCAGCGTGGTTAACTAGGACTTTATCGCCCTAATTTAGAGTAGGCCTGTAGCCCAGCAGTGTAATTTCGAATGTATAATAGATCTGACTGTATTCTGACCCAGACTAGCTCGTTGGTTTATTTTGGTTGGTAGTAAGCGCTGCGTAAGGACCGAGTGGTTCCTGGTTCGATTTCGAGTCCAGTATCTTTGGGCAAAATTTGTGTGAGTTTCGCCATCGGAAAATTGCTCAGCCTGAAGTCAGAAAATTCACGTTATGGTAGTCCTGCGCTCGATTTCGTACGATCATGCCAGATTGCCGTCACATCGAACTATGACGTTAAGTGTGAGAGCCATCCGCTCCCCCGCATATCCGGTGATGATGACGAGGCTATCCAAGCCATCATCGTATGTCAGTTAGGGGTGAGAGCCATCCGCTCCCCCGCAAGTCCGGTGATGATAACGAAGTTACACCAAGCCATCATCGAAAGTCAGTCAAAAATCCACTATGTGGACTTGTGTTTGCGCATACACTTGTGCACTGTAATATGTACGTCCTGCGAATTTGGCAGAGATGAGTCGCCATGGCCGCCGACATCGGTCGGACACCTTATTTTCATTCTGACTCACCATACTCAATTCTCAGATAGACCACTAAATCTAACAGCCAGATAGCCAGAACCAATTGTTAGAATTAAGGTCTAATATTGTTCTTCATTCAAAACTTTATTCTTGTTTTTCAGACTTTTCCCTCTAAGCTCAATAAGTTTTCAAAAGTTATTTGTCCATTCGAATATATTGCACAAATACTATGTAAATCACATTATTTGCTGGACTGAACCAGATAAGTCAACAAATCGATGTTCTAGCTTATTGAACTTGCCAAATTGTATTCAAGATTGCTACTACGAGAACAATTGGCTTAGGTATTACCATTGTTTGCAGGAACAAATGTTGACGGTCCGTTGTTGTTGGATGCTGTTATTCAAGTGTAATAGTTACATAACGTTGTGAGCCTAATTGCATAATAGAAGTATCGTCTTGGAGGTTTCGGATACAGTCACTTAACCAAATGAAGATTTATCGGCTCAAGACATTTTAAAGTGTGCCAGACTATGTGTAATGGCCGGTGCTGTTCACACCTTACTGAAGTACCCATATTTCTTTAATTTTCCAAAAATAAACACGTGACATTCGGTCATTCATTCATCATCATCATTGTGTTACTCGTATATCAGAGACAAATTTTATAATTTATTGTGGAGAGAAAAAAACTAATTTTACGGATTAAACTCGCGTGTATTGGTATTCTAAAGATTTTTTGGAGATCCGACGTTTCGAGCTATTTCAAATGTGTAGTGCTCGCGTAAATAAAAATAGACAGTACTATTTTATTTTTACTATTACTATCTGTCATTATTGCATACCTTATATCATCTAACAAACATTAAAAAATTATAACGAATATGTTACTGCATCAATAGCCCAAATAACTAAAAACTATGTTCAAATACCGACTGCTCGTTAAAACAACATACAATACCAAGATAACCTCAATTAACCAACAGAATATCTATATTTCAACATCGGTCCAAACTAAATAGTCTCCCCAATATAGATCATAACGTTCAATTCAATTACAAACCGGTTTAATTGAAGCGGCCATCTTAAAGTTGCCTAATACAATGATAAACATTGCAAATTAATCCCGACTTGGGCGGGTGGGATAATTAATAGGAGCCCCCTCTATCCCTAAGGTAAACTGCAATAAAGACGTCATAGCAAGGGATTCTAATCTATTAACTTTGAAGGACAGGAAAGCTTTATACAAGTTTTGGGACCGGGTCTCGCGCGCAGGAAAAATTTGCAGGAAAGAGGCTGGCACACCACCTGCGATCACTGTGATGATTGTACATTTTGTGTGTGTTTTTTTTTTGACATACGATGATGATGATGGCTGGGGGAGAGGATGACTCTCGACCCTTAATATATTTGTGTTTGTAAGGTGATAAGTATCAAAATTTTTTGTCACGATTTTTTTTTCCGATAATTTTCAGGTATCTTATTTTTAGTAAAAATTATATAACTTTGTAACTTTGTTTTCGCAAGTAAGTTAGTTTGTTGCCTTTTGTACTACAAGTACAATAAAGGGATTTATGACAAAATATACATAAAAAAATATAAACACAGATGAATTGAGAACCTCCTTTTCGTCGGTTGAAAATGAATTGGTTTTTATTTCTGTTGTTGAAACTCTTCTTTGATGTAGTATGCATGCATGGTCAAAGCTTCAACTTTCTAATAAGCAACACTGACTAAGAACGGGTAAACATGTCGAAACTAATCAAATAAGTATAACTTAATTCGCCAAAGTAAACAGTTAAACTTCACGCGCTCTCCGAACCACATTATAACAAAACCCACTTTAACTGCCTCGTTGGTCTATTGGTAGTAAGTGCTGCGTTGGGACCGAGAGGTCGCCGGTTCGAGTCCGGGGTCGGGCAAAATTAGTGTGAGTTTTTCTGTATTGAAATTCCTCAGCCCGGAGTTAGGAAGTTGGCGGTTGAACGCCCGTGCCTCGGAAAGCACGTTGAGCCGGAGGTCCTGCGCCCGATCTCTCATCGGTCATGTCGGATTGCTGTCTCACCGATTTACGAGAGTGCACTTGTGTTTGCGCGCATACTTGTGCACTATAATATGTCCTGCGCACTTGGCTGGTCTCAATTGAGATCGGCCGCCATGGCTGAAATCGGTCGGACGCCTTATCTATCTATAATAAAACCATCCAGTAGTAAACTCCAACATGTATTTCACTCAGGCGTTCGCTGGAATAGCTACCAAAGTGCAGTTTTAAAATTATCTCAGAAAACCTCACTCGGGCAAATCGAAGGCGCAATGGCGGCACGATAAAACTCTGAAGAGATAGAGTCGTAAAGGTTTCGAGATGAAAGGTTTTACGCATCCATTTGCGAGAACAATTTGGAACACGTCTTATGGAAATGTGTGGGGAGTAATATACTTTTTTGTGGTATTTGAGATGACTGGCTCGGTGGAACAGTGGTTGTGACCCTGGCTGGCGGTTCCAAGAGTCGTTGGTTCGATTCCCACTCGGGGCAAATATTTGTGTGATAAACATCGGTGTTTGTTCTGTGTCAGGGTGTGATTATGTATTTAAGTATGTATTTAAAATATATAATTATGTATGTATATCAGTCTCTGACGCCAATAGTCCAAGCTCTGCTTAGTTTAGGGTCCGATGACCGTGTGTGGAAATATCCCAGATATTTATTTATTTGAGATGACTGGCTCGGTGGAACAGTGGTTGTGACCCTGGCTGGCGGTTCCAAGAGTCGTTGGTTCGATCCCGAACCGGGGCAAGTATTCAGCCTATGAGCATTTGTGTATATTCCGTGTCTGGATGTGAATATGTATCACTACGTAGTATAAAGTAAAGTCGCTTCCCGCGTCTGTCTATATGTATACTTAAAGCTTTAAAACAATGCAACATATTTTGATGGAGATTTTCTATAGATTGGGGGTTTCAAGAGAAAGGTTTTTATCTTTACTTGTATACTAATATTATGAAACTGAAGAGTTTGTTTCGCTCTTATCTCAGCAACTACTGGTTCGGCATGAAAAAATATTTTTGTTTGGATAGACCATTTATCGAGGATATAATATATTTTTGTGATACAACACCACACTGCGACTAAAAGGAGCAAAGAAACAATGGAAACTGTGTAAAACACGGGGGGAAAACCGCGGACGAAGTCGCTGGCACAGCTAGTGTATAATATACCCAAAGCGAAGCGAGGCAGGGCATGTCACCAGTTTTAGTATACATTTATAAATATATATGTATGTATGTCGGTCTCTGACACCCACAGTAAAAGCTCTGCTTAGCGTGGGTTCTGACACAATAAGCTTATTTTTTCTTATTCATCTAGGTACAACTAGAATGAGATTTAGTTCATGGTAAGATTAAGCAACGGTCTTGTTATCAAAAACTGAATATGGCGCTTGCAACAGTACCAAAATATTGGGATCTCGTCCAAATAAAGAAATCATAATAAATATCCGCAAATAAGTCAGTTTTCCTTCTCAATTTTTGTAATTGTCGTCATCATAAGTTCATTGAATATATGTCCCCACTGCTAGGGCTCGAGCGTACCCTAAACTAATGGCTAGAAGGCCTTAGTCAACCACGTTGGTCAAGTGGTTGGTCGACTATACAACCACAGAATTTCTTGGTAGGTGTGCAGGTTTCCTCACTATGTTTTCCTTCACCTTTAAAGCGTTGAGTATCGTATATGAATTTCTAATTCGAAAACACAGTGGTACGTGGCGGGGTTTGAACTGGCGACCCTTATGCATGGCAAGCAATGATCTTAACCGACCGATCTTTTCAAATATTTGTGATATTGTGAGGCTTGCTCGGTGGAACAGTGGTTAGTGACCTTGGCTGGCGGTTCCAAGAGTCGTGGGTTCGATTTTCACACGGGACAAATATTTGTGCGATAACATCAGTGTTTGTTCCGCGTCTGGGTGTGATAATGTATTTAAGTATGTATCAGTCTCTGATGCCCATAGTACAAGCTCTGCTTAGTTAGGGGTCAGATTACCGTGTGTGGAAATGTCCTAGGTATTTATTTATGCAGAAAAATATTAAAAACACTTTAACCATAACGATATCATTTTATACCGTAGCAGTTTAACTGTGCACTCTAGATGTAATAGAGTGCATTGCGAGTGTAGAGTTTGTTGCAAAGCCTGGTAATTGCAGGGCTTTTAAATTTTATTGAACCTCCAATGGAGGTTGGGAGTGTTCACATTAACCGTGCCTGTAACAACACGGACCGGACCACTATCTCTGCTCGGCTTAAGTTGTTTTAAACTTCTGCTTAGTTTCGTTTTGAATGCAGCTTGTGTTTTGTTTTTTAATGCACTCTCAACAGCGCTTGCTGCAAAAAGCGTCGATGGCCGAGTGGTTAAGGTCGTTGCTGACGTACCACTGTGTTATTCAAATTTGAAATTCATATGTACGGTTATTTGACGCTTTAATGGTAATGGAAAACATCGTGCGGAGACCTGCACACCTACGAAGGAATTTGTAGGTTGTGTAGTCAACCCGCAATCGGCCATCGTGGTTGAATAAGGCTTTATCGCCTTTAAGGTGGGCCCGTGCTCCAGCAGTGGGGACGTATATGGGCTGATGATAATGATGATGATGAACAGCGCTTGCTGTGTCAAGATACTCATGCATAAAAATATAAATACATAAATGTATTTGTATGTTTTCCCTCCCACTTATAACCTCCCGGGCTTTTCAGGCGGGGCGTGAAACAGTATCTAAGCTTTGAAAGCTTTTCAAGGTAAGGTCGACAGGTTCAACATGTTCTATCGTGCCTGTCGACCTCATATGGACCTCACGGCCACTTACCATCAGGTGGAGTATGCTTTGTGTCGAATAAGAAACAACGGAAATACATCATTTGTGAAAAGTTCAGCTTTTTAGCTATCACGGTTTATGAGATACAGCTTAAAAACAAACAGAAGGACAGCGGAGGTTTAGTAATAGGGTCCTGTTTTTACCTTTAAGTTACAGAATACTAAAAATCTTTAGCAATTCTGGCGTGAAAGGGCAACAAACTGACTGAGAAGCAGCATTTCGCATAACATCCTTACTAATATTATAAATGCGAAAGTAACTCTGTTTGTCTGTCTGTTTCGCTTTCACGCATAGAGTACTGAACCGGTTTAAACGAAATTGGTACAGATATAGTCCTAGGAAAGGATATAGGCTACTTTTTAACCGACTGCGCTATAAAAAAGTAATGTTTTACCCGTTAAACGTCTCTACGCGGACGGAGTCGCGGGCGGAAAGCTAGTTAGTATATATTTTATAGCTATTATTCATTTATCATTGGGATTATTCATTTATCATCGCGATTGATCGCTGATTATAATGACCAGTTGATTGTAAGACTTGTCCCGAAAAACGGGCGGATGTAACATCCATCAAGTGACGTCACAGGCAGGCCGAATGACCAAAGTTCACGGGTACGACGACATTAGGCCCGCCACGGAGCCCTGATTTGTAACTTCGCGTAGCCGGATTACGAATTAATTGTCTTTTGAGACCGACAGTTTGTAAGGATGTTTATTGAATTGAAACTTCATTTCGAGTGGGGAACTTGATGACTGTTTTAGGGTGAATTTCCCGACACCAAATCGTAAACGGCACGGCTGAAACTGCTAGTGCAGGATGGCACTTTTAACTTGTAATATTTTTTTAGATAAAAGGTGTTGTCTCCTATAGGTGACTATAAATATTTTTAAATTATGATTATCGCTAATTAGGTAAAAAAATCTTAAACCCCCAATTGTATCATATCGGTGACGCGGCACAATTTGTTTTTCAGTATACTTTTAATCATATTTTAAAAACAGTTGATTTTTTAGGGATTTAACTTTTTTATTTAAATCCTTAATAATGACAGTACCTTATTGCGGAAAGTTCAATACAAAATCTGTTATATTTAATGAATGGTAAGTACAAATTCACGTGTCCAAATGAGATATGTCATCGCGGTGAATTTTCGTTGTACGCGAATATCTAGGCATCGAAAAGCACTAGCTTCTTGCCACTGCGCAGTAAATCTGCGCATCAGTGCCGCCTAAGCGCTTAACGTAAGAGGACGTGTGTTGCTGTTTGCAGTTCCCGCCAAAAACGTAAGTAAGTCGGTTTCGGTGACTGCGTACCGTTTTTTTTGTCATTCACGTGAATGGATATAAGTTGTGATCCAATCATTTGGTATGTCTATAAAATCTATGTACTATTACTAAATGTCGCTCAATTAAGTAGGTCGTATCAATTTATTTCTTTTATTTATATTTTCCTTGTTGTGCTTATTTTTATGGGCTGTATATAATATCGGTGACCTCATTCCGGTGAATTCGGTGACCTAAATTGACCACCGGAATGAGAAAAAATATCATTCCGGTGACTTTTTTTCATTTCGGTGAGAATTTGGTAATTTCGGTGATTATTATCTTCATTTCGGTGATTTCTTTTGTCATTCCGGTGTCAAATTACTTCATTTCGGTGAATAAAGACCTTAATTTATTTTGTTACATTGTAATTTCGAAAGGAATATATTTTTATTTTTATTGTTGATAATTACAATATATTTGTTGATTTATTCTTACATGTTCCCAAATGAATTTCAGATTAAATTATTAAAATCTATGTGTGGTTGTAATCAATACCTTTATTTTTCACTAGCTGTGCCCGCGACTTCGTTTGCGTGGGCGATTTTTCATACAAAAGGATTTTCCGGATTATTCCCGTTCCCGTGAGAATTTCGGGAATTTCTTTCTTAATGCACCTCTACGGTACCTAAACTACGTCCTTACCAAATTTCAAGTGCCTACGTTTAGCCGTTTAGACTGTGCATCGATATGTCAGTCAGTGATTCTTCTTTTATATATTTAAGACTCTGGATTAAAGTAATAACAGATTAACTTGAAATGTTTGTCAACAGCATCTAAAGTCAAATGATGAAGTTCAAAATGGTAAGTTATTCTTCTTCTTCTTCTTTTTCGTGTCGATGGCAAACAAAAAATTATTTTGGATAATTCCGCCACCCGGACCGCGGTTGTTGACCCTTCTATCAGCTCAATTTGTGTACAGGAGGCGAGACAGGCGGGGCATGAAGTGAGGTGAGCCATGGCCAATGGTGAGACACCACATAGGCACGCGATACCCTTCTGTCCAGGAAACCCCCACCTAAACATATTATCGTTGCATTGGCCACCCTAGCTACGGAGTCTGTCCCAGGGACCTTCAGGTTAACCATGGCAAATCGTGTCCTGTTGGAAGGCTTTCTGAAGGTAGAACCAAGGGGACGGGTGGAGCAAACGTGTTAGACCAGAGGTTAAGACGAGCAGAAGGTGGATCTGTGTCAAGATTCGGTACTTTCTAAATCTAAATATAAAGCTATGCCGACTTTAACTTCTGTGGTTGTCCCTGCCATGTTATATTTAGTCTGAGAGTGTCTGAACCCTAAGGCTGAAGTGAGGTTTATTTCTATGTTTTCACAGGATTGTGTTTGTGATATGAGCGCCAGGGCATCGGCAACATGGTCGGACTTTGTGTAGATGTTGAAAAGTAGTGATTCCAACAAAACGGTCATCCCCAGGGTAGAGACCCTGGGGATTACCGTTTTTTTGGGATCGCCATCTGCTTATTTCTTCAGACAAATGGACCTGAAAGCTACGGTTGCGGAGCAGCTCACCAAGTATTTTTATAAATTTCTAGTCATTGACCATCGAGTAGACTTTCCACAAGAGACGCTTCAGGTTCACTGTATCATAAGCTGCTGTCAGATCCACGCATACAGCGCTGTAATCATTCCCATTTCAAAACTATCCTCTTTGTGTTATTTATTTTGGTTCACAAAACAGAATAACATCAGTGTAGCTTCTGAATTACAAATACAAATCTTATGGACTAGACGTTTATGATAAAATGGCATGTGTTGGGTGAGGTTTAACGTCTGGTTACAACATGATTTTTTAGGTCTGAATCCTACGTGTTCTGGAATTAAGTGCTGATCTAATAGGTGATAGGCGGTTAAGCAAAAGTCGTTGAGGTAATTTGTATGTGTGACTGAGCAAGGATAATGGGCGGAAGGTTTTTAGGGTCATCTAGAACTTTTCCCGGTTTTGGAATGGCAATATCAAGATCCATAGACGTGATAATTTCGCAGATTGTAGACAATCATTGAACTTCGGTTGTAACCAGCAAATAGTCATAGGATCCAAGTTTTTAAGTTGTTCTGTGGAAATGTTATCAACACTCGATGCTTTACCAGATTTCAAGTATCTAACACTAAAAATGATATCGTCAAAAGGCTGGCTCAGTAAATTCTCTTTCGGAAGGCATTGTACAAGTTGAATTCTGGGAAGGCGAGTGTACGATTTCTTATTCAGCAACAGTTGATGAGCAATTTTGTTTGCAGTAACTTTACTTGGAACTTTGGAGGAGAGGGCTCACCGGTCCATTTACGGATTGTGGTCTAGGCCTTTTTACTATTGTGGGTCATGTCAATGCTGGTGACTGTATTAATCCATTTGGTTCGCTGGTTTGCATGGATAGACAGCATTAAGATTTCACAAGCATCACATGGATCGGCATTATAGGCGGATTCATAATTTTTAAACGGCGCAGATGACTCTTGAGTCAAACCCGGGACGTTGGAAGTACGACAGCCTCTTGGGATATGTTGGCACGACGATTTCCAGATGATACCTACGAATCGTTCGTAGTTCGGTAATGAAGCTAGCTTTATAATGGCTTTGTCAATTGTTTAACGAATTATTGCACTACTGCATATTGCACTTAATCGGTCTATGTAAGGTTAGGGGTATTGATTGGCAGATGGACTTTATGCATTGAGAGCTGAATCTGGAACTGACAAAGATCAAGACTGGGTTGTATCCACGTTTCCATCGACCACTGTTAAACGATTAACGGAGATGCATTTTTATTGATAAGGCCGAAGTTTTAATTTTAGTAAGAAAAAATCTGTTACTGTGTGATGAATACACTCTTCAAAACGTAGGTTGTAGGCTGTATACTTGGTAACAGTTTACTTTTTTCGGTGACTACATAAGTAATTTCATTTCGGTGTATTGCGTTTCTCATTTCGGTGATGAGAAGTTTCATTTCGGTGAACTCTTCTTTCATTTCGGTGACACCAAAATTTCAAAGTACTATATCTCTTAAGTATATGAATTTAATTTAATGTCGTGTTAAAATTAATTATAACGATAGCGTAAATAACAATTCTACATGGCTGTATTTTCAAAAAAGTAACAAATAAAAAAGTTCACCGAAATGTTAAAAAATATGGACTTGTTGAAATTGACCCTTTAGCTGTTAGTTTACAGCTGCTTTAGGTTTGGATATCGGAAGTTTCTTGTTTTTGTATTCGACGTTCGGTATGACCTTTCTCCGCCTGATGGTAAGCGGCTGTGACGTCCACATAATATTATGAGGTCAGCCATATTGAGCCAGTCACCCTTACTCTGAAAGCCTGTATTGACACATGAGAGAGAAAGTTTATTTTTTATTGAACCTTTGTTTTTTTTTTTCATTCCAAAAGAGATTGCATGAGCACTTGAGTTACGGGTGTCAGTAACAGTGGTACACACAATATGTATGCTTAATTATTTTATTTATTTATTTAAAACATACATACATAATCCTCACAGGCTAACCTAATACAATTATATTTAATAACACACCCAGAGATAGAATGAACGCCGATGTTCGTCACATAAAAACTTGTCCCGGGCGAGAATAGAACCCATGAATCTTGGAACCGTAGCCAGGGTTACTAACTACCGTTCTACCGAGCCAGTCGGCAATCCACTGATACAAACAGAAAGAACAGTGTAGGTTTTTATTCCTCAGCGAAATATAATATAATAATAAGGTTTCAGATTGCGAAAACTGGCTCAGTGGAACAGTGGTTACTGACCCAGGTTCACTACCTACGGTTCCAAGAGTCGTGGGCTCAATTCCCACCCAGGAAAAAATAATATTTCTGTGACGAACATCGGTGTTTGCTCCGTGCCTGGGTTGTTATTTAGTATGTTTTAAGTATATTTGTGTACCCACAGTTGATTCTGATATTCGTAACACACGTGCTTGATTTACTTACCACGACACGATTACTTACCACGGGATCAGATCAATGTATCAAATTCTTAGGTTGCGCAGTCGACCTACCCGCACTTAGCCAGCGTGGTTGACTAAAGCCTAATCGCCCTAGTTTAGGTAGGCCCGTGCCCCAAGCAGTGGGGGCGTATAAGGGCTGATGATGATGATAAATATGAAGTTTGTAAATAGATTAAAAGCGGAACGTACAAGTTTATTAAGCTATTGCATAGCTTTTATCGCGGGCTTTGAGCGCGGCGAAAGAACCAAGAAATTCCGTAACGAAAATACCTCACAATCGTCTAACGTCGTTTCAGTTCGGTAGACTTCGGCACGGTGTTTGTGTGCGTGCGGTTAGACGTATTGTACGACTCTACGAAACTCGCACGAATCGAGACGAGCTGCTCCGAAATCGGACGATGATATGCAATAGCTATACCGCGGCAGTCCCCGAGTGCCACACGTCTTTTTTTTTATCCTGTGGTCACACCGCTCTGATATTCTATGAATACGTTATTTTACTACATCTGATTCTCTTTAACGACTTACTCTACTCATTCGAATGTTTAATTCGTAAGCAATATACAACTTAGTGGTCTTTAAGTTAAGTCTACACTTTCTAACTATAATGAAGGAGCAGTGCTCGGAGCGTCTAATTAGATTATTTATTTGTAAATTTAATTCTAACTAATAAAAACATACACAAGTGTGTTTGTCTGTTTCCTTTTAACTCTTACAATTAAGTTCAACTCGCAACATAAACATTAAGTATTAAATGTAATGGAACGCGAAGGTATGATATTTTTTTATAAAATTACCTTCTTCCGCATATCTATCAAAAAACTTTAGTACCTAACTCAGTAATTCATTTTGACGTTCATGATAGCGTATTATGTTTAAGGGATCATTTACATAACATTAAAGCCTATTTCCACACCATACTGTTGCGGGAACGGGGTACGTTAAATTCAAGATACGCCAAAAGTCACCAAAAGACAATTAATTTATTTATCGACTAACAATTACACAATTAAACACTTAAAAACACAATTAAAAACACTTAATTACAACACTAAACACGGAACACTAAATTACACTAAAGCACTGGATCACACTAAAACACTGAATTTCACTGACTATTCGCAGGTAACGCACTCGATCACTTCTAGTTCGCAGGAGACTGATTCGCTTCGCTTTCCAAATCGGAACTGTCCCGTCGCGTCGTACATCCCGCTTTTATACCCAGTGAGGACGCAGCTCTTCGCGTGGCGTCGAGAATCTTCTCGCGGGGATCGAAATTTCTAGAACTCGCTGGAACTCGCTCCGACCGACCAGAGTGTGTGACGTAGTATCGTGCAAGCGAATATAGACCTTATCCATACGACGATAAGACTAATTTCGCTTGCACGGTGTCTCAAGGTCGTACTATTATTATTACTTTAGAACACTCTAGAGCTCGCTACAACCTACCAGAGTGTGTAGCGTAGTATCGTGCAAGCGAATATAGACCTTATCCATACGACGATAAGACTAATTCCGCTTGCACGGTCTCTCGTGGTCGTAACATTATCCCCCTCTTAGTCATGCTCGTCCCGAGCATCATTTGACCCATGGTAACGAGCCAATCGATCAATGTGAACAATTTTCGGCTTGCCTCTTGTCCCTTGTTTGATCCGATAGGTTAAGTCGTTCAGCCTAGTGATGATCTTGTATGGTCCTTCCCACCTTGGCTGGAACTTCGGTGATTTGCCCTTCTTCCTGAGTGGGTTGTGTAACCAAACCAGACTCCCTTCATCGAAACCGTCGGTGTTGGCTTTGCGGTCGTAACGGGTTTTCATTCTTTCGCTGGATTTTAGACTGCAGTCTCTAACGAGAGCATGTACTTCATCCAGGCGCTTCTGTAGGTCAGCTGCATATTCGGTTACTGGTTTCGGAGCTTCTGGCGGTGTACCAGTCAACGCGTCTACCGGAAGCCGCATTTCTCGACCGAAGTTTACCATTGCTGGGGTTGCGCTGGTGCTATCGTGGATCGCAGATCGGTAGGACAGCAAGAAAAGCGGTATGTACTGGTCCCAGTCTCGTTGATGCTCGTCCACAACTTTGGCCAAGTGGTTTTCCAACGTTTGGTTGAATCTTTCGATCATGCCATCGGATTTCGCCTGACTCATAGTCTCTTCCTTGGTCTGAATGTATTTCAAGGGGCACACCAAATCGGCAAATCACCTCTTGGCGACCGTCTTTGCTTCTTGATTAGGCGTAGCGAAGACTTCAGGCCACTTAGTGAAGTAATCTTGGACCACAATGATGTACTTGTTTCCCTCGTCGGATTCTGGAAAGGGGCCAGCTACATCTACTGCAATTCTTTCCCAAGGAGCGCCGACGTTGTACAGCTTGAGTTTGCCCTTACTTCTGGTTTGTGGGCCCTTTACTGATGCGCAAGTCGTACATTTCTTGCACCAGTCTTCGACGTCCTCCCGACAGTGTATCCAGTAGAACCTCTGTCTCAGCTTCTCTAGGGTCTTCTTCACGCCTAAATGTCCCCCGGATACCCCATCGTGTATGTACCTCAGTAGAGAAGCAACCTGTTTACGGGGTACAATCAGCTGTAGTGTCGTTTGATCCCCTTTGGTGTTTCCCATTTCCTGAAGAGTACTCCATCCTTAATCTCCAAACTGTCCCATTGT
This sequence comes from Maruca vitrata, assembly GCA_039566165.1. NCBI lineage: Eukaryota > Metazoa > Arthropoda > Insecta > Lepidoptera > Crambidae > Maruca > Maruca vitrata. The sequence continues at coordinate 12,377,722 of CM076930.1, forward strand.
GCCCAGTAACTTTTCGTGATGGGGCTTGATGATGCTACATGGCTCCAAGAAGGTTTTTGACCTACTTCTTTCCATTCAAATATTTTCCTCAGGTCACTATCCTCTTTTTGAGCCTTTTGATAGCGTCTTCGCTCCATTCATTATCAAGTCCCTGGGTGGTAATCATCCGGACTTCTTCTTTAGTCTCCGTCTTAGAACAATGACTGCAGGCCACAGGACAAGGTCTCCTTGATAGGGCATCGGCATTCAAATGCGTTCTACCACTCCGATGTTCTGTTGTGAAGTTGTACTCCTGTAGTTGCTCTAGCCACCGCGCCACTTGTCCTTCAGGGTTCTTAAACTGCAAGAGCCATTTTAACGCAGCATGATCTGTCCGCAGGGTAAACTGTCTTCCAACGAGGTACTTGTTGAAATGCTGTAGAGTCTTTACTACTGCCAACAGTTCCTTACGAGTCACACAGTAGTTCCTTTCAGGTTTTGAAAGTGACTTACTGAAATAGGCGATCACCACTTCCCGTTCACCTTGCTCTTGCGACAGAACTCCGCCTATGCCAGTATTGCTAGCATCGGTGTCCACGATAAACCTTCCTTCTCTGTTCGGGTAGCCAAGTATAGGACTGGTGCAGAGGTATTCTTTTAATCTGACGAAGGCTTGATCACATTTCAAGTCCCAGGCGAATACTCGTTTATCTTCCGTGAGCCGATGAAGAGGTTTCGCTATATCAGAGAAGTTCTTTACAAAGCGCCGGTAGTATGCGCATAAACCCAAAAATGATCTCACGTCGGTCTTGTTAGCTGGTACAGGCCATTCTTGGACAGCTTTTATCTTCTCTGGGTCGGTCCTTACACCGTTCGATGAAATAATGTGGCCTAAGTAGGCAACTTCTTCCTTGAAAAACGTGCATTTCTTTGGGCTGAGTTTCAAGTTGGCTTCTCGTATTCTAGTGAAAACCTTCCTCAGGTTACTGACATGCTCTGTGAAATTTCGACCCATGACAATGATGTCATCCAGATACACCAGGCATGCATCACCCAGAAGTCCAACCAGTACCCTTTCCATCAACCGCTCGAATGTCGCCGGAGCGTTGCAAAGACCAAAGGGCATGACGTTGAACTGCCATAATCCATTCCTAGTTCCGGTCGTAAATGCCGTCTTCTCTTTGTCTTCTGGATGGATGTCAACTTGCCAGTACCCACTCTTAAGGTCCACTGTTGAGAACCACTTCATGCCGCTCAACATGTCCAGTGTGTCGTCTATACGGGGCAGAGGGTAGCTGTCCTTCTTGGTTGCATTATTCAACAACCGGTAGTCCACACAAAACCTGGTGCTGCCGTCCTTCTTCTTTACCAGGACTACTGGCGAAGACCACGGGCTTGTTGAAGGTTCTATGATGCGGTTCTTCTGCATCTCAGCAACCATGTCTGCTACCTCCTTCTCTTTGGCAAATGGAAGGCGTCTAGGCCGCTGCTTTATTGGTGGCGCGTCCCCCGTGTCTATTCTGTGTTTAACGAGACCTGTCCTTCCCAAATCATGGTCACCCTTCGAAAATATGTCGTTGAAATCTAGCAACAACCTTTTAGCTTGCTGAAGTTCCCGCTCAGAGAGTTTGTCCTTACAATTTGCTAGGAGCGGCGTGACGTCATCTCGTTGACAGGATTCCGGTTCCCGGGCCCTTTTCAGCCTTCTGATGAATTGACCTGCCTCGCACCGTCCGATAACACAGTTTCTTTGTAGCTGCACTTCATCTCCGCTAAGATTGATGACTCGCACCAGCGCTCCTTTTCCGGTCATTGCCAGAGTTCTTGCTGTGATCCAACTCGGATGGTCGCCGCAGTTTTCTATGATGACGCTTCGCCCTTGACACGCAGTGTAAGGGAACCTAACTTGACCAGAGTTTCAGATCTCGGCGGTAGGGTCGTATTTTTCAGGCAGTAAACTGCGCATGATCTCGCTCCCTCTAGGAATACTTCTTGTTCGGGGAAACTAAGAACTCCTTTAGCGACGTCTACCACACACTTCTGGTCTCTTAAAAAGTCCAATCCGATGATGCAGTCGTCCGTGATGTCTGCTATGAGTACACCGTATTCAAAGGTTTGTTCTCCAATGGTTATCTTCGCCATCGTCTCACCGAAGACGGTCACTGGCTGGCCTGTTGCAGTTTGAAGCTGAACGGATGGTCTCTGATTCCACATAATAGTCCTTTGCAATAGCTCCGGACGCACTATTGTTCTTGAAGCACCGGTGTCAATAGTAAAATGACACGTTACGCTGTTCAGCTGTCCAACCACTGTAAGGTTGTTCCCATTACCAATCTGTGAAACAGTGACGGTAGGGGCTCGATGTTGACCAGCCAGCGCCCGCCCCACAGCCCTGGCTCCTTCTTTTAACGACAGCTCTTCTGCATCCACTTGTGTAGAGGACGCTACTGTCGTTCTAGGCGGCCATCTTCGCTTGGGGCAACTACTCCGAATATGGCCCTCTCGCCGCAGCCATAGCACATCGGACCCAAAGAAGGTTTTTCCTTCACCACAACCTCCCGAAGTCGTTGAGTTCTAGCGTCTTGACGCACGGCTTCCACCTCCAAAGCATGGGCTAGAGCTTCCTGTAAGGTCTGATGATGGCTCAATTTCACGGTGTGTCTGACGTCTGCGTCTCTAATTCCATCACAGAAAGCTTGCGGGATCATTGATTCCACCATTGTCGGGCATGACACGTACGCACGTCTGACTAGCCTTTCGATTTCCGTTGCCCATTGCTGCAGACTCTCACCAGGCTTCTGCTGTCGATCGCGGAGTTGTGCTCTATACGCGTGTTCCAGGTGTTTGTCGCTGTACCTGCCTTCTAATGCTCTTTGGAGAGCACCTAAAGTTCTGTTATCCGAAGGCAGGTTTTCCAACGTGAGCAGGGCATCTCCACGAAGAGCCAGAGTCAGAGCTATCAAGGACTCTTCCTCGTTCCACCCCTTTCCTTTAGCCACCGTCTCGAACTGGTACCAAAATGCTGCCCAAGACGTCGTTCCATCGAATCCCTATTTTCAAAAGGGTCGAAACGTAACCACTGACAACTTTTTCACGTCTCTAAATTTGGCTAAAAAACTAATGGTCGAAAAGACTAGTATTGTTGGAACAATGCGGCGTGCAAGACGAGAAGTACCACCGATTTGTAGAGGTATTCGTACTATAAGATATGAAACTTTCATAATGAAAACCGAGACGGATATAACCCTTACTACCTATCAAGGAAAACCAGGAAAAAATGTTATTATTTTGAGTACTCTACACCCCAACGTAAGTATAGGTACTGATCAAAAAACCTGCCTGAAACAGTTGGATTTTATAATGCAACAAAATTTGGTGTAGACATCATCGATCAAATGGCACGCAAATACACCGTAAGAGCTGGAAGTCGGAGATGGCCTGTTCACGTTTTTTACAATATACTTGATTTAGCAGCTATAAACTCGTGGATTCTATATCAAAAAGTCACAGGAATAAAAATTTCTCGTCATGATTTTATCCTTCAACTAGTGAGCGAACTACGTGACGAGTATGTGGGAAAAAATCCACTTCAACTAGGACTCAGAGACAAGAAACTAATTCTGAAACAAGTGAACCATGTACTACAAACAATAAGAGGCGGCAATGTCAAATCAATAGTAAATGTAAAAAAATAAAACATGTGAAAACTGCACTATCTGTAAAAAAGCTGTTTGTGGAAAAGGTACAAAAGAGTCTAAAAAACTATTACTTGTTACAAGTGTTACTAACTTTAGTGCTAAATTGTTTACTACTATTAAAAAATAAATTTGTATTATTTTTATTTAATTTTTTTATTTGAAATCTGTTAAAATTTCATATGTATTCTTACTAAATATCTGCCGTGCTAATTAAAAATGCAGTAAGTAGGGTTTGCGGTATTTCGAGATAATGGCGCTCAAAGTTTTTTTTAATAATCACATTTTTCGATTACTTTTTTTACGGTGATTAAACATGTTGCGTATTTAAAATATAGCTCAATACACATACTTTTATAAAAACTAACAAAATCTGCTGTAAGTTTAATATATTCAGAGAAAAACGAAAAAAACAACTTATGCTTAGCATGTTCCTACTAGGCAACACTAAGGATTACAAACCAAAACTGCAGTAAAGTTGGAGTTACTGCTCTTTTGATTAGCAATCACAGGTTACTGCGTTTATGCCTAGTAGTGAAGTTATACCTTATATCGTCGTATCACAAATTATAAATGCAGTGCTATACAAATCCTCCGTGTCTTAAAGGTGGTGAATAAAGAGAAAATAACGCACTTACTTAATTTTTTTTATGATTATTGTTTTAATATACTATAATCTTTATTACATTTTTACAATTGTGTAAATTTTTGCAGTTTATGGGACTAAATATTGAAGTTATCTTTATAATTGGTACTTACTGCGTTCTTTTTCTAGTGAAACATAATTTTCTTGTAACATTTCTTGTACTAGCTACAAACGATAAATGCAATAGGTAGTGGGCAATAGTTTAAAAAATTAGTGTAAAAATTTACTATTGACTTGTAATTTATTTAAACTATCTATTATTACGAAGGAATAGTTAATACAACTATTTCAATACTTGAAATGATTATTAAAATAAGGAATTTCAAAATTGTCACAACTTAAAAAAATCTTCAAAAACTTAATCATTTCAGTACCTTAAAAAAATTATGACGTGAACATGACGGTGGTGTATAACCTTTTAAAATACAAAATAATCAAGTTCGGCAACATGACACTAGGTGGCTTTATTACGTTTACTGAATTATATAATCTGAAAGCTCAGTAATAAAGTTGTGATTAAGTAAGTTGATGTTTGCAGCACGAATTATTGACACTTGATAGTATACTACACTCACAGGCACAATTAACCGCCCACCTTTAAAATTCGCCTCCCTGATAGTTTTGGTTTACTATGGCTTATCAAGTGTTTTGTTTTTTGTTAAGTGGGTAGTCTTGCAATAAATTAAACACCTATACCCTTATTTGGTTTCGTTAATCTGTGACAATGACGGGTTTTGGAACATAGTCGTTGTTTGACATTATTGCAGTTGTGTTACTGTGTGTTCATTTCCTGTTTTTTCTCTGCCGTAGTGTGTTTTTATTGTTTAATTTGGGTTTGTAGTGTTAGTTTGTTGTTTGTGACTGCAAAAAATGCCACCCGATGCAACTGGTGTTGCCAGGGCAGTTGCCTTTACTGACGCTGAGTACAGCCAACGTCGCATCCCTCGTGCACTCGGTGTACCACGAACTGCCATACGGGATGCCATCAGACGATTTCGGGAGACAGGTTCATACACCCTCAGGCCAGTTCAAGGTCGACAGCGATGCACTTCGGCTCGAGAAGACCGCTTCGCTGTCGACAACGTGTTAAGAAATCACTTTTCCACCGCTACTGAAGCCCAAATTCGTCTTTTTGAAGTACGAAACCTCAGTGTTAGTGGACGTACGATAAGAAGAAGACTGGCAGAAGGATATCTGAGGGTGTTTTGTCCAGCTCGCGCCCCAGAACTGCTTGCACAACACCGTAGAGCTAAATTTGCTTTTGCGCGAGAATATGCTGAGTGGACTGTACAAGAATTGAAGGTCATACTGTTCTCAGATAAGAGCAGATAGCCTTAAAAGGTCCAGATGGATGCCAGCCTGTCTACAGACACCCAAATTAAAGGTTTGCTCCTTGCGCTATATCGGAAACAGTGGGTTACAAAGAAGGCTCTATTATGGTTTGGGGAGGCATCACTTACGAGGCTCGTACCGACCTTGTATTGTTTGACAGAGGCAGTGTAAATGCTTAAAAATACGTGGAAGAAGTTCTCCAAGGACATGTCATCCCGTTCGCACCATTTATTGGTGACAACTTTAGATTAATGCATGACATGCACGTTGCTATACCGCAAAATTGGTTACTGAGTACCTTAATGAGACCGAAATTCAAGTTTTGCCATGGCGAGCACGCAGTCCCGACCTCAACCCAATTGAACACATATGGGACAACTTCAAAAGACGTATTTGAGCGAGAGTACCAGCCCCAACGTCTATTGGAGAACTCAAAACGGCTGCGGTAGAGGAGTGGCACATTATTCCCCAATCAGATATCCAAGATGTCATGGATGGACTATCATACCGGCTCCTAGAAGTCATAAGAGGTAGGAGGAGCAACGCCCATTATTAAATTTTAATATTGTTTTACTTTGACCTTCTTTTTTCTCAAAATTCGAAATTTACATTTTTCGTCGATACTTCGAAAATATCGATTTTTGTAATAATGCCCTATTAAACGACTTTTTTAAATCAAACCTTCGTTTTATTTTTTGCCTTAAATTAAGTTTATAACGGATCATTCATAAAATGTGGTTTATGTTTGGACATTTCCGAAAATTTAAGCAAATACAAGGTGGGCGGTTAATTGTGCCTGTGAGTGTATATTTTTTCTTTAAACTATAGAAAGACTGATGTTAATGATTTAATTCAAGTAATGGTTCATGATTAAGTGAAACAATGCTTGTTACTATTTAAAATAAAACAAACATCATCATCATCATGTAAATAACATCACATATTTTTTACACGAAACACACCCAGATCCAATGGATCCAATACCCATGTAGGTGTACTATTTTATATTTTTATTTTCCTTACGGAGGAAACAAAAATACCTACATAGTTTACAATTAAATTAATCTATTGAACTGTAAAAATCATTCTGTATGCTACATACACGAACAAGAAATCGATTTTCAATGTAATTTGTTTTACATGAAAAAACTGCTTGAGAACGAGCAGTCAGCCTCGGGCATTTAAAATAAATACGACTGATAAGATATGGAGAATTTACAGTTTTATTTAAAATTTTGAAGAGAAATAATTGATCCCTATGCTCCCGCCGCAATTTGTAATGTCCGTAGTTGCGTCTCTGAATTCCTGAATCTGTAACCTAATCTTTTCAGAAACTTATTCTGAATTATTTCTCCTTGTTCAAAATAAGTATTGTATAGAGGATGCCATACGTGGGTGAACGCGTATTCTAAATGGCTTCTTACTAAGGAGTTATAAAACATAATGTAAGTAGCTATATTTTTAAATGTTAACAATGACGGAACACAAATAACAGCATTCTGTATGCTCTGGATGTCACATTATTCACGTGAGATGCAAGGCTTAATTCGCAGTCAAGATAAATACCCAGATACACACCCTAACCCCTGTCACCCTTCTAATCGATACACAATTGAAACAATAATCAAATTTTATTGGCATTTTTTACGGGAGTAAGTAATTGTGTGATATTTGTCAATATCTAGTTTAAGCTCCTTCAGTGAAAAGTTTTCACAAAAATGTTTAGGTCATTCTGGAACTGACTACACTGATTTCTGAACTCAACAGATTTAACAAGGGTAAATATTTTAGCATCATTAGCATAAAGAAGCGCATTATATGTGTCATTAATAAATATTAAAAAGGAGGGGCCCCAGGTGAGAAGCATGTGTGACCCCTGATGTTATCAGATGAAACTAGAAGTGTACCCTTTAACTGTTGCTGCTTGGGAGCTTTCTCGTAAATATGCAGTTAACCAGACGGTTAACTTTAAACTTTTTGAACTTCTCAGATCAGAAGATCGCCCTGTATACCGACGTTGCCGAGTTTAGCAATTAACAAATTGTGTGAATTTTGTCAAATGCTATCGAAAAATTTTTTATTCACGGCGTCAACTTGAAAACCATTTTCCATGGTTTCAAAAGTAATGTCCATAAACTCGCATAAATTTGATTCAGTAGATCTTCCACTATTGAAGCACTATTGATATTTTTAAAGGTCCTTAACCCAGGAAAAAGAGAATCATATTTTATCTTTTCAAAAAGTTTAAGTATTACGGATAGTTTAGACATGCCGCGATAGTTAGCAATATTATGTTTATCACCGTTCTTGAGAATGGGAACAATAATATATTGTATCCAGACCAAGGGCATTACCTCTTTTATTTCAAGAAATATAAAATAATAATGAAATAGGAACCGCCAACTGCCGGCAATACTGCTTAAGAAACAGTGAGACTGAGATATCTAGATTTTTCAAATATTTTTCAATCACCGTGCTATTTATGTAAACAGAATCAATCACACAATCATTACTCGCGGATCCACTGCTCGAGTCCAACCGATATCTATACCACCAACACCCAGTTGATACAAAAATTGCAACCAATTTGACAATTGATAATTTTAAAACAACCTTATTGTCTAAAATTTTTTTTCGAGTTTTCGAGAGTTCGCTCGCGACCACGATTGGTGTAACCCAGTCGAAACGTCGGGCAGTAAGTAGCTATGTAATTTTGCTACTCCTAATATCGCGTGAAGACCCATAAAGACTTATTTCAACCTTATTGTCATTATAATAGGTTGTTCTTAAACAACATTTTTTAATTAAACTGCCATGTCACTCAATCACAAATTTTATTGGATAAATTGATAAAATCACAATAAAATATACTCGCCGATGGCATGACATACCTCCATTTAAAAGGTTTTTGTGTCAGCTATGGTCTTTGCACTCGTGTACCAAAAAGTTATTATGATTATTTTATTTATATACTTACTCGAGGACGAGCAGTGCGTGCAATTGACACCTATCGCCCCTGCATACTTCCCCGATCCCCGCTAGCTCCTGCTACTAATCAAAAGCGCAGTAAAGTCCAACGATACTGCGATCTTTCTTTGTAGTTTCCAAAAGCATAAAATTGTCTTCTGTCAATTAATAACGCAGTCTACATTATTGCTGCTATTATTTTATGCATAATCAAGAAGGTTACCCAAAGTGGATACCAATAAATAGTGCAGCAGTTAAACTTACTGCATTTTTTAACTTGCACCTTATATTAAACTCATTTAAGAAAGAGGGCTTAGTAAAAACGCAGTATCTAATTTTACTGCGTTTAAAAGTAGCGTCTGAAATTATTAACTTTAAAGAAAGTACATACCATAATAGCATGAATTCTTTTTACTGCGATTATAACTAGTGAAAACTAATTGAGGCCATAGAAATACCGGAGTGCAAAGAGCAGTATTGTCTTTTACGGCAGTTTTCCTAAGCAAAATACTTCTGATGAAATGCTTTACTGCGTTTTATCTTAATAAAAGTCCTACTTCCCGAATAGCTAAAAAAAATGGATAAAAGTACCAAATAGAGCTCATTGTGAGGATTCCGAATATGTATGTAACTCAATTTTGCCAAAAACCTTCCTTACTGCGTTCTTCGTTAGCACGGCAGATATCTAGTACCGTCAAATTGACTGCTGCGGTCTTTGAAGGTATAGCATGAAGCCCGGCCCTTCTAGTGTTAAATAATATAGTATTGCACTTGTCTACCAAAGACTACTATAGTACTACCTAAGAATTTGATAAAATGTATTTTTTTAGGTATTCCTATAAACCACCACCAACTCCACCACCAACTCGGACCCGCACAGCTCAATACCAATGCGAGACTCCACGCCTTTTCTCGTTGTTGCCGCAGCAGTGATCTCCTCTTTAGCGGGCTTTCAAGGTGAGTGCGACAGGCTCAATATGGTCTATTGTGCCTGTCGACCTCATATTTGGATCTCACTACCGCTTACCATCAGGTGGAGTGAGGTCAGCTTGTTAGCTTATTAAAAAAAAAAACCAGTAGATGACTTGGTGGAACAGTGGTTAGTTACCCTGGCTACGGTTTCAAGAGTCATAGGTTCGACTCGGGGAAGATCCGAAACTCCAAAAAGCTCAATAAGTTGTCTTGTCCTACCGTTCCTAAGTAGTTGCTTTTCCCTTATATCCGATTGAACAGTGTTTCCTTGTGTTCATTAAGGACAGAGACAAATAGATGTAACATTTATAAGTATAGTATAGTATAGTATCTTTGAAGGAAGGGGGAACGGAATTTGTCCCATTCTGGGAATTCTGGGAAGCACTTTTGGCGCTCTCACTTGTTTCGATATAAGGGTAATATCAGCGACTACATTTCCTTCACTCCATTCCAATGGCGGGAAATGGTTTTGCCTTCATTGCGAGGGCAAAGAATGTATGTAAACATACAGAGAGTTTAATACGTAGAGACAATGGTTAATGTATTAATGCGAAAAATGTGCCTTTAAAATGTTTTCACATACTCGTACATTCGTTCTTTATTTTTTAAATGTGAGCAATAACAATCAGATAATAACAGACAGATGCTTCAATGTGGGAGAAACTAGAATTAAACATTTTTTACCGACTTAAAAAAGTAGGTTTCTCAATTTGACCATATTTATGTATTTTTTTAATAATATGACGTAGGGAACGTGCAAATGAATATGCGAATGGTCGAAAAATGGGACGGGATCTGGATAAAATAATTCGGTAAATGAATTCGACGCAGAATTTTTATTTAAAAAAAGCACATTATGGATGTTGATATAAGTTTTAATATTCATAAAATTTATTTTATTTTATTTATTTATTTTAGGACAGCCAACAAAACAATCACTTAAATAACATAATTGAAACGCTTAGTTTTATAACAATGCTAAGGTGATGCCTTAATTATAAGCACAAAATCATTCATTTCTCGCTGGGTGTTTGTGAAATGCAGCTTACTCTATGGCACGGTTCGATACTGCCAAATTGGGATGCGTGCAAAGTGTATAAAGACGCGATGGAATGGAAGCAGCCAGTAGCACTCGAGATGACACAGTTGAATAGAAAATAAAAAACAATATAGTAAACAGAATTAAATTAATATTACACAACATCACATACATTAATCTGATCCCGTGGTAAGTAACTTAAGCACATGTGTTACAGATATCAGAATCAACAGTGGATACACAAATATCGACCCCGTCGTGTCAAAATTACATAATTGCCACTTTTACCGAAATTCACTTTTTGTGATTTTTGAATAATAGAAAGTGTACTCTAAATTTTGGTATTTATCTTGTTGCAATATGTATGATATTCGCAAAGATATCTTCATTTTAGTGATTCTATTGACCACATATTACAACAAGGTTTGTTCAAGAAATAACGTTGAAAAACTAAATAAACGACTTTGTTGAATTCTGCCACAACTGACTCGGTAACATTGTTACAAAATTTGGTTGTGGCAAAATTAAACAAGTGCTCTTTTATTTTAAGTTTTCATTAAAACATTAATTCAAATTATCTTCTTTTATCCAAAAAAAAGATCAGTGCTGTCTGTGTGTGTGTCTTATTACACATAATAACTATAAACGCACTATAGATCGGGATGAAGCTTTGGAAAATGAGTACAAAGAACAAATAGATAGAAAAGATAACTTATGGGCTGCATAGCCCATAAGTCAAAAGATATTGATAAAAACAGAGGTCAGAAGATTCATCTTATACACTGTACTACAATGGATCTACGATACAAAGACCTCTGCAAATTCCTTCCACGTCAGAAAGCTTATTATCAATTTATAGTTCAAGCTGTCAGAAAATACAGCACCAACCAGATGTCAATGAGTCAGATTTTATATCGGAATACATACATACATACATAGTATCACGCCCTTTTCTCAAAGGGGTAGGCAGAGATCACTTCCAGCTATGTGCTACGGTCCTGGCACACCACAGTCGCTTCTTCCACATATGTCAACCTCTTCATGTACCCTCGTCGATTACGGATACTTTTGATTTGACCATTCTTCAAGATGTGACCTATTTGGTCATGGAAGGTCTTTCTTGGTCTTCCTCTGTCGATTGAAACTTTCTCTATATACCTATTTCTTTAGTTAATCGTCTTTCATCCTCTCAACATTACCAAACCATCTAAGCATACCCTTCTCAACCCTAGTCACAACATCTTCTTTCACACCACAACGTTCTCAAATTGTTTCATTTCTGATTCTATCACTCAGTTTCCCTAGCATAATAGCATACTTCTAAGTGCTCGCATCTCCACTGCGTTTATCCTATTTTCGTGCTTCTTCTGCCATACCCAACTTTCGCTTCCGTACATTAGTGTCGGGACCAACACTCCTGTAAACCGCCAGACGTGTCTTTTTGGACACCTTCTGACTGCTTGACTGCTTACAAAGATGGGCAGCGCTCCTTTAACCGTTACCAGCATTCACTGTTCTTTTAAAATCGCTATCACACCTACTATCTCATGTGAGCTTGGATCCCAAGACCCAAACATACAAATTCTTTACTTTGTTCTACTTTTTCACTTCACAGTCATATCATCATATTTTTCAAAAATCATGACTTTCGTCTAACTGACATTCAAATTTAATTCTTTTTTCTTTGAAATACTCACATCTCCACAGCTGATGACGCAAGAAGAACTTGATCATCAGCTTAAAGGAGACACTGGACAATTGATTCATTCATTATAGTTAAACTAACTTTGATTGTTGAACATGATATTAGAAGTCAAAATTTTTTTAAATGTTGTATAATTTTATACAAAATTAAAGCTCAAGATTGTTTTTATGTTATTTTAATGTATAAGGAATCTAACAGATAAATCTAGTTACGTAATGAACCATTTTTTCTATGTTCTTAATAACTTAAACTTGTGTTTTTTAAATTATGTGAAAACCATGCCAATTCAATTTTGTTGATTAAATATTTGTTCATTAAGTATATTGTAGTATTATTTGACTGCTATTAAATTTTTTTCACTGAAATTGCATAATAAATTAAAAGTTGATAACAACAAAATTCATGGCAGTGAAACGATGTAAAATTAAACAAGTTACCTTATTCACTACAAATATTCGTATTATGTACTTCTTGGTTGTGGCAAAACTCGCTAAGTGACATACAAAAACTTGATAAATGCAATTCTGTTGTCAAAATGGTTGTGGCAAAAGTAAATAATTACTTTTTTATTTTTATTTTTAAAATAATATAAAGTAGCATTGTGTCGGATTATTTAAATTATCGAGTTGTACTGGTTTTACAACATATAAAAATCTCTACAGTAAATTTTCTTCACCTTTGAAATCTATCGCCGTTTTTACGTAAAAAAACACAAAAACTCAATTATCTCGGAACTTTGGTTTCATTAGTTGTTTAATTTTGCCACGACGGGGACAATATAGTTAATACACACCCAGACACTGAACAAACACCGATGTTCGTCACACAAATATTAAAATTTGTCCCAGGTGGGAATCGAACCCACGAGTCCCACGACTCTTTGATATTGACCATGGGTCTCTAACCATTGTTCCACCAAACCAATAATGTGTATAATACACGCGATAAAAAGAGTAGCAAATATATAGCTACTTACTGCCCGTTGCGACTGTAAGCGCCAGTCATGGTCGCGACCGAACATCCCTTAGAACTTAAGTTAGTTTTAATGGATTAATGTCATCAGCTGCAGGTAACTTTCATACCTCAAGAGACATTATTCTGGATGCAACTAAAAATCTATTTAGTGTCGCTGCTCACGGGTGGATAGAGTATAAAAGTTCTTGTAGAGTACAAATTCTATTAGACGTCTCTTAGCTTTTTGTCGCTTATATTTCAAGTGTTTTAAATTTTGAGGTAGTCATTTTAAACAGTCTGTTTGTAGATCATTTATTTAGGCTGATAATACCTGTTGTTGAGTGGTCTTTTTACATAAATTTATTTTTTGTTCACTTTACTTTCAGACTTCGATTAAATGGCAATCCAACACTACCGATGCGAGAAAGGCTCAGGACCACCAGCTTAACGTGCATAGACTGCACATTCACCATCTTCTTAATTTGGTTTGAATAATTTTCAAACAGGAAAACTCACACTTTTACCAAACCCGGACTCGAACCGGGGTCCTCTCGGTCCTAATGCAGCGCTTCCTACTAAGCTACTAGACTAAAGCCAGTCAACTCAGTCAGTATGTTGTATCAGTTATTTCCGATTCTATGAAAAATCCATCATGTTCAGAAGTACGTTCGAATTTGTAAAATGGCGGTCATTTTATTTTTTTACCGAGTGCAGGTGCATTCATTTATTTAGCAATATTTGCCTGTGTCAAACCACTCTGTCACTAATTGAACACAAGTTTATTTAAAACTATTTTATATACGTACGTATCTACGTAGGTATATAAATGTGATGTACTATGTATGTAGGTATCTACCTACATACATAGTACATACAGAAATTTAACACTAGAAAGACCAAGGCAGTCAAATTGGCGGCGAAGCAATTTTATTGACGAATATTTTATAAACTATGTTTTGGTTTCTTTTCATATTTTATGACTTTTCCTAATTTGCTATTGTTAAGCTAAATCTATATGAAAAAAATAATAATAAAATGTTGTATATGAGTTTCGATGACAAATACCTACTAAGACCGCGTACCGTCAATGTGACCGCATACATATAAAGGCGGCGATAAGAATAGTAAACAACGATTTCTTCAAACTAATGTGGGTACTTTTGTTTTCATTAGTGTTGAATTGAATTCTGAGTAAGTTGTTACTGCATAGCTTGTTTACATTTTACAGTAGACATTGGTTCCGTTTGGTGAGCAGTCGTAATTTGTTATAAAAAATGAGTCGCCCGCTCTCCAATTCGGAAATAGAGCAAAGATTGTTGCGATATCGGGATATACAAGAAGATGTGTCAGGTGATGAAAGTAGTGATGATATAGACAGTGTTAGTGAAAACCGTGATGCAGAATTTCAGCCGGAACAGGTCACTTCTTCATCAGAAGACTCCGAAGTAGATTCTTCTGCTACACATAACAATATTATTGTAAATTCGCGCAGAGGACGCGGGGTATCTCGAAGATCCATTAGCGGTGGGCGTATAGCACGCGGTGGAGGTTCAGCTAGGACATCTTCAGTACCAGAAGTCGGTATGTTACAAGTAGCAAGTGACGGCACAGAATGGACTTGTATTTCTCCGGACGCTAGTGGAGTAGGACGTCGTAGCCAGCAAAATATACTTCGAGAAATCTCAGGGCCTACTCCATACGCCAAACGATACATTGAAAATAACAAGCCAATTTCTGCGTGGAGACTTTTTCTTCATGAGTACATTCTCCGACGTATAAAAGAATGTACTGAAAAGGAAGCACACGACAAGAGTCAAGATGACACTTGGAACTTGTCCCTAGACGAACTAGATGCATTTATTGCTTTGATTTATGCTCGTGGAGCCTATAGCATGAGCCACTTAGATTTAGACATTTTGTGGTCACAGGATTGGGGACCACCCGTTTTCAAAAAATACTATGAGCAAAAATAGATTCAAGGAGATCATGAAATACTTACGTTTTGATTTGAGAAGCACGCGTTCTGCTCGCCTAAACAATGACAAATTTGCGATGATTTCGGATATATGGAACAAATTTATAGATAATTGTCAAATGTGTTACATCCCTGGAGAAAATTTGACAGTTGATGAGCAGTTATTTCCATCAAAAACTCGCTGTCCGTTTTTACAATATATTGCAAACAAACCCGATAAATTTGGTATAAAGTTTTGGCTGCTTGTGGATGTCGAGAGTAAGTACCTATGTGGAGGATTTCCGTATCTAGGAAAAGACAATAACCGTTCAAACGATATTTCATTACCCGAATATGTGGTTTTGAAACTAGTACAACCCTATTTTCAAAAGGGTCGAAACGTAACCACTGACAACTTTTTCACGTCTCTAAATTTGTCTAAAAACTAATGGTCGAAAAGACTAGTATTGTTGGAACAATGCGGCGTGCAAGACGAGAAGTACCACCGATTTGTAGAGGTATTCGTACTATAAGATATGAAACTTTCATAATGAAAACCGAGACGGATATAACCCTTACTACCTATCAAGGAAAACCAGGAAAAAATGTTATTATTTTGAGTACTCTACACCCCAACGTAAGTATAGTTACTGATCAAAAAAGCTGCCTGAAACAGTTGGATTTTATAATGCAACAAAATTTGGTGTAGACATCATCGATCAAATGGCACGCAAATACACCGTAAGAGCTGGAAGTCGGAGATGGCCTGTTCACGTTTTTTACAATATACTTGATTTAGCAGCTATAAACTCGTGGATTCTATATCAAAAGTCACAGGAATAAAAATTTCTCGTCATGATTTTATCCTTCAACTAGTGAGCGAACTACGTGACGAGTATGTGGGAAAAAATCCACTTCAACTAGGACTCAGAGACAAGAAACTAATTCTGAAACAAGTGAACCATGTACTACAAACAATAAGAGGCGGCAATGTCAAATCAATAGTAAATGTAAAAAAATAAAACATGTGAAAACTGCACTATCTGTAAAAAAGCTGTTTGTGGAAAATGTACAAAAGAGTCTAAAAAAACTATTACTTGTTACAAATGTTACTAACTTTAATGCTAAATTGTTTACTACTATTAAAAAATAAATTTGTATTATTTTTATTTAATTTTTTTATTTGAAATCTGTTAAAATTTCATATGTATTCTTACTAAATATGCTGCCGTGCTAATTAAAAATGCAGTAAGTAGGGTTTGCGGTATTTCGAGATAATGGCGCTCAAAGTTTTTTTTTAATAATCACATTTTTCGATTACTTTTTTAACGGTGATTAAACATGTTGCGTATTTAAAATATAGCTCAATACACATACTTTTATAAAAACTAACAAAATCTGCTGTAAGTTTAGTATATTCAGAGAAAAACGAAAAAAACAACTTATGCTTAGCATGTTCCTACTAGGCAACACTAAGGATTACAAACCAAAACTGCAGTAAAGTTGGAGTTACTGCTCTTTTGATTAGCAATCACAGGTTACTGCGTTTATGCCTAGTAGTGAAGTTATACCTTAAATATTCTTATCACAAATTATAAATGCAGTGCTATAGAAATGCTCCGTTTCTTAAAGTTGGTGAATAAAGAGAAAATAACGCACTTACTTAATTTTTTTTTATGATTATTGCTTTAATATACTATAATCTTTATTACATTTTTACAATTGTGTAAATTTTTGCAGTTTATGGGACTAAATATTGAAGTTATCATTATAATTGGTACTTACTGCGTTCTTTTCTAGTGAAACATAATTTTCTTGTAACATTTCTTGTACTAGCTACAAACGATAAATGCAATAGGTAGTGGGCAATAGTGTAAAAAATTAGTGTAAAAAATTTACTATTGACTTGTAATTTATTTAAACTATCTATTATTACGAAGGAATAGTTAATACAACTATTTCAATACTTGAAATGTTTATTAAAATAAGGAATTTCAAAATTGTCACAACTTAAAAAAAAATCTTGAAAAACTTAATCATTTCAGTACCTTAAAAAATTATGACGTGAACATGACGGTGGTGTATAACCTTTTAAAATACAAAATAATCAAGTTCAGCAACATGACACTAGGTGGCTTTATTACGTTTACTGAATTATATAATCTGTAAGCTCAGTAATAAAGTTGTGATTTAGTAAGTTGATGTTTGCAGCACGAATTATTGACACTTGATAGTATACTACACTCACAGGCACAATTAACCGCCCACCTTTAAAATTCGCCTCCCTGATAGTTTTGGTTTACTATGGCTTATCAAGTGTTTTGTTTTTTGTTAAGTGGGTAGTCTTGCAATAAATTAAACACCTATACCCTTATTTGGTTTCGTTAATTTGTGACAATGACGGGTTTTTGGAACATAGTCGTTGTTTGACATTATTGCAGTTGTGTTACTGTGTGTTCATTTCCTGTTTTTTTCTGCCGTAGTATGTTTTTATTGTTTAATTTGGGTTTGTAGTGTTAGTTTGTTTTTTGTGACTGCAAAAAATGCCACCCGATGCAACTGGTGTTGCCAGGGCAGTTGCCTTTACTGACGCTGAGTACAGCCAACGTCGCATCCCTCGTGCACTCGGTGTACCACGAACTGCCATACGGGATGCCATCAGACGATTTCGGGAGACAGGTTCATACACCCTCAGGCCAGTTCAAGGTCGACAGCGATGCACTTCGGCTCGAGAAGACCGCTTCGCTGTCGACAACGTGTTAAGGACTCACTTTTCCACCGCTACTGAAGCCCAAATTCGTCTTTTTGAAGTACGAAACCTCAGTGTTAGTGGACGTACGATAAGAAGAAGACTGGCAGAAGGATATCTGAGGGTGTTTTGTCCAGCTCGCGCCCCAGAACTGCTTGCACAACACCGTAGAGCTAAATTTGCTTTTGCGCGAGAATATGCTGAGTGGACTGTACAAGAATTGAAGGTCATACTGTTCTCAGATAAGAGCAGATAGCCTTAAAAGGTCCAGATGGATGCCAGCCTGTCTACAGACACCCAAATTAAAGGTTTGCTCCTTGCGCTATATCGGAAACAGTGGGTTACAAAGAAGGCTCTATTATGGTTTGGGGAGGCATCACTTACGAGGCTCGTACCGACCTTGTATTGTTTGACAGAGGCAGTGTAAATGCTTAAAAATACGTGGAAGAAGTTCTCCAAGGACATGTCATCCCGTTCGCACCATTTATTGGTGACAACTTTAGATTAATGCATGACATGCACGTTGCTATACCGCAAAATTGGTTACTGAGTACCTTAATGAGACCGAAATTCAAGTTTTGCCATGGCGAGCACGCAGTCCCGACCTCAACCCAATTGAACACATATGGGACAACTTCAAAAGACGTATTTGAGCGAGAGTACCAGCCCCAACGTCTATTGGAGAACTCAAAACGGCTGCGGTAGAGGAGTGGCACATTATTCCCCAATCAGATATCCAAGATGTCATGGATGGACTATCATACCGGCTCCTAGAAGTCATAAGAGGTAGGAGGAGCAACGCCCATTATTAAATTTTAATATTGTTTTACTTTTGACCTTCTTTTTTCTCAAAATTCGAAATTTACATTTTTCGTCGATACTTCGAAAATATCGATTTTTGTAATAATGCCCTATTAAACGACTTTTTTAAATCAAACCTTCGTTTTATTTTTTGCCTTAAATTAAGTTTATAACGGATCATTCATAAAATGTGGTTTATGTTTGGACATTTCCGAAAATTTAAGCAAATACAAGGTGGGCGGTTAATTGTGCCTGTGAGTGTATATTTTTTCTTTAAACTATAGAAAGGCTGATGCTAATGTTTTAGTTCAAATAATGGTTCATGATTCACTGAACCAATGCTTGTTACTATTTAAAATAAGACAAACATCATCATAATCATGTAAATAACATCACATCTTTTTTACACTAAACACACCCAGATCCAATGGATCCAATACCCATGTAGGTGTACTATTTTATATTTTTATTTTTCTTACTTACTCCAAGAACTCGGCATTAAGCAGCGTCTATTTCCCATAGTACAATCTCGCATTTTGTCATTCTTTGGACACGTTTCAAGGAGAGACAACCGATCGATAGAACGGCTTGTTGTCCAGGGAAAAGTGGAAGGCTCTCGACCGCGCGGGAGGTCACCCATGCGATGGACCGACCAAATAAAGTCCGTGATTGGCGGTTCACTTAACGAGTGCAGCAGGATGACTACCAGCAGGGAGAAATGGCGGGACATCGTAAGGCGCACGTTGGCGCCCGTCTCCAACACTACATGATGACCACGACCACTCTGTCAAGAGTGATACGACTAAGAAGAAGATTTTCCTTACGGAGGAAACAAAAATACCTACATAGTTTACAATAAAATTAATCTATTGAACTGTAAAAATCATTCTGTATGCTACATACACGAACAAGAAATCGATTTTCAGGGTAATTTGTTTTACATGAAAAAAAGCTTGAGAACGAGCAGTCAGCCTCGGGCATTTAAAATAAATACGACTGAGAAGATATGGAGAATTTACAGTATTATTTAAAATTTTGAAGAGAAATAATTTATCCCTATGCTCCCGCCGCAATTTGTAATGTCCGTAGTTGCGTCTCTGAATTCCTGAATCTGTAACCTAATCTTTTCAGAAACTTATTCTGAATTATTTCTCCTTGTTCAAAATAAGTGGTATATAGAGGATGCCATACGTGGGTGAACCCGTATTCTAAATGGCTTCTTACTAAGGAGTTATAAAACATAATGTAAGTAGCTATATTTTTAAATGTTAACAATGACGGAACACAAATAACAGCATTCTGTATGCTCTGGATGTCACATTATTCACGTGAGATGCAAGGCTTAATTCGCAGTCAAGATAAATACCCAGATACACACCCTAATCCCTGTCACCCTTCTAATCGATACACAATTGAAACAATAATCAAATTATATTGGCATTTTTTTACGGGAGTAAGTAATTGTGTGATATTTGTCAATATTTAGTTTAAGCTCCTTCAGTGAAAAGTTTTCACAAAAAATGTTTAGGTCATTCTGGAACTGACTACACTGATTTCTGAACTCAACAGATTTAACAAGGGCAAATATTTTAGCATCATTAGCATAAAGAAGCGCATTAAATGTGTCATTAATAAATATTAAAAAGGAGGGGCCCCAGGTGAGAAGCATGTGTGACCCCTGATGTTATCAGATGAAACTAGAAGTGTACCCTTTAACTGTTGCTGCTTGGGATCTTTCTCGTAAATATGCAGTTAACCAGACGGTTAACTTTAAACTTTTTTTGAACTTCTAAGATCAGAAGATCGCCCTGTATACTGACGTTGCCGAGTTTAGCAATTAACAAATTGTGTGAATTTTGTCAAATGCTATCGAAAAATTTTTATTCACGGCGTCAACTTGAAAACCATTTTCCATGGTTTCAAAAGTAATGTCCATAAACTCGCATAAATTTGATTCAGTAGATCTTCCACTATTGAAGCACTATTGATATTTTTAAAGGTCCTTAACACAGGAAAAAGAGAATCATATTTTATCTTTTCAAAAAGTTTAAGTATTACGGATAGTTTAGACATGCCGCGATAGTTAGCAATATTATGTTTATCACCGTTCTTGAGAATGGGAACAATAATATATTGTATCCAGACCAAGGGCATTACCTCTTTTATTTAAAGAAATATAAAATAATAATGAAATAGGAACCGCCAACTGCCGGCAATACTGCTTAAGAAACAGTGAGACTGAGATATCTAGATTTTTCAAATATTTTTCAATCACCGTGCTATTTATGTAAACAGAATCAATCACACAATCATTACTCGCGGATCCACTGCTCGAGTCCAACCGATATCTATACCACCAACACCCAGTTGATACAAAAATTGCAACCAATTTGACAATTCATAATTTTAAAACAACCTTATTGTCTAAAATTTTTTTTCGAGTTTTCGAGAGTTCGCTCGCGACCACGATTGGTGTAACCCAGTCGAAACGTCGGGCAGTAAGTAGCTATGTAATTTTGCTACTCCTAATATCGCGTGAAGACCCATAAAGACTTATTTCAACCTTATTGTCATTATAATAGGTTGTTCTTAAACAACATTTTTTAATTAAACTGCCATGTCACTCAATCACACATTTTATTGGATAAATTGATAAAAATCACAATAAAATATACTCGCCGATGGCATGACATACCTCCATTTAAAAGGTTTTTGTGTCAGCCATGGTCTTTGCACTCGTGTACCAAAAAGTTATTATGATTATTTTATTTATATACTTACTCGAGGACGAGCAGTGCGTGCAATTGACACCTATCGCCTCTGCATACTTCCCCGATCCGCGCTATAGCTCCTGCTACTAATCAAAAGCGCAGTAAAGTCTAACGATACTGCGATCTTTCTTTGTAGTTTCCAAAAGCATAAAATTGTCTTCTGTCAATTAATAACGCAGTCTACATTATTGCTGCTATTATTTTATGCATAATCAAGAAGGTTACCCAAAGTGGATACCAATAAATAGTGCAGCAGTTAAACTTACTGCATTTTTAACTTGCACCTTATATTAAACTCATTTAAGAAAGAGGGCTTAGTAAAAACGCAGTATCTAATTTTACTGCGTTTAAAAGTAGCGTCTGAAATTATTAACTTTAAAGAAAGTACATACCATAATAGCATGAATTCTTTTTACTGCGATTATAACTAGTGAAAACTAATTGAGGCCATAGAAATACCGGAGTGCAAAGAGCAGTATTGTCTTTTACGGCAGTTTTCCTAAGCAAAATACTTCTGATGAAATGCTTTACTGCGTTTTATCTTAATAAAAGTCCTACTTCCCGAATAGCTAGAAAAAAAATGGATAAAAGTACCAAATAGAGCTCATTGTGAGGATTCCGAATATGTATGTAACTCAATTTTGCCAAAAACCTTCCTTACTGCGTTCTTCGTTAGCACGGCAGATATCTAGTACCGTCAAATTGACTGCTGCGGTCTTTGAAGGTATAGCATGAAGCCCGGCCCTTCTAGTGTTAAATAATATAGTATTGCACTTGTCTACCAAAGACTACTATAGTACTACCTAAGAATTTGATAAAATGTATTTTTTTAGGTATTCCTATAAACCACCACCAACTCCACCACCAACTCCGACCCGTACAGCTCAATACCAATGCGAGACTCCACACCTTGCCTCCTTGTTGCCGCAGCGGTGGTCTCCTCTTTAAGCGGGCTTTCAAGGTGAGTGCGACAGGCCTAATATGGTCTATTGTGCCTGTCGACCTCATATTTGGATCTCACTACCGCTTACCATCAGGTGGAGTGAGGTCAGCTTGTTAGCTTATTAAAAAAAAAAAAACCAGTAGATGGCTTGGTGGAACAGTGGTTAGTCTGGCTACGGTTTCAAGAGTCATAGGTTCGACTCGGGGAAGATCCGAAACTCCAAAAGCTCAATAAGTTGTCTTGTCCTACCGTTCCTAAGTAGTTGCTTTTCCCTTATATCCGATTGAACAGTGTTTCCTTGTGTTCATTAAGGACAGAGACAAATAGATGTAACATTTATAAGTATAGTATAGTATAGTATCTTTGAAGGAAGGGGGAACGGAATTTGTCCCATTCTGGGAATTCTGGGAAGCACTTTTGGCGCTCTCACTTGTTTCGATATAAGGGTAATATCAGCGACTACATTTCCTTCACTCCATTCCAATGGCGGGAAATGGTTTTGCCTTCATTGCGAGGGCAAAGAATGTATGTAAACATACAGAGAGTTTAATACGTAGAGTTAATGTATTAATGCGAAAAATGTGCCTTTAAAATGTTTTCACATACATTTGTTCTTTATTTTTAAATGTGAGCAATCAATCAGATAATAACAGACAGATGCTTCTATGTGGGAGAGACTAGAATTAAACATTTTTACCGACTTTAAAAAAGTAGGTTTCTCAATTTGACCATATTTATGTATTTTTTTAATAATATGACGTAGGGAACGTGCAAATGAATATGCGAATGGTCGAAAAATGGGACGGGATCTGGATAAAATAATTCGGTAAATGAATTCGACGCAGAATTTTTATTTAAAAAAAGCACATTATGGATGTTGATATAAGTTTTAATATTCATAAAATTTATTTTATTTTATTTATTTATTTTAGGACAGCCAACAAAACAATCACTTAAATAACATAATTGAAACGCTTAGTTTTATAACAATGCTAAGGTGATGCCTTAATTATAAGCACAAAATCATTCATTTCTCGCTGGGTGTTTGTGAAATGCAGCTTACTCTATGGCACGGTTCGATACTGCCAAATTGGGATGCGTGCAAAGTGTATAAAGACGCGATGGAATGGAAGCAGCCAGTAGCACTCGAGATGACACAGTTGAATAGAAAATAAAAAACAATATAGTAAACAGAAATAAATTAATATAACACAACATTACATACATTTATCTGATCCCGTGGTAAGTAACTTAAGCACTTGTATTACAGATATCAGATTCAACAGTGGATACTCAAATATCGTCTCCGTCGTGTCAAAATTAAATAACTGACACTTTTACCGAAATTCACTTTTTGTGATTTTTGAATAATTGAAAGTGTACTCTACATTTTGGTATTTATCTTGTTGCAATATGTATGATATTCGCAAAGATATCTTCATTTTAGTGATTCTATTGACCACATATTACAACAAGGTTTGTTCAAGAAATAACGTTGAAAAACTAAATAAATGACTTTGTTGAATTCTGCCACAACTGACTCGGAAACATTGTTACAAAATTTGGTTGTGGCAAAATTAAACAAGTGCTCTTTTATTGTAAGTTTTCATTAAAACATTAATTCAAATTATCTTCTTTTATCCAAAAAAGATCAGTGCTGTCTGTGTGTGTGTCTTATTATACATAATTACTATAAACGCACTATAGATTGGGATGAAGCTGTGGAAAATGAGTACAAAGAACAAATAGATAGAAAAGATAACTTATGGGCTGCATAGCCCATAAGTCAAAAGATATTGATAAAAACACACGCCAGAAGATTCATCTTATACACTGTACTACAATGGATCTAAAAAGACCTCTGCAAATTCCTTCCATGTCAGAAAGCTTATTATCAATTTATGAGTTCAAGCTGTCAGAAAATACAGCACCAACCAGATGTTAATGAGTCAGATTTTATATCAGAATACATACATACATACATACGTAGTATTACGCCTTTTCTCAAAGGGGTAGGCAGAGATCACTTCCAGCTATGTGCTACGGTCCTGGCACACCACAGTCGCTTCTTCCACATATGTCAACCTCTTCATGTACCCTCGTCGATTACGGATACTTTTAATTTGAGCATTCTTCAAGATGTGACCTACATATTTGGTCATGGAAGGTCTTTCTTGGTCTTCTTCTGTTGATTGAAACTTTCTCTATATACCTATTTCTTTAGTTAATCGTCTTTCATCCTCTCAACATGACCAAACCATCTAAGCATACCCTTCTCAACCCTAGTCACAACATCTTCTTTCACACCACAACGTTCTCAAATTGTTTCATTTCTGATTCTATCACTCAGTTTCCCTCCTAGCATACTTCTAAGTGCTCGCATCTCCACTGCGTTTATCCTATTTTCGTGCTTCTTCTGCCATACCCAACTTTCGCTTCCGTACATTAGTGTCGGGACCAACACTCCTGTAAACCGCCAGACGTGTCTTTTTGGACACCTTCTGACTGCTTGACTGCTTACAAAGATGGGCAGCGCTCCTTTCACCGTTACCAGCATTCACTGTTCTTTCAAAATCGCTATCACACCTACTATCTCTTGTGAGCTTGGATCCCAAGACCCAAACATACAAATTCTTTCTTTTGTTCTACTTTTTCACTTCTAATCATGACATCGCAAACAGTCTTCAAAAATCATGACTTTCGTCTAACTGACATTCAAATTTAATTCTTTTTTCTTTGAAATACTCACATCTCCACAGCTGATGACGCAAGAAGAACTTGATCATCAGCTTAAAGGAGACACTGGACAATTGATTCATTCATTATAGTTAAACTAACTTTGATTGTTGAACATGATGTAAGATGTCAAAATTTTTTTAAATGTTGTATAATTTTATACAAAATTAAAGCTCTCGATTGTTTTTATGTTATTTTAATGTATAAGGAATCTAACAGATAAATCTAGTTACGTAATGAACCATTTTTTCTATGTTCTTAATAACTTAAACTTGTGTCAGTTTTTTAAATTATGTGAAAACCATGCCAATTCAATTTTGTTGATTAAATATTTGTTCATTAAGTATATTGTAGTATTATTTGACTGCTATTAAATTTTTTTCACTGAAATTGCATAATAAATTAAAAGTTGATAACAACAAAATTCATGGCAGTGAAACGATGTAAAATTAAACAAGTTACCTTATTCACTACAAATATTCGTATTATGTACTTCTTGGTTGTGGCAAAACTCGCTAAGTGACATACAAAAACTTGATAAATGCAATTCTGTTGTCAAAAATGGTTGTGGCAAAAGTAAATAATTACTTTTTTATTTTTATTTTTAAAATAATATAAAGTAGCATTGTGTCGGACTATTTAAATTATCGAGTTGAACTGGTTTTACAACATATAAAAATCTCGACAGTAAATTTTCTTCACCTTGAAAATCTATCGCCGTTTTTTAGTAAAAAAAACACAAAAACTCAATTATCTCGGAACTTTGGTTTTGTTAGTTGTTTAATTCTGCCACGACGGGGACGATATAGTTAATACACACCCAGACACTGAACAAACACCGATGTTCGTCACACAAATATTAAAATTTGTCCCAGGTGGGAATCGAACCCACGAGTCCCACGACTCTTTGATATTGACCATGGGTCTCTAACCATTGTTCCACCAAACCAATAATGTGTATAATACACGCGATAAAAAGAGTAGCAAATATATAGCTACTTACTGCCCGGTGCGACTGTAAGCGCCAGTCATGGTCGCGACCGAACATCCTATAGAACTTAAGTTAGTTTTAATGGATTAATGTCATCAGCTACAGGTAACTTTCATACCTCAAGAGACATTATTCTGGATGCAACTAAAAATCTATTTAGTGTCGCTGCTCACGGGTGGATAGAGTATAAAAGTTCTTGTAGAGTACAAATTCTATTAGACGTCTCTTAGCTTTTTGTCGCTTATATTTCAAGTGTTTTAAATTTTGAGGTAGTCATTTTAAACAGTCTGTTTGTAGATCATTTATTTAGGCTGATAAAACCTGTTTTGTTGAGTGGTCTTTTACATAAATTTATTTTTTGTTCACTTTACTTTCAGACTTCGATTAAATGGCAATCCAACACTACCGATGCGAGAAAGGCTCAGGACCACCAGCTTAACGTGCATAGACTGCACATTCACCATCTTCTTAATTTGGTTTGAATAATTTTCAAACAGGAAAACTCACACTTTTACCAAACCCGGACTCGAACCGGGGTCCTCTCGGTCCTAATGCAGCGCTTCCTACTAAGCTACTAGACTAAAGCCAGTCAACTCAGTCAAATACTCAGTCAGTATGTTGTATCAGTTATTTCCGATTCTATGAAAAATCCATCATGTTCAGAAGTACGTTCGAATTTGTAAAATGGCGGTCATTTTATTTTTTTACCGAGTGCAGGTGCATTCATTTATTTAGCAATATTTGCCTGTGTCAAACCACTCTGTCACTAATTGAACACAAGTTTATTTAAAACTATTTTATATACGTACGTATCTACGTAGGTATATAAAATGTGATGTACTATGTATGTAGGTATCTACCTACATACATAGTACATACAGAAATTTAACACTAGAAAGACCAAGGCAGTCAAATTGGCGGCGAAGCAATTTTATTGACGAATATTTTATAAACTATGTTTTGGTTTCTTTTCATATTTTATGACTTTTCCTAATTTGCTATTGTTAAGCTAAATCTATATGAAAAAAATAATAATAAAATGTTGTATATGAGTTTCGATGACAAATACCTACTAAGACCGCGTACCGTCAATGTGACCGCATACATATAAAGGCGGCGATAAGAATAGTAAACAACGATTTCTTCAAACTAATGTGGGTACTTTTGTTTTCATTAGTGTTGAATTGAATTCTGAGTAAGTTGTTACTGCATAGCTTGTTTACATTTTACAGTAGACATTGGTTCCGTTTGGTGAGCAGTCGTAATTTGTTATAAAAATGAGTCGCCCGCTCTCCAATTCGGAAATAGAGCAAAGATTGTTGCGATATCGGGATATACAAGAAGATGTGTCAGGTGATGAAAGTAGTGATGATATAGACAGTGTTAGTGAAAACCGTGATGCAGAATTTCAGCCGGAACAGGTCACTTCTTCATCAGAAGACTCCGAAGTAGATTCTTCTGCTACACATAACAATATTATTGTAAATTCGCGCAGAGGACGCGGGGTATCTCGAAGATCCATTAGCGGTGGGCGTATAGCACGCGGTGGAGGTTCAGCTAGGACATCTTCAGTACCAGAAGTCGGTATGTTACAAGTAGCAAGTGACGGCACAGAATGGACTTGTATTTCTCCGGACGCTAGTGGAGTAGGACGTCGTAGCCAGCAAAATATACTTCGAGAAATCTCAGGGCCTACTCCATACGCCAAACGATACATTGAAAATAACAAGCCAATTTCTGCGTGGAGACTTTTTCTTCATGAGTACATTCTCCGACGTATAAAAGAATGTACTGAAAAGGAAGCACACGACAAGAGTCAAGATGACACTTGGAACTTGTCCCTAGACGAACTAGATGCATTTATTGCTTTGATTTATGCTCGTGGAGCCTATAGCATGAGCCACTTAGATTTAGACATTTTGTGGTCACAGGATTGGGGACCACCCGTTTTCAAAAATACTATGAGCAAAAATAGATTCAAGGAGATCATGAAATACTTACGTTTTGATTTGAGAAGCACGCGTTCTGCTCGCCTAAACAATGACAAATTTGCGATGATTTCGGATATATGGAACAAATTTATAGATAATTGTCAAATGTGTTACATCCCTGGAGAAAATTTGACAGTTGATGAGCAGTTATTTCCATCAAAAACTCGCTGTCCGTTTTTACAATATATTGCAAACAAACCCGATAAATTTGGTATAAAGTTTTGGCTGCTTGTGGATGTCGAGAGTAAGTACCTATGTGGAGGATTTCCGTATCTAGGAAAAGACAATAACCGTTCAAACGATATTTCATTACCCGAATATGTGGTTTTGAAACTAGTACAACCCTATTTTCAAAAGGGTCGAAACGTAACCACTGACAACTTTTTCACGTCTCTAAATTTGGCTAAAAACTAATGGTCGAAAAGACTAGTATTGTTGGAACAATGCGGCGTGCAAGACGAGAAGTACCACCGATTTGTAGAGGTATTCGTACTATAAGATATGAAACTTTCATAATGAAAACCGAGACGGATATAACCCTTACTACCTATCAAGGAAAACCAGGAAAAAATGTTATTATTTTGAGTACTCTACACCCCAACGTAAGTATAGGTACTGATCAAAAAAGCTGCCTGAAACAGTTGGATTTTATAATGCAACAAAATTTGGTGTAGACATCATCGATCAAATGGCACGCAAATACACCGTAAGAGCTGGAAGTCGGAGATGGCCTGTTCACGTTTTTTACAATATACTTGATTTAGCAGCTATAAACTCGTGGATTCTATATCAAAAAGTCACAGGAATAAAAATTTCTCGTCATGATTTTATCCTTCAACTAGTGAGCGAACTACGTGACGAGTATGTGGGAAAAAAATCCACTTCAACTAGGACTCAGAGACAAGAAACTAATTCTGAAACAAGTGAACCATGTACTACAAACAATAAGAGGCGGCAATGTCAAATCAATAGTAAATGTAAAAAAAAATAAAACATGTGAAAACTGCACTATCTGTAAAAAAGCTGTTTGTGGAAAATGTACAAAAGAGTCTAAAAAAACTATTACTTGTTACAAATGTTACTAACTTTAATGCTAAATTGTTTACTACTATTAAAAAATAAATTTGTATTATTTTTATTTAATTTTTTTATTTGAAATCTGTTAAAATTTCATATGTATTCTTACTAAATATCTGCCGTGCTAATTAAAAATGCAGTAAGTAGGCTTTGCGGTATTTCGAGATAATGGCGCTCAAAGTTTTTTAATAATCACATTTTTCGATTACTTTTTAACGGTGATTAAACATGTTGCGTATTTAAAATATAGCTCAATACACATACTTTTATAAAAACTAACAAAATCTGCTGTAAGTTTAGTATATTCAGAGAAAAACGAAAAAAACAACTTATGCTTAGCATGTTCCTACTAGGCAACACTAAGGATTACAAACCAAAACTGCAGTAAAGTTGGAGTTACTGCTCTTTTGATTAGCAATCACAGGTTACTGCGTTTATGCCTAGTAGTGAAGTTATACCTTAAATATTCTTATCACAAATTATAAATGCAGTGCTATAGAAATGCTCCGTTTCTTAAAGTTGGTGAATAAAGAGAAAATAACGCACTTACTTAATTTTTTTTATGATTATTGCTTTAATATACTATAATCTTTATTAAATTTTTACAATTGTGTAAAATTTTTCAGTATATGGGACTAAATATTGAAGTTATCTTTATTATTGGTACTTACTGCGTTCTTTTTTAGTGCAATTTCTTTTTCTTATAACATTTCTTGTACTAGCTACAAACGATAAATGCAATAGGTAGTGGGAAATAGTTACAAAAATTAGTGTAAAAAAATTACTATTGACTTGTAATTTATGTAAACTGTCTATTATTACGAAGAAATAGTTAATAAAACTATTTCAATACTTGAAATGATTATTAAAATAAGGAATTTCAAAATTGTCACAACTTAAAAAAAAAATCTTCAAAAACTTAATAATTTCAGTACCTTAAAAAAATTATGACGTGAATATACTAGTGTATAACCTTTTAAAATACAAAATAATCAAGTCCGGCAACATGACACTAGGTGGCTTTATTACGTTTATTGAATTACATAATCTGTAAGCTCAGTAATAAAGTTGCGATCAAGTAAGTTGATGTTTGCAGCACGAATTATTGACACTTGATAGTATACTACACTCACAGGCACAATTAACCGCCCGCCTTTAAAATTCGCCTCCTGATAGTTTTGGTTTACTATGGCTTATCAAGTGTTTTGTTTTTTGTTAAGTGGGTAGTCTTGCAATAAATTAAACACCTATACCCTGATTTGGTTTCGTTAATCTGTGACAATGACGGGTTTTTGGAACATAGTCGTTGTTTGACATTATTGCAGTTGTGTTACTGTGTGTTCATTTCCTGTTTTTTTCTGCCGTAGTGTGTTTTTATTGTTTAATTTGGGTTTGTAGTGTTAGTTTGTTGTTTGTGACTGCAAAAAATGCCACCCGATGCAACTGGTGTTGCCAGGGCAGTTGCCTTTACTGACGCTGAGTACAGCCAACGTCGCATCCCTCGTGCACTCGGTGTACCACGAACTGCCATACGGGATGCCATCAGACGATTTCGGGAGACAGGTTCATACACCCTCAGGCCAGTTCAAGGTCGACAGCGATGCACTTCGGCTCGAGAAGACCGCTTCGCTGTCGACAACGTGTTAAGAAATCACTTTTCCACCGCTACTGAAGCCCAAATTCGTCTTTTTTGAAGTACGAAACCTCAGTGTTAGTGGACGTACGATAAGAAGAAGACTGGCAGAAGGATATCTGAGGGTGTTTTGTCCAGCTCGCGCCCCAGAACTGCTTGCACAACACCGTAGAGCTAAATTTGCTTTTGCGCGAGAATATGCTGAGTGGACTGTACAAGAATTGAAGGTCATACTGTTCTCAGATAAGAGCAGATAGCCTTAAAAGGTCCAGATGGATGCCAGCCTGTCTACAGACACCCAAATTAAAGGTTTGCTCCTTGCGCTATATCGGAAACAGTGGGTTACAAAGAAGGCTCTATTATGGTTTGGGGAGGCATCACTTACGAGGCTCGTACCGACCTTGTATTGTTTGACAGAGGCAGTGTAAATGCTTAAAAATACGTGGAAGAAGTTCTCCAAGGACATGTCATCCCGTTCGCACCATTTATTGGTGACAACTTTAGATTAATGCATGACATGCACGTTGCTATACCGCAAAATTGGTTACTGAGTACCTTAATGAGACCGAAATTCAAGTTTTGCCATGGCGAGCACGCAGTCCCGACCTCAACCCAATTGAACACATATGGGACAACTTCAAAAGACGTATTTGAGCGAGAGTACCAGCCCCAACGTCTATTGGAGAACTCAAAACGGCTGCGGTAGAGGAGTGGCACATTATTCCCCAATCAGATATCCAAGATGTCATGGATGGACTATCATACCGGCTCCTAGAAGTCATAAGAGGTAGGAGGAGCAACGCCCATTATTAAATTTTAATATTGTTTTACTTTGACCTTCTTTTTTCTCAAAATTCGAAATTTACATTTTTCGTCGATACTTCGAAAATATCGATTTTTGTAATAATGCCCTATTAAACGACTTTTTTAAATCAAACCTTCGTTTTATTTTTTGCCTTAAATTAAGTTTATAACGGATCATTCATAAAATGTGGTTTATGTTTGGACATTTCCGAAAATTTAAGCAAATACAAGGTGGGCAGTTAATTGTGCCTATGAGTGTATATTTTTTCTTTAAACTATAGATAGACTGATGTTAATGTTTTAATTCAAATAATGGTTCATGATTAAGTGAAACAATGCTTGTTACTATTTAAAATAAAACAAACATCATCATCATCATGTAAATAACATCACATATTTTTTACACGAAACACACCCAGATCCAATGGATCCAATACCCATGTAGGTGTACTATTTTATATTTTTATTTTCCTTACGGAGGAAACAAAAATACCTACATAGTTTACAATAAAATTAATCTATTGAACTGTAAAAATCATTCTGTATGCTACATACACGAACAAGAAATCGATTTTCAGGGTAATTTGTTTTACACGAAAAAACAGCTTGAGAACGAGCAGTCAGCCTCGGGCATTTAAAATAAATACGACTGAGAAGATATGGAGAATTTACAGTTTTATTTAAAATTTTGAAAAGAAATAATTTATCCCTATGCTCCCGCCGCAATTTGTAATGTCCGTAGTTGCGTCTCTGAATTCCTGAATCTGTAACCTAATCTTTTCAGAAACTTATTCTGAATTATTTCTCCTTGTTCAAAATAAGTGGTATATAGAGGATGCCATACGTGGGTGAACGCTTATTCTAAATGGCTTCTTACTAAGGAGTTATAAAACATAATGTAAGTAGCTATATTTTTAAATGTTAACAATGACGGAACACAAATAACAGCATTCTGTATGCTCTGGATGTCACATTATTCACGTGAGATGCAAGGCTTAATTCGCAGTCAAGATAAATACCCAGATACACACCCTAATCCCTGTCACCCTTCTAATCGATACACAATTGAAACAATAATCAAATTATATTGGCATTTTTTACGGGAGTAAGTAATTGTGTGATATTTGTCAATATCTAGTTTAAGCTCCTTCAGTGAAAAGTTTTCACAAAAATGTTTAGGTCATTCTGGAACTGACTACACTGATTTCTGAACTCAACATATTTAACAAGGGCAAATATTTTAGCATCATTAGCATAAAGAAGCGCATTATATGTGTCATTAATAAATATTAAAAAGGAGGGGCCCCAGGTGAGAAGCATGTGTGACCCCTGATGTTATCAGATGAAACTAGAAGTGTACCCTTTAACTGTTGCTGCTTGGGAGCTTTCTCGTAAATATGCAGTTAACCAGACGGTTAACTTTAAACTTTTTTTGAACTTCTCAGATCAGAAGATCGCCCTGTATACCGACGTTGCCGAGTTTAGCAATTAACAAATTGTGTGAATTTTGTCAAATGCTATCGAAAAATTTTTATTCACGGCGTCAACTTGAAAACCATTTTCCATGGTTTCAAAAGTAATGTCCATAAACTCGCATAAATTTGATTCAGTAGATCTTCCACTATTGAAGCACTATTGATATTTTTAAAGGTCCTTATCCCAGGAAAAAGAGAATCATATTTTATCTTTTCAAAAAGTTTAAGTATTACGGATAGTTTAGACATGCCGCGATAGTTAGCAATATTATGTTTATCACCGTTCTTGAGAATGGGAACAATAATATATTGTATCCAGACCAAGGGCATTACCTCTTTTATTTAAAGAAATATAAAATAATAATGAAATAGGAACCGCCAACTGCCGGCAATACTGCTTAAGAAACAGTGAGACTGAGATATCTAGATTTTTCAAATATTTTTCAATCACCGTGCTATTTATGTAAACAGAATCAATCACACAATCATTACTCGCGGATCCACTGCTCGAGTCCAACCGATATCTATACCACCAACACCCAGTTGATACAAAAATTGCAACCAATTTGACAATTGATAATTTTAAAACAACCTTATTGTCTAAAATTTTTTTCGAGTTTTCGAGAGTTCGCTCGCGACCACGATTGGTGTAACCCAGTCGAAACGTCGGGCAGTAAGTAGCTATGTAATTTTGCTACTCCTAATATCGCGTGAAGACCCATAAAGACTTATTTCAACCTTATTGTCATTATAATAGGTTGTTCTTAAACAACATTTTTTAATTAAACTGCCATGTCACTCAATCACACATTTTATTGGATAAATTGATAAAATCACAATAAAATATACTCGCCGATGGCATGACATACCTCCATTTAAAAGGTTTTTGTGTCAGCTATGGTCTTTGCACTCGTGTACCAAAAAGTTATTATGATTATTTTATTTATATACTTACTCGAGGACGAGCAGTGCGTGCAATTGACACCTATCGCCTCTTCATACTTCCCCGATCCGCGCTAGCTCCTGCTACTAATCAAAAGCGCAGTAAAGTCCAACGATACTGCGATCTTTCTTTGTAGTTTCCAAAAGCATAAAATTGTCTTCTGTCAATTAATAACGCAGTCTACATTATTGCTGCTATTATTTTATGCATAATCAAGAAGGTTACCCAAAGTGGATACCAATAAATAGTGCAGCAGTTAAACTTACTGCATTTTTAACTTGCACCTTATATTAAACTCATTTAAAAAGAGGGCTTAGTAAAAACGCAGTATCTAATTTCACTGCGTTTAAAAGTAGCGTCTGAAATTATTAACTTTAAAGAAAGTAAATACCATAATAGCATGAATTCTTTTTACTGCGATTATAACTAGTGAAAACTAATTGAGGCCATAGAAATACCGGAGTGCAAAGAGCAGTATTGTCTTTTACGGCAGTTTTCCTAAGCAAAATTTTTCTGATGAAATGCTTTACTGCGTTTTATCTTAATAAAAGTCCTACTTCCCGAATAGCTAAAAAAAATGGATAAAAGTACCAAATAGAGCTCATTGTGAGGATTCCGAATATGTATGTAACTCAATTTTGCCAAAAACCTTCCTTACTGCGTTCTTCGTTAGCACGGCAGATATCTAGTACCGTCAAATTGACTGCTGCGGTCTTTGAAGGTATAGCATGAAGCCCGGCCCTTCTAGTGTTAAATAATATAGTATTGCACTAGTCTACCAAAGAACATAGTTCTACCTAAGAATTTGATAAAATGTATTTTTTAGGTATTCCTATAAACCACCACCAACTCCACCACCAACTCCGACCCGCACAGCTCAATACCAATGCGACTACACGCCTTGTCTCGTTGTTGCCGCAGCAGTGGTCTCCTCTTTAAGCGGGCTTTCAAGGTGAGTGCGACAGGCTCAATATGGTCTATTGTGCCTGTCGACCTCATATTTGGATCTCACTACCGCTTACCATCAGGTGGAGTGAGGTCATCTTGTTAGCTTATTAAAAAAAAAACTAGTAGATGACTTGGTGGAACAGTGGTTAGTCACCCTGGCTACGGTTTCAAGAGTCATAGGTTCGACTCGGGGAAGATCCGAAACTCCAAAAAGCTCAATAAGTTGTCTTGTCCTACCGTTCCTAAGTAGTTGCTTTTCCCTTATATCCGATTGAACAGTGTTTCCTTGTGTTCATTAAGGACAGAGACAAATAGATGTAACATTTATAAGTATAGTATAGTATAGTATCTTTGAAGGAAGCAGGAACGGAATTTGTCCCATTCTGGGAATTCTGGGAAGCACTTTTGGCGCTCTCACTTGTTTCGATATAAGGGTAATATCAGCGACTACATTTCCTTCACTCCATTCCAATGGCGGGAAATGGTTTTGCCTTCATTGCGAGGGCAAAGAATGTATGTAAACATACAGAGAGTTTAATACGTAGAGACAATGGTTAATGTATTAATGCGAAAAATGTGCCTTTAAAATGTTTTCACATACTCGTACATTCGTTCTTTATTTTTTAAATGTGAGCAATAACAATCAGATAATAACAGACAGATGCTTCAATGTGGGAGAAACTAGAATTAAACATTTTTTACCGACTTAAAAAAGTAGGTTTCTCAATTTGACCATATTTATGTATTTTTTTAATAATATGACGTAGGGAACGTGCAAATGAATATGCGAATGGTCGAAAAATGGGACAGGATTTCTGTCCCCACTAAGGTTAAAATAATTCAGTGAATGACGCAGCATTTTTTATTTAAAAAAAGCACATTATGGATGTTGATATAAGTTTTAATATTCATAAAATTTATTTTATTTTATTTATTTATTTTAGGACAGCCAACAAAACAATCACTTAAATAACATAATTGAAACGCTTAGTTTTATAACAATGCTAAGGTGATGCCTTAATTATAAGCACAAAATCATTCATTTCTCGCTGGGTGTTTGTGAAATGCAGCTTACTCTATGGCACGGTTCGATACTGCCAAATTGGGATGCGTGCAAAGTGTATAAAGACGCGATGGAATGGAAGCAGCCAGTAGCACTCGAGATGACACAGTTGGATAGAAAATAAAAAACAATATAATAAATTAAAATAAATAAATATAACACAACATTACATACATTTATCTGATCCCGTGGTAAGTAACTTAAGCACTTGTATTACAGATATCAGATTCAACAGTGGATACTCAAATATCGTCCCCGTCGTGTCAAAATTAAATAACTGACACTTTTACCGAAATTCACTTTTTGTGATTTTTGAATAATAGAAAGTGTACTCTAAATTTTGGTATTTATCTTGTTGCAATATGTATGATATTCGCAAAGATATCTTCATTTTAGTGATTCTATTGACCACATATTACAACAAGGTTTGTTCAAGAAATAACGTTGAAAAACTAAATAAACGACTTTGTTGAATTCTGCCACAACTGACTCGGTAACATTGTTACAAAATTTGGTTGTGGCAAAATTAAACAAGTGCTCTTTTATTTTAAGTTTTCATTAAAACATTAATTCAAATTATCTTCTTTTATCCAAAAAAGATCAGTGATGTCTGTGTGTGTGTGTCTTATTACACATAATAACTATAAACGCACTATAGATCGGGATAAAGCTTTGGAAAATGAGTACAAAGAACAAATAGATAGAAAAGATAACTTATGGGCTGCATAGCCCATAAGTCAAAAGATATTGATAAAAACAGAGGTCAGAAGATTCATCTTATATACTGTACTACAATGGATCTACAAAGACCTCTGCAAATTCCTTCCACGTCAGAAAGCTTATTATCAATTTATGAGTTCAAGCTGTCAGAAAATACAGCACCAACCAGATGTCAATGAGTCACATTTTATATCAGAATACATACATACATACATACATAGTATCACGCCTTTTTCTCAAAGGGGTAGGCAGAGATCACTTCCAGCTATGGCCTGGCACACTACAGTCGCTTCTTCCACATATGTCAACCTCTTCATGTACCCTCGTCGATTACGGATACTTTTGATTTGACCATTCTTCAAGATGTGACCTATTTGGTCATGGAAGGTCTTTCTTGGTCTTCCTCTGTCTATTGAAACTTTCTCTATATACCTATTTCTTTAGTTAATCGTCTTTCATCCTCTCAACATGACCAAACCATCTAAGCATACCCTTCTCAACCCTAGTCACAACATCTTCTTTCACACCACAACGTTCTCAAATTGTTTCATTTCTGATTCTATCACTCAGTTTCCCTTCTAGCATACTTCTAAGTGCTCGCATCTCCACTGCGTTTATCCTATTTTCGTGCTTCTTCTGCCATACCCAACTTTCGCTTCCGTACATTAGTGTCGGGACCAACACTCCTGTAAACCGCCAGACGTGTCTTTTTGGACACCTTCTGACTGCTTGACTGCTTACAAAGATGGGCAGCGCTCCTTTCACCGTTACCAGCATTCACTGTTCTTTCAAAATCGCTATCACACCTACTATCTCTTGTGAGCTTGGATCCCAAGACCCAAACATACAAATTCTTTCTTTTGTTCTACATTTTCACTTCTAATCATGACATCGCAAACAGTCATATCATCACATTTTTCAAAAATCATGACTTTCGTCTAACTGACATTCAAATTTAATTCTTTTTTCTTTGAAATACTCACATCTCCACAGCTGATGAAGCAAGAAGAACTTGATCATCAGCTTAAAGGAGACACTGGGCAATTGATTCATTCATTATAGTTAAAGTAACTTTGATTGTTGAACATGATGTTAGAAGTCAAAATTTTTTTAAATGTTGTATAATTTTATACAAAATTAAAGCTCAAGATTGTTTTTATGTTATTTTAATGTATAAGGAATCTAACAGATAAATCTAGTTACGTAATGAACCATTTTTTCTATGTTCTTAATAACTTAAACTTGTGTCAGTTTTTAAATTGTGTGAAAACCATGCCAATTCAATTTTGTTGATTAAATATTTGTTCATTAAGTATATTGTAGTATTATTTGACTGCTATTAAATTTTTTTCACTGAAATTGCATAATAAATTAAAAGTTGATAACAACAAAATTCATGGCAGTGAAACGATGTAAAATTAAACAAGTTACCTTATTCACTACAAATATTCGTATTATGTACTTCTTGGTTGTGGCAAAACTCGCTAAGTGACATACAAAAACTTGATAAATGCAATTCTGTTGTCAAAAATGGTTGTGGCAAAAGTAAATAATTACTTTTTTATTTTTATTTTTAAAATAATATAAAGTAGCATTGTGTCGGACTATTTAAATTATCGAGTTGAACTGGTTTTACAACATATAAAAATCTCGACAGTAAATTTTCTTCACCTTGAAAATCTATCGCCGTTTTTTAGTAAAAAAAACACAAAAACTCAATTATCTCGGAACTTTGGTTTTGTTAGTTGTTTAATTCTGCCACGACGGGGACGATATAGTTAATACACACCCAGACACTGAACAAACACCGATGTTCGTCACACAAATATTAAAATTTGTCCCAGGTGGGAATCGAACCCACGAGTCCCACGACTCTTTGATATTGACCATGGGTCTCTAACCATTGTTCCACCAAACCAATAATGTGTATAATACACGCGATAAAAAGAGTAGCAAATATATAGCGACTTACTGTCCGTTGCGACTGTAAGCGCCAGGCATGGTCGCGACCGAACATCCCATAGAACTTAAGTTAGTTTTAATGGATTAATGTCATCAGCTACAGGTAACTTTCATACCTCAAGAGACATTATTCTGGATGCAACTAAAAATCTATTTAGTGTCGCTGCTCACTGGTGGATAGTGTATAGAAGTTTTTGTTGAGTTCCAATTCTATAAGACGTCTCTTAGCTTTTTGTCGCTTATATTTCAAGTGTTTTAAATTTTGAGGTAGTCATTTTAAACAGAGTGTTTGTAGATCATTTATTTAGGCTGATAAAACCTGTTTTGTTGAGTGGTCTTTTTACATAAATTTATTTTTGTTCACATTACTTTCAGACTTCGATTAAATGGCAATCCAACACTACCGATGCGAGAAAGGCTCAGGACCACCAGCTTAACGTGCATAGACTGCACATTCACCATCTTCTTAATTTGGTTTGAATAATTTTCAAACAGGAAAACTCACACTTTTACCAAACCCGGACTCGAACCGGGGTCCTCTCGGTCCTAATGCAGCGCTTCCTACTAATAGACTAAAGGCAGTTAACTCAGTCAGTATGGTGTAGCAGTTATGTCCGATTCTATGAAAAATCCATCATGTTCAGAAGTACGTTCGAATTTGTAAAATGGCCGTCATTTTATTTTTTACCGAGTGCAGGTGCGTTCATTTATTTAGCAATATTTGCCTGTGTCAAACCACTCTGTCACTAATTGAACACAAGTTTATTTAAAACTATTTTATATACCTACGTATCTACGTAGGTATATAAAATGTGATGTACTATGTATGTAGGTATCTACCTACATACATAGTACATACAGAAATTTAACACTAGAAAGACCAAGGCAGTCAAATTGGCGGCGAAGCAATTTTATTGACGAATATTTTATAAACTATGTTTTGGTTTCTTTTCATATTTTATGACTTTTCCTAATTTGCTATTGTTAAGCTAAATCTATATGAAAAAAATAATAATAAAATGTTGTATATGAGTTTCGATGACAAATACCTACTAAGACCGCGTACCGTCAATGTGACCGCATACATATAAAGGCGGCGATAAGAATAGTAAACAACGATTTCTTCAAACTAATGTGGGTACTTTTGTTTTCATTAGTGTTGAATTGAATTCTGAGTAAGTTGTTACTGCATAGCTTGTTTACATTTTACAGTAGACATTGGTTCCGTTTGGTGAGCAGTCGTAATTTGTTATAAAAAATGAGTCGCCCGCTCTCCAATTCGGAAATAGAGCAAAGATTGTTGCGATATCGGGATATACAAGAAGATGTGTCAGGTGATGAAAGTAGTGATGATATAGACAGTGTTAGTGAAAACCGTGATGCAGAATTTCAGCCGGAACAGGTCACTTCTTCATCAGAAGACTCCGAAGTAGATTCTTCTGCTACACATAACAATATTATTGTAAATTCGCGCAGAGGACGCGGGGTATCTCGAAGATCCATTAGCGGTGGGCGTATAGCACGCGGTGGAGGTTCAGCTAGGACATCTTCAGTACCAGAAGTCGGTATGTTACAAGTAGCAAGTGACGGCACAGAATGGACTTGTATTTCTCCGGACGCTAGTGGAGTAGGACGTCGTAGCCAGCAAAATATACTTCGAGAAATCTCAGGGCCTACTCCATACGCCAAACGATACATTGAAAATAACAAGCCAATTTCTGCGTGGAGACTTTTTCTTCATGAGTACATTCTCCGACGTATAAAAGAATGTACTGAAAAGGAAGCACACGACAAGAGTCAAGATGACACTTGGAACTTGTCCCTAGACGAACTAGATGCATTTATTGCTTTGATTTATGCTCGTGGAGCCTATAGCATGAGCCACTTAGATTTAGACATTTTGTGGTCACAGGATTGGGGACCACCCGTTTTCAAAAATACTATGAGCAAAAATAGATTCAAGGAGATCATGAAATACTTACGTTTTGATTTGAGAAGCACGCGTTCTGCTCGCCTAAACAATGACAAATTTGCGATGATTTCGGATATATGGAACAAATTTATAGATAATTGTCAAATGTGTTACATCCCTGGAGAAAATTTGACAGTTGATGAGCAGTTATTTCCATCAAAAACTCGCTGTCCGTTTTTACAATATATTGCAAACAAACCCGATAAATTTGGTATAAAGTTTTGGCTGCTTGTGGATGTCGAGAGTAAGTACCTATGTGGAGGATTTCCGTATCTAGGAAAAGACAATAACCGTTCAAACGATATTTCATTACCCGAATATGTGGTTTTGAAACTAGTACAACCCTATTTTCAAAAGGGTCGAAACGTAACCACTGACAACTTTTTCACGTCTCTAAATTTGGCTAAAAACTAATGGTCGAAAAAGACTAGTATTGTTGGAACAATGCGGCGTGCAAGACGAGAAGTACCACCGATTTGTAGAGGTATTCGTACTATAAGATATGAAACTTTCATAATGAAAACCGAGACGGATATAACCCTTACTACCTATCAAGGAAAACCAGGAAAAAATGTTATTATTTTGAGTACTCTACACCCCAACGTAAGTATAGGTACTGATCAAAAAAAGCTGCCTGAAACAGTTGGATTTTATAATGCAACAAAATTTGGTGTAGACATCATCGATCAAATGGCACGCAAATACACCGTAAGAGCTGGAAGTCGGAGATGGCCTGTTCACGTTTTTTACAATATACTTGATTTAGCAGCTATAAACTCGTGGATTCTATATCAAAAAGTCACAGGAATAAAAATTTCTCGTCATGATTTTATCCTTCAACTAGTGAGCGAACTACGTGACGAGTATGTGGGAAAAAATCCACTTCAACTAGGACTCAGAGACAAGAAACTAATTCTGAAACAAGTGAACCATGTACTACAAACAATAAGAGGCGGCAATGTCAAATCAATAGTAAATGTAAAAAAATAAAACATGTGAAAACTGCACTATCTGTAAAAAAGCTGTTTGTGGAAAATGTACAAAAGAGTCTAAAAAACTATTACTTGTTACAAATGTTACTAACTTTAATGCTAAATTGTTTACTACTATTAAAAAATAAATTTGTATTATTTTTTATTTAATTTTTTTATTTGAAATCTGTTAAAATTTCATATGTATTCTTACTAAATATCTGCCGTGCTAATTAAAAATGCAGTAAGTAGGGTTTGCGGTATTTCGAGATAATGGCGCTCAAAGTTTTTTTAATAATCACATTTTTCGATTACTTTTTTAACGGTGATTAAACATGTTGCGTATTTAAAATATAGCTCAATACACATACTTTTATAAAAACTAACAAAATCTGCTGTAAGTTTAGTATATTCAGAGAAAACGAAAAAAACAACTTATGCTTAGCATGTTCCTACTAGGCAACACTAAGGATTACAAACCAAAACTGCAGTAAAGTTGGAGTTACTGCTCTTTTGATTAGCAATCACAGGTTACTGCGTTTATGCCTAGTAGTGAAGTTATACCTTAAATATTCTTATCACAAATTATAAATGCAGTGCTATAGAAATGCTCCGTTTCTTAAAGTTGGTGAATGAAGAGAAAATAACGCACTTACTTAATTTTTTTATGATTATTGTTTTAATATACTATAATCTTTATTACATTTTTACAATTGTGTAAATTTTTGCAGTTTATGGGACTAAATATTGAAGTTATCTTTATAATTGGTACTTACTGCGTTCTTTTCTAGTGAATCATAATTTTCTTGTAACATTTCTTGTACTAGCTACAAACGATAAATGCAATAGGTAGTGGGCAATAGTGTAAAAAATTAGTGTAAAAAATTTACTATTGACTTGTAATTTATTTAAACTATCTATTATTACGAAGGAATAGTTAATACAACTATTTCAATACTTGAAATGATTATTAAAATAAGGAATTTCAAAATTGTCACAACTTAAAAAATCTTCAAAAACTTAATCATTTCAGTACCTTAAAAAAATTATGACGTGAACATGACGGTGGTGTATAACCTTTTAAAATACAAAATAATCAAGTTTGGCAACATGACACTAGGTGGCTTTATTACGTTTACTGAATTATATAATCTGTAAGCTCAGTAATAAGGTTGTGATTAAGTAAGTTGATGTTTGCAGCACGAATTATTGACACTTGATAGTATACTACACTCACAGGCACAATTAACCGCCCACCTTTAAAATTCGCCTCCCTGATAGTTTTGGTTTACTATGGCTTATCAAGTGTTTTGTTTTTTGTTAAGTGGGTAGTCTTGCAATAAATTAAACACCTATACCCTTATTTGGTTTCGTTAATTTGTGACAATGACGGGTTTTTGGAACATAGTCGTTGTTTGACATTATTGCAGTTGTGTTACTGTGTGTTCATTTCCTGTTTTTTTCTGCCGTAGTATGTTTTTATTGTTTAATTTGGGTTTGTAGTGTTAGTTTGTTGTTTACTGACGCTGAGTACAGCCAACGTCGCATCCCTCGTGCACTCGGTGTACCACGAACTGCCATACGGGATGCCATCAGACGATTTCGGGAGACAGGTTCATACACCCTCAGGCCAGTTCAAGGTCGACAGCGATGCACTTCGGCTCGAGAAGACCGCTTCGCTGTCGACAACGTGTTAAGAAATCACTTTTCCACCGCTACTGAAGCCCAAATTCGTCTTTTTGAAGTACGAAACCTCAGTGTTAGTGGACGTACGATAAGAAGAAGACTGGCAGAAGGATATCTGAGGGTGTTTTGTCCAGCTCGCGCCCCAGAACTGCTTGCACAACACCGTAGAGCTAAATTTGCTTTTGCGCGAGAATATGCTGAGTGGACTGTACAAGAATTGAAGGTCATACTGTTCTCAGATAAGAGCAGATAGCCTTAAAAGGTCCAGATGGATGCCAGCCTGTCTACAGACACCCAAATTAAAGGTTTGCTCCTTGCGCTATATCGGAAACAGTGGGTTACAAAGAAGGCTCTATTATGGTTTG
Organism: Maruca vitrata; assembly: GCA_039566165.1. Taxonomy (NCBI): domain Eukaryota; kingdom Metazoa; phylum Arthropoda; class Insecta; order Lepidoptera; family Crambidae; genus Maruca; species Maruca vitrata. The sequence goes on from CM076930.1 coordinate 12,421,566, forward strand.
GGGAGGCATCACTTACGAGGCTCGTACCGACCTTGTATTGTTTGACAGAGGCAGTGTAAATGCTTAAAAATACGTGGAAGAAGTTCTCCAAGGACATGTCATCCCGTTCGCACCATTTATTGGTGACAACTTTAGATTAATGCATGACATGCACGTTGCTATACCGCAAAATTGGTTACTGAGTACCTTAATGAGACCGAAATTCAAGTTTTGCCATGGCGAGCACGCAGTCCCGACCTCAACCCAATTGAACACATATGGGACAACTTCAAAAGACGTATTTGAGCGAGAGTACCAGCCCCAACGTCTATTGGAGAACTCAAAACGGCTGCGGTAGAGGAGTGGCACATTATTCCCCAATCAGATATCCAAGATGTCATGGATGGACTATCATACCGGCTCCTAGAAGTCATAAGAGGTAGGAGGAGCAACGCCCATTATTAAATTTTAATATTGTTTTACTTTGACCTTCTTTTTTCTCAAAATTCGAAATTTACATTTTTCGTCGATACTTCGAAAATATCGATTTTTGTAATAATGCCCTATTAAACGACTTTTTTAAATCAAACCTTCGTTTTATTTTTTTGCCTTAAATTAAGTTTATAACGGATCATTCATAAAATGTGGTTTATGTTTGGACATTTCCGAAAATTTAAGCAAATACAAAGGTGGGCGGTTAATTGTGCCTGTGAGTGTATATTTTTTCTTTAAACTATAGAAAGACTGATGTTAATGTTTTAATTCAAATAATGGTTTATGATTAAGTGAAACAATGCTTGTTACTATTTAAAATAAAACAAACATCATCATCATCATGTAAATAACATCACATATTTTTTACACGAAACACACCCAGATCCAATGGATCCAATACCCATGTAGGTGTACTATTTTAAATTTTTATTTTCCTTACTTACTCCAAGAACTCGGCATTAAGCAGCGTCTATTTCCATAGAACAATCTCGCATTTTGTCATTCTTTGGACACGTTTCAAGGAGAGACAACCGATCGATAGAACGGCTTGTTGTCCAGGGAAAAGTGGAAGGCTCTCGACCGCGCGGGAGGTCACCCATGCGATGGACCGACCAAATAAAGTCCGTGATTGGCGGTTCACTTAACGAGTGCAGCAGGATGACTACCAGCAGGGAGAAATGGCGGGACATCGTAAGGCGCACGTTGGCGCCCGTCTCCAACACTACATGATGACCACGACCACTCTGTCAAGAGTGATACGACTAAGAAGAAGATTTTTCCTTACGGAGAAAACAAAAATACCTACATAGTTTACAATTAAATGAATCTATTGAACTGTAAAAATCATTCTGTATGCTACATACACGAACAAGAAATCGATTTTCAGGGTAATTTGTTTTACACGAAAAAACAGCTTGAGAACGAGCAGTCAGCCTCGGGCATTTAAAATAAATACGACTGAGAAGATATGGAGAATTTACAGTTTTATTTAAAATTTTGAAAAGAAATAATTTATCCCTATGCTCCCGCCGCAATTTGTAATGTCCGTAGTTGCGTCTCTGAATTCCTGAATCTGTAACCTAATCTTTTCAGAAACTTATTCTGAATTATTTCTCCTTGTTCAAAATAAGTGGTATATAGAGGATGCCATACGTGGGTGAACGCTTATTCTAAATGGCTTCTTACTAAGGAGTTATAAAACATAATGTAAGTAGCTATATTTTTAAATATTAACAATGACGGAACACAAATAACAGCATTCTGTATGCTCTGGATGTCACATTATTCACGTGAGATGCAAGGCTTAATTCGCAGTCAAGATAAATACCCAGATACACACCCTAACCCCTGTCACCCTTCTAATCGATACACAATTGAAACATTAATCAAATTTTATTGGCATTTTTTTACGGGAGTAAGTAATTGTGTGATATTTGTCAATATTTAGTTTAAGCTCCTTCAGTGAAAAGTATTCACAAAAAATGTTTAGGTCATTCTGGAACTGACTACACTGATTTCTGAACTCATCAGATTTAACAAGGGCAAATATTTTAGCATCATTAGCATAAAGAAGCGCATTATATGTGTCATTAATAAATATTAAAAAGAAGGGGCCCCAGGTGAGAAGCATGTGTGACCCCTGATGTTATCAGATGAAACTAGAAGTGTACCCTTTAACTGTTGCTGCTTGGGACCTTTCTCGTAAATATGCAGTTAACCAGACGGGTAACTTTAAACTTTTTTGAACTTCTCAGATCAGAAGATCGCCCTGTATACCGACGTTGGCGAGTTTAGCAATTAACAAATTGTGTGAATTTTGTCAAATGCTATCGAAAAATTTTTATTCACGGCGTCAACTTGAAAACCATTTTCCATGGTTTCAAAAGTAATGTCCATAAACTCGCATAAATTTGATTCAGTAGATCTTCCACTATTGAAGCACTATTGATATTTTTAAAGGTCCTTAACTCAGGAAAAAGAGAATCATATTTTATCTTTTCAAAAAGTTTAAGTATTACGGATAGTTTAGACATGCCGCGATAGTTAGCAATATTATGTTTATCACCGTTCTTGAGAATGGGAACAATAATATATTGTATCCAGACCAAGGGCATTACCTCTTTTATTTAAAGAAATATAAAATAATAATGAAATAGGAACCGCCAACTGCCGGCAATACTGCTTAAGAAACAGTGAGACTGAGATATCTAGATTTTTCAAATATTTTTCAATCACCGTGCTATTTATGTAAACAGAATCAATCACACAATCATTACTCGCGGATCCACTGCTCGAGTCCAACCGATATCTATACCACCAACACCCAGTTGATACAAAAATTGCAACCAATTTGACAATTGATAATTTTAAAACAACCTTATTGTCTAAAATTTTTTTTCGAGTTTTCGAGAGTTCGCTCGCGACCACGATTGGTGTAACCCAGTCGAAACGTCGGGCAGTAAGTAGCTATGTAATTTTGCTACTCCTAATATCGCGTGAAGACCCATAAAGACTTATTTCAACCTTATTGTCATTATAATAGGTTGTTCTTAAACAACATTTTTTAATTAAACTGCCATGTCACTCAATCACACATTTTATTGGATAAATTGATAAAATCACAATAAAATATACTCGCCGATGGCATGACATACCTCCATTTAAAAGGTTTTGTGTCAGCCATGGTCTTTGCACTCGTGTACCAAAAAGTTATTATGATTATTTTATTTATATACTTACTCGAGGACGAGCAGTGCGTGCAATTGACACCTATCGCCTCTGCATACTTCCCCGATCCGCGCTAGCTCCTGCTACTAATCAAAAGCGCAGTAAAGTCGAACGATACTGCGATCTTTCTTTGTAGTTTCCAAAAGCATAAAATTGTCTTCTGTCAATTGATAACGCAGTCTACATTATTGCTGCTATTATTTTATGCATAATCAAGAAGGTTACCCAAAGTGGATACCAATAAATAGTGCAGCAGTTAAACTTACTGCATTTTTAACTTGCACCTTATATTAAACTCATTTAAGAAAGAGGGCTTAGTAAAAACGCAGTATCTAATTTCAGTGCGTTTAAAAGTAGCGTCTGAAATTATTAACTTTAAAGAAAGAACATACCATAATAGCATGAATTCTTTTTACTGCGATTATAACTAGTGAAAACTAATTGAGGCCATAGAAATACCGGAGCGCAAAGAGCAGTATTGTCTTTTACGGCAGTTTTCCTAAGCAAAATACTTCTGATGAAATGCTTTACTGCGTTTTATCTTAATAAAGAGTCCTACTTCCCGAATAGCTAGAAAAAAATGGATAAAAGTACCAAATAGAGCTCATTGTGAGGATTCCGAATATGTATGTAACTCAATTTTGCCAAAAACCTTCCTTACTGCGTTCTTCGTTAGCACGGCAGATATCTAGTACCGTCAAATTGACTGCTGCGGTCTTTGAAGGTATAGCATGAAGCCCGGCCCTTCTAGTGTTAAATAATAGAGTATTGCACTTGTCTACCAAGGACTACTATAGTACTACCTAAGAATTTGATAAAATGTATCATTTTAGGTATTCCTATAAACCACCACCAACTCCACCACCAACTCCGACCCGCACAGCTCAATACCAATGCGAGACTCCACGCCTTGTCTCGTTGTTGCCGCAGCAGTGGTCTCCTCTTTAAGCAGGCCTTCAGGGTGAGTGCGACAGGCTCAATATGGTCTATTGTGCCTGTCGACCTCATATTTGGATCTCACTACCGCTTACCATCAGGTGGAGTGAGGTCAGCTTGTTAGCTTATTATAAAAAAAAACTAGTAGATGACTTGGTGGAACAGTGGTTAGTCACCCTGGCTACGGTTTCAAGAGTCATAGGTTCGACTCGGGGAAGATCCGAAACTCCAAAAAGCTCAATAAGTTGTCTTGTCCTACCGTTCCTAAGTAGTTGCTTTTCCCTTATATCCGATTGAACAGTGTTTCCTTGTGTTCATTAAGGACAGAGACAAATAGATGTAACATTTATAAGTATAGTATAGTATAGTATCTTTGAAGGAAGGGGGAACGGAATTTGTCCCATTCTGGGAATTCTGGGAAGCACTTTTGGCGCTCTCACTTGTTTCGATATAAGGGTAATATCAGCGACTACATTTCCTTCACTCCATTCCAATGGCGGGAAATGGTTTTGCCTTCATTGCGAGGGCAAAGAATGTATGTAAACATACAGAGAGTTTAATACGTAGAGACAATGGTTAATGTATTAATGCGAAAAATGTGCCTTTAAAATGTTTTCACATACTCGTACATTCGTTCTTTATTTTTTAAATGTGAGCAATAACAATCAGATAATAACAGACAGATGCTTCAATGTGGGAGAAACTAGAATTAAACATTTTTTACCGACTTAAAAAAGTAGGCTTCTCAATTTGACCATATTTATGCATTTTTTTAATAATATGACGGAGGGAACGAGCAAAGGAATATGCGAATGGTCGAAAAATGGGACGGGATCTGGATAAAATAATTCGGTAAATGAATTCGACGCAGAATTTTTATTTAAAAAAAGCACATTATGGATGTTGATATAAGTTTTAATATTCATAAAATTTATTTTATTTTATTTATTTATTTTAGGACAGCCAACAAAACAATCACTTAAATAACATAATTGAAACGCTTAGTTTTATAACAATGCTAAGGTGATGCCTTAATTATAAGCACAAAATCATTCATTTCTCGCTGGGTGTTTGTGAAATGCAGCTTACTCTATGGCACGGTTCGATACTGCCAAATTGGGATGCGTGCAAAGTGTATAAAGACGCGATGGAATGGAAGCAGCCAGTAGCACTCGAGATGACACAGTTGGATAGAAAATAAAAAACAATATAATAAATTAAAATAAATAAATATTACACAACATCACATACATTGATCTGATCCCGTGGTAAGTAGCTAAAGCACTTGTGTTACATATATCAGAATCAACAATGGATACACAAATATCGTCCCCGTCGTGTCAAAATTAAATAACTGACACTTTTACCGAAATTCACTTTTTGTGATTTTTGAATAATAGAAAGTGTACTCTAAATTTTGGTATTTATCTTGTTGCAATATGTATGATATTCGCAAAGATATCTTCATTTTAGTGATTCTATTGACCACATTTACAACAAGGTTTGTTCAAGAAATAACGTTGAAAAACTAAATAAACGACTTTGTTGAATTCTGCCACAACTGACTCGGAAACATTGTTACAAAATTTGGTTGTGGCAAAATTAAACAAGTGCTCTTTTATTTTAAGTTTTCATTAAAACATTAATTCAAATTATCTTCTTTTATCCAAAAAGTTCAGTGCTGTCTGTGTGTGTGTCTTATTACACATAATAACTATAAATGCACTATAGATCGGGATGAAGCTTTGGAAAATGAGTACAAAGAACAAATAGATAGAAAAGATAACTTATGGGCTGCAAACCCCATAAGTCAAAAGATATTGATAAAAACAGAGGTCAGAAGATTCATCTTATACACTGTACTACAATGGATCTAAAAAGACCTCTGCAAATTCCTTCCATGTCAGAAAGCTTATTATCAATTTATGAGTTCAAGCTGTCAGAAAATACAGCACCAACCAGATGTCAATGAGTCAGATTTTTATATCAGAATACATACATACATACATACGTAGTATTACGCCTTTTTCTCAAAGGGGTAGGCAGAGATCACTTCCAGCTATGTGCTACGGTCCTGGCACACCACAGTCGCTTCTTCCACATATGTCCAACCTCTTCATGCACGCTCGTCGATTACGGATACTTTTAATTTGACCATTCTTCAAGATGTGACCTACATATTTGGTCATGGAAGGTCTTTCTTGGTCTTCCTCTGTCGATTGAAACTTTCTCCCTATACCTATTTCTTTAGTTAATCGTCTTTCATCCTCTCAACATGAAAAAACCATCTAAGCATACCCTTCTCAACCCTAGTCACAACATCTTCTTTCACACCACAACGTTCTCAAATTGTTTCATTTCTGATTCTATCACTCAGTTTCCCTTCTAGCATACTTCTAAGTGCTCGCATCTCCACTGCGTTTATCCTATTTTCGTGCTTCTTCTGCCATACCCAACTTTCGCTTCCGTACATTAGTGTCGGGACCAACACTCCTGTAAACCGCCAGACGTGTCTTTTTGGACACCTTCTGACTGCTTGACTGCTTACAAAGATGGGCAGCGCTCCTTTCACCGTTACCAGCATTCACTGTTCTTTCAAAATCGCTATCACACCTACTATCTCTTGTGAGCTTGGATCCCAAGACCCAAACATACAAATTCTTTCTTTTGTTCTACTTTTTCACTTCACAGTCATATCATCATATTTTTCAAAAATCATGACTTTCGTCAAACTGACATTCAAATTTAATTCTTTTTCTTTGAAATACTCACATCTCCACAGCTGATGACGCAAGAAGAACTTGATCATCAGCTTAAAGGAGACACTGGACAATTGATTCATTCATTATAGTTAAACTAACTTTGATTGTTGAACATGATGTTAGAAGTCAACATGTTTTTAAATGTTGTATAATTTTATACAAAATTAAAGCTCTAGATTGTTTTTATGTTATTTTAATGTATAAGGAATCTAACAGATAAATCTAGTTACGTAATGAACCATTTTTTCTATGTTCTTAATAACTTAAACTTGTGTCAGTTTTTTAAATTATGTGAAAACCATGCCAATTCAATTTTGTTGATTAAATATTTGTTCATTAAGTATATTGTAGTATTATTTGACTGCTATTAAATTTTTTTCACTGAAATTGCATAATAAATTAAAAGTTGATAACAACAAAATTCATGGCAGTGAAACGATGTAAAATTAAACAAGTTACCTTATTCACTACAAATATTCGTATTATGTACTTCTTGGTTGTGGCAAAACTCGCTAAGTGACATACAAAAACTTGATAAATGCAATTCTGTTGTCAAAAATGGTTGTGGCAAAAGTAAATAATTACTTTTTTATTTTTATTTTTAAAATAATATAAAGTAGCATTGTGTCGGACTATTTAAATTATCGAGTTGAAATGGCTTTACAACATATCAAAATCTCGAGTAAATTTTCGTCGCCTTGGAAATCTATGGCCAGTTTTTTGTAAATACAAAACACAAAACCTCAATTATCTCGGAACTTAGGTGTTGTTAGTTATTTAATTTTGACACGACTGGGACGATATAGTTAATACACACCCAGACACTGAACAAACACCGATGTTCGTCACACAAATATTAAAATTTGTCCCAGGTGGGAATCGAACCCACGAGTCCCACGACTCTTTGATATTGACCATGGGTCTCTAACCATTGTTCCACCAAACCAATAATGTGTATAATACACGCGATAAAAAGAGTAGCAAATATATAGCTACTTACTGCCCGTTGCGACTGTAAGCGCCAGTCATGGTCGCGACCGAACATCCCTTAGAACTTAAGTTAGTTTTAATGGATTAATGTCATCAGCTGCAGGTAACTTTCATACCTCAAGAGACATTATTCTGGATGCAACTAAAAATCTATTTAGTGTCGCTGCTCACGGGTGGATAGAGTATAAAAGTTCTTGTAGAGTACAAATTCTATTAGACGTCTCTTAGCTTTTTGTCGCTTATATTTCAAGTGTTTTAAATTTTGAGGTAGTCATTTTAAACAGTCTGTTTGTAGATCATTTATTTAGGCTGATAATACCTGTTGTTGAGTGGTCTTTTTACATAAATTTATTTTTTGTTCACTTTACTTTCAGACTTCGATTAAATGGCAATCCAACACTACCGATGCGAGAAAGGCTCAGGACCACCAGCTTAACGTGCATAGACTGCACATTCACCATCTTCTTAATTTGGTTTGAATAATTTTCAAACAGGAAAACTCACACTTTTACCAAACCCGGACTCGAACCGGGGTCCTCTCGGTCCTAATGCAGCGCTTCCTACTAAGCTACTAGACTAAAGCCAGTCAACTCAGTCAAATACTCAGTCAGTATGTTGTATCAGTTATTTCCGATTCTATGAAAAATCCATCATGTTCAGAAGTACGTTCGAATTTGTAAAATGGCGGTCATCTTATTTTTCTACCGAGTGCAGGTGCACTCATTTATTTAGCAATATTTGCCTGTGTCAAACCACTCTGTCACTAATTGCACACAAGTTTATTTAAAACTATTTTATATACGTACGTATCTACGTAGGTATATAAAATGTGATGTACTATGTATGTAGGTATCTACCTACATACATAGTACATACAGAAATTTAACACTAGAAAGACCAAGGCAGTCAAATTGGCGGCGAAGCAATTTTATTGACGAATATTTTATAAACTATGTTTTGGTTTCTTTTCATATTTTATGACTTTTCCTAATTTGCTATTGTTAAGCTAAATCTATATGAAAAAAATAATAATAAAATGTTGTATATGAGTTTCGATGACAAATACCTACTAAGACCGCGTACCGTCAATGTGACCGCATACATATAAAGGCGGCGATAAGAATAGTAAACAACGATTTGTTAAAAGTAAGGTGGGTATTTTTGTTTCCCTTAGTGTTGAATTGAATTCTGAGTAAGTTGTTACTGCATAGGTTGTTTACTTTTTACAGTAGACATTGGTTCCGTTTGGTGAGCAGTCGTAATTTGTTATAAAAAATGAGTCGCCCGCGCTCCAATTCGGAAATAGAGCAAAGATTGTTGCGATATCGGGATATACAAGAAGATGTGTCAGGTGATGAAAGTAGTGATGATATAGACAGTGTTAGTGAAAACCGTGATGCAGAATTTCAGCCGGAACAGGTCACTTCTTCATCAGAAGACTCCGAAGTAGATTCTTCTGCTACACATAACAATATTATTGTAAATTCGCGCAGAGGACGCGGGGTATCTCGAAGATCCATTAGCGGTGGGCGTATAGCACGCGGTGGAGGTTCAGCTAGGACATCTTCAGTACCAGAAGTCGGTATGTTACAAGTAGCAAGTGACGGCACAGAATGGACTTGTATTTCTCCGGACGCTAGTGGAGTAGGACGTCGTAGCCAGCAAAATATACTTCGAGAAATCTCAGGGCCTACTCCATACGCCAAACGATACATTGAAAATAACAAGCCAATTTCTGCGTGGAGACTTTTTCTTCATGAGTACATTCTCCGACGTATAAAAGAATGTACTGAAAAGGAAGCACACGACAAGAGTCAAGATGACACTTGGAACTTGTCCCTAGACGAACTAGATGCATTTATTGCTTTGATTTATGCTCGTGGAGCCTATAGCATGAGCCACTTAGATTTAGACATTTTGTGGTCACAGGATTGGGGACCACCCGTTTTCAAAAATACTATGAGCAAAAATAGATTCAAGGAGATCATGAAATACTTACGTTTTGATTTGAGAAGCACGCGTTCTGCTCGCCTAAACAATGACAAATTTGCGATGATTTCGGATATATGGAACAAATTTATAGATAATTGTCAAATGTGTTACATCCCTGGAGAAAATTTGACAGTTGATGAGCAGTTATTTCCATCAAAAACTCGCTGTCCGTTTTTACAATATATTGCAAACAAACCCGATAAATTTGGTATAAAGTTTTGGCTGCTTGTGGATGTCGAGAGTAAGTACCTATGTGGAGGATTTCCGTATCTAGGAAAAGACAATAACCGTTCAAACGATATTTCATTACCCGAATATGTGGTTTTGAAACTAGTACAACCCTATTTTCAAAAGGGTCGAAACGTAACCACTGACAACTTTTTTCACGTCTCTAAATTTGGCTAAAAAACTAATGGTCGAAAAGACTAGTATTGTTGGAACAATGCGGCGTGCAAGACGAGAAGTACCACCGATTTGTAGAGGTATTCGTACTATAAGATATGAAACTTTCATAATGAAAACCGAGACGGATATAACCCTTACTACCTATCAAGGAAAACCAGGAAAAAATGTTATTATTTTGAGTACTCTACACCCCAACGTAAGTATAGGTACTGATCAAAAAAAGCTGCCTGAAACAGTTGGATTTTATAATGCAACAAAATTTGGTGTAGACATCATCGATCAAATGGCACGCAAATACACCGTAAGAGCTGGAAGTCGGAGATGGCCTGTTCACGTTTTTACAATATACTTGATTTAGCAGCTATAAACTCGTGGATTCTATATCAAAAAGTCACAGGAATAAAAATTTCTCGTCATGATTTTATCCTTCAACTAGTGAGCGAACTACGTGACGAGTATGTGGGAAAAAATCCACTTCAACTAGGACTCAGAGACAAGAAACTAATTCTGAAACAAGTGAACCATGTACTACAAACAATAAGAGGCGGCAATGTCAAATCAATAGTAAATGTAAAAAAATAAAACATGTGAAAACTGCACTATCTGTAAAAAAGCTGTTTGTGGAAAATGTAGAAAAGAGTCTAAAAAAACTATTACTTCTTACAAATGTTACTAACTTTAATGCTAAATTGTTTACTACTATTAAAAAATAAATTTGTATTATGTTTATTTAATTTTTTATTTGAAATCTGTTAAAATTTCATATGTATTCTTACTAAATATCTAGTACCGTCAAATTGACTGCTGCGGTCTTTGAAGGTATAGCATGAAGCCCGGCCCTTCTAGTGTTAACGCTTATCTATCGACTACAGTTTTTTTCAAATTCCAGAATTGTTTTTACGGCATAATATTCAATTCTATATAATAAAATACTATTACAAAAAACTAGTTTATACAGTTTCACTTTCCAAATATTCAATACCGCTTAAGATACAAAATATTACAACTGAAATTGAATTTTCAAAATCAAGTTCCCCCTGTGCACGCGTCAGGAATCCGCTTTGAATTTTAATGAGAAACTCTCTTTCATACAGATGCTTTTGGGTGACGTGAAAATGCATATCGAAGAACGTATCGTAAGGTGATTCGTCAGAAGAAGAATATACAACCTCTAACATTTTCACCTCAACCAATCATGTAGATAGATTGGAGGTATAAGTATCACTTCTTACGTGACCGAATGCAATATCTAGAGCTAATTTGACGATTAGCTTTATACTAAATATCTTTATGGGTCTACACGCGATATTAGGAGTAGCAAATATATTTATGTTCTTTTATTTTAAAAATGTTTTCTAATAACAAGCTCGATGCTCACGACTCCAATTGGATGTAGTCATTCGTCACTTAAAACATTAGTCCCACTAATTGTGAAATAAGTTCAAAAGTAGCATATTTCCTTTTTTTAGATTCTAGAGTCATTGACTCATTAGACAATAGTGCACTTTTGTCTACCTGAAATAAATTGCGTATTAAAGAAAGTTAAAATTAAAGAAGTTGCCAAGATTCAAATTACAACAAAATTGCCCGCGTAAACATAAATCAGCCACATTTTGTCAGATACGCGGTATTATTCAATGTTACATACGCGGTGTTTGCAAAATCCACGACGATTTGATATATTTCGTTGGGAAGACGTTTTTTGCTTCAGTTTTCCCTCGCAAAGTGCACGGGCTCCGAAGATTTATCCCGGTGTTTCGGTTTAATGAACCAGACTCCATATTCATGGCAGCGTCACCGCTCAAACGCTATTCGGATTGCGCAATTATTTAATGGCCCGTCAAGGGATAGGGATCCGTTTTTGTGATTCGAGTGTGGGGGGTGATTAGGGTTCAATGATCGAGTGTTGTAGCATTGCATTTGTAGTTGATAAAAAATAAGTTTATGTTTATGGCTAATGCCCTTCTAGCTCATTGTATCTTCCCTCCTGTAATGACGGGATCTTTAGCCGGGGCGAGAAACGGCATCTATGCAAGGGTTCAGGGTGAAGGCGACAGGCTCCAAAGGGCCTATCAACCTCACATGTAGACCTCACGGCCACTAAGGGGTTGTCCATTCATCACGTGAGGCTTAAAATGGGGGGGAGGGGTTTGATGAAAATCACGAAAATAACACGAGGAGGGAGGGGGGGTGTAGTAAGATATCAGGTGTATTTATTTTTTCGTCAAACGCTTGTATTTTATATGATTACACTCTTCGTTTATTATTATTGTTATGGCAATAAAAAAAAACTTGCAACCTGGTATAGACATTTTTATTATGGTCCTTAATTTCAGAATAAAATAACATTTTATACCTCTATTTAAATTAAGATAATATTCAGAAAATTTTAAGATTCTTTGTAGGTACTCAAAATACACGTGATGTTAGGAGGGGGAGGGGGGGTGGTCTTAAACATCACTACGTATCACCAATGGGGGAGGGGGGGTTAAAAAATGCTAAAAAAAGATCACGTGATTAATGGACAACCCCTTACCATCAAGTGGAGTAAGGTCTACTTGAACGTCGATCATATAAAAAGCATTGAATACGGCGAAAAGCTCTCCTTGTTGTAAATAAACTAAAAAATAAAAAGATTATTACTTATTTTCAGATTTATCAGAACCTTTTCTAAATAAACCCGACTTACGCTTAACGGTCTTCGCTTATGGGTATCGTTTCGCTAATGTGTTTGGGTTTATGCAGAAAAACACAGTATATTATAATCACAATTTGTGTTGGGAGCTGAAGTTGACAATACATTTTCTGAATATAAATATTTTGTGATACTTATTAATGATTCTGGTGTAATTATTTTATATTTGAAAATGTAATGTAATTAGGGTAGTGTTTTTATTTTGCCTTCTTAATTTTTTCTAAAAAGCGTCGATGGCCGAGTGGTTAAGGTCGTTGCTTGCCATGCGAGAGGTCGCCGGTTCAAACCCCGCCAGGTACCAATGTGTTTTTCAAATTTGAAATTCATATGTACCATCATTCGACGCTTTAACGGTGAAGGAAAACATCGTGAGGAAACCTGCACTCCTAAGAAGAAATTCTTAGGTTGTGTAGTCGACCAACCCGCACTTGGCCAGCGTGGTCGACTAAGGCCTTATCGCCCTAGTTTAGGGTAGGCTCGTGCCCCAGCAGTGGGGACGTATATGGGCTGATGATGATGATGATGAATTTTTTCTATATTGCTATTTTCTCTACATGTCTATTTGCCGGCATTCCTTTTTACTCATACTTCCTAGGAATCCAACACAGGACTCTTGGGGCAAGAGACAGATGCACGAAATGTACCATCAATACAGTCCAACTGATTGTGCCAGTATTTGACTGGCTCGGTGGAACAGTGGTTAGTGATCCATGGTCACTATCTACGTTTCCAAGAGTCATGCGATCGATTCCCACTCGGGAAATATATTTATGTGACTAACATCAGTGCTTGTATCGTGTCTGGGCGTGTTGTTAAATATATTTAAGTATAATTGTGTATCCACTGTTGATTACGATATCTGTAACACGAGTGCTTAAGCTACTTACCACAGGATTAGATCAATGTATGTGATGTTGTGGAATATTTATTTATTAACATCTATTATGTAGTATAACAAAAAATATGTTTGTATAGAATTTAAATCTAAGACTCTCGGCGAGATACTACCTTGTAAACTAAACTTACACATCTTACTCTATGAAAGTAAGTAGTAAGTCTAGTAAGATGCAACACGTCATATTTTAAAGAGAATCATTTATTAAACCCTTTGAAAATGTTGCCCTGGACTTACGTTCTCAAAACAAGGTAACTAAAACAGAGTGAATCCCGTATGTTTTGTGGAAAATGCATAGTTAAATTTGTTGAGGCATTTCAGATGGGAATAACGTGCTTTAGTTTTTGAAACTTGCCAACGGGCTATTTGTTCAAGTTTAAAACTTTATCTTCATTAATGCCTAATTATATATAATTGGGTCGGGTACATTTGGCCTGTTTGACCGTGTTTACGGTTGAATTTATTCGTTTCGCAATTTATACTATTTTCATTTATTTCATTACAACGAATGAACTTTTAATAAGCTTAAGATAAATTTAATAAAAAACCTCTGATTATTTTTATAGCAAGAAAAGTAACTCAAACATTATCACAGTGAGTTACAGGAATAATCATTTCGTAGCACAGAAATGCGTTACGATATATAGTTTAAAAAAAAACACCCTAAGTGAGTCTACTTCGACTTAACGCAAGAATTAAAAAACAATACACATTAATCTTTAAGGATAAGCAATATAGCACACAGGTCACTAGGCTGAAGCTATTGCCACTATTTGCCACCTGCTCTTCAGGCAAGGTATAGACAATAGGCATCTATGCAGGCCTTCAGGGTGATAGCAGCCGACTCAAAGGTATCCATTGTGTCTGTTGTCCACTTCGGATCTCACAGCCGCTTGCAATAATTGCTGCTTTTTTGACGTGATAACGTCTTTAAAATCGTTTTAGTCGGGTAACATGTTCAGAAACTTGTGTCACACTAAAACCTCACAAGCGCGATCGCAGGTATAACGAGAGAGGGACCGATCTCCCGTCTCATCTCGAGCGCTGCCAGTCATTCCGTGAAACTTCTCACGCGGAATCCTCACGAGCGGAGGCTGACATAGCGTTCGAGTGAGTGGACCGATCTTCCGTCTCTCTTACTCTAGCGGTATGCCGGTTTGTATGCAAACGAATGGAGATTTTCTCTTAATAAGACGTTATCACGTAAACTTCTCGATCGTAAACCTACTTTACAAACAACCAATTTTTTTTCTCACCAAAAGTCTACTATTACGGTAGCAGAGTAGCTTGATTTTGCGAAAGGCGAAATTCTACGTTTGTGTTGTCGACCAACCCGCACTTGGCCAGCGTAGTCAACTAAGGCCCTATCGCCCTAGTTTAGGGTAGGCCCGTGCCCCAGCAGTGGGGACGTATATGGGCTGATGATGATGATCTACTCAAAAAGTAAGAGGACATTAAGGGTAGTTTAACCAAAACACATAATAAAGGCATACTTAACAATTTTCCTCCTTCCCTATCCCTAAGGTGTAAATAAAACCGTTTCCCCTAAAACTGACTGAACGCCTCCCTCTGAGATCTTAATTCAAGGGTCAAATGAAGGCAAGATCGTTGGGTCGGGTTTAGGCGATCAGTCAATCAGAGGCCGAAATTATCATAAGGCGTTAGCAATCGATGCCCTACATACGAACTCAGCCGTCTGTGTCGATGCGCACACTACAGACTATTTAGTTTATGTTAGTATATCTTTTATTTAATTTCGTTTATTGAATTCCTTTAATCTTAGCTACATTGTGACATATCGTTCTCTGAATGTGTTGCTAAATTCTTTTTTCCCATCAGTCCTCTGGATAGGAAACGTTCTGCCTAATAAGACCTTCTGATCTTATGAAAACGTTGGTGAAATTATGTATTAGCGGTATGGAGTCATCGGGATCACTAGGAAATAATTATGATGTTTATAATATGGCGATCGCGGTAAACGAAAATCTTTGATGACTAGGTATTAATACTAATCGAGTTCGGTATGTAAGTTATTTCTTCTTTATTGTTAGTTGTATTCAAAACTTTATTTTTCGCGTATTTGAATCTTGATAAAAATATCGGTTTTAAATATATTTATTGTATTATTATTAACTATGCGGCTAATTTAACTAAATATTATTTTTTACGTTTTTGATGTAAGATTTTTTTTGCTACGCTGTACACATTGAGCTACTCGTACTGTAAGGATGTTTCAGTCAAATGTCTTTAATACTGTGCGTATCTTAATTGTAGGTACCAAGTCCCAAAGGCGAGTCGTGACCCTTAGAACACAATAACATCTCGTATATAACACTATGGCTACATTAGCGGGTTACGGCGAAGTTTTATATATACGTCTCTGTTAGTCCACGTTTTATAGAACAGCGTTAAAACATGAATATTCTAAATAATAAATAATTATAATAATCTTTATTTAAAAAATCATATACATATTGCACTTATTACTAGTAGTCCCTGCACTAAACTATGCTTGTGTCGCAGTGGCCGGGTTACATTTAGCAAATCATATCAAATGGTATAATTATATTGCGGACGGTCAAAGCCAAAATAAAGGTTTCTAAACAAAGAAAATAAATCTTTTGTGTACATAAACATTAAAAAATACCGGATTTAGTTGCTTATGCACTTGTATTACCATTTCCTCAACATGTTTACCTTCACCGTTAAAGCGTCGAAATCGTACATATGAATGTCAATTTTGAAAACACAGTGGTACGTGGCATGGTTTGAACTCGCGACCTCTCGCAACGACCTTAACCACTCGGCCATCTACGCGTTTTTTCTTTTCTTTGCCTACCCCTCTGGGAACAAGGCGTGAGTCTATGTATACACATACATAGACTATATATATACGCATGTATGAACAACGTATTTCAGTGATAACAGCCACACGTGAATGTATTGTGACCCAAACAATACTCAGGTAAGCCGGTTCAAGGAAAAACACAGTGATTAAAGATAAAACTTTTCTCGGTAAGGAAGTTAGCGAACAAAGAGTGATTAGGGTTGCGTATTACGTGGCAACGGCTTTTCAAAAGTTATTTGTTGTTGTCAATCTAAATATCGTTTTCTCGAGGCCTGATTTTTTCCTGCTTGTATAATGCCATAAAATCCCAACACATGGAAAAGCAACAGTTGTTTTCTTTAGTATTTTAGGTATGGTTGTTTTTTTTTTATGATAACGCCATTTTGAATGTTATTTCACACAAAATACACCTTACAAATACACGCGAGTTTAATCCGTAAAATAAGTTTTATTTCAAAAATACACCTCACTATTTTTTTATTCGTTATTATTATTTTCTTTAGTAATTTTTTGGTTACGTCCTATGGTTTGTATTTATTTTACAGCGATTTTCTTTTTTTTAGATAACACTGATAATACAACAAAATATTTTTTATTAACCGACTTCAAAAAAAGGAGGAGGTTCTCAATTCGTCTGTATGTACAATTTTTTTTTTTTTTATGTATGTTCACCGATATTTTCGTCAATTATAGACGGATTTCAAAAATTTTTTTGGTTGGATAGAATTCACTTCCGAGGTGGTCCCATTTTCACCAGTCTTGGATCTGATGATGGGATCCTGGAGAAATCGAGGGCAACCTTCAAATTTTATAGGGACATGTACCGCGTTTTGCATATTATCTGAAGTCATATTGGCATTTGCTTCTGGCTATCATAATTTTATGATGCTGAGCTGATGATGGAAGGTCAACTTCTTAATAGTTATGAGTAAAAGAATAATTATTTTAATACTGTATACATATTAAGACTACTAGTTATAATATCAGTAGCATTACAGGTGAGCTAAACTATTAGGTTGACCAGTCTAGGATCTGATGATGGGATCCAGGAGAAATCGAGGGCAACCCTCAAATTTTATAAGCACATGTACCGCGTTTTACATATTTTCTGAAGTTATATTGGCATTTGCTTCTGGCAATCATAATGTTATGATGCTGAGCTGATGATGGAAGGTCAACTCCTTAATAGTTGGGAGTAAAGGGATTATTCTTTCAAATCTGTGTACATATTGATACTACTGGTTATAATATCAGTAGAATTATAGGTGAGCTTAACTAATAGGGTGTAAAAAAATTAACACTAAAAGGATGAAAAAAATTGTAAACAAAAAAAAAACCGCCTTCAAAAACACGACTCACTAAAAATTACAAAATAATATAATACGAACATTAATCTGGGTATGAATTTGATATGTTGTTGAAGGCGGTGCCGTTTATATTTCACGCAGTTTTCCTCAAAAATTTAATTTTTTTATTATTGTTTTGCTTTGGTAGAGAACAAAACCTCACATCAATCCATATCGCATATAATAAACATTTCTATGCATATCGGCACCTTAATTAGTATTAGTCACTTCAACACAGTTTTTAACTGGCTCATTGGCACATTTGGTAGTGACCGACCATAATACGTTGTACAGTCGAACAATCCGCACTTGGCCAGCGCGGTTGACTTAGGCCTTATCGCCCTAGTTTAGGGTAGGCCCATGCCCCGTAGTGGGATCGTATATGAGCGGATGATGAAATAACTCTATGATTAGTTTTCTCTGAAGTGGAAAAAAAATATTCAACATCATTAGGTATAGTTGTAGTGTAACTTTTTACAGTCCAATTAAAATTCAGCGCGTTAAAACAGCAAAAAATGTAGTATCTTCTTTTACACACTTTATGCTAATATGGATCCCGTCAGAAAGGAAATTTAACCGTCGAAAGATTAAAAGCAGCTATGAATACACTTTGTACACAGCGAAATGAAGAGAACACAATTTCGTTACTTATGAATAAAGATATTTTCCGTGAACCACGAATTATATGTCTCAAGTTTTTTTGCAGCGCTAGTGAATATTTTCAGCGTTTATTCAAATAGTTGTTAACTATAATAATACTAAGTGTTTTTTTTTAAAGATTTTATATCAAAATACCCAAGTATTATGTTGGTTGATCGTGAGGTTGTAAAAGGATTTTGATCGCAAAATTTGTATTAAAGCATATTTTATTCAGATTAAGTTATTTTTATTTTATTTGCACGACGATTCGTGATGCAATAAATAAAGAAAAGATTTATTACTGAGACTAAACACTGAAAGAGATTAATTAGATTTAAGTCACTATTTCAATTTATATTTTTTAAATGTATACGTTTTTTGCTTCGTCCAGCTATAGAAATTACAATAAGCGTGCTTTAACATATAAGTATATTATTATTTACGTCATCTGTTTAGGTCCCACCTTACAGGATTTGTCACATACCTTGAGGGACATGCGTACAAAGTTGACTAACTCGATTTCTATCCATTCCACTGTCCCTAAACATGAACTCGAGTATCCAAACATTACCTTACGCAGGGCCGAATCGAGAGTTTAGGGTCCTCCGTGGGCAAAACTCATCGGGGCACACTTAAGTTAAGGTAGTGAGGCATCGAGTTTTAGGAGGAAATAGCGTGATTACTTCCGACCGATTTCGGCCATAGCGACCACTTCGACTCCTAATTGAGTCTGCGCTGATGCGCACGAAGATGACTTACATAGCCGATCTTCGCAGCAAACTCCCGAGCGCGATTGTGTCCAATGGCAAACAAATGTTTTGACGGACAGTTACATTCATAACTGTCCGTCAAAACGTTTGATAAATAATAAATAAATATATTGCTTAACACCACATCCCGGTCCCCGGTTCGAGTCCGGGGTCGGGAATAATTTGTGTGAGTTTTTCTGTAATGAAATTACTCAGCCCGGAGTTAGGTAATTGGCGGTTGTCTGTGCCTCGGAAAGCACGTTAAGCCGGTGGTCCTTCGCCCGATCTCTCATCGGTCATATCGGATTGATCATCCGTCTTACCGAATTATAAGAATAAGGGAATAGATAGTGCACTTGTGTTTGCGCGCACACTTGAGCACTATAAATGTCCTGCGCACTTGGCTGATCTCAATTCAGATCGGCCACCATGGCTGAAATAAGTCGGACGCCTTATATGAATTTAGACTTTAATCAAATTATTGAATGGGTTGAATTAATCGCTGAATTGGCTGCAAACATAAAATTTGACTGTTTCATAGAACCCTCAACCATACTTATGACCTCAATCCCCTCACATATGTTACGCGACTAAAAGGATTACATTTTTTTCTGAACTTAGCAGCGGGACCCTTGAATACGACAGGCCCTGGGCAGAAGCTGAAAAAACAACTCATCGGTCCACTTAGATCCGGCCCTGACTTTACGGGTCTTTGATAAAAGGGCGAATTCTTGTCAGAACCTCGTTACGCATCTAAAAGTTTAACCCGTCCCTGAGCCGTGCATCTGGTTTAATTTTGCATTCCTTACGCAGGTGGGGCAGAGGGGATTCTCTAAACTATCCCTTTACTTTGGAATAAGTTTTGGCGTATGTGGAGGAGTGGTATTGATTGCAATGATATAGGTGCGTGTTTACTTTGGCTTTTGACTATGTTATGGTTCTGTTTCTGGCTTGTATTTTGATTGAGTTTCGGGTTCATCCTTATCCTTACTAATACTATAAATCCGAAAGTAACTCTGTCTGTCTGTCTGTCTTGTCTGTTACGCTTTCACGCATAGAGTACTGGAGATTTAAATGAAATTTGTTACAGATATAGTCTAGAGCCTAGGAAAGGTTATAGGCTACTTTTTAACCGACTGCGCTATAAGGAAGTAATGTTTTACCCGTTAAACGTCTCTACGCGGACGAAGTCGCGGGCGGAAAGCTAGTACGGAATAAATGTACGAGTTCGTAGTATGAATAGGTTAGTTTGATACAAAATAAAAAATTGTGCGTTGGAATAGAATTAGTAAAGGAGATTGGGTTACTTTTTATGGACAGATGGCGTCAGTTTTTTTAGCGCCTACCGATCTTTTTGCTACTTATTTGTAGTAAGTACGTTTACTTGTTATTTTTTATTGCCGAAGGTAATATCGAACTGAGATATGACTCTCCAAAATCCGTCATGATAACCACTTGAAGTACGATATTAGTGCTTATGCCGTGGTAGTAAGAGCAGCACAAAGTCAATACAATAACGCTTGGCTTTTTTTGCACGTACCTAAATCTGATGGGTTAATTAGGCTCTAAGTGACTATTAGCTTTCTCTAAATTTACCCAATCCCTTCCTTGAATTCCAAAAATATTTATAAGTAAGTACCTACACATTTTAATACGTATATAATGATAAAATAATAATTAATTAAAAAAATAGCTAATTTATTGTGAAAATCATTTTCGAAAGTAGCAGTAGGATTTCGCATTTATTTTGATAATCGAAATGAATATACAATATCAGATAATTTGATCTGTTTCCAAGTACTCGCACCAAATAAATCAGAAAAGCCATGGCAGGAGTATACTAAAATATATTTAAATTTTAATATACTCCTGCCATAAATTTAATTTAAATATACTTTAAACCCATAATCCAATTAACAGAATAAGTCACCACACAATATTTTGTCCAGGATTGGATTCGAACCCACAACTAGCGCAAGAATGCTCTTAAAATGCGCCACCAAGCCATTGGATAAGAACCTACGATGTCAAAAACGTGCGGCCACTTCAAATGCCAACTGTTCACTTATTTGCTCACAAAACTGATTCGCTACGGAATTTTTGACATTTCAGCATCACAAGTGATTCCCAGTCAGCCAAGTTTTAACATTTGAAATTCAGATCTGCCTGGATCGCTGTTTATTTTGGGGAAATTTGGGAATGTCTACGAATTGATTTGGAAACTGCTTTCGGATGCATTTGCTCGGCGAAAGGGAATTTGATACGTCACAGACACTTTTTCGAATAAACTTCGTCGGATTGTGACTTCGACTCGCCAAAAGTTTAATTGGTTTTCTCAATAAGTTTGTTAATTATAAAGATGACGATTCAAATGAGATTTGCGTAAATTCGTCAATTTGCGTTTCAATTACTTTTTGTGCTTAAATAAGTTTTCCGCTTGCTTCGACGTGGCCCAAGTAAGTCTATTCTAAGTTGATAATTAAGTCATATAATAAAATAATGGCGCACAGTAACACACATTATATTAATGTCATTCAAATTTCGGCTATGACAGTTACATAATACATAATTAGCCATACATAATTAGCCAACTTTTAAGAAAGCTTTCCTTTAGGAACATGATAAGAGATAAAGAAAGAAACTTTTAAGTTTTAAGCCATTGGGCCTGTGCACGATCTCTTATCATGTCGGAATACCGTCACATTGAATTTGAAAATAATATCGTATAACATTACACAACATCACATACATTGATCTGATCCCGTGGTAAGTAGCTTAAGCACTTGTGTTACGGAAATCAGGATCAACAGTGGATACACTAATAAACTTAAATATATTTAATAATACACCCAGACACGGAACAAACACCGATGTTCGTCACACAAATATTTGTCCCGAGTGGGAATCGAACCCACGACTCTTGGAACCGTAGGTTTTGAACCTGAGTCACTAACCACTGTTCCACCGAGCCAGTCAGTATAACATGAAAGTGTTGTGTGCACCTGTGATTGCGCACAAGTTTGTACACTATAATGCATCCGGAGTTGGCTGATTTCGATTTAGAGTGGCTATCGAAATAAGTTGGAGCTCAAGCCTACCCGAAACTAGGGCGATAGGGCATTAGCCAATCATGGTGGCCAAATGTTGGTTGACTTCGAATTACATCACACACATCACAATGTTTTCTATCGACGCTGCACGCTGTTGTTTTCTCAATTGTTTTGTTTTTTTTCCTAACTGACTTATGATGATGGCTTGGAGTAGGCTCGTCATCACACCGAACTTGTGGGGGAGTGTCTACTCCCCCAAAAAAGCCATCTGGCATTTTTGGGTTCCTCCGAAAGCCATCTGGCTTTCTCCCCTAAGGTTTTCCCAATGCATCACTTTATTATTAAATAAAAGACGCTTTCTTCGGCCGGCCTCAAACATACGCGGTATATGACACAATGCAAGTTATCAAAATACCTTTGACTTGACAACTTGCATTCGTCCCGTACATCCAATCTCTACACACATAATAAAACATCAAAAAGACGAAAAGAAAAAGCTCTCATCCCGTGGATCCACCGCACAATTCCCGTGGCTTCAGTATATTTTTTTATTACGCGCGGATATCAGCGGAGTGCGTATCCCTGAAACATCACACGGCTTGTTTAGGGTTATCTTTACTGGTTTCCGTGCAATTTACCGGCACGAGTGAATGGTGACGTCACTTGTCACTAGATAAGTCGCAGGATAGGTATACGAGGATATTGGGCTCAGAATTCATGCAATAAATACGTACCTACCATACTCTTGACTGGTTCAACGGCGAATTACGTAGTGATGAGCGATCTATGTCACGTGATATGTATGTGATAAGTGTTTGTATATCAATATGCATTCTTTTACATGTGTTAGTTTGTTTTTCTATTCTCCTCTGCTGACAAATTTCTTGCAAAATAAGTTACACTTTAGATAACTGAAAATGTCCGAGATATTTACCATGTTGTTATGTTTTAACTCAATGTATGCTTAATTCTTCAAGACTACGCGGATTTGATGCGGATTTTTAATAGGTAGAGGGATTCAAGAGGATGTTTTTATATAAAACTAGTTCATCCGCGTGGAAATGATTTTAGCAGCAATGATTTGGCAGTAATAACAGATACAGAGGCTGTTACATTCTCGCGGGGCATCACTATTCTTCTGTAACGAGGTAACATTGAAATCACGAATTTGCGTTCTTCCTCGTGCGAAGATTCGCTCACACCTCAAACTTTCAGGTGGGGGCAATCAGCCATTACGTTTCGTGTTTATGTATCTTTTGTTATTGTAAGAAGTTTGTGTTATTGTAAACATCGGCGTGGCTGATAGACTTACTTTTGGTTTTGTTGTAGATACTTTTGATAAGTCAATGGAAATATTTTTTTTGCATTTTTATTTACCTAACGTTGACATTTACATTGATTTATGATTGGTTGTATGTATAGTATCTCATTACATTAAAAAATATTACAGGTATATGATATTTCTAGTGAACTTTCTATAAAACGCGATTATATAAGTAATACAAACACTTTTGGGTTTCGCGACTCGCGGCCCTCCCTCCACTTGCTTTCTTCGTGTACTTAAATAATAAGTTTATCAAGTTGTTATTTACAAAGTTCACAGTGTAACGTAATGTTTTCGATGATTAATCGCCTTATTTAAAAATTACGCAAATTATTATTTAGCGATATTCCTAAACTAATTTAGGATGATTACGCTTCCAAGATTCCTTTTTCATGAAAACTGAAAACACAATGCAAACTTAACATAAAATTCTAAATAATATTATCATAAAAATCCTATTCGCTGTTCTTAGACCCACACAATGCCTGTCATCGCATACACAGCCAATCTCATTACGTTACCCAAATAAAGAAGACTCACAAAGTCTTCCACAGTGGGGGGTGTAATAAACCACTGTGCAGTCAAATCCCTAAGGCCCAAAGCCGATATGACGCTGTAATATGACTCTGACGGAACAAAGTTGTACGTAGGTACCACCTGTTTTGAATCCTCGAATCCCTAGTTCAGAGTCGGAAGCGGAAATGCGATTACAACCAATCAATATTCACTTACGCGTTTACTCATAATCTCTCTATCTGTATGTAAGAAGGCGTCCGACCGATTTCGTGGCGGCCGATCACAAATTGAGATCAGCCAAGTGTGTAGAACATATTATATTGCTCAAGTGTGCGCGCAAACACAAGTGCACTCTCTGTTCCCTTACTCTTACAGTTCGGTGAGACGGCAATCCGACATGATCGATGAGAGATCGGGCGTAGGACCACCGGCTTAACGTGCTTTTCGAGGCACTGGCTTTCAACCGCCTACTTCCTAACTCCGGGCTGAGTAATTAATTTACAGAAAAACTCACACAAATCTTGCCCGACCCCGGACTCTAAACGGAGACCTTTCGGTCATTACGCAGCGCTTTCTTATAGACCAACGGGCCAGTGTAGAACTGGCCCGTTGTCTGTACAATTTAAGTATATTTTAGTATCGTCTGGGTGTAAATGTAGACTTTCATGAAGAAAAAACAGATTCCGCCTGTCTTTCTAAAAATCTGATTGGAACGGAGTGTAATAAAAATTTGTATAGTACGTTGTCATTTCAATAGATCTTTGATGACTATGAGAAACATTAGCATTTTTTTGAGCTTTTAAGTAAAATATATCTAATAGTGACATATCAATAAATATCTTGCTGTTAATCAAATTGAATGAATAATTCTGGATGTGATTATAAATAAATAAGCTCCGCTTAGAGTGCTTCGTTTGGGATCAGATGACCGTGTGTGGAAATGTCCCAGATATTGATTAATTGATTTATTCTTATTCTTTAAAACTAAAATAACATCACATTACTTACGGGATACGTAATACCACGTATTACGTATTCCTTGAAGTTACAATTTCTATCAATTCTCGGTAAAACACAACGCTTAACCATTGACCTGTATAATCTATTTCGAGCAATATTATGCTATCAAAATAGAGAACAAATATGTGCCAAGTAGGTAATGTAATAAGTAACCTACATTGAGCCTACGTTATCATTGCGACATACGTACAAACAAACGGACGAACAAAGCTAACCAGTTTTATTTACTGAAGTAGAAAAGAAAAAGCGTCGATGGCCCAATGGTTAAGATCGTTGCTTGCAAACGTACAGTGGTACACAGTGGTGTTTTCATAGTCAAAATTCATATAGACGATTATTCGACGCTTCAACGGTGAATGAACTGCACACCTACGAAGATATTCCAAGGTTGTGTAGTCGACAGACCCGCACTTGGCCAGTGTGGTCGACTAAGGCCTTATCACTCTAGTTTAGGGTAGGCCCGTGCCCCAGCAGACATGTATGGGCTGATGATGAAATTACTAAAGAAATATTTTATTAGTGTTAGTTTTTTTTCTCACGATGACAATTTTTAGAAATTAATCTTATCCATCAAACTGGACGTCCTCCCTGAACCGTTTCCATAACAACGATCATCGTTTTCTTGGAAAAGCAACGAACGTAGAATCGCTGGGAAACTTACATAAATACGGATTAAACTGAAAATCCGTTTTTTTAAGTAAGTTATAATACCTTCTCCTAAATGTGACAAATATTCTTCTGTAAACCGCATGAAAATAGGTTCAGCCAAACTCGAAATAATCGCGGAGTAACATACATACAAATAGTTCAAACTGAGAATCTCTATTTTGAAGTCAGTCAAAAACTGCATACAAATAGGTCCACCCGTTTAACAGGTACTGTGCAGACATATACATAACAAACTTATTACACCTCTCTTTTGCGTTCCTAAATGAATTGAAAATTTTAAGCAAAATAAAATAATTACAAACATTAAGCTCCTAATTTCGTTCTTTCAGTCAGTTTTGTGCAATTTCCTTAGCGTATAAACTTTCTAAAAGAAATCAGTTTAAACTTAAAAAAAGATAAACGAAGCCGATAAAGCCGTTCTCAAGTTATGGCATAACTGAGGGAAATCGGGATTCATCATTCATTCTTATCTTGATACTAGGCGAGATTTAGCATTTAGGGCCAACGTTGTGTTACTCGTAAGCGGGTGGGCGCGGATTAAGAAAACTCTAAAGTCAATTTTGATTGTGTTTGGTTTTTTTTAGATAAGTAGTTGCACTACTCATCCTCATAATAACGTGAAAATCATATGCTGAGTCTGGGACCTAGTGGACACCTGATCAAAGTTGTATTACTATGGTATTTTTTGTTTTTCTTTTTTGTGGTCAATATTTTTTTTTAACTATAAATCTGACTTGCGCACGAATAGATCCGTATCATCATTTTAAAAAAAATTGTTTGTTGCATGAAGATTTGAATATTATTATTATTTTAATATTTTGACTGGCTCGGTGGAACAGTGGTTAGTGACCCTGGCTGGCGGTTCCGAGAGTCGTGGGTTCGATTCCCACTCGGGACAAATATTTGTGTGATGAACATCGGTGTTTGTTCCGTGTCTGGGTGTGATTATGTATTTAAGTATGTATTTATAAATATATATGTATGTATATCAGTCTCTGACACCCATTGTACAAGCTCTGCTTAGTTTGGGGTCAGATGACTGTGTGTGGAAATGACCCAGATTTTTATTTATTCAGATCTTTTTTCAGTATTTGTATGAGGGCAACAAATTAATAATACAATATAATTTGTGAAATTATCAACATGTTGTCTAGCTATGGCTTTACTTCAGATTCTGCATAATGGCATACAGACGGTCAGGCATAAAGAGCGCAGTCATGAGCGGGTCCGGATTTATAATATTTATAATAAAAATAAATAAATATTACACGAGATTAAATACATTGATCTGATCTTGTTATAAAAAGCTTGAGCACTGTGTTACGGATATCAGATTCAACAGTGGATACACAAACATACTAAAATATATTTAATAACATACCCAGACACGGAACAAACACCGCACGACTCTTGGAACCGATGGTAGTGAGCCTTGGCCACTAACAACTGTACCACCGAGCCATACTTGGCCCTGAACCTTAAAATTATATTTTCTTTGGATCAAAGGGCATAATAACACTTCCTTTACAACCAAGCTCAACGTTTTGATACGCCGTATTGTTCTCTGACGGAGCCTCGCCAAATCCGCTGTGAGGTGCAAACGAAAACCATGTTTTCATAGTTTAACGTCCTATACTAATATTTAGATTTCCTCTACGTGGGTTGGGCGAAGTTTGTTGTATTTACATGTTAACTAGGGACGCGGGTCGTGCGGGGGTGTGAATAGCTAATACTTTGATATTTGTGTAATTGTACCCGTGATCTTTGCAATGTGCAAGGGGATGGCTTTGCCATTCGTCATGTTAGACTCGGTGTTTAGTTTTAACAGGATATATTGAATACAATAGTAATACAGTACAGAGACGCATTAGTGCGCTATTGAGCGGGAATAGAGAAGTGTCAATTGTTCTCGCGCTAGGGATGCGCATAATTAATAGTCGAATAGGGATGTCCAATTTCACGCCAATAGTAGCAAGAGGAAGAGGTTATAGAATACATAGTATAAAACAAAACTCGCTTTCGCTGTATGTCCGTATGTATGCTTAGATCTTTAAAACTACGCAACGGATTTTGATGCGGTTTTTTTTAATAGGTAGAGTGATTCTTAAGGAAGGTTTGTATGTAAAATTTACCCGAAGTGAAGCGAGGGCGGGTCACTAGTAGAATATAAAGCATATTTATTTAGAGACCCGACGTTTCGAGCTCTTTACAGAGCTCGTAGTCACAAGCGCTTTTAACGCGTAAAAGCGTAAACCAAAGTAGTTCTCGCTGTCTTTCGAAGATTTAAACAAACATAGGGACCCTTGTATGTTTAAATGACTGGCTCGGTGGAACGGTGGTTAGTGTGACCCTGTTAGTAACCGTGGCTGGCGGTTCGATTCCCACTCGGGACAAATATTTGTGTGATGAACATCGGTGTTGGTTTCGTGTCTGGGTGTGCTTCTGTATTTCAGTTTGTTTTTTTAAATATATATGTATGTAAATGTATATCAGTCTCTGACGCCCAAAGTACAAGCTCTGCTTAGTTTGGGGTCAGATGACCGTGTGTGGAAATCTCCCAGATTTTATTTATTTAAATATTAAAACTACGCCAAAATACATGAAATTTCTATATAATTTGAGCTGATTCTGTACATGGTAACTAACCTTTTAAATATTTGACTTGAACATTTCTACGCAAGTTAGCGCGAAATCTGAGAAATACCTAATATAAATTAATTTAATAGTCCAGTCAAAATAGACAAAAATAAGTGCTAACTTAGACAAAATTCGCATAGAGCTGAAAATTGCCAGAGACGTTAAATACATCATAATAAACGAAACATCAAAAATCCCCATCAATCCTACTTCTGCAAAAAAATTATTCAAGGTCAAAAGTATAAAATTAAGGATTTTTCCATTTTTCTCGAAAACAGTAAGTATTATCGTAAAAATAGGTCAAACAAAAGTTGTAGATCATACAATTTTCTACAAAAATGGTCCAGTCACTTTTTATTTTCCGACTCACCATTCGCGAGATATCGTGGTTTTAATCATTAGAAAATTCATATTTTACATAATATGCATTCATCTGTTGATATCGTTTTTGATCGATATATGACCTGGAATAGGTTCACTAGGGTAACCACGTTAAAAACCGCCCAAGTGTGAGAAAAAAAACATAGGTTTTTTATGAGAACCCACTTTACACGTTGGTTTTATGTTGTTTCTAGTATTAGATGTTATAGAGGCAACTAAGATACATCATTCGTTAAAATTTTAACTGTCTAGCACAATCGCATGGGGGCCTGGAAGCGTTTGAAAATACAACTTTTTCAACTTTGTGCATCGCTATATCTCTGAAATGGTGAATCTTAGGAACAAAGTATTAGACATTTTTTATAGATAATTACGTGATAAGTAAGTTTGTCATACATACTTTTATGGATAAACTTCCCGTTTCGCTCAAAAGTGCATAAAACTGATATTTGTGACATTAGACCTTGATTATTTTTTTTTTTTGCAGACGTGGGATCGATGGGGACTTTTGACAGATTATTTGTAATAGTGTTCCCAACATTCATGCCAATTTTCAGCTCTATGCGAATTTTTCCTAGGTTAAATGTCTATTTTGACTGGACTATACAGTTAAATTTAAATTTGATCAGCACTAAAATCACATAGACAGACTCAATAAGGTCTATTGTGCCTGTCCACATCATATATGGATCTAACAACCGCTTACCATCAGGTGGAGTGAGGTTATCCTACCAGCTTTTCATAAAAAAATTTAATTTAAACCTTTTTTTTTCATACACACTTTTCATCATTCTCTCTCATTAGCTAAGAAGGAATTCATCACATTGACTTAAATTCAACAAATGTTACACGTACGTATAGAATAGATTGAAACATAGTGAAGGGGACTACGCAACCTAATATCACAAAGTTGTGGTAATCAAAGAAGTTGCGAGCGACTGCGGTTAAAGACTGTGATATACCAGGAATTAATTTTATACGATTTGATATTATCTTATTTCGAAGCTACACACATAACTTTAGTAAAGAAATTCACTACTTGGGTAACAGACAATAAAATACATGTGTTTTAAAAGTTACCAATAGTATTTTTTTCAGGTGTTGCTTGTGGTGTCATTTCTGTATCTACATAAAATCGAAATACATTCAATAAAGTACGTTAGGTTGGGTGGGAGAATCTTTAGTGACTTAAATAATAAAATTATTTTTATGAAACCGCAACCGAAAACAATACTGTTACACAACGCATGAGGAGAACGCTTGAGAGACAAGACGTCACAATCGCGTAAAATTTATACATATGAAGTGTTTTGTAAGAAGCATTTTTGCACGCATCCAAAGCTATGTCTTCGAAAATTTTAAAGAAAAAAAAGACAGAAGTAAAAATATTTCTTGGTGAATTAAGATCCAATATCTTTCTTTTAAAGATATCAAGGTTAGATAGTACCTACCTTTATTTTTGTGTGATCTATTCAGACAAGAGTCAATATCTGAACTGTCAAGCCAAATGACTACTCATCGTGCCATGTCATAGGTGATTTGTCTCCTAGTGTACCCCTGGCTTTAGTTGGCAAGTGACACGAACAAAACCTCAGTTTAAGATAGTTTAAACCCACCACCGACTTAGGGGCTAAGATTGCTTTGTGTTGAATTCCACATACAGTATGTAGGTACAATATAATTTTAAAATGAACTACGTAATTTAATTTCACAGGTTTGTTGGTTATTCATAGAGTTTTTCAGCTAAAAAAAATAATTTGAGTTTACTAATTTTGTAATTTTTGTTGTTAACGTTTCGACTGGATAAAACACAAGTTTGTATTTAAGTAGGAAACTAAAATTTTTATACACTTTTTGGTTTAGTTAACTCTCAAAATAGTAGTAAAATTATTTATATAAAAGGCAGATGTGGCCGGGACGGCTTTGTGTGCCGCCTTTTTGATATTAAATTTAAAATTGGATTTTTTCAATTTTAGTTTACTCAGATGTCAATTTTATGTTCAATTTCATACCAAATAATTTTTTTCTTTCTTTCTATCTAAAATTCAAATTATTCTGAATGTTTCCCAGTTCACTCAATCGGTCATTGAGCCAATCTCTATAACTAAATAAAATTGAAGTTTCTGTTTTTAAAATTTTAATTTACTATTCATTTCCACGCGGACAAAGTCGTGGGCGGTCGCTAGTATAAAATGAAGTTGCGAAGGGCGCCCAAAATGTGTTTGTTACCTAGGATCTCAAAAAGTACTATATTAATAGCTATGCGGTGATCAATAATGGAAAGAAGACATTCCAGGGATTCTATAGGTGTATAATTTAGGTGTACCTACTAAAGAAATGATTAGAGTAATCTTAACAGTTATCAGACGGACGGAAGAAAAACAAGCTTTTTGGAGGCTTGCATTGCGTGCGCTGCTGAAATAACTCAAAATACAGAATAACAATGTATGGGGGAATTATTCTTCTCAAAAAGTTCTATAAAAAAGTCTGCGATAGCATATGTCTATCCTTTAAGGTTTAGCCACAATAACAATTTTAGTGGTGTTCAAGTTTAATTTACGAAATATCTTATTTTTCAATTACTCGATGTTCCTACCGACATAGACCAATAAACATAAAACAAAATGCATATCAAATTAAAGCTGATGAGGGCAGACAACGTTGAAGGTTGTGTCGAATTATAAAATTTTCAGTGCCTCAACAACGCCTGAACCAATTTGGCCAATTCTTTTTTTTAAATGTTCGTTGAAGTCCAAGGATGGTTCTTACGGCGAGAAAAAATCGAATAATTGCCGGGAAAACCCTAAAAACAGCCCTTTTCTTTTTCCTATTTTTTTGACAGGACGAAGTCTGTCGGGTCAACTAGTGGTAAATAATATCGGTAATATTTTAACGGTACACTTTCCCTGTTCGCCCTTTATACCCGTAACATTTTACAATTTGATAAAGGCCCTTCTCTTACTAAAGACAAATTAGCCAAATTGACGGCAGACTTCATAATGTTCAGTCACTTACACGGCAAGTGCTGGAAATTATTAGATTATACTCGTATTTAACTGTCAAAGGGTGTAAAGAGTAATTATTTTAATTTAGCAGCGAGCGTTGATAGTGGGTATTATTTTATGCATAAAATTAATAAAGATACAGCACTATTGAATTTAGGCGATCTTAACTATACACCGTGAAATTTTAGTGGTAGTTTTCGAAGTAAAATGATTCTATCTTAGTAGCATTATAGATTTGTGCAGTTCTTTTTTATTAAAATGCCGGTTTTACGACAGGATTAACCGAAACTCGAAAGGACGTTCGAACCGCTTTATGACTTAGGGTGTAGAACTTCTTTAGCTTTAAGCATCGATTTTATGCGGAATGCAGTACCTGATTACGTCACATCTTTTTAAAGAACGATAGCTTCTCTCGTTTTCGAGTTGGAAAATTATTATTTTAAAAATTTGATAAAAATTTATTTCTTTCGATGAATAATTTGCATGATTCGATAGTATTACCAAAGGCGAATCGTTCTGCCACGGAAAAACAACCACTTAAATTTCACGGTGTATACGGGCATGTTACTACAAATACAAGAGTAACAATTATATCTTTACTTACGTAATGCACACATCACAACTTATTTAAATAATTAAATTAACATTTTTTTTTACTAACCCGTGTCACTGCTGGGCAAAGGTCTTAACCAAACTAAAAACGAACATATTATAAAACAATCGACGAAATAATCTGTTAATTAATTACATAAACTTATGTGAATAATCATGAATTAACAAATATTTATAGAAATATTATAATGTGATATTTAAACTTATTAATATTTTTATAGAGCCGAAGTACCTTGTCATATTTAAATCTTTGAATTTGCATAGCGAATGTTCCTGGTGTTGACATGTTATTGTTATTCTGTCAGAAGCTGTTTACCAATAAATACTTTTGTTAATATATTCCAATATTTTACTCCAACATAATTCAAACCATCATGACTTATTAAAACTTTAAAGTGAAAGAATACATAATCGTTTGTAAAATTAATAAGGCAACATGAAACTGACTAACCTACTAACTAACTCACCTTCTATTATAGATATTTGTCTTTATGGGTCTACACGCGTTAATAGGAGTAGCAAATTACATAGCTACTTACTGCCCGACGTTTCGACTGGGTTGCACCAATCGTGGTCGCGAGCGAACTGACGCTGCCCGTCTTCGTCTGCCATTGCGGTTGTGAATATCTTGATCCACCCCCGAACCAGCACTAATGTCATTAGTACAGCTACCCACATTAGTCCGACACACAACACTCACTGCATCCGGGTTGATTTTAGACGTAACATTCCGCGGTATGCACTTATTAATCACTGGATTCCATGCCGACGATAATTTAAATCCATCTTCCCTATTGAAATTCTTGTGCTTCTTTATTTCAATAGCTTCTCGCACCATTCTTGTATGATAGTGACGATCTGTGGAGAGGACCTTCGGGTCATGTAGCTCCATCCAGTGATTAGTACCCATGTCTAATAGGTGCTCAGCCACCACGGACTTGTTCGTTTGTCGATTTTTAACAGCTGCAATATGTTCTTTCACCCTCACGGCTATAGCCCGTTTGGTTTGTCCAATATAAGAACTACCACAACTGCAATCGATTTTATATACACCCGGAGATTGGAAGGGAATTACGTCTTTCGGTGTCATTTACAACATTTTAGACATTTTATATAACGGAGTATATACAGTCTTAATGGAGTACACAAATGTAATGTTCCGTTAAGACCGAGTGTAAGCCAGATCGACTCGCCGACCTATGACCCGGCGAAACATATAGCTGGAGTGTCGGAGCCATTAGTTGGGGGTACACCGTCTTTTGGGAAAGATCCTAATCATTGTCGAGAGATTATAAAGAACATCCGGCTAGAACCCGGAGACATAATGGTTAGTTTCGATGTCGAATCGCTTTTTACTAATGTCCCGTTAAAGGAGTGCCTTGAGGTCATTAAATGTAAACTGGAAGACCATGAGTTGCCTAAAGAGTACATTGTTCTGATCCAAAATTGTTTAGACGGAAATTACCTTTTATTCAGGGAGCAGTACTACCTTCAGATCGACGGAGTGGCAATGGGCAGCCCTTTGGCGCCGGTTATTGCCAACATCTGGATGGAGCATTTTGAAAACCAGGCATTACGCAATGGACCTTGTACTGTGAAACTGTGGAAGAGGTACGTTGATGATGTATTTTGCATCATCAGTGGTAGTCAACTGGAGATCGAACAATATTTGTCGCATTTGAACTCGTTACACTCAAAAATAAGGTTTACATTTGAACTGGAGAAGGATAGATCCTTGGCCTTCTTAGATATTAAAATTTGTGCGAAATAGGATGGTACCCCGGCTCACTCTCTATAGAGGCAACCCACCCACACTCTCAGGTATTTGCATGCCTCTTCACACCACCACCCCAGACATCTTCAATCTGTTGTGTCGTCGTTAATGAATAGAGCGTATGAACTGTGTGACCCTGAGCATATACAGGCAGAGCTCGTGCATGTTCAGGAGGTACTGAAACGCAACGGATATGGGACGCCGGGGTGGACTAGAAGGCAAAATACAAAGGAGGGGAACCCGGGGGTTAATCGGCAATCAGCATTTTTGCCTTACATAAGAGGTATAACGGATAAGATTGGATCAATTCTAAAACAATACTCCATTAAGACTGTATATACTCCGTTATATAAAATGTCTAAAATGTTGCGGACACCGAAAGACGTAATTCCCTTCCAATCTCCGGGTGTATATAAAATCGATTGCAGTTGTGGTAGTTCTTATATTGGACAAACCAAACGGGCTATAGCCGTGAGGGTGAAAGAACATATTGCAGCTGTTAAAAATCGACAAACGAACAAGTCCGCGGTGGCTGAGCACCTATTAGACATGGGTACTAATCACTGGATGGAGCTACATGACCCGAAGGTCCTCTCCACAGATCGTCACTATCATACAAGAATGGTGCGAGAAGCTATTGAAATAAAGAAGCACAAGAATTTCAATAGGGAAGATGGATTTAAATTATCGTCGGCATGGAATCCAGTGAGTGCATACCGCGGAATGTTACGTCTAAAATCAACCCGGATGCAGTGAGTGTTGTGTGTCGGACTAATGTGGGTAGCTGTACTAATGACATTAGTGCTGGTTCGGGCTGGATCAAGATATTCACAACCGCAATGGCAGACGAAGACGGGCAGCGCCAGTTCGCTCGCGACCACGATTGGTGTAACCCAGTCGAAACGTCGGGCAGTAAGTAGCTATGTAATTTGCTACTCCTATTAACGCGTGTAGACCCATAAAGACAAATATCTATTGTAATGGAACGCGAAAGTCTAAAATCTTACCTTCTATTCTCTAAAGTAATGAATAAACAGTAGCGGTACCATGAGTTGGCTATCGAAAACTTACGTACGTTAAATACCTATCGAGTTGTTTTTTCATACGACCGATTTTAGCGTTACCACCACGGGCGCTGTACAACTTTTTCATAGACATATTTACGTAGGCGATAATATCGAGTCCGTAACTTTTAACAATTAAACTCATGGTAGCGGTACTGAAATGAAATGTAATAACATGAAGCCCTAACATGGAACTCAAACGCTTGTCTCAAAATAAAATAACTACGCCTTCTAAATTACACATCTCTAATTTATTAGTATTAAGTAACACATACGAAAGGCATCATTCAGGATTACGCGAGACCGGATGTCCGACGTATGTGTGTTCGTTAATCAAGCGCCTAATTAGCCGTGAGGAACTATCTGATGCTAATTGGTACTTTGTACTTTATTTGTTTATGCCATTGCTACGTTATCCGGCGAATTATGTTAATTGCTTCTATGTTAGTCCAACGCCCGAATAAAGAAAGGATATTGGAATGACTTTGATCTAAATAGAGACCGATAATGAAGGTTGTAAATTCCAAACTAATCAAAATACTTTGAAAGTTCCATTCAAACTTGTGTTGACTCATTTTTTTAGATGAATTTGGAACATTAGTGATGTGGTTGGATTAACTTTAAAAGTCTATTTTATATAGATTAAAGCCTTTTTTTCAAACTGAAACTTACGATGATTGCTTGGACTAACCTTGTCATCATCACCGGACTTGCGGGGGAGCGGATGGCTCTCACGCCTTAATAAAAGCCTGCAATCCCACCCAACGACTGTTTTCTGCATTTTTCAGACATAGCTAAGGAAAACAACGTTAATAATTATATCATTACTCACTTTACTAACTCATTCATATACTTAAAAACTACGTCATTCGTTTAAGTTATTCAGTATCGCCCCCAAAGGAGTCATTAAAAAAATTCGAACACTCAAATTTCAACCACTCTAGTATGCAAATTAGTAATAAGTAGAAAATTTTAGGTTGCCTAAGAACATAACAACACTGGAGTTTATTTTATCTGTTTCTTTATGGTTGAGTTTAGTTTATGGTTGACACATTGTTATTTCTCTTTACGGTTATAAATCAATATATAAATAAATAGTGAACAAAATTATGTGATGTTGATCTGATCCCGTGGTAAGTAGCTTATGCACCTGAGTTACGTATATCAGAATCAACAGTGGATACACAAAATTACTTAAATATATTTAATAATACACCCAGACACGCAACAATTACCGATGTTTGTGACACAGATATTTGTACCAGATGGGTATCGAACCCACGACTCTCTGAACCATAGGCACTGATCCTGGGTAAACTAACCACTGTTATTTGTGAATGTACATTTTCTTTGTTACATAAATACGTATCATATCTAATAACACAAAATTCAATGATCTGTTGCCATGGTACAAAAAGCTTAAGCACTTGTGATGTTCGTAAATCAGAATAAGTGGCAGAATATAAATATTTATAAATGCAAACTCTGACTGTTGTTCATCACCCAAAATTTCTCAGGTGGGAATTTAACCCACGACTCTTGGTCCATGAGACAGAGACACTAAGAAATGCGGCATTAACCCTACAGGGTTATAGGTACACCTATTTGCCACAATACTTTTTCACTATATAAAGCGTCGGACCGATTTCGACCATGGCGGCCGATCTCAATTGAGATCAACCAAGTGCGCAGGACATATTATAGTGCACAAGTGTGCGCGCAAACACAAGTGCACTCTCTATTCCCTTACTCTCATGATTCGGTGAGACGGCAATCCAACATGACCGATGAGAGATCGGGCGCAGGACCACCGGCTTAACGTGCTTTCCGAGGCACGGGCGTTCAACCGCCAACTTCCTAACTCCGGGCTGAGTAATTTCATTACAGAAAAACTCACACAAATTTTGCCCGACCCCGGACTCGAACCGGGGACCTCTCGGTCCTAACGCAGCACTTGCTACCAAATAGACCAACGAGGCAGTTTTTTCATTATTAGGTAACTAAGTAGCCACTTCCATCAGGTTATCTATTGTTTGCCCGAAAGACATATGCCATAATATTCATATGCCCGAATTTCATTTGCCATAATTTCATTTGCCCGAATGTTATGTTTGCCATACAATACAAACGACATAATTTTAATTGTCCGAACTTCAGATTCCATAATGATTCGAATGCCATACGTATTGTTATCCATATTTTTAATAGCAATAATATTATGCAACAAAATTTTCAAACGCCATACTCCTAACGCCAAATATTTGTCCTAAAAAGCGATTGGTTCTTTGGCACTTCGCCGGCCGCTGCCGCGGCACGCTCGCTTCGCTCGCTCGGCTCGTGGGTTGTCTTTCATTTTTCTAACCTAACCTAACCTATTTTTTTATCATTCTTTTAACCTATTTTACAAGCTTTTTCGGTGGGAAATGATGTATTGGCACGGAAACAAAGTTTCTAACACGTAACTAATATAGCAAACAATGAGTATGACATATATGGCGTTTGAAAATTCTGTTGCATAATATTATTGCCAATAAAATATGGAAAACAATACGTATGGCATTCGAATCATTATGGAATCTGAAGTTCGGGCAATTAAAATTATGTCATTTGTATTTTATGGCAAACATAACATTCGGGAAAATGAAATTATGGCAAATGAAATTCGGGCATATGAATATTATGGCAAATTAAATTCGGGCAAATGAAATTATGGCAAGTGGGGGTACACCCTTCCATCATCATCATCATCATCTGCCCAGCGATCAGGCCTCAGTCAACCACGCTGGCCAAGTGCGGGTTGGTCGACTACACAACCTCACCGTTAAAGCGTCGAATCGTACATATGTAGGTATATCAAATGTGTATTTTAAACTAGCTGTGCCCGCAACTTCGTCTGCGTAGAATAGTAAATTTTGCCTGCATTTATAATTTCAGAAAGAATTTTTTTTAAGAAATTACAGGAAAAATAAATAAAGATACATAAATTATAAAAACTATTACAAAATTAAATATAGTTAAACTTAGACATTGATTTGATTAATATCCATTAAAGAACCTGAAATTGTTCACAGATTAATAGGTGATATACAACATATCACATTTTTCATAACGAATCGGTCAACTAAAAGATAATTCACTCGCACAATTTTTTTTTTGTCCAAGCAATAATCTAGCCTGAGAGGAGAGTGGTATAGTGTATAGTGGTCAAAATATCTATAAAGGATGTGTGTCGCCATGTGACGAATTTATCAGTATTTGCTTTGCTACTTTGTTTTGTGCCACTTTTTGCGCATTGTTTTTGTATATTTCTCGTAGATTATATCGATACTTTAAATCTCAAATGGCGTAACCACCAAAACACTACTTTTCAGGAGAGCAGAAAAACAAAAAAAAAATGTTTTTTTAATTCATAACTTTATCAATTTTAATACAATGAAAGTGTTTTATACATCAAATTTCTTAGAATTTTGAGATAAAGGCTTCAG
The DNA here is from genome assembly GCA_039566165.1 of Maruca vitrata. Taxonomy (NCBI): domain Eukaryota; kingdom Metazoa; phylum Arthropoda; class Insecta; order Lepidoptera; family Crambidae; genus Maruca; species Maruca vitrata. The sequence goes on from CM076930.1 coordinate 12,460,561, forward strand.
TAGTAACTCTTTGTACCTAAATCTTATATTTAAGAAACTAGAAGTCGGTTACGACTTGTGAAAATATTACAAAAAGGCGTTTACGCCCCATAAAAATCACGATTTTTAAGAGATGAAGGTCGTATCTCCAATAAAAAATGTTTCTTGAGCTTTAAACTCATTTAATAATAAAAGAAAACGTAAAATATTCATTCTGTACTGACGCTTTTACAAAGTTACGCCGTTTGACACTTTTTCATAGTGACTCAACGCGTAATTTTTAGAATTGGATGAAAAATTTTGGAATATGGGAAACTTCACTAAGATTTTTACGTATCTAAATCGATTAATTTTGTCATTTGAAACCCCCGCTGATGTGTATTCACCATACATTTATCTATGTATTCAGCCATTTGCGTACTTGTGCGCATAGATTACGTTCCTCGGTGTATTTATTATTTTTTGTGACCGTTACGTTGACTTTGGCGCGTTATTGGTCTTTGATTCTGATTTGTGTTTGGACATTGATTTAAAATGCCGAAACAAGGAAAAGCAATAAATAGCCAATGTCTCCGCAATCTTAATCCCCCCGCGCATCAATACTAACAATAATAATGACAATCATGTGTTCAGCGATGTTGGGTGTAAACGCCTTTCTTTTGTATTGCAATTTCGAAAAATAGCGTGTCTTACGAGTTACGCCAGAAAATTATGTCACTTACACCCTTTTTTTTTGACATTTTTTTCACGTCACAATAATTTCTAGGGGCGTAAACACCAAGTAAATTAGACAAAGCCTTTTACGACCTGTTTACCTTATGAAAAGTGTTCAAATCTATAAAAAACATTGGGTCGTAATAACCTTTTTTTTGCGAATTTGAGGATTTTAAATATACAGATCGATAGAGAAAAAAAAAACTGAATAAAACTGCATTAAAAAGTCATTTTGACCAAATTGGCGGTTACGCCATTTGAGATTTAAGGTAGCGATATTGTATTCGTAATAAAACAATGAGATAATAACGTAAAGCGCAATAAAATATAACTTATGAATAATTTTTTGTATTTGAAACAATATTGCAAAATAATAGAGCATAGTGACATCTCTTTAACTAACCAAGAACTAAACACTCATCACGTCATATCAAATCTGACAGCATTTGACATGACTTGCCAGCTAAGAACGTGATAGTTGGGGAGCCCAACGGGAGTTTTTGGAGTATTGATCAGACTCAGACTCTGTCTTGTAAGATTTTTAAATAGGACACTCCTTGCACCCTTTCATGTACCTCTGCCGTGTATGTATACTTCATACGGGAGGAAGGGGGTGCGTAATCTTAAACAGGATAGTTGCTAATGCTAATAACAAAGACACTGTTAAAAGAATTGGGCAGGATTATGAAGAACTAATAGTCTCTGATGGTTTACATGGGACGTAGAATCGTGATGACACAACAAAGATCCAAGGGGTACTTGACCAGTTTTCTAATGATCTATGTGATTTTATTTGTAACGATCTTTATATACGATAACTTTCTTTAATTGTATAATGTCGAACATTTTTACGTGAATGTTTATAAATTTCCCTTTATTTGCTTAGAATAGCGATATCCCTCAATATATATAAACATTCAGATAATATCGAACAGTCTATCAATTGGAACAACACAAACCACCAATGAAAGCCAGCAAGCAAATATTGGACAACTGACCACCTCCATACCGAAAACCAGGTAATAGAGAAATGTAGCGAATTCAATAAACCTTTGAACCTGGCCTTTGTGGATTATTCAAAGGTCTTCGACGGTATCACCCACATCAACCCATTTAGTTTTCTCTTCTTCAGCAAAACGTCGAACCCACATATATAAAACTTCTCCAAATAATTTACAACAAAGCACAGACGATATCAAACTGCACACTGAAGGCCTGACATTCAAAATACAAAAAAGAGTTAAACAGGGTGACTCCCTATCACGAAAGCTTTCAGTAGCACGCTCCAAGAAGTCTTCAGGTCACTATGATATTCTTAGGAAACAAAAGAAATTAGAGGATAGGCGACTGATAAACTTTCGCTTCGCAGATGACATTTTCCTAGTCGTACATCGACAGAACTTGAGTTGATGCTCGAACAACTGAGCGCAGAAAGAGTTGACGTCAGACTGACGATGAATAGATCCAAAACCAAGGTCATGACCAACAGCACCACTGATTTGGTGGATTGCAGTCAAAAGGCAGGTAAAGCAATATGTAGAGGATTAAAAGAAAAAATTAAATATACCACCATCCACTCCCGTACTGGTATTGTTGTTGGTCAAAACTGATGTAGCAATGGGCGGGGAATGTGATGTGAAATGTGACCAGATTTGTTACAAATCGCGTGCCTGAAGACAATTTTCGCCGAAGAAGACCTAAGAAAAGGTGGTATGACGATCTGGTCCATGTATCAAAGAACTGGCAAGTCCTAGCATTAGACAGAGAGCAGTAGATGAGTTTGAAGGATACTTTGCCCAGCAGTGAGGTGATACAGGTTAAGAAAAAAAAAATTACAGATTATTATACAGCAGGACTTCGATATCAACTTGAACCTCCTGCATAAAAATGTAACGCGCTGAAGTATCTCAAGATTATGTGTTTTTCAACAGACACCAAGATTAATTATAACTTTGTGGTCCAAATCGTTACAATGTCACTTTTTAGGGATTATTCAACATGCACTTTGAATGACTGACACGGTCAAATAACTTTTTTCTTTCAACAGCTTGTTACCAGGTAGCCCTCCTGTATTAATCGCTGTCCCCCCACTTATAAAGAAAGTGTAATATACTTTTCGTAATCTTTCTATTCCGATTCCATGTCGTTCGAGTAACTGCAAATCTAGCCATTTACCTCCCCTACTATGACGTTTTGCTCAATAAAGTAGTCCGTATAGTCCTAGTCAGAAGGTTCATTTTTATCGATATACTTTTACCATTTTTGTACGTGATCTAATAAAGTTAGATTTTAACTATCCTACAGGAATTTCTGTGACTAAAAGTATTTAAGGTCTTGACCGGGGATGTATGGTACCACCATGCAAAATTTCATTTAAATCGGTGAAATAGTTTCAGAGATCAGTCATTTATTTAGGTTTTTTGAATATCCCACGGGAACCAGTTAACTGTCAGTGATTTAAAGTATCCTATGCATTTTTCCGGAATTTAAAATACCTTCGTGTAAACTTTCATTTAAATTGGTTCAACCGTTTAGGAGGTCAGTCGAAACAAACAAACAAACAGACAGAGACACAATTTTTTTAAGTATGGGGATCTGTTCTCTTCCTCTCAAATCATATCCCTGACTGGTTTTTTTTGCGTTTTTCAAAAAAGTACAAGAATTTTTACCTCTACGTTTTTATTATAGTATAGATAGATAGATAGGCACATATTGACTCCAATGGCTGCAATGTCCTAAGGCCCTACGTCATTATATTTAATACTTCACGTCTGGGTCAAGGGCATATAAAGGATGGGTACATAACAGGTGTTGTTGAACATTGTAGCATTATTTACGTAGAACAAAACATTAATTTAGCTTCTACAGTACTTCATTAAATAACGGAAATTAAATGAATTTCATAGTAGAGAGGCTAGAAGTAATACTTAAACGATAGTCAGAGATGTAGGTAGGTATTAGACACTAGTCAAGTTTAGTTAGCTGTATCGTTTAACTTTTATTTCTAGTCAGGAGATCATTGCCGGTAATAGTTAAGAAGTCGCCAATAAGTTGAAAAACTTTACAACATACTTAATATTTTAAATCGGATGGCAAAACTTTCTTACTAATGCTTTGAACCCTTTTGCGTATATACAAGTTATTAAACAAAATATTTTTTTTTACATCCAAACATTATCGTTAACGATCTAAAATAACGAAGTAATTTCATACAACCAAAACGAATTTGTTGTTCAACACGTTTTCATCGTCATATCGATTTAAGATTAAGCCAGAAAAGCTTCTAGAGTATTGACGGGAAAAAATTAAATTAAACGCGAAATATAAAGGACCCGTTGGCGATTTAATATTCGTCTCATTAGCTGTAATTCGGCGAGAGTAGGCATTTCGTTGGTGGAATTCCAGCCATATTTCAGTCGGCAAGGTTTACGAGTGAGTATCGGAGAGGGCGGTTTTAAAAGGTAATCGGGGAGCGGAAATTTGAAATCGACGGATGCTTTGTTAAGTCGGTGAGTGAGTGGTGAATGCACTTGCACATTGCACAATGCACACGTCATAGCCGTCACAGCGTTCGCGAGTCTACGTCACTGGGAAATTACCTTTGGATACGAATGAAGGTGGTTGAACTCGCGTGTTTTGTTTTCAAAACATATTTTTAGAGACCTAATTCTTTTTCCTAACTGACTTACGATGGCTTGGAGTAGCCTCGTCATCATCACCGGACTTACGGGGGAGCGGATGGCTCTCACCCCTCAGTTAGAGACCCAACGTGTAGAGCACTTTACAGCGCTCATGGTCACGGGCAAGACTAAAGATGCCAGTTGTCTTTATAAGAAATTTTAATCACTACCGCCGAATAGCGTTTATGGCCGAGTGGTTAAGATCGTTGCTTGCCATGCGAGAGGTCGCCAGTTCAAACCTCGCCAGGTAGCAATGTGTTTTTCACATTTGAAATTCATATTATGTACCATCATTCGACGCTTTAACGGTGAAGGAAAACATCGTGAGGAAACCAGCACACCTGAGAGATTTTTCAACGGTGTGTGAAGCCATGTCAAAGGCCTACGGGCGGTTTAAAAACTCTGACACCAGGTTGTTCATCAACCATACGATAAGAAGAAGAAGACCGCCGTTTGGTGAGATATTTTTTGCGTTCTAGTATATAAAAGTTAGTTTTATTTCTAAGGCCTTGACTTGCGGCCTTATCGCCCTATTCAAGGGTAGGCTCGTGCCCCAGCAGTGGAGACGTATATGGGCTGATGATGTGTCATCCCATGTTTACCCTGAATGTTTTAAAAGACGTGTGGCACTCGGGGACTGCCGCGGTATAGCTATTGCATAGCATCGTCCGATTTCGGAGCAGCTCGTCTCGATTCTTGCGAGTTTCGTAGAGTCGTACAATACCTCTAACCGCACGCACACAAACACCGTGCCGAAGTCTACCGAACTGAAACGACGTTAGACAATTGAGGTTTTTTTCGTTACGGAATTTCTTGGTTCGGTCGACGCGCTCAAAGCCCGCGATAAAAGCTATGCAATAGCTTAATAAAAAATCTCCATCGCTTAAGCTCAAGACACACGCCAACCAATACTCCACAGCCGCCTGTGTTCGAGAAGATAATTTTCTTCTTAATTAACCCTCGTTGAATAGCGCATATAATTGGCCCGAAGGAACGTGTGAGAACTGATGCCCTGTGAAGGGTTACAAGGCATTTATAGCACGGACTGAAATATCTGCTTTAATAAAGTTTATATGAGGGAGACAAGCACAAGAGGTTTTTAGCTTGATAAAGAAAGGTAAGATGTATTGACCAAATTTGCGAAGTATTGTTATATCGGATAATCTAACTAGGAAAATAGCGTCGATGGCCGAGTGGTTAAGGTCGTTGCTTGCCATGCGAGAGGTCGCCAGTTCAAACCCCGCCAGGTACCAATGTGTTTTTCAAATTTGAAATTCATGTGTACCATCATTCGACGCTTTAACGGTGAAGGAAAACATCGTGAGGAAACCAGCACACCTGAGAGATTTTTTCAACGGTGTGTGAAGCCATGTCAGAGGCCTACTGGCGGTTTAAACTCTGACACCAGGTTGTTTATCAACCATACGATAAGAAGAAAAAGATCTAACTAGGTACTCATTTAGAAATATGCAAATATTTATTGGGTATCATTATTTTTCTTTATGAATAGGTATTTCACGCGTTTCGTATTTTACTGTCATTTTCCACATCTCTTCTCCTTATACTAGTAATCTAACTAGCTGTGCCAGCATGTGAAAAAACTTTTCAATTCGAACCAGCAGTTTATGAGATTAGCGCGTTCAAAAAAATAAACAAACTCATCTGCTTTATAATATTGTGCTGTCTCTCTTTAGGCTAGTTACCTAGGCACCACAATCAAATAGATATATAATAGGTAAATAAAACTACACGATTTGGTTCTGATTGCAATGCGCCTGCGATCCGTGCGCTGGCCTCTGCGCCTTCTAACCGAGTGGGGCGGTGAGTGAGTGAATGACAGGGAGGCAAGCGCACGGGTCACCGTATATCTTTAATTCAGTAAGACATAGACATTACAGTACGGCACATCTCTCCTTTTCAACAATGTTCAAAATAATTTCTTTGTAAGATTTATTAACATTGATAATTATAACAAATTAACATTTTAATCTAAAGACAACATTAAAATTACAATTAAACTAAATTTCTTAATCCTCATCTATTTCGCCCTCGTTGTTTGTATTTCCTAAATCATGATCAGTTTCGTTGTTCTTTTCATTTTGTATTTTCCATTTTCCTTCAACCTTTTTCAGATGTATAACATTTCTTCTTAATTCTTGCCCAGTCTCATCATTTCTAACATTTATATCTCCACCATTAGCTCCAATTACAGTGTGAGGTATAGGGTTAAAATTCGGCATCAATTTGTTTTCTTTCACCATATTCTTGACGTATACCTTTTCTCCAATATTTATATTATTATGTTTTGCTCTCCTTTTCCGATCTTCTCTGTCCTTTCCCTTTTCTTTCATAATTTTGTCTCTGTCACATACTTCTAAATTAATATGCCTGTTTTCAACGTCTAAAATAGAAGGAACTTTATCTCTAAACTGCCGATTATAAAACAACTCAGAAGGAGTCTTTCCTGTTGTGCTATGTGGTGTACTATTATACATCATGATATAGGATAGAAGATCCTCCATCCAGTCAGAGCTTTGGCACTGGCTTATTTTTAACCGCTTTATAATGTCACGGTTTTGACGTTCGACTTCACCATTCTGCTGTGGCCAGTACGGTATAGAATGATAAAGTCTAATGCCAAACTCTGAACAGAAGGATTTGAACTCCTCACTTGTGAATTGCCGTCCGTTATCTGAAGTAAGGGTAACGGGAATGCCTACTCTTGAAAATATTTCTTTTAATACACTAATTGTTTCAGAAGAGGTAATTGACTTCATTATTTTTACCTCTTTATAGCGACTGTAGTAATCAACAATTACAAATATATAATGTCCACTTGGAAGTGGGCCTAAAAAATCTACGGCTACGTCTACCCAAGGTTGGGATGGCAATTCACGTCTTTGCATTGGCATAGGGGGATTAGGGCCTGAAACTAAGGTGCAGCTCTTGCAACTTTTAACCATATTTTCAGCATCTTTGTCTATTTTAGGCCACCACACCTTAGTCCGTAATCTGCCCTTCATCGCCACAATGCCTGGATGACCCTCATGAGCCGATGCTAGCACTTGTTTACGTAACTCAACAGGTATAACGATTTTATTTCCGCGTAATAAAATTTCATCATGGACAGAGTTCATGCTCAAAAAAGTTTATAGTTGTTTACCGTTGTATCCCAGTTTTTATCCGAAAAGACCGACTTTAACTAATTGAATTTCATTGTCTTTTTGAGATTCATTAATTATGTTTTCCATAGACACCGCAAAGGTCGAGCCAGCTTTACAATTTGATTTACATGGTAGTCATCATCAAAAGGATGTGAATTTTTATCAAAGCATAACCTAGAAAGAGAATCGGCAATATTGTTTTTTCCGGAGCAATAAACAACTTTGTAGTTATATGATTGTAATCGTAACACCCAACGTTCTATTCTAGCGCAAGGCTTGGATCGCGGTCCAAATATTACCTCAAGAGGTTTATGATCAGTAACTAAATCGAACTGTTTTAAGCCATAGAGGTACATGCTAAAATGCTCTATTGCCCAAACTAATGCTAGAGCCTCTTTCTCTGTTTGGCAGTATCGTTTTTCAATGTCTGACAAACTCTTGTGACCATAAGCAATGACTCTAGGCCCATGTGCATCATATTGAATAAGAACTGCACCTAGACCTACAGGACTCGCATCCGCAATTACTTGCGTCTTATCGTGTGGATCATAAAACCCTAAAGTGTGAAGATTACTTAAGCTTTGTTTTAATTTAGCAAAAGCAAGAACTTGTTCTTCATTCCAAAACTCAGATATATCAGCGTGTTTGGAAAGCTTTTTCCGTAAAATTTCGCGGATCGGTTCAGTCATTGTAGCCAAATTAGGGATCCACTTCCCTATATAATTTACAAGTCCTAGGAAGCTCTGAACTTCTTCTACGGTTTTTGGTTCTCTGAAGGATGATATAGTTTTAACGTATTTATCTAAGGGTTTAATTCCTTCTGAAGACAGTTCGTGACCTAGAAATTCAACTTTTTCTGATTAAAAAATACATTTATTTTCGTTTAGTAGAACGTTATTTAATGTAAGGGCCTGTAGAACGTCCCCCAGCCTACAATTATGCTCTGCTGCATTTGTCCCAAACACGACAATATCATCAATGAAGTTAATAACGCCACTACAAGGGAGAAGCATCCTTTCTATTATTTTTTGAAAATGTTCGGGTGCACACGATATCCCGAACATTAATCTTTTATAACGGAACAATCCTTTGCTTGTGATAAAGGTTGTTATATCTCGGCAGTCTTTTCTTATTTCCACTTGATGGAAAGCGTCTTTTATATCTAGCTTAGAGAAAACGCGAGCTTTGCTAAGTTTAGGTAAAAGATGAGTCATAGTAGGCAAAGGATGATTCTCCCGCAAGATAGCTTTATTCGCACATCTCATATCAACACAAAGTCTTACATCACCATCGCTCTTCAGTATCGGTACAGTGGAGACACCCAACTTACTGCTTTATCTGCCGGTTCAATTATATCCCTTTTTACTACTTCTTCTATTTTGTTGTTAATTTTACTTTCAAGTGGGATAGGTACTCTCCGGTATGGTTGGCAAATAGGAGGAATTGATTTGCCTATGGCTATGGCACGTTGGATATCTTTAAATTTACGGAAAACGTCCGAATGGATATCTAAAGAATTTAAACTTACCCCTATTTTAAGTACATTAAGCTTTGTAGCAGTTTCTTTACCCAACAAATTACGAGTTCCGTTCTTAATGACATAAAATCTAGCAGTTTGTTTTTCAATCCCAACTGAAATTGATGCCTCGAAGGAACCTAGTACGTCAAGGGGGTCCTTAGATCCGTATGCCATAAATACTTGATCGGAGCCTTTTTGTTGATTGAAAACAGAAACCGAATTTGTCTTTAAATGTTCCCACGTCACATCGTCAATAATATTAGTTTTACTACCGGAGTCAATAAGCATGTTCACTTTTACACCACCAACTTGACATGTAATTTCTGCATCATCATCTATATGAAATACATAGTTAACGTTTGGTTGAGGTGTATTATCTACTGATTTAGTTCGTGGAGAACTTGTTTGCTTAGGTAATTGATCATTTGGTCTCGTCTTTTTAATATACTTTTGAGATTGACTTGCATTTACAGCCTTTCGCTTAATCTGTCTAGTACGACACTGATTTCTAAAGTGGCCTCTAAACCCACACTTTGTACAGATTTGGTCCTTCGCGGGACATTTCTCAGAAGTCATTGTCGTGGTATGAACTTCCACATCTAGTACACCGTATACTTTTGTTTGTACTAGTTCCGATTTTGTTAACCTCTAAGGATGATTTTCCTTGGAATCCTTTCAATTGTCTTTCGACAGTCTCAATTGAGTTTGCTTCCACGATAATTTTATCTATTGTTACCGAATCTCCTAAAGTCAGAATTTTTTTTCTAAGATCCGACGAGCTACATTTTTCAACTATTTGATCGATGAGATCATCTTCTTTCCGGGCAAAATTACATTTAGAGCTTTGATTTCGTAACCTGACTAAAAATTTTTCAAATTTTTCTTCATTTTCCTGTTTCATAAGTCTGAAGATGTGTCTCTCGTAAAGAAAACTTTGTTTTGGTGAGAAATAGCTGTCGAGCTTTTTCTAAAGCAATTTGGAAAACGTCGTTTGATTCAGTCTCTTCTACATGCGCTCCCGGCAAATTATAATAAATATTTTGTAACGGCAGTCCGGCGGTATGCAAAAGAACTGCTCTTTTTTCTGAGGTGTATCTACCCCAGTTGCCAAAAGATAAATATCTAATGCGCGTTTCCATATTTCCCATCTATGTCCTATTGATGTGGGATCGCCTTCGCAGTCAAACTGTTCTAAAGCCGGCAGCTGAGACATTGTGGTTTGGGGCGATCTGTAAGTACGGAAAACTTGTTTCGGTACGTTACGGTAATAATAAATAGGGAATATGAACTACTTTATTGTTGTACGTCGTATAGATAATATTACGGTACGGTGTAAAGTACTCTGTCGAGTCGTAACTCAACTTGACTAATATATACAGACACATCTTGTTGTATGTATAGTCTGAAATCCGCCGAATATAGGTAATACCAAGTAAGGTAATTTCTTTGCAATAGCTTGTACACAAAGATTTGTAAAATTATAGGTTAGACTTGTAAATAATAGAAAGAAATACTAATAGAAACAAAGAAATAATTCATTTATATTAAACCTATTCAATAACCTTGTTGTTATCAATGACAACATAAGTATTATAATATGCATGGATATACACCTACATCTCGGCCAGGTAACAAACCATACAACAATAGAACTGGTTATTTGGTATATATTAATAAGATATACCTGCGACTACTCGAGTTCTGACCCTTCGTTATCAGTACGAGTGACTAAAGTATGTAGGTAGAATTATAAAAGGATAGCGATCACTAGGTAATAATTACCGTTGCTATGCAAAAGCAATAAAGATTCCATTGCGTATTATGTTGAATAAATAAAACTTCCTGATATCATATTTTTGTTTGAAAAGTATGTCCCTTTTTTTTTTAGGGAACATATTTGAAATTCATTGTGTAACTTAGAAAACGGAAAATTAAGAATTAAGTACCAATAATTAATAAAAAAACTTTGTAAACATGTAAATTCTCGTCTGATAACTGCGGATTCCATAGTAGGTGGGTAGATAGTCTCAGGCATGCAATATGTAATGCTTATTCCATGTTTTACTCACGTTCTTTATCCTCGTCACCAAAATGTGCTGTCTCTCTTTAGGCTAGTTACCTAGGCACCACAATCAAATATATATATAATAGGTAAATAAAACTACACGATTTGGTTCTGATTGCAATGCGCCTGCGATCCGTGCGCTGGCCTCTGCGCCTTCTAACCGAGTGGGGCGGTGAGTGAGTGAATGACAGGGGGGCAAGCGCACGGGTCACCGTATATCTTTAATTCAGTAAGACATAGACATTACAGTACGGCACAAATATTATACAGTACAGACTGCCCTTCATATTTTACATATATTTCTCAAAATAAAATAAGTATGTTTTGTAATTCAATAATGGCAAAACGTCTACAGGATAATGTAAAATGATCTACTCACCTTTTAAATCTCCAATCATTATTTTTGTTTCTGAATAATGTTTACGAAGACGATTGTTTACTCAGGATTTAATCACGTTAATTGGCTTAAGACAATTCAATTTCAACAATATAATTGCAGGTGTAAATATTTTTGATCTTTTTTTCTCTTCATTAGCGTGAATTTACTTATCTAGGTTTTTTTTTTATCGAAAGACTCTCAGCATGACCTCACTCCACCTGATTGTAAGCGGTTGTGAGTTCCACATATGAGGTCGACAGGCACAATAGACTACATGAAGCCTTTGGATTTCACCCTGAAGGCCTGATAAGATGCCGTTACACGCTCCGCCTGAAGAGCCCGGGATTATACGAGGGAGGGAAACCATGAGCTGGAAGGGCGTTCCATGCCTTAATGGCATGTGGCTCAAAACAGGTATGTATAGGTATTAAATCAATGTGCGAATAGTCGCCTTATTATTATACAATGATGGGTTTTTATGATTTTAGCTCAAGAAAGCGTGACTGTGACAATGATATTTTATTTTATTTATTGAGACTACCTTTAGGTTGAACTAGACATACACCATAAAAATATGAATTAACTCTAAGATATTTTATTTAAGCATGCCACGACATAAAATTAAAATATTTTTTATTTTGTTTTGAAATTTTGAGCCTGTCGCCCTCACTCTGAAGGCTTGTCACTATAATCACATTCCATGACTTCAACCGACCTTTCAGAATTTGTCTGACAGTTGTGACCCGCCCAAATCCACTTAAATCGGTTATGGTTAGCAATACTACTTGGCGCCCCGGAAGTGGTATTGTGCTTCAATATCGGCAATATTGCACCATCGGCAGATTAACGCTGATGACTTTATAAATGGGCCACGAAATCGGCGATACCGATGTCATCCTAGATGTTTGTTGACTGAGTTTTCTTTACTTTCCAGTTGTAATTAAAATTATAGCAGCAATAGAATAACACATCTGTGAAAATTTTAATTGTCATACAAAAAGTGAAGTCTCAGTAATAATGTTCCCGTTTAACCTATGCGTACAGAACCCAAAAATCTTATGTTCACGCGTCTGATGTTTAATTGGGGCCTCTTAATTATCACTATCACTTCCAGCAGCGTACTTGAGATTTGCTTTCAGATTTTAGGGATCTTTACTATTTTTTACGAAAACGGAAATGTTTCTGTAAATTCAATCCAATCAAAAACATAAATGAGAAATGAGAGCCAAGTTCAATATTATGATAATTTGCCTTGGTTGTTGACTTCAACGACAAAAGAAGTGAGATCTAAATGGGTGCCAAGTTTAATGGTCAACCCTGAAATTTATTTTTAAGTAACACTATAACATACCTATCATATCTTCTTATAACATAAGATAATGTATGGTGGTAGCCTATGAAGGTCTGTCTTGGCTAGTTTCTATAAACCTACCAACGTATTATTATGTTCGCTCGCTAGTTTCTACCAACAATCCAAATTTTCGGAATTATAAAATAAATACCGACAAATACCAAACTAACCAAGACAACTAACTAGACTACTAACTAACTAACTAAAGAAAACTAGCCAAGACAGACCTTCATAGGCTACCACCATACATTATCTTATGTTATAAGAAGATATGATAGGTATGTTATAGTGTTACTTATAAATAAATTTCAGGGTTGACCATTGAACTTGGCACCCATTTAGATCTCACTTCTTTTGTCGTTGAAGTCAACAACCAAGGCAATTATCATAATATTGAACTTGGCTCTCATTTCACATTTATGTTTTTGATTGGATATCATTACTTTTTGTAGAAAAGTATATATCATCGTAACGCCGTAGGTCCTTTGAAAAGGACAAATTCAAAACTAAAACTAGACTTTATAAATATAAAACAATTGAATCAGTTACTGTATTTTCCTACGTTTACGGGGTATAACCCTAAGTAATAAATATGAAAACCGACTATAAGTACCTACTCTTAATTGTAAATAAGTAAGTATGTATACCTAAATATGGCAAGACGCGGTGACGGCAGGTGGAGCAAAGCGCTTACAGAATGGTGGCCCAGGTTCGGTAAACGTAAAAGAGGGCGGCCTCCCACCAGATGGGCAACTGATATAAAGAAAGCCGCTTTGTCACGGCTTTCAGGGTGAGTGCGACAGGCTCAACATGGTCTATTGTGCCTGTCGACCTCATATGTGGATCTCACTACCGCTTACCAGCAGGTGGAGTGAGGTCATCTTGTTAGCCTCTTATAAAAATAAAAAAAACCTAATTATTAAAAAATTGCCAGTTTTTTATTTTTTCCTTTGTATTCATGTAATTACCTATCTGCATACCAAATTTTAACTCTCTAGGTCATTTGGAACTGGGTTAGAATTTTGATCTGTCAGTCAGTCAATGATAAAAATGAGGATTTTTGGACATTAATATCTAAATAACTGTTTGAGATAAGCTTATGAAATTTAGAACACATATTTATCTCGCAAGTCACAATATATGAGCCAAATTTGATACGTTTATGTGAAATAGTTTTTGATTTATGATGGGTTCAAAGGTGGTTCCAAATGGTTCGTGTAATATTACACACGGTGCGGCTCACCAGTTCTGTTTCTTGAACTTGGCTTGACACGCTACCGCGTGTCTAGATTGCAATACTTGTATTTTCCATTACTCTGAATTTTCTACAGATTGGACGTTTAATTATAGGTGAGAATAACAGGTTTATAATAGGTACGTTACTGGGAAATAAACTGTCAAATTATAAGGATGTTACAAACTCAGGTATTTTATTCCGCAAGTGACTACGATCATGGCTTTGAGTAGCAATGTCATCATCACCGGCCTTGCGGGAGAGCGGATGGCTCTCACTCCAACAAACACAGGTCATTACGGCAAATCGCTGATTTACTGGCCACACACCACGCCCACTATAAGAGGTTAACCATGGTCAGCGTTTCTCGAAGATGTCTCGATTAATGAGCTCTTCAATATACCGTAAGAGGACTATCGAACAGATTAATATCCCAAGAGTGGGGGAATACAGCTAGGAAGATCGGCAAACATTTGAATTTTCAATTTTAAACTGTCATGGTTACACACATTAAAAAACTGAAAGTGTCCGGGATATGAACTAACGGGTGAACTAACGGGTGTGTTAACCCGTGATCATGGCGCTTGCAACAGTGCCGAAATATCGGGAGCTCATTGAAACAAAACAACATGATAAATATCCCGGACACTTTCAGTGTTCTAATTTGAATATTCATTCAGTTGATAGTGCCTGTTCACACCTAGCGATTTTTGGGCAATTTCGACCGCGAGCTCGCCGCGATTTCGCCGCATGCTGTGTTCATATTTCCAACATGAACGGACCTGCGCTGTAGAATGCGGCGCATGCGCTAAGCGGGTAGGTTGGATGAGGCGTAACCGCCGCGATATCGCGGCGAGCTCGCGGCGATTATTTAATCGCGGCGATATCGCCGCGATCGAAATCGCTAGGTGTGAACATGCTGTAAGAATGTAGCCATACAGGGGAGTATCAAGTTACATCTTCTTTTTTTTCTCCTAACTGACTGCGATGATGCTTGGGGAGTTGATCGTGGCATTTTATCATTATCATCACCGGACAACATCACGAAAATTATAATTTTTCTACATATTTCTACCTAAGTGGGTAATTCATCTATTCAAATATATTATTGTTATGTTCATAAATTGTTTCTGTAAAATAAATAAGCGTAGAATATAAAAATATACTAATAAAAACTATATACGTAGGTACACAAGAACGTAAAAACAACCTCGCTAGGAATGGCAAAAATGTTTTTAAGCTGTGTGATATTTACGAGTATTATAGCATTTTGATATTTTTGTATCACATATAATTTATTATTTTTCTGAGTTTTTGATAATAATTATCGAAAACTCAGAAGAATATTAAATTATACACTTTCGCCGTTTCCAAGCAACAGTGTGTCTCTTCCACCGCGCTTAGCGACTAAGGCGAAAATTTCCGATAAAATTACCATAATGATGGGTAACAACGACTGGCCTGGGACGGCATAATCTTCTCGAGCACCTCTGACGCGCTAAACAGAGTCAACGGCCCCAGGTGAGATCTGAAGAGTGCTGGATTATGGAAGGGACGCACTCAATCATGTCTTTGGGGATATATAAATTATTATTTTTTTTTGTGGCCCGAGTGGAAGAAGTACACATGTTGCGATGACCCCACTTAGCGTGGGACAAGGGCAGGAGAATGATGATGATGATTTTTTAAATATCTCACATCTATTATATCTCACAAAACGAGAGGTCCCCGGTTCGAGTCCAAATCGGTCGGGCAAAACTTGTGTGAGTTTTTCTGTCATGAAATTACTCAGCCCGGAGTTAGGAAGTTGGCGGTTGAACGCCCGTGCCTCGGAAAGCACCTTTAAGCCGGTGGTCCTGCGCCCGATCGGTCATGTCGGATTGCCGTCTCACCAAATCATGAGAGTAAGCGAATAGAGAGTGCACTTGTGTTTTCGCGCACACTTGTGCACTATAATATGTCCTGCGCACTTGGTTGATCTCAATCGAGATCGGCCGCCATGGTCGAAATCGGTCGGACGCCTTATTTCACAAACTCACAACCTTATTATAAATATCTCACAACCTCGTTGCTCCTCGTTGGTCTATTGGTAGCAAGCGTTGCGTAAGGACCGAGAGGTCCCCGGTTCAAGGCCGCGACAGGGCATTAGAGTGCGTTTTTCTGTAAGGAAATTGCTCAGCTCAGTCAGTTGGCGGTTGCACGCCCGAGTCTCGGAAAGCACGTTAAGCAGGTGGTCCTGCGCACGATCTGTCATGGGTCTTGACGGATTGCCGTCTCACCGCACTATCAGAGTAAGGAAACGGAGAGTGCATTTGTGTTTGTGCGCTCACTTATGCACTATAATATGCCTGTTCAGTTCGCTGATCCCAATTGAGATCGACTGCCAGGGCAGAAATCTGTCGCCTTTATATTATCTCACAACGTAGTATTGTCTATTATTTATGTTACTACTTCGTGCAAAACCGAAAAACTGCAAACTCGGATGAGAGTACTGAGATATTCTTTGACAGGAAACTTCCTTGGTTGCCCATGTTGCGCGGAAAGCTGGGGTAAATAAATCAAATGGCAGTTAAAGGCTGATTGCGTGAATACCGGACCAGTCACAGTGACAACGTGTTTGTGAGGCGTATCTCAGCCCTGCAGGCCCTATTAACTTACTAGGGGTAGCCCTTAGTAAGAATAGAAGCGGTTTAAGTGTAACTTGTTACCGTATTTTTACAATATGTAGCAAATAAACGAGTATTCTGTTCTAGTTTATTTGTATGTCAGTTTTTGGTGTAATAGTATATGTTGGTAGGTCTGATATTGGAAAGTGGTGCAACAAAAAATATTTTTCCCTCTTCTGAAATATTTCGGATTTTAAATAACTTTCAAAAACAAAACTTTGATAAAAATATATCCGAATTGGAGCTTTTTCTGAGAACTTCTAACCGAAAAACTTTATTGACTCAACAGTTTTTACATCTTGATGAACATATTTTATAACATTCAGATTACTTTCTATAAAAAAATCGGTGAGTAAAGAAAATTGGTTGTGCAATCCCAAAGAACAACATTTTGTGACAAAAAATAATTCACACTTTTTTTTACAGATCTCGTCCCATCCCAAACCGTCGTCTTAAGTAGTAGAAGGCTCGCTCCCGCATCATTCGTTCATAGGCTTCAAACTAGACGCGCGCGATGCCGGTCGGGCCATACATTAATAACTGTCAAAAGTCATTCATCATCATCATCATCATCATCAGCCCATACAGTCCACGGCTGGACATAGGCCTCCCCAAATGCACGCCACTTCTATCTGTCCTCGGCCAATCGCATCCAGCTCCTACCAGCCGTCCTGCGCAGATCGTCACACCACCTGGCCTGCGGGCGTCCTACACTACGTTTGTCGAGACGCGGTATCCACTCCAGAACTCGTCTACCTCAGCGGTCAAAAGTCATTTTTTATCTTTTTTTATAAAGGCATTGTTACACGCACTTATAAACCGTAGGTACAGTTAATAAATAAATAATAGAAGTGATTCTACCACCGGTTCGGAACGCTGATTATACCGAGAAGACACCGGCAAGAAACTCGATAGTTACTCTTTTTAACCGATAATCACATTTATTAAAGAATAAGCCGCGTCATACAGTTTGACTATGTTGGAGTAGAAAAGAGAAATAGAAAAAAACACTCGGAGACTGCCGCGGTAAAGCTATTGCATAGCGTCGTCCGATTTCGGAGCAGCTCGTTTCGATTCGTGCGAGTTTCTTAGAGTCGTACAATACGTCATATCGCACGCACACAAACACCGTGCCGAAGTCTACCGAACTGTAACGACGTTAGACGATTGTGAGGATTTTTTCGTTACTGAATTTCTTGGTTCGGTCGCCGCGCTCAAAGCCCGCGATAAAAGCAATGCAATAGCTTAAAACATATTTTACATTCACTTTTAATAAAAATAAGGCAAGCTAGAACAGTCCAAGGCGCAAGAGTAGCACCTCCTCAGAATAACGATTTTTCGATTTTTCCGGATGATAATAATTCCAGATAATAACTGTGTCGCAACGAGCCGTTTGTTTGCTACCGCGACCGCCACCGCTACCGCTTACTTCCAGTATGCACCCCTATCATCTGGGCGTAACCAAGAGCGTAATGAACTAACGATGCTGACGCATACCCGGTGGCAGCGAAAGAAAAGGCCATTGTACAAATTGGTGGTAAGAAATGAGGCACAATAATGGCCACAAGCTTTCAAGGCTCAAAATTTGTCAGCGGAAAGCGTTGCATCGTTAATGGTGTAAATAAATGAAGATGTATTAGGTACATTGGCTTTCTTCTTCATTGCAACTTTCCCCTTTGTGGTGGTTAGGAATAATAGGTGGTTAAAAGGGACCTCATCATCAGCCCATATACGTCCCCACTGCTGGGGCACGGGCCTACCCTAAACTAGGGCGATAAGGCCTTAGACGACCACACTGGCCAAGTGCGGATTGGTCGACTACACAACGTTAGAATTTCTTCTTAGGTGTTTTGGGTTTCCTCATGATGTTTTCCTTCACCGTTAAAGTGTCGTATGATGGTACATATTATGATTTTCAAATTTGAAAAACGCATTGGTACCTGGCTGGGTTTGAACTGGCGACCTTTCGCATGGCAAGCAACGACCTTAACCACTCGGCCATCGACGCTTTTTTGGTTAAACGGGACCTATTCCCAACTATTACCAAAGTAGTGTGATCAAAGGGGACAAATAGGATTAAGGGGTGGTTCTAGTTTGTAGTGTTTTTAAGGGAATTCGTATCGACAATAACATAAGTCTTGTTGTGGTCAGAGCGTCCGTAGTAAATACCAAACCGTCAATTTTGAGAATTGTCAACAATGTCACCGAGTATCGTTTAGAGATTTTTTTTATTTTTTTATAAGAGGCTAACAGGATGACCTCACTCCACCTGATGGTAAGCGGTAGTGAGATCCAAATATGAGGTCGACAGGTACAATAGACCATATTGAGCCTGTCGCACTCACCCTGAAAGCCGTGAAAGAGGAGACCACTGCTGCGGCAACAACGAGACAAGGCGTGGAGTCTCGCATTGATAAACCAAACTTGAAAGTACATACCATCTTTTTCACGAATCATCTATTTCATGCGGCAAGCAGTACCCAATTACGTCACATCACTTAAAAGAACTACCGCTTCTCACGCTTTTGAGTTGGATGTTATTACAAATTTTTTTTTTCGAGAAATAACAAGCATGGTTCGATAGTACTACAAAAGTTAAATCGTTCTGCTAAGGGAAACAAACACAAAATTTTTCCGGTGTATATTATGTTTTTATATTATATTTTCTATAATGTATTATATACATATTATACACGCAACATAAACCAGAACATGTCATCGATATGGATTACTGAGAACTTCTAAAAATATAGGTACATCATAATATAATAAGATATTGCTGGGTGCATATTGTATGCAACCGAATCCACCGCCTCTGGGAAACTGAAGTGCTTTCAGTGAAATATTCGCTCGCATTATGTAAAATATAATATATCATATCACATGATATAATATACTATAGGGTATTCAAAACCATATTTTCGCCTCAAGATATTGCAGTGAAGCTCCTCCTACAAACGATATTGAAACCCTTGAAACATGTTATAAAGAGCCATTAACTGTTTTTTAACAATAACATATTCTTTTTTAAGAAATATTATGAAGCTACTAATTTGGAATTTACTGACCTATCTTTTTATAGTGAAACACAGTAAGATTTTCATACCTTAGACTTTAACTCTTTTTAAGCTTAATGTATCGTTAAGTTCTTCCTAAGCTTAAGAGTAAATTCTCTGTTTTTAAGCAACATTTGCCATCAATACACCTGTAAAATAACAAAAAAAAAAAACAAAATCCACTCATCCACATATCGAACTTATAACAACCATAGTTTTTGCGACGAAGGGCTAAAAAAATCATCATCAGCCCATGCCCATGCCCTAATGTAGGACGATAAGGCCTAAGTCAACCACCCTGGCCAAGAGCGGGTTGCTCGACTACACACAATTTTAATTTCTTCATTGATAGGTGTGCAGGTTTCCGCACGATGTTTTTCCTTCACCGTTAAAGCGTCCAATCGTACATAATAAGAATATCAAATTTGATAATAAAAGTAGATAAATATTACACAACATCACTTACATTGATCTGATCCCGCAGTAAGTAGCTTAAGCACTTGTGTTTACAGATATAAGAATCAACACAAATATTCTTAAATATATTTAATAATACACCCAGACACGAAACAAACACCAATGTTCGTCCCAAAAATATTTGTCCTGGCGGGAATCAAACCCACGATTCTTGGAACCGTAGGTTATGAACGTGGGTCACTAACCACTGTTCCACTGAGCAGGTCTAAATACAGTGGTACGTGGCGTTAAAAAAAATAACAAAACAAAATGGCGATCGCCAGTCCCCAACCCTAATGCCCGCAAACATTCCAATCATAACTGCGTTACAAATAAACGAGTTAAGTTAGGGACAGACGCTAGCCATTTATTAAGGAATTACGACAAATTGGAATTGTTTACAAGGGGAAAAGCGATAAAAATACGCTACAAGTCATAATCTGTCCTGCTCTCGTAGGGCTGTCGACAATAAGTTAAGTTTATTGCCCTGTGGAGGGATTTACTCTCTTGACATTGACTTTCAAGTAATACTTCTTTTAACTGGCTCGATGGTGCATTGGATAGTTCCCTTAGTTAGTTAACTGTATGACGTAACTGATATAGTAATACGTTGATGGCTTGAAGTAGCATCGTCATCACCACCGGACTTGCGGGGGAGCGGATGGCTCTCACCCCTAAAACGGGGGTTCGATAAAAACAAATAATTGTGTCATAATGTAGATTTTTTCCCCATGTCTGGATATCTAATTAAGTCAATTTGTATATATCTGTGTTATGGATCAAAAATCAAAAATGATATATTTCAACACAAATAGAGATCAATGTATTTGATGTTGTAACTGTTTTAAGCAAATTACTTCTCCAAAATATTCCGATATAAACACAAGCTTAACTAAAGTATGCTTTTTGTTTACTCTCCACCCTCCTGAAACCTTGTCAGAATGACGGATTAACGCATCATTTTTATTGGCCCTCAGTTTTGACAGGGGTCTGACACACTTACACACATTATACACGTAAACTGTCAAAGTGATTTCCAAATATCCCTAACAACGCTTATAAATAAGACAAGTGAAATTATGTTAAACATTAACTATGGACGTAAGATTTTAGACCTTCGCGTTCCATTACACTAAATATTAGTCTTTAAGGATCTACACGCGACTTTAAGTGTAGCAAATACATAGCGACTTACTGCTGGGCTGATGATGATGATGAATAAAAATAAAAATGAACGTAGGTATAATATCTATTAATGTTGTCTCGGACAATATTACTTACTGACTTTTCATATTTATTACAAAGGAAGTGAGTAATGTTATTACGTAATTGTAATTATTTTCTTTCTTTTTTGTTAACTGACAACCCTGCCTCCTAATAACAGAACAAATAGCAGATAGTTCCACAAATGTTGTAAGTTGGGATAAAATTATGAAACTCGTCCAATTGGCACGAAATACGATTATGGGGCTTGCTAAGGGTGACTGTTGAATCAAAATATAAGGATTCAGAAACTGTATAAACAATCAAAGCTTATGCTGTTTAATACTTTGAAAAACGGAAAAAATATACTCCACTGTAAACCGAGAAGTGAACACCTTTCCTTCTGGTAATCCGCGCCCAGACGTACGAACCATTTCACCAAATAACAGCTATTGAAGCCGTCAAAATTTTCCCGCATATTACCTACAGGTAGCATCATCATGTTAGTGATACACACTAACGGCCGTAGACATTTCATTGCAAAAATGTAAACTACAAAATTGATGACACACTGGCTATTATAATGTAAACTTATTTTTTCTTACTGCACACTATGCACTTTAATAATAAGGTATCGACCGATCTCAATGGATATCTGCCAACTGCAAAGGACCCGTAGTGCAAAAGGGTGTGCGCAAACACAATTGCACTATTTATAATTGAGATTTAGTGAGACGACAAACCAACATAACCGATGAGAGAGCAGACGCAAGACAACTAGTTTAATACGATAGTAGATGGCGCCACCTTTAGCTTAACAGGTCATATACTGGAAAACTTCGACGACAATGAAGCCGTCGATTTTTTATTAATAGGTGACGGCTATTAAACCAGCAGCTATCTATTGAGATAGCTGCTGGTCTGGTGTGATGGTGATAGACGTCTGGGCGTGATTCCTAGAAGGACGGGTGTTCGAATCCCCGGGCCGCGGTGAGGCAGTTTTTCTAAATATTGGTTTAATACGCTTTCCAAGGCATGGGCGTGCTTCTACAAACTTCCTGACTGCAGACTGAGTCTGAGATTTTTTTGATAACGAGTTTGACAGGACGTGATTGTCAAACCCGGGACCTTCCGGTTATTAAAAGACGCTAGACACCAGTAGACTGACAAAGCACGTGAATACTATGCATTAACTAATAATAACTTTCATCCCATTTATACAAGCGATCAATAAAATATACAGAAATATTAAAGTTTATGAAAGTACAGCATGTTCCAAGTGGCTCTTTGGATTGCGTCAATTTAGAAGTTTAATTATATACAGCTTCAACAAAATAACAACAAAAGAATCCTCATTGTCTGATAAATGGTCTCAGCCATCTTGTTCAAGAAAAAAAAACTCTACAACGCATTCTTCGAACTCGCTAACATTCCTTATCAAATGTCCCAATTATAGAAATTGTTTAGTAATCCCAAGATCCCAATTGCCATCACTAATTTAATCTGTCATCTTGACATTTGTTCTTAAGCAACGTGACATAAGGGCTGAAATTGCGTAGCAGGATATCAGTGGAACTGTCTCAATCGGCAACAAAGCAAATGTTTGAAGAGACGATTGGATGTGGTTCTGTTAATTTGGTACCGAGCTATTCGGTCGAGTTAACAGTTGAATCAGCGATTAGTATGCTATATATCTTCTATAGTCTATACCTATAGACGGGACTGCCTCGTTGGTCTATTGGTAGCAAGCGCTGCGTAAGGACTGAGAGCTCCCCAGTTCGAGTGCGGAGTCGGACAAAATTAGTGAGTTTTTTTTTTTTATAATGAGCTAACAAGATGACCTCACTCCACCTGATGGTAAGCGGTAGTGAGATCCAAATATGAGGTCGACAGGCACAATATACCATATTGAGCCTGTCGCACTCACCCTGAAAGCCGTTTCACCCCTCCCTCCCGGAACATCGATATGAGAGGGAAAGGGGGACGTGAAAGAGGAAACCACTACTGCGGCAACAACGAGACAAGGCGTGGAGTCTCGCATTGGTATTGAGCTGTGCGGGTCGGAGTTGAGTTTTTCTGTAAATAATTATTTATTACTCAGCCCGGAGTTAGGAGGTTGGCGGTTGCACGCTTGTGCCTCGGTACGCACGTCAAGCCGGTAGTCCTGCGACCGATCATGACGTCATGTCAGATTGCCGTCTCACCGAACTAAGAGCGTAAGGGAACAGAGAGTGCACTTGTGTTTGTGCGTACATTTGTGCACTATAACAATTTCTTCCCAGGTGTACAGGTTTCCTCACGATGTTTTTCCATCACTGATGATGGTTGATGGTTCGAACTGGCTACCTCTCACATCGAAAGCGGCGACATTAACCACTCGGCCATCGACGCTATTATATTTTAGATGTGCCTGTAGGTTTTTATTGAACTTTGAATTAAAATCATTTATTGCACTTTATCCCATTCCATACATAAATAAACATAGATCTTAAAAGAAGGCAGGTATTCATGTGATGTTTTCCAAGAGCATGGAAAACTTAAGCCAGTTTACTTCTTAAATCCATACCTAAAGATAATTAGAAAGTAAAATATGACAATTAAATACGTTGAAAATGGTTGCAACTCGATTTTGTTGATTTATGTGCTCAATTTTTTTTACAGCTTTAAGAAATCACCATCAAATGATTCCTAAATTGCAGGTAAAGGGACGCACAGAGTGTTCCAAAAAGAAATAACATATTATACGTATTAAAGTTCCTATAGAAAATAATAAGCTAAAATTTGAACAACTAACAAAAAAACACTTTCAAAGTAAAATTACATGACATTAGGCTCACAAGATATGGTGCTGTCTTAATTAAGGTTTCCACGAAAAGCAAAAACATTATCAAATCAACAAACATTAGATAACATCATAAGACATCTTCCATCTTTACCGTTCGCAAACAGAAATCGCTATTTCCCAGCGAACTTCCGTATCCGCTTGTTTTTTACGGAACAAGACTTAATGGTAAATAATTGCAAATGTGACTTGTTTTGTTGGCAGATTTTTATAACGTCATTGTATCCGGTCAGAGGACAAATGTAAATAAGTTTTTGTTTGTGTCTGGCGAAAGAAAGTTGTAACTTTATACCAGAGCCGCTCTAAGTTGGCCGATTTGCTACATGTCAGACTGACTGCACTAGTCTTTGAGTATAAAGCCACTGGAGATGCCTTACACGGGCGACCCCTCCGGCAAAGTACATTGGTCAACTGTTCAAACACGTTTAATAAAACTACTTGTCGCTGCACCACCGCCATTTTGCATTGATCCCTGTCGCGTGACGTTACTCTTGAAAAATGGTTAGTTGTGCAGTATTCTCATGTAAAAGGCGATCGAGAGCTCAAATTCGCAACAAGAGCGCGTTTAGTATCATATCTAAGTGTTTTTATTAACTTTTAAACGTGTATTTAAGAAGAATTGCCATTTAAATAAAAAGTCGTTGCGATACGTAAACGACAGAAAAAAATAAACAAGAATACAGTGGTACGGGGGCTAGTGATGTCACAAAGTCAAAAAAGCGACTCGACATTTGAATGAATCATTCACTCCCTGCAGTTAGTTGTATAATCCGTTTTTTACTTTAATTTTGAATTAAATAAAAGGTCTAAACATATGTTATATTTAAATCTTGTAAGATGAATTAGAAAAATTACTTTTCTTTCCTCTGGTCATACGATATTGAAATTTAGTCTGAAAATGAAAAGAAATTCTGTGACTCCCTTAGAGATATTTTTAAAGACATAGATATTTTAACCGTATCCTCTCAGTACATTTTGGACTGTATCTTATATGTTTACAAGAACATACAATCATTTAATATCGGATCCTCACCATTTTAACACCAGTAATAAACATAAGTTTGCCGTTTCAAGGCTCAGGCTTCAAAAGACTGGAAAGTCGTTCTTGGGTTTAAGCACAAAATTGTTTAATAAGATCCCACAAAATGTTATTGAATTACAATAATCAGTACAAGATAGTTCAGTTCATTCACCAAACTGATTTTATTTTATTCTTTGTGTCATCACTATTTTTTTCGTATGTGTGTTGCGTAGTTACGTGAAAACTTTGTTTGTGTGCGTGTATTGTTTGAAGTGTTGAACATTTTTGTAGTGTGCGTTTATCGTTACAGCAAAATTTGTGTCTGTTGAGTTATTAATTTTTTGGTGGTGTGCTGTACGTGTTTACCTCGCCCACCGCTAAAAGTGGCGAAAAAATTTGTTAGAAGCGTTGACGTTATGGCATCTCCAGTGGCTTTATACTCAAAGGCACTAGTGAGGACAACAGTAAAATTGCCGAAGTATATAAGTAACAGTTATTTCCACTTTATAACCAAGCAAGGTCTAATTATAACAAATTTTTAATTAAAAACATTAATTCACATCCAAAAGATTGAATTTAAGTTCCTTATTTATAAATATATTTATTTTTAAAATACAATACTTATTAAATCCTTCATCCTATTTTTAAAAATACCTGGTGAGTATTACCCACTACGTCACTATGAAAACGTGTCAAACGGCGTAACCTTGTAAAGCGTAATACAGAGTGGAAATTTTACGTTTTCTTTTTATAATTCAATTATTTTAGGTAATAAAAGACAAATAACTAGATAATTATACCGGAGCCGTTCTTAGAAGACTGATTTGACACTTTTTATTTTATATTTTGCATTTATCCTTGTTAAGAGGAACATATTTACGCGAATCATAAAGAACAACTTTTAAAAATAATACGTTATTTCAAAATTTCAAATGCACATAATTATATAATTATTTGTCTTTTATTACCTAAAATAATTGAATTATAAAAAGAAAACGTAAAATTTCCACTCTGTATTACGCTTTTTTACAAGGTTACGCCGTTTTGACACGTTTTCATAGTGACGTAGTGGGTAATACCAACCAGGTATTTTTAAAAATAGGATGAAGGATTTAATAAGTATTGTATTTTAAAAATAAATATATTTATAAATAAGGAACTTAAATTCAATCTTTTGGATGTGAATTAATGTTTTTAATAAAAAATTGTTATAATTAGACCTTGCTTGGTTATAAAGTGGAAATAACTGTTACTTATATACTTCGGCAATTTTACCGTTGTCCCTCACTAGTGCAGTCAGTCTGACATGTAGCAAATCGGCCAACTTAGAGCGGCTTTGGTATAGTAGTAAGCACAGCACACATTACTCATAACTTGTTTCTGTCATTTGGATTCGGAAAATGTGTACCTAATATGTCACTGTCAGACTTACAGGTTTTACAGGTTAGGAAAAGGACAAAGCAAAGATGGATTTTAATCCGTTTTCGACACGTTGTAAATAGTTGAAGGTGGGTCACAGATCAAATGAAATTATTTTAGTTAATAATATAAGCATGTACTCACCAAGAGGTACAAAATATTAAGTTGAATCTAAAGATAAAACATGATCATAGTCATCACAACAATACCTGTAGTATTTACCCCCACAAAGATAGAACCCATGAATTCTGGCTCAATAAATAAATAAATATTACACAACATCACATACATGGATCTAATCCCGTGGTAGATAGCTTTAGTATCTGTGTTAAGGATATCAAAATCAAGAGTGGATACACAAATATAATTAAATATATTCAATAACACACCCAGATACAGCACAAACACTGATGTTCTTCACACAAATATTTGTTCCGGGTGGGAATCGAACCCACGACTCTTGGAACCGTAGTTAGTGAACCTGTTTTCTTTTGTCTGGAGGACTTAGCTGTTAACCTCAGATGGCATTTGCAGCTTCACCGGACTGACGGAGGAGCGGAAGTCTTACACCTCTAGAGTGAACCTGTGTCACTAACCACTGCTCCACCACTGCTACTCAGAAACACTTACTTATTATAATCTTCTTCTTATCGTATGGTTGATGAACAACCAGGTGTCAGAGTTTTTAAAGTGCCCGTATGCCTCTATGGTTATTACATTGTTTGCTACATGGCTTCACACACCGTAGAAAAATCTCTCAGGTGTGCTAGTTTCCTCACCATGTTTTCCTTCACCGTTAAAGCGTCGAATGATGGTACATATGAATTTCAAATTTGAAAAACACAATGGTACCTGGCTGATTTTGAACTGGCGACCTCTCGCATGGCAAGCAACGACCTTAACCACTCGGCCATCGACGCTTTTTTACTTATTATAATTATTCAGTGGACAAAAGAACTCTTAGCGCAAAAGACAGATGTATTACCGAATCACCATCCGGCCAGACCCGGACGCCATCTTTAATTAGTCGCAACATTCTTCACCGAAGCAATTACCACAAATTGCGTACACCCAATACAGTCGGACCAACTATCGCATTCATAATTTAAATTTAAATTAAACAGAGGCCTAATAGAGCAAACTTACGGCGGCTAGTGAGTAGGGTCCGGTCGTGCTCTAGGGAAAAAGGAAGTAAGCGACTTTGTTAAATATAATGCACTAGTGACCCGTGCTAGCTTCGCTTCGAGTCTCTCTGTGTTTGATTTACATCAAAACCTTCCTCTTAAAACGCTCTATCTTTAAAAAATGCGCGTGAAAATCCGTTGCGTACCTGCGTAAAGATTGAGGCATATTATATGGATATAGGGACAATTAATAGTTTAGACTTTGTTTTTTACTTTGTAGTGAGTAATCACTACACATACGTAAGTATATTCCCAACTGTATTATTCTATTGGAGAGTGACATAAATGTAATTTTTGTTTACGTGAAAATCTTTTTTTATGTTATTTAATTAATTATATTTAAACCTTGTGATTTAAAGAAAACGAAAAAAAAACAAGTTACATCCAATTAGTGGCACCGTGTTTATGCGCTTTCAACTTTAAAATTTGCCGGTTCATTTTTATATTTAAATAGTAAATAAAATATTTGATCTTATTTTCTTTTTATAGAAACGAAATCATATTATAAGTTTCATTGGTATGTATTAAAAAAATTAAACAAAAAATAACACGATTTATAAGTATTAAAAAAAGATGGCGTATAAACAAGTATGGACAAGAAGTCATGTCGAATTTACGTGTTATTTATGCGTTAAATTATATTGGAACGTCTCACAGACGATATTAACAGTCCGATATTGATAATAAATAAACCAATCCCATTCCGATTGACTGTTAGGACCTTCTATCTTCCCAACGGCCAATGGCAAATTATCGCGGCTCACAACTATCCACAATTTCTGTTGTTTAGTTTAGTTTGTTAATTATTTTCGGCCACAATTTATTCCTAAAACTTGTAGTTGTTAGGACGGTTTGGTAATTATGTAAATTCAATCAAAACAATACGTGGATATGATATATTAATCTATAATATTATCATAAAGCTGAAGGGTTTGTTCTTTTCTTTGCTTCAACGTGCTAATCTCAGGAACTACTAGTTCGAATTGAAAAGTATTTTTTTCTTAGATAAATAATTTATCGGGGAAGGTTTTGGGTAATATAATAACATCACGCTGTGAAAAAGGGTATAACACGGGAGAAAACGCGTACGAAGTCGCTGGCACAGCTAGTATATAATACTATATAAGTGTAAGTTGCCGCAGTAAGATGACGCAGTTACATCACTGGATTTTATAGTGATAGCGAATTTTCATTTTGTCACTTTTTTGAGAAACATGGTTTTTGTAAAATTGAAATAAAGATTTGAAACGCTGACAAAAGCGAAAGTATTTCTAGAACTCCATAACTCTTGCCTAACCAAACGATGAGCCAAAGTTATATAATAACCGAAACTTCGGTTAATAGGTCTTGAGGACCCTTCCCTTAGTCCAAGAGCTATACTTTTAACAATTGCAAAAAAAAGGTACGAACATCGGTTATCTATCAATTAAATATTCTTTGTAAGATCTTAGACTTTCGCGTTCCATTACACTAAATATTAGTTCGCTCGCGACCACGATTGGTGTAACCAAGTCGAAACGTCGGGCAGTAAGTAGCTATGTAATTTGCTACTCCTAATAATTATTCGTTGTCCATATTCGGTTAAGGTTTTATTATTTTATGTATTTACCTTCTATTTTCTCAATCACACTTAAAGTGTAAATCTAGTCATAGGAAGTGCGGGACCTCCTGACACAAGTATCTGCGTATACTTAAAAGGCTGTCTTAATCACTTGTCTTTAAAGAAAATGTTGTGATTGTAAATAAATATTTTTTCATTTTAATTTTTTCATGTATAAAGTGATTTTATAATAATAAAGAAAAATGTAGGTATCTATACTTAGTGGAGAAGCTTCACAAGAGTAAATATTTTCGAATCCGTCAATTAATTTTGGAGCCTATTCTATTAAACAAAGAAATAAATCTTTCTTCTTTATAATATTTGTATGAATGATAGATCAAGATTTAAGTCAGTCTCTTGTAAGTACTTAAAAATATAGAAACAGTTTGTTTGAAAAAGTTACATGGCAACCGACAAAAGAATTATTGTAGTAAGCTCCCACGTAGTTTTCTAAACGTTCTTTGTGTTTTTATTCTTGTAAATACTTTTGTCTAACTTAATATTATTTCTTAGTTCTATTTAAACTAGAATATAATAAACTATCCCTTTATTTGGTAGAAATCACTTAAATGTTGCAAGTATCTTAAAACTAAACTAATTAAACCTAATTTATGGTTTGTTTTTATTTTTATGATTTTTTTATCATCTAATATATTTCCATCCACAAAAGTTAAAAACCCCTTTTAGGATACCTTTTCCTTTAATTCGATTATTAAAATGTATACTTAATTTGCAATAAGAAGTTCGTATTTCTTATTAGTGTTTCTATTAAGTGTAAATTGTGAAAGAAATTATCATTATCATCGTCATCAGCCCATGCCCTATATACTGGGCACGGGCTAGGGCACGAGCCTACCCTAAACTAGGGCGACAAGGCCTTGTCAACCATACTGTCCAAGTCAAGGTTGGTTGGCTACACAACCTAAGAATTTCTTCGTAGGTGTGCTGGTTTCCTCACGATGTTTTCCTTCTACAGTGCTACTACAGTTAAAGCGTCGCATAATCGTACTTAAGAAAAACAAATTTGAAAAACATAGTGGTACGCGGCGGAGTTTGAACTAGCGACCTCTCGCATGGCAAGTAACGACCTTAACCACTCGATCACCGACGCTTTTTAAGTAGAGTGTAGTCCAAGTATCTCTATCTCTCCACTTTACCATGATTTTGACTTTGACTTTTGACTTTAACCCAGTAACATCGGGTAATTTCCCCCTTGTCCCCTGGACTCGTCTGAACCGCGTTGGCGCACGTCGTTACGGCTGTCCCATATTTTTGCCTAAAGCCCAATAAGCGGGAGGAGCAAGTTTCCCAGCCTCTTCTAATTAATTTCTACTCCGTGCCGCTAAAGTGAGACGCCTCGGGTGGTCTAAGGCAGAATTTGGTAGGAAATAATGTTTAGTTCTTTTTTTTATTATGACACTTACAGAATGATCTTACTCTACCTGATGGTAACAGGTCGTGAGGTCTACAGCGGGTCACTAGTAATTTATAAATGTGAAATTGACTCTGCCTGTCTGTTTGTCACGCTTTCTCGCATCATTTAAATTGAATTTGATTAAGATATAGTCTAGAAACTGAAAAAGGTTGTGGGATAGAGGAGGTCGAGCCTGCCTTAAAATAGAGCGGTCATACCAAAATATTTAAAAAATAACAATTTCAAAATACTTAATGCTATAAAACTGTTGTCCAGGAACTATGCATACTAATTGATCAATCAATGCAATCGTAAAAGACTATCTGATATCTGTTTCTTTTTTTCATCGCCATCCCTTTTAACTTACGCCGCCATCTTAGCACTTTACACGGACGATAGTGGAGCGGAGGCATCGCATTGGGTGAGATTAATTCCGTAACAAAAGTGTGTGATCTGTGCAAGTACCGAGGGTGACACACTAACCGACTTGTTCGAAACGGTATTGTTCTATTTTATAGTATGTTATGTAATGTTCTGTAGCGCTACCATGAGCTTAAAAGTGACAGACTCGATATCGCCTATGTAAATATGTCTATAACTTGTACCTAGCGGTACAAAGGGATTTTTTTAAGGTTATTTAAAAAACATTCCATAAATTCTTCTTAATTCTTATTTACCACAGTAGCTACCACTTAACCATAGAATAACTACGGAATATTATCATTTATCGATCAGTTTTGAAACAACCAAAGTTTCTTATTTACCTAAACTTAATACGAGAGAAGGCAAGAAATTGGTTTTCTTGAATTTGACTAACATCTGCTGTTCAGATTTCTTTATCCAATACAATAAAATTTTCTACGCATGAAATTTAAATTTACGTCAAATTTTTTAATATTAATTTTTAGGTGCAACTCGCACTTGACCCAAATTTCGAAAATGCTCAAATTGTTATCTCAAAAAAATACCTACTGTCTTTTAAGACAGCTTCCTTCTATAGTTTCCGATTTCTCCTTACTGTCCCACTTTAAAAAACACCCTGAATAATGAATTGTAATAAATAGCGCTACCATGAGTTTTAACCGACTGACCTATAAGGAAGTAATGTTTTACCCGTTAAACGTCTCTACGCGGACGAGGTCGCGGGCGGCAATTATCATATTTATCGTTTTGTTTAAAAAATAACCACAATTTCAAATTTACTTAAACTTAATACGAGATTAGGTACAACAAAAAAACAAAACAAATTTATATAATGAATTGTAAATTGTTATTGAGTATTGTTTAAACTCCGGAGTTTCGTGGCAGTTAGCGTGTCAACAAAAATCGTAACACATAAAAGTAAGAGTCGACACATACAAGTCGGCCAGGCGAAAATGAAACCATTACCATGCCTCAACGTAATATTAATTTACTGTCTTATTCAGTTCTACCAACTGAACACAATTTCAGGGAAAAGCCATTAAAGCACACATGCACCATTATACTCGGGAATTCTCTCCGCCCATTTTTTGTGAACAAACGAAAAGATTTATACACTCGTAATTCACCAAAAATTCACCGAAAACCGTGTTAAGGTGAAGCTCGCGTAATTTATTGCTGGGAGTGATTTGCATACGGGAACTTAGAATGATGGAAGAATTCTTACGAAATTTCTTAAAGTGTGACGTCGCCTTAACTAGGTTAAACCTCGATCATGGTGTAAAATAAAAAATAAAATAAATAATATAAGAACATTACACAACATCACATACATTGATTTGATCCCGTGGTAAGTAGCTTAAGCACTTGTGTTACGGATATCAGAATCAACAGAGGACACGCAAATAAACTTAAATATATTTAATAATACACCCAGACACGGGAGAAACACCGATGTTCGTCACACAAATATTTGTCTCGGGTGGGAATCGAACCCACGACTCTTTGAACCGTAGGTAGTCTGAGTCACCATCCACTGTTCCACCGAGCCAGTGGAAAAGGAATGTTGTTGGTCTTATTTTTATTAATGACAATTAAATTTATAAAATGTTTGAGTAACCGTGACCATAACAATGTTTGTATAATATTGATTTAAATCGTACGCCTTTTCTGTATCTACCTGTAAACTACTAAACGGAATAGAAAAAGTACTACAAACTCAAATCACGGTGCTGCATTCAAATAATTGCAGATTGCATTCAGACAATCATAATAATATGATTGATCCGATAATTTTATTTACCGCTACATAAATAGAAAAAATATTATTTTATTAAGACGCGCCGCGTCATTAATAGTAAAAGTATCTAATAAAAACAAAAAAACTTAACGAAGTACAAAATACTAAAATAATGAATAGGTACAAAAGAAATAAACATATTTGCAAATCGTCTGAATAAATTCTCAGTGACTAGTATTAATGCTCAAAATAAACAGTTTTTACTAAGAAATAAAATATAACACTTCAAGTTTTGTAGGGTCACAAAATGTAAAATGTTTTAAAATTAAAATTTTCCCCTTCTGCTCTTAACAACTATTGATTGCAACAATTTATTTCCGCCCCCGGCTAAACTCTTTTCATGCCCAAAATGGTCGATATAAAGGGTTTAATATTTTTTAATCCATTCACGGTTGATAAGTATAACCCTTCCTTACTAACAATAGGTGGAAGGGAAGTTAATGACCTCAGAACCCAGTGATTCGCTGCCCTAATGTGTTTTTAATGGCATACACTTTGCTATTGAACTGTCATTTAATATGGCTAACAGAATTTACTGGTCGGAATACAACCTCCGCTTTGAAAATATTCGCGATGAAGGTTTTATGGTGGGTATTTTTTATTGAATACCTTTTTTTCGTGCTTAAAATGTCGTACCTGACTGCTTCGTTGATCTTTATTGGTGAAGACCTGCTGAAAAAATACTGAGTCAATATTATGGAAAATACTTATTTAATGAACTTTTTTTTTAATTTTTAATATGAGAATAAAAATATATTATAATTACAAACGATACTCTATTTTCAACAGCTTACTAGCTAAATCAAATCAAATCAAACATTTCTATAATAATGTCATTTTAGTTAAGGCATAACAAATCTACATAGTTACTTTACCAAATTCAAATTCAATTTAATTCAATTTTTAATATGTATGAGGAAAACGGTGTGTTTTTTTGTAATGTATGTAGTACGTACATATGTAGGTAATATGTTCACAGCAAAAATTACTTTACTAACAAAATACTAAGATAGCTTTTTATAGAAATCATCTAGCCTAGAGTCTGAAAGTTCTGCAGTAATCCTATATTTTTTTTATTATGCTCTTATGACTTTGATAATCCCATTGACAACCGAAATGTGTAACCGTAGAATTGAACTTGTTATATTATATGATGAAGCTACACTGAATACCTTTTTCCTGCGAATACACGCGCTACGTCATCAAATGATTAATGAAGGACATGTTTGCTAGAATTTTCATATTAATTTGCATATTTCATAAATACGATATCTGTCCAAGCCGGGGTTGGACATAATTAAGCTTTTACGGTGTTTTTAATTACAGCCCTTAATTAATTTGAATATATATTGGTCGGTCTAGACGTGGTCATAAAATTAATACGGCTTTGCACCGGTGGACATAGTAGGTACTATGTTAAAAATTTCTACTGATTTGTATGTTTTAGTTTTTAAAATGCGATAGTAACTCATTTTAATTCATTTATTTTATTTTCTTTTATTTAAGGAAAACAAACAGCCATTTTACAATTCACTTAATATATAATATAACACACATAAATGTAACACACTTACCAAAAAAGTTTCCACGACTAATTATTACACGCTATCTTAAAAAGTTACACTACATATTAAAATAACTAACAGAGGTATAAAAATAATCATTAATATATTTAGGACAGCATCTATGTTAGCTGCTGCATAACACTGCTATGCAGCAACCAACACCAAGGCTGACTGCTAAAAGTTACAAAAAGTACCCAAACTCATTTCTAGATCGTGTGCTTAAATTTATGTAGTCCAAGACCAAAAATATCTATGTGGCAATATTTGGAGTTATATAGTTTAACAAATCTTACTAAAAGCGATTACTTGCATAGTTAGTCCGACAAAACGGAACTGCAAAAGTATTAAAAAGTAATTCTGAATAATATTTAGCACGTTGAATGGTTCTATGCAGAGTTAAGCAAGAAATATTAATAATAATAATAATGTTGTCCAGCCAAAATCGTTTCTTACCTACAGATATCAAAAACAATAGTGGAATACACAAAATTGAATTGAAATCTACTAATTGCGCTATGGAACCAATCAAATCTATACAACTAAATAAAATATTGTAATATGAAAATAATTACTTAATATTAAATGGAAATGTCGACCAATTAACACCTTTCATGACCAAATAGGTCACATCTTAAAGAGAGGTCAAATTAAAAGTACCCGTAATCGACGAGCATGCATGAAGAGTTTAATGGATCTGGAAGAAGCGAAAGTGGTGTGCTAGGCCCGTAGCACATGGCAGGAACTGATATCTGCCTACCCCTGTGGGAAAAAGGAGTGATTTCTATGTATAATTTTAATTTTTAACTATCTTGGTTACACACATTAGAAAACTGAAACTGTCCGGGATCTTTACCATGATGTTTTGTTTTAATGAGCTCCCGATATTTCGGCACTGTTGCAAGCGCCATGATCAGGGCTGAACATGTCAGTTCACCCGATAGTTTCAATTTTCTAGTGATTCTATGTATGTATGTAATATTATATTCTTGAAGATAAGTAAACCTCATAGTTCTTGACATGTGCCAAGCTACCCGTTCCCAAGGGCAGTGTGTCCGCTCGTCACTCTCACCGGATTATTGTTTCTGACGGCCTGATCTCCGGACATAACATGGATTTGCGTCGAGTTGCGTTTTTATTGACGCAATTCGGACGCAACGCGACGCGTGCGGGGTGACGTAAGCTTTTATTCTGAGCACGTCACGAACAAATGAGGGGTCGTCGTTGTTTTGACGCGTTTAATTTTGGATTTTGCCGCCGTCAACGGCAGGATATTTGCCGTCCTCCAGGGCAGGACTGTTCTATGACATTAGTCATAGAGCAACGCCAGGGAGGCAACGCGTGGGATGACATATTAAGTAAATAGGTAGGACATGTACGTATATATTATTCACGCTACGTACCACAGTGTTTTTCAAATTAAGAAGTTCATATGTACGATCATTCGACGCCTTTTTCTTCACCATTACATGGTGAAGGAAAACATCGCGAGGAAACCTGCACACCTATGCAGAAATTCTAAGCTTGTGTAGTCGACCAACTCGCACTTGGCCTTATTGCTCTAGTTTAGGTAGACCTGTGCCCCAGCAGTGGGGTTGTATATGACTGATGATGATTTTTATTATACTTTCTTGTGTGCTGGTATAATGGTATGGTAGCCATCCGAGCGATAACTTTAACAGTGCATCCATACTGCAATCCAATCACTGTTTAAAAAATAACTGTCATGTAGATGCACAGTTATGAATATAAAATGGACAAATTAACAAATTAGCAATTTGTATTAAGTTATCAACAATTTTATTAATTTGATTGCTAACTAAGATAATTTACATGTATAATTTTAAGTAAGATAACGTAAAAACCGGATCTCTAAGTGATAACAATCTAGAACGGTTTTAAGTAAATATTAGCAAATTTTAACATATTTTTTACAATAAAAATACTCTACCTCAGTTTTGACCGTACTGTCTTATGTCACTCGTATGTTCAATTTCTTTTACTTAATGATTGGTTACATTCCGTGCATTGAAAGCACTAATTTACTAAATAGGAATAATCTATATCGAAAACCAATTACAAAAACTACTTTTGGAAAAAAAATCTGTCTGTTTGTGCCCGCTAATCTCTGAAGCGTTTGGGCCAATTATGACGGGTCTTTTTACTTATAAATAGCAAATTTTAATTTTACAAGGTATATTTGGCTGTTCAAATAAATCATTGTTGCTAAAACCACGCGGACGAAGTCCTGGGCTTGCTAGTCTAACAATAAAACAAAAATGTCGGATTGCGTACCAAAAACAACGTAATTTGGACCGCGCTCGTATTCATTCAAATATATGTAAAATACAGGGTGTTCCCAGTAATGAAAATAGATGATCAACGGGTCGTGGGGACTCGGGCGCCCTCTGACTGTCGCGCGCGTAAACTTTTACGAAGCCTATTAAAAGGATAATTGTCAGACTAATGAGTCTACGTATGCTCGCGTCAAAGATTGCCGAATTTGTTACAGAGTCGGCAAGGTTCTAATGTTCTTCAATGTTAGAAGAAAAAAAAAGACGTGTGGCACTCGGGGACTGCCGCGGTATAGCTATTGCATAGCATCGTCCGATTTCGGAGCAGCTCGTCTCGATTCGTGCGACACACACAAACCCCGTGCCGAAGTCTACCGAACTGAAACGACGTTAGACGATTGTGAGGTTTTTTTCGTTACGGAATTTCTTGGTTCGGTCGCCGCGCTCAAAGCCCGCGATAAAAGCTATGCAATAGCTTAAAATCCGATGACATGATTATTATGATGATGATGATTATAAATGGCTTGATGGAACAGTGGTTAGTGACTCACTACATACGGTTCCAAGAGTCGTGGGTTCGATTTCTCACCCGAGACAAATATTTGTATGACGAACATTGATGTTTGTTCTGAGTATGTTATTAAATACATTTAAGTTTATTTGTGTATCCGCTGTTAGTTCTGATATATGTATCACAAGTGCTTAAGCTACTTACCACGGGATCAGATCATTATTTTTTTATTATTAGTTTGAGGTAAATACGGCCATTTCACAGAATTCTCCTCTGTGAATATCTTTCTATGCGAAAGGAAATATACAGGGCAAACGAATGGAGAAAGGGGTAAGTTATGATAGTAATTTGTCTTGATGGTTACATCCCATACTTGAAAGTGTTTCAATGTGACCCTATTACTTGGGCATAGGGTTTTTTCATATAAATTTCATGGTCCACCCACCACTTTATGGGGAAAGTTGCTTGAAGACCGAAGGAAGGTATATGGAAACCATTAGACACCCGCGCTTCGAAATAGCGTGTTTTTCCTTTGCAAATATATTATTTTTATCAAATGTATGAATGATGATCTCTGTAGAACTTGTACCTTAGATAAAACTAGAAGAAAACTTTAGCAACTAAATATTTTAAGTTGTTTCTGTATTTGTAGTATTTTATAAAACAACTAGCCTTCCGCCCGCGTCTCCGTCCGCGTAGAGACGTTTAACGGGGAAAACATTACTTTTTTACAGCGCAGTCGCGTAAAAAGTAGCCTATAACCTTTCCTAGGCTCTGGACTATATCTGTACCAAATTTCGTTTAAATCGGTTCAGTACTCTATGCGAGAAAGAGTAACGGACAGACAGACAGAGTTAATGTCGCATTTATAATATTAGTAAGGATTATTGTATGTTGTGTCTAGCCTTTAGGATTATTTATTACTGGAGTGTAAAAAATAACTATGCCATTTTTCTACATAATTCTAACATAGGCTACTAGACATAGAACGATTTAATATAATCAAACTCAGTCATTCAAGGATGAGGTGCTAGAAGTAAGACCGAAAGGCAATGTAGGCTTCACTACCTTGTATAACCTCTATGTTCAAAAGCTACATTACATTAAGTAGTTTCATTTTTTTAAAAGTAAACAAGGTTGAGTTTGTGTTGATAATGAGAGTTACAAAACAAATCAATGTAATAATTAAATAGAGGGTGATTATTTTAATCTTACCGGCTTAGTAATTAACTATGACAAACTACGCTTACTAAGCAATAAATGCTTTAAGGTATCGGCCATCTCAATTTGATTTAAAGCTTGAAATTATGCGCAGACACATTAATCTAACTAATCTTTACTTCTATACTAATATTGAAAAGCTGAAGAGATTGTTTGTTAGTTTGAACGCACTAATCTCAGGGACTACTGGCCCCGTAGACAAAGTAACAATTATCGAAACGATAACGAAGTTCGAAAAGAATAAAATGTATGGGATCGACATTAGACGCGATAAATCACGTGGTCAAACATTTTGTTTTTTTCGAAGTTCGCGATCGCTTAAATTTTGTCACTTTTCGAGCCAGGGCTTAGACCCTGGCTCGAATTGAAAATTTATTTTCAAATTGGAAAGAACATTTATCGAGGAGGCTATGAGCTATAAAACGACGCAAAGAAACAATGCAAAGTGCGCAAAAAACGGAGATAAACATGGACGAAGTCGCTGGAACAGCTAGTATAAAATAAAGAGAGCAGAACAAAGTTATTATCTGAAACTTATCTGTAACAAAGATAAATTACAACAATATTTCGGTGAACTCAATATTCACTAATAAAGAAAACAAGTGAGTTCCATAATAGATCATTATTAATATTAATTAGCTCATTAATTACGTCATTGTGTATGCTACGATTATCGCAGTGTTTGTGAATATGTATTATACTTATCTGGTGGTTCCAAGAGTCGTGGGTTCGATTCCCACCCGTAACAAATAAATATTTGTGTGACGAACATCGGTATTTCTTCCGCGTCTGGGTGTGTTATTAAAAATATTTGTGTATCCATTGTTTGCATTGCATTCTGCTATCCATTACATAAGTACTTATGTTATTTACTACGGGTAAGTAACATTTTCATACCATTAAGTTGACATAATAATATTTAAGCGTAGCATAATAACCCGTAATTAATCTCATCCTCACGCATGTTATTGTGTAAAGAATTATATTGATAATACAAAACATTTACATATCTTACTTAATTTAAGGATATAAACCCTAATGAATAAAATTATAATAATTGAATGAACTTTATATAAAGTTATAACAAAAAAAAATGCTGGAGTTTGCTTGCTTGCTATACCTGCGTGCATCCACTAAAATAGAAATGTTATAAATATTGTGCCAAATATGTTTTTATTCGTATTGAATCACAATGTTCTTATTCTAGACCCTTTTATTCATGAAACCAGGTCATGTTTTCTTTCATTTAGTATTTCACCAGTAAAAATATAAACCAGAATGTCTCCATTCAACGGGAAGATTTATACGAATGAATTTCACATGTTTTTCGAGTAATTTGTCAAACCTTTGCGGTCATTCATCACGTTTTTATGTCACCTGGACTTTTTGCTGTCACTCTATTTTGAAAGGAATATAATTTGTTTTTCTATTTTTCATAGTCGCTTGATTGCGCAAAAACATTCATTATTTATAATAACATTCAGCTCTTTGCGTTTTTGTTTTTGCAAGCTTCATCATACGTCTCTAACTAGGGGCACGAGTCTATACTAAACTAGGGCGATTAGGCCTTAGTCCACCACGCTGGTCAAGTGCGAGTTCGTCGACTTCACACAGCTTTAGAATTTCCTCAGAGGTGTGCGTGCAGGCATTCTCCAAGATAAGATAAATAGGTACTTGGTGGGGTTTGAACTGGCTACCTCTCGCTTTGCAAGCTTACTTCTCTTATTTAGGATAGCCTAAATAAAGATAGCTTTACCGGACTATACATACGGGGTTATTTAATACTAGCTGTGCCCGCAACTTCGTCTGCGTAGAATAGTTACTTTTGTCGTATTTATTTATTTATAGTGATAAATTGATAATATAATTTTAGTCAAATTAAGAAGTAATTTGTATGGATGTTTTTAATTCAGCACCAACTTAATCGTCAAATTGGCGCTCCAAATGTAATCACCATTTCGGTGTTCGGCCAAGTCAAATTGAATGAGCGTCACACAATATTCTAGACACGGAACCGGAAGCGAAGGAATGACGTCATATCTTACCCGCCCTGAGAATTAATTAAAACTACCGTCGCATAGAGACGGTTATTGGGGTTTACGCAAAAATTTATTAGACAACTATTGGGCTGCGTAAGTGACAGGACGAGCGGTTAACATTAGTTTTGCTACACGTTTCGGTAGAAATGGTAGTTTTACGAGAAACGGGTGGATCTGCTTTGGTAGTTTCCTCGTTTCCAGGAAAAGGGATTCTGAATTATTTCTTTGGATGTGCTGTCACGATCGTCCATTATGTATTGACATGTTGCAATTCAAACCTAGACACGTACCACTGTGTTTTTCAAATGAGAAATTCATATGTATGATTATTCGACGGTGTAACGGTGAAGGAAAACATCGTGAGGAAACCTCACCCTCACCTACGAAGAAATTCTTAGGTTGTGTAGTCAATCAACCCGCATTTGGCCAGTGTGGTTGACTAAGGCCTAAGGAGCTGATGATGATGATGTTGGACATAAAGTTTTAATTAAAACCATGGTTATTTTTGGAGGATTCAAATGAGAACCTATAATCTTCGGGATTATAGGTGCCTATTTGAGTTCCTTTCACAATAAAAAAAAATTGCGAATGCCCGGAATCCATCACTTTTGAAGATAGGAATATTTAGATTTTAATATTTGATTTAGAGCTTTAAACGCTTTCTGCATTTGACTTTTAAGTGATTGTGTAGAATTATTTAACTTGATAATGGTTATGTCGACAACTGTAATGGTTGTGGTCGCCTTGTATCTTGTTTTTAGGTCCATCATGAAATCAACTAAGTTCATTTTAAATGATTAGGGTTTGTAACGGATAAGAGTTAGTTTTGATTGGGTGTAAATTAAAGTTAAATAAATAAATATCTGGGACACACACGGTTATCTGACCCCAAACTCAGCAGAGCTTGTACTATGGGTGACAGAGACTGATACATAGATATTTATAAATATATACTTAAATACATAATCACACAAACTTAAAAACCTTGCTCTTGTTTGTTTTAGGTATGCGAACCATCCGCTCTCTCGCAAATCCGGTGATGATGAAGAGGCTACTCCAAGCCATCATTTTATGCCACCAAGGAAAAAAGGCTTTATGCGGAGACAGACAGACGGACGGCGGGGCTTAGTAATAGGGTCCTATTTTTACCATTTAGGTACAGCACCTTAAAAAAGGAGTTTTAATTTTAATATTTTTTCTTGTAAATTTGTAATTGCAAAGGATAAAAATTACAACACCGCTACGCATAATATTTTCTTGGTTTTCATGACATTTTCACTCTTATTAGTTACCCACACACACAAACATTGGTAACTACACTGACATGGGTCGAATTAGAATAATAGAATAATATATAATTTAACACACAAATAGAAACAAACCAAACATAGAGAAAAAGATAATAATAACAAAACCGAACATATAATTATGTACTAACTTATAAAAAGGTAATACAGATATTTCGGTTATCTATCTATCTGTCTGTTAGCTAAGGCAGTATTTCTTAATGTACACGTCAGACAAACCAAATCAATTAATGTTAGTCGTCTTACAATTAGCATTAATTATTGTTTTCTGCCTATTGCTTTGGCCATCACAGTTGGCGTATTCACAAGCTTCATTTAATAATTGTGTCTTCAATTACACGGTGTAATAGATACCTGTCAATAGGCATTTACTTAGTTTCTCTTGTGACGTTATACCATCACATTAAATCAATGGGTATAGTAGAGTATATCCAATCAAAAACATAAATGTGAAATGAGAGCCAAGTTCAATATTGCCTTGGTTGTTGACTTCAGCGACAAAGAAGTGAGATCTAAATGGGTGCCAAGTTCAATGGTCAACCCAGAAATTTATTTATAAGTAACACTATAACATACCTATCATATCTTCTTATAACATAAGATAATGTATGGTGGTAGCCTATGAAGGTCTGTCTTGGCTAGTTTCTATAAACCTACCGACGTATTATTATGTTCGCTTGCTAGTTTCTACCAACAATCCAAATTTTCGGAATTATAAAATAAAAACCGACAAATACTTGTAGGCTTAGAACTTGCGACGGCTATAATTCATATATGAAAACTAGCCAAGACAGACCTTCATAGGCTACCATACATTATCTTATGTTATAAGAAGATATGATAGGTATGTTATAGTGTTACTTATAAATAAATTTCTGGGTTGACCATTGAACTTGGCACCCATTTAGATCTCACTTCTTTTGTCGCTGAAGTCAACAA
This sequence comes from Maruca vitrata, assembly GCA_039566165.1. Taxonomy (NCBI): domain Eukaryota; kingdom Metazoa; phylum Arthropoda; class Insecta; order Lepidoptera; family Crambidae; genus Maruca; species Maruca vitrata. The sequence continues at coordinate 12,503,601 of CM076930.1, forward strand.
CCAAGGCAATATTGAACTTGGCTCTCATTTCACATTTATGTTTTTGATTGGATATCATTACTTTTTGTAGAAAAGTATATAATTATCATCGTAACGATGTGGGTCCTTTGAAAAGGACAAATTCAAAACTAAAACTAGACTTTATGTAGGTACCTACCCTAAGTAATAAATATGAAAACCGACTATAAGTACCTACTCTTAATTGTAAATAAGTAAGTATACCTAAATATATACTTAGTGCTCTGCCTTCCCCGGTAAATAGGCGTTATTAGGCACTAATTAGGTATTTAGGTTAAGCATTCATATAGAACCTAACCTAATTATTAAAAAATTTAAAGTTTTTTATTTTTTCCTTTGTATTCATGTAATTACCTATCTGCATACCAAATTTTAACTCTCTAGGTCATTTGGAACTGGGTTAGAATTTTGATCTGTCAGTCAGTCAATGATAAAAATGAGGATTTTTGGACATTAATATCTAAATAACTGTTTGAGATAAGCTTATGAAATTTAGAACACATATTTATCTTGCAAGTCACAATATATGTGTCAAATTTGATACGTTTATGTGAGATAGTTTTTGATTTATGAGGGGTTCAAAAGTGGTTCCAAATGGTTCGTGTAATATTACACACGGTGCGGCTCGCCAGTTCTGTTTCTTGAACTTGGCTTGACACGCTACCGCGTGTCTAGATACTCGTATACACCGTGAAATTTTAGTGGTTGTTTTCCCGCAGCAAAATTATTCTATCTTAGTGGCACAATAGATTTGTGCAGTTCTTTTTTATTAAAATCAACAAATGCCGGTTTAACGAAAGATTTAACCGAAACTCGAAAGCACGTTCGAATCGCTTTATTACTTAGGGCGAATAGCTTCTTTAGCTTTAAGCATCGATTTTATGCGGCAAGCAGTACCTGATTACGTCACATCTTAGAAAACAACGATAACTTCTCTCGTTTTTCAGTTGTAAAATTAATAAATATTTTGACAATTAAAAAAAAAATTTTTTTTTTCATGAAATGATTTGCATGATTCGATAGTATTACTAAAGACTGATCGTTCTGCCACGGGAAAACAACCTCCCAAATTTCACGGTGTAGTGAGTAGTAGAGTATATAATACTCGTATATATGCTTTATCCTACTAATGAAATCAACTTTCTACTTAATTTCAATTTTGTTGTGCAAGACTTTGACTGGCTCTGTGGAACAGTGGTTAGTGACCCTGGCTGGCGGTTCCAAGAGTCGTGGATTCGATTCCCACCCGGGACAAATATTTGTGTAATGAACATCGGTGTTTGTTTCGTGTCTGGGTGTAATTATGAATTTAACTATGTATTTATGTATATCTGACGCCCATAGTACAAGCTCTGCTTAGTTTGGGGTCAGGTGACCGTGTGTGGTAATGTTTATTTATCTTATTTATTTACTTTACCTACTGCTAATAACAATTCGCCCAAATTATGCTTCTTCGACCGTATGCAATAAATAATATGTATTTGAAAGGCGTCGGATCAATTTCGCCAAGTGCACAGGACATGTTCACCACAAATGTGCGCGCAAACACAAGTGCGCTCTCAGTTCCTTACTCTCATTTATGTGAGACGGCAGCCCGAAATGACCGATGAGAGATCGAACTCAAGTTCCGTAGGCAAAGTAAAAACATCGAAACGATAACGAAGTTCGAAAATAATAAAATGTATGGGATTGACATAAGATTGTGGTCATTCACATACATTTGTTCTTTTCGAACTTCGTTATCGTTTCGATATAGTTACTTTGTCTAAACCCCTGGGGTAGCCCACAGGTCCTTTCGGTTCTTACGCAGCGCTTGCTACCAATAGACCAAGTTATTAGTAAAACAACTAAATATTTGTCTTTATGGGTCTACACGCGTTAATAGGAGTAGCAAATTACATAGCTACTTACTGCCCGACGTTTCGACTGGGTTACACCAATCGTGGTCGCGAGCGAGCTGGCGCTGCCCGTCCTCGTCTGCCATTGCGGTTGTGAATATCTTGATCCACCCCCGAACCAGCACTAATGTAATTAGTACAGCTACCCACATTAGTCCGACACACAACACTCACTGCATCCGGGTTGATTTTAGACGTAACATTCTGCGGTATGCACTTATTAATCACTGGATTCCATGCCGACGATAATTTAAATCCTGTAAGTAGCTATGTAATTTGCTACTCCTATTAACGCGTGTAGACCCATAAAGACAAATATTTAGTGTAATGGAACGCGAAAGTCTAAAATCGTATTAGTAAAACAAGTCTAGTATCAGTTGTATGTATCGTAACAAGTAAACATAAAAGTCGAAACAAAGAATCTACACGTTATTCAAATTTGGAGAACATATTCCGTTGAACCGAACCATTAGTATTCAATATCGAATAACAATTTGACTATAAGCGTTGCATACGGCAACTGAAATTCGCTTAGGTTGCTTCATGTAATATGCAAAACGAACACAGAATCGCTCAGATAGGTACCTATCTACCTGTCTACCTACTGTGTACCACCTTTTGTGACCTTACTCTAATACATTGATCAGATCCCTTGGTAAGCAGCTGAAGCACTTTGTATTATGTACTATTATTTGCGTGATCATTTGATATAAAACAATTAGTTTAATCCGTAAAATTAGTTTTATTTTAAGCACTTGTGTTAAACACGGAACAAACACCGATCTTCATGACACAATTATTTTTGTCACGGGTGAGAATCGAACCCACGACTCTTACACGAGACAGGGTCATTATTCAATACGCCATTGCGCCAATCAGGACACTTATTGGCACTTGGCAATTGGTGATGTTTAGTAAATATGATAATATAAGCGCTCATCCATGGCATTTCAGAGTTCAGCAGAGTTTTAGTGGGTACAACCAATAGGAGCAGCTGCCGGAAGTCACAGTCACCGACAGCCAGAAATCCCACAAATCGCTTCGGTCGCTCGCCCATAAGACCCATGCTCGAAGTGACGGTATGCATTTCTCCACGTAACAAAAAAATCAGGTACGAAACGTAAAAGTTTACGATACAGGAACTTGCGATACTTAATCCAGATACGATTCGCCTACAAAATCTAAGTTGTATTAGATATTTGCATTTTTTTTATAATAGGCTAACAAGACGACCACACTTCATCTGATGGTGAGCGGTAATGAGATCCACATATGAGGTCGACAGACACAATAGACCATATAATGCAATGTTGATTTATTGTAATGAGTAGTAGGTAAACTACTACAAATAAAATGAAAAGTGGGGCTCATCACCCATTCCTGTATTTCTTTTAACTATAATACTAAGAGTAAATTGCATCAACTTACTATCTGGAGATTTTAACAATCAATAACCAGCCGTTGCGGATTAGGGCCCACGTTGTTATTTTAGTCGTAGTATTTTACTACCACTCCCATCAGAGATAGTAATGACCGAGATCACCAACGTAGGTTAATTGTAACTTTTTATTTATTTTCTAGTTTTCATTGCACATAATTTCACTTTAGATTTTTATACCAAAAATTCATTTTGAACCGGTTCAATACATGTAGTGGAAGCCCGACAGTGAATCCGAAAAGTTAACTTCACATTCTTAGCCCTTTTAGGACCATAAGATTATAAGAGAAAACAATAATTTTAATTAGTAAGGATGATTCAGAGAGCTCCTAAAAATTATATTGCTAAAATTCAAATACCGAAATTAGTTATGGTTTTCATGTTGTTTTCTGGACACATATGTATCTATGATCGGCACTATGTATTGCCAGCAATAAATAATGAAGTAATACGTTCAAAAACCGATTTTAAATAAAATAACATTAATTCTTGTCTTATATTTCTTGACTTAGATTGTTTTAATACCCTATTTTTAACCGCGATAAGTAACTTCTGTGTACACTCGTTTTAATTTTAATTTATTGTTGTTCTTTTCTCAGTAAGAGAATTTATTGTAATTCTTATGAGATATAAAGAAGGCTTAAACCTTATATTTTTGGCTTGGGACATATGTGTCCCTGTGGTCGTCGAAGGGTTAATACTAGTAAGGAAGGAAGTATCCTTTTTAAAAAGCTATTTCATTATGATTTTCTTTAAGAAGTCGTCATTAAACCACAAAAGTTGAGACAGAAGGCTGATTTCGTACATAGAATTAGAGGCGACCGCCAAACAAACCTCTATTTTACATAATTACAGAGAGAAGGGCATGTACCTTTAGGGTCGGTTTGCATGTTTCATGGTGGTTCGCAACAGGAAAATAAAACAAAATTCGTGTCGTGGTTTTGAAAAGCGACTACTATTTAGAAAGAAGGAAAAAAGGCCAAATGCTAGTCAGACTCGCGCACGAAGTAACAATTATGTAAAAACACGTTTTAGACTTTCGCGTTCCATTACACTAAATATTATTCTTTATGGGTCTACAATCATGTTCGCGAGCGACCATTATTGGTGCAACCCAGTCGAAACGTCGGGCACTACGTAGCTATGTAATTTGCTACTCCTAATAACGCATGTAGACCCATAAAGAATAATATTTAGTGAAAAACACGTTTATTGCATGGGAATCTCGTAGCTCAAGAAAGCACTTGTGTTACGGATATCAGAACCAATAGTGGATACACAAATATACTTACTTAAATATATTTAATAATACACCCAGATACGAAATAAACATTGATGTTCGTCACACAAATATTTATCCTGAGTGGGAATCGAACCCACGACTTTTGGAGCCGTAAGTGTGACTCTGGATCACTAACCACTGTTCCACCTAGCCAGTCACCACACCACAGCCAAAATTGTAGAGAAATACATACATAAAATCACGCCTTTTCCCCAGAGGGATAGGCAGAGATCACTTTTTACCTCTGTGGGAAACGTGACGTGACGGGTTGTGGACCACGTCGCCGCCATTCTGCCTTGTGCATTGTTTTGACAAGGTCATTGCGTTCCCACGAGTTGCAAGGAAAAAATGACGGGAGAAGGAAAAGGGGAGGAAGGATAGTATCGCCTCGGATGATTTGGACTGAGTCGATAGTAGCTCGAGGAGCCGGGGTTGCTTACCCGTATACCGTTCACCAACCACCGGACAGATAGTTGAGACTGGTATCCCCTGACTGTTGGGGGTTGTAAAGAAATAACACAACATTGTACAAAACGTACTGTGTAAACCGTCCTTTGGACTTAATAACACTGAATTACAACTTGTAATTACACAGGTAATTACTTCTGTAACGGTCTGTTTCGTGTAATGTAAAAAAACCTCCTTGCGTGTGCTTGAAATTAGAAAGAAAATGTGTCTATTTATTTGACTTAAGTACGGACTTCATGATAAAATCGAGGAACGCTCCCGATAAAAATGTAAATTAAAAAGTGGTCGTATTTCATCTATACAACTTAATAAAATTGAAGTGTCTGTTTGTATGTACTCGTAATATTAAAAAAATAACTTTTTACTGAATAACTATTAATCTTACAGTCATGTTGCGCCGACCCAACTTAGCGTGCAACAAGGGCAGGAAAATGATGATGATGATGGGTATAAATCGTAATCGGGTACCAATAAAAAAAAACATAACTTATATCTATTTGTCTGTCTGTTTATTCTCGCTAATCTTTGAAATTGCTGGCCCAACTAGACTTTGACTAATAAAAAGCTAATTTTACATGGTACATTGAAGGCTTTTTAAATAACATTGCTGCCAAAACCATTTTCACGCGGACGAATTCGTCGGCGGCCGCTAGTCTTATTATAAAGTAGGTTTATTATTACTGTTGTAGTACGACTTAAAAGCAATTATGAATCTATATCGGGTACCATTAACAAAACGTCTTAGGCTATTTTAATTTCCACACTCTACGCGGACGAAGTCGAGGGCGGTCGTTAGTCTTTAAACGTGTTAACATTTCCAAACTTCTCTAGATTTAAAAAGTATTGTGTATCATCATCTCAAATTATAAAAAACAAAAAAAATTACGTTCATTTTCATATTTCCTATATACACATAAGACACTACTCTATATTTGCATACCATACATACTAAATATAAACGTATATCTACCTACCTACTATGAGTGTTATGCATTAGCGTGTCCCAAATACCAAAGTGGGTACTATTCAAGAAAGCTAATTAAGCAAAGCTAACGAATATAACAAAACCTCTCAACGGCTATTAAGCCCAAATTATTTCTCTGCACCCGAATCACCATTATGAAATATTTCCACGCAATTATAAGGGGACCGAGGGTCCAAAAACAGAGAGCAGACATTACGTTTTGAATTTTATAATCTCCAGCATGGAGCATTTGCGGGGACATAAAACCTAATATGACCACGTCCAAAAATTTAAGCCACAACAATTCTAAGGGTCCGGCCCTGGAGATTCCGTCATTACGGGGCCGTAATCAGGGCGGGAATGCGACGCGATGTGTCTTGCCATAAGGGTTTTTGTATTACCGGGATGCTTTCAGTAGAGAAGGTAAGTTGGGTTCTGATGGTGCAGATGTGTCGTTATTGCACTTTTTTTTTAATTTCAGGTTATTCATTTATGAATGTATATTCTTTAGTACAAAAATAAGTGAAATGAAAGTACTTAGACATGTAACAACGACAGCACAACGTGTTACATGTCAGTTAGACAGTATATTGCTCCAAAGTAAGATGAGCCTTTAATTTCAATAAATTCTTGAGTCCTAAGTCCGACCAACCAAAATTCGATCTTATTGATACAGCAAATATTAAAAATTGCTTTTTTGCGCTTTGGCACCATACCTTTTTATTATGATTTGCCCGGTGTTACTCACAAAATGTAAATAGACATGTGGTAATCCTATCAGGCGTTAAACAGACATACATACAGTTCGCTCGAAAATAGCTTTAGTACCAACCTTTCTTTGGCAATATGTGGACCACTTACGTACTATCGGCAACGCTGGCGGTCGACCACCTATAAGGTGAAAATCGCTTGGCGCTTACGCGTCTGTCAGAACAAGCCCCGCCCCATTGTGGTCAAGGAGCTGGCAAGAATATTTGGAAAGATATATGAAGCAAGCTGAAAACTTGTCCTGTACCTCTCCTATTATATCCCAACACAAAACCGCAGACCTGGCTGAGTAGCGGGGCTAAAGCAAAACATTCTTGCTAGCTCTCCTACTATTGGAACTATTGGAAATTGAGTAAAACAAATGGTTTTAATGAGGTATAACACTTTATTTGCTTCACAGTAAGTTACACGACTTATCCGCCATTACAGATTTTTGGCAACAGTGTTACCACCATAAAATAATGAAATCAATGAGATTACATTGTGGTCTACCAATACCCCCTCAATGTAATCCCTACATTTTCTATATCCTAACAGACTATTAATAAAAAAAATCAACTATTGATCAAACAAACCACAGTTATTTGTAAACTTTGATAATAAGTTTTTATTTAATGCTTTAGTAAACATATCAGCTGTTTGGTCTTCTGTTTTTATGTATTTCAACAATAGTTTCCCCTTTTTAATTAATTCTTTAATATAATGAAATCTTATATCGATATGTTTTAAACGCTTAACACAGTCAGTATTTGCTGCCATTATGGCACTTTGGCTGTCACTAAGCATGATAACCGGGCACACATTTTCAATTTTAAAATCGTTCAACAAATTTATAAGCCAACAAGCTTCGCTTGCAGCCATACTAATAGCTACATATTCTGACTGCGTAGAAGACAGACTTACACTAGCCTGTTTCTTTGAACACCAATTGATTGTACAGTTTGCAAATTTAAAACAATAACCTGTCGTTGACTTCCTATCTTTTAAATCACCTCCCCAATTAGCATCACAGTACCCTATAAGCATATCATTATTACACTTATATATTAAACAATAGTCTAATGTGCCTTTTATGTATCTTAAAAACTCTTTTAAGAGCAGTTAACAACATATGGTTTGCATGATTTTGATATCTGCTTAAGATTGAAATTGTTACACAAATATCAGGTCTAGTACCATTGGCTGCATAGGCCAGGCTGCCTATAATTTTTCTACACTTATTTTCAATGTCTTTATTTGGCACAGACTCGTTATCATCAAAAACATTTGCATTAAAATTTGGATCCATTGGAGTTGACATCTCTTTACAATTTTGCATATCAAATCTTTTGTAATACATTTTCAAGATACTCTTTTTGACTCAATTTTGTGATACCACTTTTCAGGTCTTGTTCTACACGAATACCTAAAAGTTAGATACTAATCCCAAGTCTTTCATTTTAAATTCCTGTTAAGCATTGACTTAAGGTCACATATTTCAGATTTTTTATTTCCAAAAATTAACAGGTCATCCACATATAATAAAACATAAGTTTTGGCATCACCACTACATTTCGTATACAGACAAGTTTCACTTTGAGACCTTACAAAACCTTGTTTCATTATCACAGAATTAAATTTGTCATTCCAGTATTTTGGCGATTTTTTTAGACCATACAAGGATTTCTTTAATTTAACAATTTTATTATTACCACTATATGCACCATCTGGTAATTCTAAATACACAGTTTCATCAATGTTTCCATACAAAAATGCCCCCGTTACATCCATCTGATAAATAAGTAAGTTTAATTTTGTTGCTACAGATACAAACAATCTAAATGTTGACAGGTTAGCTACTGGTGCATAGATTTCACTTAAGTCCATATTGTCACTTTGCTCAAAGCCTCTGGCCACTAATCTAGCTTTGTATTGCTGTCCATTTTTAATTTTGAACACCCACTTGCTACTTACAGTCTTCTCCGATGCAGGTTTGTCACAAACTTCCCACGTATTATTCTCCTTCAATGTCTGCAGTTCCTTATCTATAGCCTGCTGCCACTTGCTTGCGTCCTTCCTCATCATAACTTCTTCATATGTCCTTGGTTCATTTTCTCCTACAAAGGCATGATGGCAGTTGTAGAATGAGGTTTGTTTTCTAACTCGTGTAGATCTTTCACGTTGCGGTTCATGATCAGCACCTTCATCACTAGATGCTTCATCACTGGTGCATGGAACATATGTACTGTCATCACTCTCCAAACTAGCTATTGATTTAGGGCTAGATGGGACCTGACTGGATGGCTCCTCACTCTCGCTGGACTGCATTTGTTTGACATTCTTATTAGGCGTCTTCTCATTTATTGTCTCCTCAGGTATCTGCTTATTTTCATCTGCACTATCATAATCTAATTGAACTGTCTTTTCTTCTGAGGCTTTTTGCAGGAACACTACATCTCTCTTAGTCTCCACACTGTTGTATTCTTCAAAATATACTCGATACCCTTTTACATCTTCACCATAGCCGACCATTATGCCTTTTTCTCCTTTTGAATCCCACTTTGTTCGCTTTTCCTTTGGAACATGGACATAAATTGGGGTACCAAACACTTTTAAATTTCTTATGTCATAGTGTTTATTGGTCCATGTTTCATATGGGGTTCTTCCAACTTCATTGCTGTTACCGGTCCTATTTAAAACATATGCTGCGGTTTTGATGGCTTCTGCCCACAGCTTCTTTGGCAAACCTTCCGCACACAACATTGTTCTGGCTGCTTCTGTTAGAGTTCTTATTTCTCGTTCTGCTTTTCCATTTTGTTCAGCAGTGTATGGTACTGTTGTTTGGTGTATTATGCCACGCTTGGAAAACAAATCTTCCACCGCTTTATTTACGAACTCTAATCCGTTATCAGATCTGAAGTACAGCACTTTATTGTTGGTGGTATTCTCAGCTCTGTTTATGAAGTTCTCAATGCACTTCTTCACATCATCCTTGCCTTTAACACAGTATACAGATCTGAAGTTTGAATAGTCATCTTTCAGGGTAACGAAATATCTGGGACGTCCCACAGACGGCACCTGCATTGGGCCGCATGTGTCTGCATGTATAAGTTCACAAGTCTTAGTTGTCTTGCTTTCACTAGAACTGAAGGGCAAACGGTGTATTTTACCCTCCAAACAACTTTCACACTTAATGTCCGCATTGTCTTTCACTAGGATATTATTGTTTTTAAGCACGGTCTTGACATGTTGCATATTTTGGTGAACGAGTTTTTTATGCCATTCCTCAAGGCTCGACTGGGACTGAGCCATATTCGCCGCTCCGTGTGTATAACGCACTTCCAATGTGTACATATCGCCATCACGATACGCCACCGCACGGACTTTATTTTGTTTCACAATTTTACAAATGTTCTTGTCAGTGATCATAACATAACCTCTATCCGTAAGGCATTTGACAGATAGTAAATTTGTTTTTAATTCCGGTACAAACATCACGTTGTCTATGGTCGTGCTAATCCATTTTTCACCATTATAGACTTCCACCGCCATCTGTCCGTAGCCGTGCACACTACACAAACTACCGTTACCAACAGTGATAGATTTATTCGATAACGATGGAGTATATGTTGTAAACAAATTCCTATCACGGCACATATGATCACTACAACCTGTGTCTACAAGCCACTGTGCTTGTTGTAAATGTCCAGATGTACTCACAGTCACAAACGCGTTACTTTCTTTGTCTTTATTTTTCCTAAACCAACATTCACTTTTTAAGTGTCCCTGCCTTTTACAATAATAACACTTTTTTACCGTATTTATTGTCACTGTCCGAGTTATTATTGTTCCGCTTACTACGACACTCACTTTGAAAGTGTCCCCGAAGGTTACACTTATAACACTTAGCATCTTTCTTTTCGATTTTCTTCGCAACAAAAGCCGATGACGATGACTGCGACGGCTGGTCTTGTTTGCTTTTCAGCCGCTCTTCCTCTACCAACAATCTAGCCACTAGATTATCGTACGTTTGTTTATCATCTGGTGCCGATTCCCACGCAGATACAAAATGACTGTAGCAGTCTGGAAGAGACATCAGTACTTTTGTTATGACGAATTTCTCTGAAATATCTTCACCCATCTGCTTCAGCTGATTTTTCATTTCTTCAATCTTGGATAAAAACGTAGACATTTCTGTTCCCTCTTCGTACTTATATTGAAAAAATCGCTGTTGCAAGATGTGGATGCTGGTTTCAGATTTTTGTTCATACACGCTCGCTAATTTGTTCCACATTTGTGCGGAGGTCGTACAGGTTATGATATGCATCATGGCATTCTCCGACATTCTCGTAACGAGCCATGTTTGTGCTTTCGCGTCTAGCTTTTCCCATATTGGTATTTCAGTTGCAACTTCTGGCTTCACTTTTGTCCCTTGTACCACTTCTAGAAGGTCATGGCTGCGCAACAGGATCATGGATTGAAATTTCCATACATTCCAATTGGAACTTCCTTCCAACTTAATGTGCGTGCCGATCTTATTAGTATCTTCCATGGTGTTTTGTTTCCTGCCTGTTCGTCCCGTCCTTGCAATGCAAGTATTTTTACTTCCCGCCGACTTAATCTCAAACGCGCGCAACACGCCGCGCCGACATCGACTGATTTTCTTCGACAAACAGTAATCCGTCCCAGTGTTTTACTCTATTCTATAGAATTATGTGCCTGGGCCCATAACCTATTGGAAATTGAGTAAAACAAATGGTTTTAATGAGGTATAACACTTTATTTGCTTCACAGTAAGTTACACGACTTATCCGCCATTACAGATTTTTGGCAACAGTGTTACCACCATAAAATAATGAAATCAATGAGATTACATTGTGGTCTACCAATAGGAACGTATCCGTCAACAAAGGGTCAAAGTGCTCTTCTATTGGCGGAAATAACTAGTGGACGGGGCCAATGGCGTTTAAAGAAATCTGTTTGAAAAGTGTACTACCGCCAAAATTTCCGGCTGTACCTTTCTTTCTCCAAGGTCATACCTTCTATGATGACTATGCCCTATCTACTTCCACTAAAGATTAGAATTGATAGGTAAGTATGAAAAAATCTAAGTGGGACCGAGCCCTAAGGGGTTAAGGACATCAAGTACATTCGGCGCGTGATGGGTTAATTGAAATCAGGTGTCCAAATATGCGGGGCGATATGTAAATCGAGTGATCGAATAATTTCGGGGACCGACAGCCCTCCGCTATTAATTGTCAGCTCGTAATTATTTATGTAAGCTCAGTTTAATAGGCTTTGTCGTAAATTTTTGCCGATTCATTTTGCGGATTCACTTGATTGGTAATACCGGATTAAGCAGACCAGGAAAGCGATGTTAAAAGGAAGATTTTTAATGTTTACATAGTAGTGTTTGAAATATTACTCTGATTTTCATGTAAGGTGTGAATGGACATGAAAAAGTTGACGTATTATTTTTTTTATTCTTATTAATAAGTTCAATCACAATGAGGCTGTGTTATGTTGTACTTATAATACAACAGGTCTCCGATTTTGTCCAAAGCGGTATCTGAACTGAGATGTTTTTTAAATATTACACAACATTACATACATCAGATCCCGTGGTAAGTAGTTTAAGCAGTTGTGTTACGAATATCAGAATCAACAGTGGATACACAACAATATAATAACACATCCAGACTCGGAACAAACATCGATGTTCGTCACACAAATATTTGTCCCGGGTGGGAAACGGACGTTAGTTTTATTTAATGTGTAGTGTCCGCGCAAATAATAAACAATACGTTATAATATTTAAGATTGGTAGGAGAATAGGATATAGTTCCTCTGAAGGAACGACATCCAATAATCGACGAGCATGGATGATTACAAAGAAGCGAAATTGGTGTGCCAACATCATAGCACATAGCAGGAAGTGATCTAGCATGTAGCATGCAAACACAACACACACATACACTCACACACACACACACATGAATTCCTACAGCCAAACACACTTGTGCTTATGTAGTATTTCCTTTTGTTTTATTTAATTTCTGTGTATCACATTGTATATGGTTCCCAAGATACAAGCTAAGCTTAGTTTGGGCAACCCCTGGAAACAATAAGAGCTCTATTTAAAATGTATAAACTATGTTAGATTGTAAGTTTCTTTAAGGTATAATAAACAAATTTTATTTATTTTTTATTCATGTATCTAGGATAAATAGTATATCTGAAGTAACGTCATCCAGTGAAGCGTAAAGTTAGCGTTCTAACGTATGTATGGAATGCCCGGTCCATACATTCCTGTGGGAGCAGTGTGTATCCGTTCCCGCCGCATTCCGGATCACTGTGATGGGCAGACATTCGCCTGTGGTCGGGAGCGACCGCGGGAGAGTCATAGTGTTAGGAGCTTTGTGTTGAGGATGATTTTGATTACTTTTTGTATGTACTTTTAAGCCCGTGACCGTTAAATCTATACTATAATAAAAACGTAGAGGTAAAAATTCTTGTACTTTTTGAAAAACGCAAAAAAAACCAGTCAGGGATATGTTTTAAGAGTAGCAGAACACATCCCCATACTTAAAAAAATTGTGTCTCTGTCTGTTTGTTTGTTTGTTTCGACTGACCTCCAAAACGGCTGAACCAATTTAAGTGAAAGTTTACACGAAGGTATTTTTAAATTCCGGAAAAATGCATAGGATACTTTAAATCACTGACAGTTAACTGGTTCCCGTGGGATATTCAAAAAACCTTAATAAATGACTGATCTCTGAAACTATTACACCGATTAAAATGAAATTTTGCATGGTGGTACCATACATCCCTGGTCAGGATCTTAAATACTTTTAGTCACAGAAATTCCTGTAGGATAGTTAAAAATCTATCTTTATTAGATCACGTACAAAAAATGGTAAAAGTATATCGAGGAAAATGAACGTTCTGAGTAGGAGTATAGGGACTAGTTTATTGAGGAAAACGTCATAGTAGGGGAGGTAAATGGGTAGATTTGCAGTTAGTGGAACGAGATGGAATGGGAATAGAAAGATTACGAAAAGTATATTACACTTTCTTTATAAGTGGGGGACAGCGATTAATACAGGAGGGCTACCTGGTTACAAGCTGTTGAAAGAAAAAAGTTATTTGTCCGTGTCAGTCATTCAAAGTGCATGTTAAATAATCCCTAAAAAGTGACATTGTAACGATTTGGACCACAAAGTTATAATTAAATCTTTGTGTCTGTTGAATCCACATAATATTGAGATACTTCAGCGCGTTACATTTTTATGCAGGAGGTTCAAGTTGATATCGAAGTCCTGCTGTATAATAATCTGTAATTTTTTTCTTAACCTTTATCACCTCACTGCTGAGCAAAGTATCCTTCAAACTCATCTACTGCTCTCTGTCCAATGCTAGGACTTGCCAGTTCTTTGATACATGGACCAGATTGTCATACCACCTTTTCTTAGGTCTTCTTCGGCGAAAATCGTCTTCAGGCACGCGATGTGTAACAATTCTGGTCCATCTATTGTTCTTCATCCTCGCACATTTCATATCACATTCCCCTCATTGATACATCAGTTTTTACCAACAACAATACCAGTACGGGAGTGGATGGTGGTATATTTTATTTTAACTTAATACCTACGATACTCCGCTTCATAGCTTTTTGTAAAACCTTGAGTTTGGACTTCTGATTTTCGGTAGGGGAACAAGATGTGTTGGGATTGACAGTTTGAAAACGTCCATGAGTTTGCGGTTCAGTGATATAAGAAGATCACCCTTCATATACCCATTCATGGACCAGAAGCTTTTCCAGGCGTTGTCTGCTCTACGGATTATTTCTTTGTCCTGCCTGTCTTCGAAGCAGACTGCCTAGCTCAAGTATGCTCCTCTACATATTGCTTCACCTGCCTGTTGACTGCAATCCACCAAATCAGTGATGCTGTTGGTCATGACCTTGGTTTTGGATCTATTCATCGTCAGTCTAACGTCAACGCTTTCCGCACTCAGTTGTTCGAGCATTAATTCAATTTCTGTCGATGTATACGTATTTCGACTAGGAAAATGTCATCTGCAAAGCGAAAGTTTATCAGTCGCCTATCCTCTACACCAATTCCTTTTGTTTCCTAAGAATATCATAGTGACCTGAAGACTTCTTGGAGCGTGCTACTGAAAGCTTTGGTGATAGGGAGTCACCCTGTTTAACTTTTTTTTGTATTTTGAATGTCAGGCCTTCAGTGTGCAGTTTGATATCGGGTGTCTTTTGTTGTTAAATGATTTGGAGATTTTTTCTGTATGTGGGTTCGATGTTTTGCTGTAGAAGAGAAATCTAAATGGGTTGATGTGGGTGATACCGTCGAAACCTTTGAATAATCCACAAAGGCCAGGTTCAAAGGTTTATTGAATTCGCTACATTTCTCTATTATCTGGTTTTCGGTATGGAGGTGGTCAGTTGTCCGATATTTGCTTGCTGGCTTACATTGGTGGGTTGTGTTGTTCCAATTGATAGACTGTTCGATATTCTCTGAATGTTTTTATACATAGAGGAATATCGCTATTCTAAGCAAATAAAGGGAAATTTATAAACATTCACGTAAAAATGTTGGACATTATAAAATTAAAGAAAGTTATCGTATATAAAGATCGCTACAAATAAAATCACATAGATCATTAGAAAACTGGTCAAGTACCCCTTGGATCTTTGTTGTGTCAAAGGTTTTAGTAATTGTTGTTATAGGCGCGATTCTACGGTCATCGCCCCATGGAAACCATCAGAGATTATTAGTTCTTCATAATTCTGCCCAATTCTTTTAACAGTGTCTTTGTAATTAGCATCAGCAGCTATCCTATTTAAGATCACGCACCCCTTCCCTCCCGTATGAAGTGTACATACACGGCAGAGGTACATGAAAGGGTGCAAGGAGTCTCTCATTTAAAAATCTTACAAGACAGAGTCTGAGTCTGATCAATACTCCAAAAACTCCCGTTGGGCTCCCCAACTATCACGTTCTTAGCTGGCAAGTCATGTCAAATGCTGTCAGATTTTATATGACGTGATGAGTGTTTAGTTCTTGGTTAGTTAAAGAGATGTCACTATGCTCTATTATTTCGCAATATTGTTTCAAATACAAAAAGTAATTCATAAGTTATATTTTATTGCGCTTTACGTTATTATCTCAGTGTTTTATTACGAATACAATACAATCTACGAGAAATATACAAAAACAATGCGCAAAAGTGGCACAAAACAAAGTAGCAAAGCAAATACTGATAAATTCGTCACATGACGACACACATTTAGGTAGTTTGTATTTTTTACATTTTGAAGTTATCCTGATATCAAATATCACTACATAGGTACAGTATGCTGTTTGCAACCATTGAACCCTGTTCCTGTCAAATAAATTAAAGTTTTTATCGTGGTTTTAGTACTAAAATGCGTAAAATTATTTTGTGAGTCCTAGCTACCACTCTCCTCTCAGGCTAGATTATTGCTTAGACAAAAAAAATGTATTGTGCGAGTGAATTATCTTTTAGTTGGCCGATCTGTAATGAAAAATGTGATATGTATGTTGTTTATCACCTATTAATCTGTAAACAATTTCAGGTTCTTTAATGGATATTAATCAAATCAATGACAAAGTTTAATTATATTTTATTTTGTAATAGTTTTAATAATTTTTGTATCTTTATTTATTTTTCCTGTAATTTCTTAAAAAAAAATCTTCCTGAAATTAAAAATGCAGGCAAAAGTTACTATTCTACGCAGACGAAGTTGCGGGCACAGCTATCTTGAATAAAAATAATAAAAATAGCTCCAGCTCTTGTGTTGCGGATATAAGAATCATTGAGAAAAAAGACGTGTGGCAATCGGGGACTGCCGCGGTATAGCTATTGCATAGCATCGTTCGATTTCGGAGCAGCTCGTCTCGATTCGTGCGAGTTTCGTAGAGTCGTACAATACGTCTAACCGCACGCACACAAACACCGTGCCGAAGCCTACCGAACTGAAACGACGTCAGACGATTGTGAGGTTTTTTTCGTTACGGAATTTCTTGGTTCGGTCGCCGCGTTCAAAGCCCGCGATAAAAGCTATGCAATAGCTTAATAAGTAAACTATTACACAACATCACATACTTTGATCTGATCCTGTGATAAGTAGCTTAAGCACTTGCAATGTAATATTATCCTCATAAATGTGAAAACGATCAATGCGTTCTGTTAGGCTGTGCATTTGCACTAATGCATTTTTTTTATAGTTTTCGGTCTCTTGCACAAAGAGTAGTGTGAAAGGTCTATTCAGACTCGGGAAACATAGTGGATGGTGATGAACATCTGTGTTTTGTACCAGGTCTGAGTGTGTTAGTTACATAGGCAAATGCTGGATTTAGTATGAGAAGTGAAGGTTTTTTCGGGCGGCCGTCAGCCCAACCTTAATTTACTAGTGCAGAATAGGGTAATGAAAGGAACCTACTAGGGCATGTATACCTCTGAACTCAGTCTGAAGGTTTTAGTTGATGGCTTCGCGAAAAAAGATGCGATTTTACACACCCAAACGCAGACTAATCACGAAGCTCCATCACATTAGTTCTCAGTCTTTTTAAGCGCGTTTAAATTGAATCTTACCGTGATATTCATCAATAAGTAGCTCAAAAAGCAGTAAAAAAAGTAAACCTATTTTTCAAATGTACAGCGCAACCGTTCCGCCAATCACGAAGCCGCATCCATTAATGATGGCCGCGGTTTCTAATCATGCCAACCGCTTGTCGCATTATCGGCGGTAAACGCGGGAAACACATCGCAAATCGACTACTATTTTGTGCTCTTGTTATTTCCCACCATAAATACAAAACTGAGACGGCTTTGAAAACTAACGAGGCGGTTTGCACTGCAAAGAAGGAACTGAAATAATGAAGCTGAAATTCTCTTGGAAACGGGGTAATTAGTTTGAGAGCCTTTGTGCTTTTGTGATGCAGAAATAGTGTTATCGCGAGCTTTCGTCGTTATTGTGATTGCAAAGTAGATAGGTGTTTAGTAATTTAAGCAAATTAATAAATAAATAAAATAAAAAAGACGTTAATAATAAAAAAATCGCTTTGTTAAATAACGGTTAAATTAATAACTTTAGAAGTAAAACGTTACTTCCGTATCGTGTTGTTGGTCAAAGGTTTTTATATAGACGTAGGCTACATCTATTTCAAAATAATATCTATATCTATACTAATATTATAAAGAGGAAAGATTTGTATTTTTGTATTTTTGTATTTTTATATTTTTGTATGTTTGTAATGAATAAACTCAAAAACTACTGGACCGATTGCAATAATTTTTTCACCATTAGAAAGCTGCATTATTCAGAAGTAACATAGGCTATATTATATTTTTAAAAAAATTAGGGATCCTTACTAAAACTCCAATAATGTAACCCAAGGTGTAAAAAATAGACCTGAAAAATTCCTTACGTCGCCTGCGCTGCGAAAATTATTGAAGATAGAACAAAACCATTTACTAAGACTTTGCAGAACTCATCATTATCTACAAAAAGTGTCGCGACAGCATATGTCTAAATATTATAGTTATGTCACAGCAAGCGGTTTTTTATTCTAAAAATTTAATTTATATGCCGCTGCTTGAAAGGGCTCTTTATTTGTACCTTGGTATTAATCCTTAAAAAAATAAGTTACTTTATATTCAAGACGGCTTCAATACCTTTTTATAACTTTTTGAATTATTCAATTCGGAAGATATCACGAGTTTAAAAATGCAAGTATTAGAAAAAAGTCGCGTGGTTGCCGCCACCGCGCTCAGCTAGCCAGCATGCGATGTAGGCTCCATGTAAGCGTCACTGGGGTACGGGTACGGGGGAGTCAATTAAATATGTAATATAATAATATAATATAATATTGTAAAGAGGAAAGGTTTGATTTTTTGTTTATTTGTTTGTTTCGAATAGGCTCCGAAACAACTGTACCGATTTGAAAAAATCTTTCACTGTTGGAAAGCTACACTATCCCTGAGTGTCATAGGCTTTTTTTAGATAAAAAAAAATTGATTTCTCTTACGGGGTTAAAATATATTACATAGAGATAGAGATATCCCCGAAGCGAAGCGAGGGCGGGTCGCTAGTTGTGGATAAAAAATATAAAGATTTAGTCAAAATTAAGACACTAGTATTGACTTTTACTTGCATGTACTCTACAAATTTGAAATAAAATACCTTTACGGATTAAATTAAATTGAATTAAATCCAGTGAAATAAAATATATTGTATTGTACTTTTAAGTGTTTGGCAATGTATACCGTTCATAGACAAGAGAAATACTTAGCGTCTGTCACACAGTTTTATTTTGAAACTAGTATAGACGTTAACGATCCATTATCTTAAATATGCGCCTTCATTGTTATCATGCTATGCATCGATTAGTTTAAGATATGTTGTAATTTGTAAATGGGCTCAATAAATAAATTTATTATTATTATTAAATTTGCGTGTTTGTTTTTCTAAACGTACACGCGAGTTTAATCCACAAAGTTATTTTGTTATTCTAATAATATTTAAAGACGTTTGTTGTTTTAAACGTGTAATATTATATAGAGACCCGACGTTTCAAGTTCTTTACAGCGCTCATGGTCACGGACAAGACTATACTCGTAGATGACAGATGTCTTTATTAGAAAGTTTAATCACTATACCAGAGCCGCTCTAAGTTGACTGATTTGACACATGTCAGACTGACTGCACTAGTGAGGGACAACGGTAAAATTGCCGAAGTATATATAAGTAACAGTAATTTCCACTTTATAACCAAGCAAGTCTAATTTTTATTAAAAACATTTATTCGCATCCAGAAGATTGAATTGAAGTTTCTTATTTGGGTCAATCTTGAAAGCCAATAAAAACACTGTCCGAGGGCAAAAACTTCCCATAAAGTTTAAGTTTGAATGTAAGATTTTTTTTGCTGTTTCATTAATGTGTAAATTAAATGGGGCACAACAAAAAATGTGTTTATTTCAGCTGAAACCACCTGAAAAAAAATTTCGAAGCCTTAATATTTGATTCCCTTGGGCTGTCCCTTTGTCATTTTTTTAACAAACCGTTAACAATTTACCTATTTATAGTCATAATTTTAAGATTTTTTGTGATTTAATAGTTAAAGGGTGAGTTATTTAATGATTTAATAAATAAACCAAGTCTGTGCCAATCACTGTTTTGTGATTACAAATTGGTTTGTGTTTGTCCGAGTGCAACGATTGATTCCCTTGGCACGTCACTAAATGCCACCTGTCTTGCTTTTATAAAAGTCTACGGCGAAGGCGTGCACATCAGCAAGTAGCTCTAGTCGCGCTCTTTACATCATGAGGAGAGGTTTCCTGCTCGACCGTCCCAAGACGGATTTATGAAGGTTTGAATTTGATGCCGCTGGTGTTGTTTCACTAGGTCATTGATTACCCTGACCACTTTTAAAAATATTTTTTGATGATTAGGAATTTCTTAACTAGGATTAATAGTAGGGTATATAGGACTATCAATTGTTTTTATAATAATAATTGGCAAAAATCAATCCATTGAAACAAAATCGAAAGAAGATTAACTTTTCTTGACTCCCCTGGCATTGATTCCCCTGGCAAAATGCCAGGGAAATCAATGCTTCCTTACATTATCATACTCTCATATTATGATTATAGGTTACACACCCCAGAAGAGTCAGCCAAGTCATTCAACATCCGTTGTAGGTCCTGCAGCGTCTCTACTGACGATGTTGGTGCCTCGCCCTTTCCAGTACATTGCCTTGAACAAATCCTCCATTGCATTTTGCACGCCCAGTGTTTGCGCAAGATGGTGCGTGATTACTCTCCGAGACTGCCGACTTTGAAGCAGCAATGTCCCCATTCGCTGTAGTCAGCTTCCGTCAGTTGGCTTCCTTCGAGAGATTTTAAGAAAACCTTTGGCCCCCGATTCTGTTCAATAGCTTTCTCGATTGAGAGAGTATTGTAGCACCGGCGGTCGCGTGGCATAAGTTTATTGATCTCTCGGTTGAGTGCTCGAGCTTGCAATGTAGTAGCGGGTGGGTCTTTACGTCGCTGCCTCACTAGCCTCAAAGTCTTCTCGGAAAGTTTAGACTTCCTGCCCGGGCCCCTCATGCCGCAAATCTCGATCTTTCCTCCCTGAGGACATGCATCATATTTTGATTTGATTTTTCAAGATTCTGGTTAATGTCAGTTGAGGTTTCCACTACAGCAATTCGGTTCGCCAGGTTTGACAAGAACGTTTCAGATCCTTTAATTTTCTGGGGCGGTGTAGGTCGAAGCTTAGACCTCATCAAGCGAACACGTTTGGCTTTGAAGTCGATATTCAGAGTGCCTCGAACAAGTTGGTGATCACTGTTGATCTCGGAGACATCTCTGAATATGTGCCGCCTAACCGCCCTAATGAAGTCGATCTCGTTCTTAGTTAAAGTCTCGGGACTTTGCCACGTCCACTTCCTTTGAGGCTGCTTCTTAAAGAAAGAGTTCATCAAGAAGAGCCCCGTTAGAGGAAATTGACAAGTATTGTAGGGGGTCTTAGTGGTAGAGTAGAGGGCCTTCGATATGTCATCGAACATTTTCTCCACTTCATCGTCAGAGGCCAGTGCGTTCACTTGCACCACTTTGAGGCTAAGACTCTTGGTGAGCTTAATCATGCTACCCTCGAAACACTAGACATTTCCACTAAGTTGTCAAAGAGGGACTTATTGACGAGAAAACCGACGCCACCTTGAGAATGTTAGTCTCGCTCGTGGAAGTACAGTTGGTATCCTGATTCTAGGGTTATGGTATCCTCTCTCGCTTTTCGGACAACCACAGAAAGTGCCACCTAATCTTCTCAAGCTCTACCTCACTCAAGTTGCGCCAGATGCGAGTTGAGCCGTAGCGTGCGTCCGTTATATGTCGCCAGGGTCAATGTGTGTGTTGGTAGCCTCTCGTAGCCCGGGGATTCTTAGCTTCCGCCGTCCAGCCGTAACCATGGTCGCCACCATGACCAGGAATATTTGATAGTTTTTAGATAATTATGTTGATTTGTTATAGTAGATTGATAGTTTCTTAAAGATAGATATTGTTGTTTTGTTTTTTATAATACTTCTTTCAAAATCAATAATGACTCTAAAGAACCAAAATGAAACCAAAATACTGGTAATTTTAATTAAAATAAACGATTATTCTATCGAAAATGTTTTTATTTTGATTACCCTGGCATCTTGTATTGATTCCCCTGGCATCAAAATTTTAAAGTCATATATCTTTTTATCTAAACATGTGACAGTGATGCCTATTAGAGAAATATGTTCACAATGAGGTATTATTTAGCCTTATGATAGTAAAAGTTTAAACTCTTATGTTTTAAAAAGTGCCAGGGGAATTAACCAAATACGTCCAATTTCA
The DNA here is from genome assembly GCA_039566165.1 of Maruca vitrata. Taxonomy (NCBI): domain Eukaryota; kingdom Metazoa; phylum Arthropoda; class Insecta; order Lepidoptera; family Crambidae; genus Maruca; species Maruca vitrata. The sequence continues at coordinate 12,525,842 of CM076930.1, forward strand.
AGATTGACCCATTTAAAAATATATTTCTTTTTAAAATACAATTCTTATTAAATCCTTCATCCTATTTTAATAAAATACCTGGTGAGTATTACCCACTACGTCACTATGAAAACGTGTCAAACGGCGTAACCTTGTAAAAGCGTAATACAGAGTGGAAATTTTACGTTTTCTTTTTATAATTCAAATATTTTAGGTAATAAAAGACAAATTATGAGATAATTAGGTGCATTTTACATTTTGAAATAACGTCTTATTTTTAAAAGTTGTTCTTTATGATTCGCTAAATATGTTCCTCTTAACAAGGATAAATGCAAAATATAAAATAAAAAGTGTCAAATCAGTCATCTAAGAGCGGCTCCGGTATACCTCCTATTAGTGAGTTATTTGTGTTCCGTTTCACGCACTCAGAACTCACAACAGTCTTAGGTCTTGCAATACGTTGCTGTTTTTGACGGGCCTGGGATATTATGGTATTCATGATAGGATCCCAAGCAGGTACACAATTAAAGGCACGAATTCTGTTGAGGTAGTATGTACGTATATAAATAAATAAATATAAATATTATTTATTTATATTTATTTATTTATATACGTACCCGCTACTGGGGCACGGGCCTACCCTAAACTAGAGCGATTAGGCCTTAGTCAACTGGCTTGATCGCTCTAGTTTAGGATAGGCCCGTGCCAAGAGCGGTATGGTTGACTGCACAACCTAAGAATTTCTTCGTAGCTATGCAGGTTTCCTCACGATGTTTTCCTGCACCGTCAAAGCGTCGATTTATGGTACATATGAATTTAAATTTTGAAAAACACATAGGTACATAGCGGGGTTTGAACTGGCGACCTCGGTTATCGACGCTTTTCGAACTTCACTATCGAGCAGTTAACAGCGAATTTGAACTATGATAGAACATAACGGAATTTTTTATTGACGATGCCAATTTCACTGTTTTTTATTGCGTTAATCCTGTTGAATCGTAAAATCCTCTTAACTAAGCACTCCTGTTTCCACCTCCCATTAAAAATGTGAATTTGCGAGCGCTTCCCGCAATATTAATCAGCGAGGTCGTTGACCTTGGAGAGTTTGGGCTGACTAGAGAGCATTTTTTGGGTCGATGGGACCCTTGTGACGTCACGCACTCGTCCGATAATCGGTGACCGATTTTTCGTCGGAGCGAATCCAACTGAAAGTCTGTGGAATATTCTTATAAATAAAAATGAATTGCTGTTCGTTAGTTTGACTAAAATTCGAGAACGCCCGGACCGAGTTAGGTAGTTTTGGTTTTAAAATGTTCGTCGTAGTCCAGGGAAGGTTTCAATGAGAAAATATAGAAAAAGAATCAGTATTGGCGGTATGAAATTCGCCGGGACCACTACTATTAAATGGAAATTGAAATCGGTCCGACAATTAGTCGACCTTAGGCACCTGGATAGACACTACAGGGTTCAATAAAACTTTAAATTTATTTTATTATGATTTAATATCACAATTATAATTTAAGGCACACCAACAACATATAAATTACATTCACGACAGAATTCAAAATTACACATAGAGAAATCAAATAAAAATTACATTTAAAATAAAAAAAAAACATTACAAAATATGAGATCAAAAATAATTAAAAAAAAAACTAAAACCAACAACCAAAAACCAAATAAACATAAACATAAATTATGTGTATGTTTTATTATAGGTTTGTATTTTTAATTTTATGATTTCTTTCCTTGTTTCTATTCTTTCTATTCTTCCCGCAATATTATTCAACGAGGTCATTGACCTTGGAGAGATTGCTGATGGTGGAGCATTTTATAGGACGACGGAAGGGCCCTTGTGACGTCACGCACCCATTAAGCACTCTTGGGCACTTGATACACACCACGCGTTTCAGGCTTGACACAATTTCATGCAATATTTTGCTTTCGATGCTAATATTTTGAGAGCGATAAATTTATTAAGAGATGTGATGATGATTAAACATGATGCTCTAATGAAGAGATAGTCTAAAATTGTGAAAAATTATTGTAAAATGAAATAGGTAGTCTTAATTTCAATGACATAATAGGTACACAATGATTAGGCATTGTGACTAATAAGGTAATTTGAACTATTGGTAAGCATTTGAAAAAAAAAATAATTTCAAATGTGTGGAGTACGCGCAAATAATAAACAATACTATACACCTTGAAATGTTAGCGGTTGTTTTCCCGTGGCAGAACCATTTTGCCTTTAGTAATACTAAAAATGTATTTTTCAAATGTTACATACATACATACATACAATCACGCCTTTTTCCCAGAGGGGTAGGCAGAGATCACTTCTAGCGATCCACTTTTCACCTCTGTGGGAAACGTGACGTGACGGGTTGTGGACCACGTCGCCGCCATTCTGCCTTGTGCATCGTTTTAACAAGGTCACTGCATTCCCACGAGTAGAAAGGATATATGACGGGGGAAGGAAAAGGGGAGGAAGGATACTATCGCCTCGGATGATTTGGACTCAGTCAAATTTTCAAAATAATAATTTTCCAACTTGAAAACGAGAGAAGCTATCGTTCTTTTATAAGATGTGACGTAATCAGGTATTGCTTGCCGCATGAAATCGATGCTAAAAGCTAAAGAAGCTCGACACCCTAAGTCATAAAGCGGTTCGAACGCGCTTTCGAGTTTCGGTTAAATCTTTCGTAAAACCGGCATTTATTGATTTGAACAAAAAAGAACTGCACAAATCTTTTGTACTACTAAGATAGAATCACTTCACTGCGGGAAAACAACCACTAAAATTTCACGGTGTAGTTGGCTTGTCTTTGACAGTATGGAAAATCGTGAGCCTCATTTGGTCAATGAATTGCGAAAGTGATGAGCTGCTATAGGAATTATTTATATACTTTACTCCATATAACCATTAACACTTCCAAAAAATTTCAATTTTAAACATAAAATACTTCGGTATTCATTTATCCTCCCGAAAACAATACCAAGTGCCGAACACCACATTTTGTAGCACGGGAAAAAGTAAAAACTATGTGTAAAATGTTGTATGGCTACAAAGTGCGGGGCGAAGGCCTACGCGAATGAGTAAAAATGAAATTTACGCGAACGATGGAGTTCGCGGCGAGCAATTTCCTTGCGGGGCGTCAGTAATGGTTACTTTGTTACTTGTTGTGGAGGCAAAAATGATTGGACACGGTAGATCGCTACAGAGTATAAGGCGTCAAACCGATTTCAGCCTTGGCGGCCGATAAACAATGAAAGATAGAAAGTAAGAAAACGTTATTTAGTGACAACCAAAATAACTTATACTAAATGATAATAATAATAAAAATTTCAAAACATGCCACTAAAAAGGTATGCCCTCGGCATATGTCTTGGAATCGCAAACTCCCAGACACAAGTGCACTCTTTATTCCCTTATTCTCATGACCGATGATAGATCGGGTACAGGACCACCGGCTTAACGTGCTAACCGAGGCACGGGCGTTCAACCGCCAACTTTCTAACTCCGGGCTTAGGTATATCATTACAGAAAAACTCACACAAATTTTGCCTACCCTGGACTCGAACCGGGGAACTCTAGGTCCTTACGCAGTGCATGCTACCAATAGACCAACGAGGCAGTTATCAGATATACACAGAGTATATTTATCTTTTGCATTTGGTGGCGTGAATTTGGAGAGGCCTATGTCCAGCAGTGGACAGGAATGGGCTGATGATGATGATGATGATTTATCTACTGAATAACCGAGACAAACAAATATGAGTAAGGTTACATCAATTCGCATAAAGCTGACAATTGGGAACACTTCAATGAAAAAACAATCTGTCAAAAGATCCCACCGATCCGAGAAAAATATTCAACATCAGTTTTTTGCACTTTTCAGCAAATAGCAAGTTTTTCCTTGAATGTCTTATTTGAACGCCTAAATAACGACATTAAAGCTACTGATTTTGTATTAAAAAATATAGATACCATGAGTTATCTATAACAATGCCACATCTCATTTTCGTCGCTCAGCGAATTCCCAGCCACTGTGGTGCTAAGGTCCCCTGGAAAATTGCCCCAACCCTCGTACTAGGTTTAATTTGAAACTTGCTTGAAAACCTTTTTCGCAGCATATTTTAATATCGCCTATGTTTACCCTTCTCAGGTTTTTAAGGCTTACAGTGACTGTAAGAGCTTGGCAGTTTTGTTATTTCAACGTTGAATTACTTTGAATAAAATTGCTTTTGATAATAACTCTGTACATACATATACAATTACTCTAAGGTATTTCTGTACACAAATTGTAGTGTAGGACACCCGCAGGCCAGGTGGAGCGACGATCTGCGCTGGACGGGAGTCTGTTTCTTATCCGAAAATCGTTTGTCCGAAAATCAAAATCCCTAACACGTTTGCTATAATCATCAAAATCCATAATATTCGAATGTACGAAATTTCATAACCCCTAATTGTCTTTAATTCTAATCATTTTTTCTCTCAAATCAAATCTCCTAAAATTACTTGCTATAAAGTTAAATGCCCGAATTGTTACATAGTATAATGTTCGTTACTACGAATGGAGCTTTATCATAATATTATTAGTCCGAATTATGAATGATTATTTATAATTTTGTTTTATTCAAAAAATGTTTGGCCAAAAAATGGTTTCGTCAAATCATCATTTTATAAATGACTTACTTTTTGACCAAATGATCAACAGTTAAATTTTCATTTTACAAATAATTATTTTGCTAAATGAATATGTATTTAACAACTGAGTTATCATACCAAACTACTATTGGTCTAAAAAGTTTGATAAAATGTTTTATTTGACAAATGTTTCTTTTATTAATCGATCTGATAATAGATATGGTACGGGTCAAATTAAAACACAATATTTGGAAAATCATTATTTTGATAAATTTGGTTAGGTAAGGTTAGAATTTTGGTTAGGTTAGGTTAGAACTGGCGACCATAAAACGCGCGAGCCGAGCGAGCGAAGCGAGCGATGCTGCACGCGGCAGCGGCCGGCGAAGCGCCAGAAAATATTTACTACTGTTTAATTTCTATGTAACAGTGGATACAGAAATAAAAATAAATATATTTATAAGTCAGTTTTTGTAAGATGGTACTGTTGTTAAATGTCTCGTTTGCCAAATGAATATTTAGGATTTGTAACAAATTATAGAATAGCATTGTCCATTTTACATATTATGGATTGTAATATTTATAGCAAAACATTTTAGGACCTTTAGTACTTTCGGACTTATGACGTTTATGGAAAAGCCTTTTATGTCTTTTAAACTTTATAGATTGTGATATTTATGGCAAAAGATTTTAGGGAAAATAATATTTAGGGATTTCGATTTTAGGGCAAGTGATATTATGATAAATGTAGTTAGGGATAATGATCATTCGGGCAAATGATGATTCGGACATAAAACATTATGAGATGTAAAATTATGGATAAAAATTTTATGAGATGAAATAGAGAACCGCGCTGGACGGCTGGTAGGAGCTGGATGAGACTGGCCGAGAATAGGCGGGAGTGGCAAATACGTAGAGAGGCCTCATGTCAAGCAGTGGACAAACCCATTATGCTGATGATGATGATAATTTCTGTACATTATAGAAAATCAATAAACAATTGTGTATTGAAAGAATTTTACTGCTTAACTTGTTGTGCTATCAAACTTCATACGGCCAAAACTTTTTTTTCCTTTTTGCAAATTTTCCTTATTTTATCTTTTCATAAGAACCTTTTCCTGGAAACAACGAACACAACAAAAAAATAATAATTAGCGGATTTGATTCATCTGTTCTCGAGATTTCTCCTTAGCAACACATTCGGGGATCCATTTCGCTATTAAAGATATTTCGGTGAATCGTAAACGAGGATTAATACAAAAAGAAGGAACAAATTGCCGTAACTAAATTAAACAGTTTAGGTGGGCGAATAGCGCGAAAATCGATACCGATATACAAGGTACCAGGAAAATGATCGCATTCTTTTACTGTTGGGAAATTACTTCACTATATATACTCAATTCAGCAAATTAGCTCTTGATGAAAACGTGGCCCTCCGAGCACAAAGTCATACACTAGGAATAATAATTAAATTTAGTACAAACAGCTAAATTTTTAACACGTGTAGGACTGTAGGTACCATCATTTGAAAATTGAAAATATCACACCCAAACACGGAACAATAACCGATGTTCGTCACAAAATTATGTTTCCCGGGTGGGAATCGAAACCACGACCCTTGAAAGCGTAGGTAGTGAGCCACTGTTCCACCAAGCCAGTCTAAAACAAAACCACCTTTTTTACAGCTGTACATCATTCTGTAAATGTGTTCACAACGACTATCTCTTAAAGGTACAACAAACGATTTGTATAGGTAGCACTGAATCATAGGACGCCGACTTTCATCAATTTATAATTAAACCACGTTGCTACAATAACGGTTGGGCAATAAATTTGATCATAAAGGTCTTGTGTTAATATTTGAGAGCCTCGAACACGGCTCTGTTTTATCGTACGCTTAACAGGGCATCTTGTAGGTATTTGCTTGTACACTTCGGTTTACTTTGTTTTTGTCGATACTAACAGCAGACTACTACAAAATATAAATAAATCTAGACACGCGGTAGCGTGTCAAGCCAAGTTCAAGAAACGGAACTGGCGAGCCGCACCGTGTGTAATATTACACGAACCATTTGGTACCACTTTTGAACCCCTTATAAATCAAAAACTATTTTACATAAACGTCTCAAATTTGGCTCATATATTGTGACTTGCGAGATAAATATGTGTTCTAAATTTCATAAGCTTATCTCAAACAGTTATTTAGAAATTAATGTCCAAAAATCCTCATTTTTATCATTGACTGACTGACAGATCAAAATTCTAACCCAGTTCCAAATGACCTAGAGAGTTAAAATTTGGTATGCAGATAGGTAATTACATGAATACAAAGGAAAAAATAAAAAACTGGCATTTTTTTAATAATTACGGTTTTTTTTTATAAGAGGCTAACAAGATGACCTCACTCCACCTGATGGTAAGCGGTAGTGAGATCCACATATGAGGTCGACAGGCACAATATACCATGCTGCGGTTAGGTTCTAATATGAACGCTTAACATAAATACCTAATTAGTGCCTAATCACGCCTATATACCGGGGAAGGCAGAGCACTAAGTATATATTTAGGCATACATACTTACTTATTTACAATTAAGAGTAGGTACTTATAGTCGGTTTTCATATTTATTACTTAGGGTTATACCCCGTAAACGTAGGAAAATACAGTGACTGATTCAATTGTTTTATATTTATCTAAGATAACATAAGATAATGTATGGTGGTAGCCTATGATGGTCTGTCTTGGCTAGTTTCTTTAAACCTACCAACGTATTATTATGTTCGCTCGCTAGTTTCTACCAACAATCCAAATTTTCGGAATTATTAAATAAAAACCGCCAAATACCAAACTAACCAAGACAACTAACTAGACTACTAACTAACTAAAGAAAACTAGCCAAGACAGACCTTCATAGGCTACCACCATACATTATCTTATGTTATAAGAAGATATGATAGGTATGTTATAGTGTTACTTATAAATAAATTTCAGGGTTGACCATTGAACTTGGCACCCATTTAGATCTCACTTCTTTTGTCGTTGAAGTCAACAACCAAGGCAATTATCATAATATTGAACTTGGCTCTCATTTCACAGTTATGTTTTTGATTGGATAAATATTACACAACTTCACGTACATTGATCTGATTCCGTGGTAAGTAATTTAAGCACGTGTTACGGATATCTGAATCAACAGTGGATATACAAATATACTTTTAACACAATCAGACACGGAACAAACACCGATGTTCGTCACACAATTTTTCAAAAAAATTGTCCCGGGTGGGAATCGAAACCACGACTCTTGGAACCGTACCTAGTCTTCTTCTTATCGTATGGTTGATGAACAACCTGGTGTCAGAGTTTTAAACCGCCCGTAGGCCTCTGTAATGGCTTCATACATCGTTGAAAAATCACTCAGGGTGTGCTGTTTTCCTCATGATGTTTTCCTTCACTTTTAAAGCGTCGAATGATGGTACATATGAATTTCAAATTTAAAAATGCACTGGCGGGGTTCGAACTGACGACCTCTCGCCTGGCAAGCAACGACCGTAACCACTCGGCCATCGACGCTTTTTACCGTACCTAGTGAACCTGGGTCTCTTATGACTGTTCCACCGAGGTACTCAATATCAGTCTATTTATGATAGACTAGCTTACTGCCCGTGAGTCTGTGCGTGGAGTTGTTTAAAGCGTTACATATTTGCCTTATCATTAATTTTAAAACTTTTTGGTGAGGTTTGATATAGTCACTCCATTTTTATATTTTTTTTCGCAATTAGAATGTTGAATATCTAATTTTGCTGTCAATTTGGAATTTGTTTGCTCGCGGTGTCAACATTCTTCTCGGATTTATGACCTTTCCTGTACGTGTACCTACATTCTTAAATTGTCTTGGATTGGAAACTTCTTTCTTTCTGTAGTCAGACTTCCTGTCAATCACCTAGGGTCCAACACATTACTGTACAATTATTGTACAGTAATACATGTTAATATAACATGTAGCTTGAGAAAGGATACATACATCTCCAGGCTTTTGGCTAACTGTATGCCATATTCCACTTCAAATAGTCAATAATTAACTAATCGCTACACTAGGTACTCGAGAAATTATTCCAGAATAGTATGTCGACCGTATAATGGCCAAGCATTTCTGCGTTGTACGTGCAATCCGTCGACGACCTTTACTACTCGGAAATCGACGCTCCAATATCGCTTCAGTGAAATATTAAAGCTCGTAGAATTCCGACGAAATTGATTCATCTGTCACACTGACAACATACAGTACGGTTTACTGAGACACACGAGCATAATAACATATAGTACGACATATAAAATTGAATATACAGTGTATGTCTTCGTCGTCGTCTCGTCTGTTCATAATTACTTTTGCAATAACGCATTCAATGTACGTATACCTACATATTGCACGCCCCGTACCTACATTATTACCTTTTAAATCACTAGCATGTTCTCATAAATTACTTTTACTTTGTAGCTTGTAGAAAGGAAGAAAATACTTAATGGTCACACAAACAAGAGACAATTTGTAGTTTACATCTGGAAAAGAGAACCAAGACATATTTTTAACAAAATGAAATAAAATGATAATATGAAATGACATTATGCACTACGCAAACGAATTTCAGGTATTAAAATTAGGGAAACAAAAATCGTTTTGACCTGTGTAATTATTTGTAAAATCAAAATTTAAGTTTTGATCATTTGGAAAAGTGAGTCAGTCATTTATAAAATTATTATTTGTAAAATGATGATTTGACGAAACCATTTTTTGGCCAAACATTAGTGTCAAGTGTTATTTTGCCAAATGTCTTTTGGCCAAGTGGCAGGACCCCGATGTATACACATATGCTTAGCTTATGCCTCAAAACGGTTATGACGTGTATTTTTTTAAATAAATATTCCGAAATACTGATTCGACCAGCAAATTGAGTACAAACATTTAAAATCGACACTGACATTTCAATCTATATCGCTCTCCGAGCTATATTAGTCCCGATAGATTTCACAGCCAGAATCGAATGGAACACGTTTCGGAGCGGCCTGTCTGTCGATATGTCGTAACAACTCGTTCGGCTGGAACGTCGTTCAGACATGTTCCGATCGGAGCACAAGTCGGATACGGTTCTATTTCAATTGGCTCTTGGTGTGGTGTATAATCTTGCCGTTATTAGATTTCATAGCGCGGTTTGATTTGGTTTCTTCCTGTTTCGGTAGATTTCGGATAATGTTACTTGAAACTAAAAGCGTCGATGGCCGAGTGGTTCAGGTCGTTGCTTGCCATGCGAAAGGTCGCCAGTGCAAACCCCGCCAGGAACCACTGTGTTTTTCAAATTTGAAATTCATATGTACAATCATTCGACGTTTTAACGGTGAAGGAAAACATCGTGAGGAAACCTGCACGCCTATAAAGAAATTCTAAGGTTGTGTAGTCGACCAACACGCACTTGGCCAGCGTGGTCGACTAAGGCCTTATCACCCTAGTTTAGGGTAGGCCCGCGCCCCAGCAGTGGGGACGTATATGAGCTGATGACGATGATGATGTTATTTAAAACTACACTAGACTATTATTTGTGCGAACATGCGCGTAGCTTTAACCATGAGACCACACCTGTAAAGATTAGTTTTATATCTAAGCTATATTAACAAATGATTCAAACTGTATTTGTATGGGGGCATGACTTAATAGTAAAGTGTCTAGTGTAATATTAAAAATGCGAACGTAATTTTGTCTATCTGTGGTGCTTTTAAAAAGACCACTATAGCGATTTCAATAAAATTTCAAACATAGATGGTTTCGTTCCCGAGAATGGACATAGCCACTTTTACAATGACTACGCTATCGCTACGACGTAGTCGTGGGCAGAAAGCTCAATCAACATGATATTTCTAACCTTCTTCCGCTAATTGTTTTACAAATTAAAGTCTTACCTTATATATATTTAATCTGTTGATTAGATTCCAATATAGCACCAAAACAACAGAACAGAGTAATCTGTTGCTTCGCGGTAATCAAATATAGCTGTCCGGTGTCACTGTTCCGGCACACGCAATGTCGTAAAAGCTAAGTGCGTAAGCTTTATGGAAGAGTACGGTGTTGATAAAGGTTATTATTACTTTTGGGAACACACGGATGCATGTTGCGGCGAGCCGATATTAGAATAGAGAGGTCAGAGAGCCATCCGCTCCCCCGCACGTCCGGTGATGGTGACGAGGCTACTCCAAGCCATCATCGTGAGTCAGTTAGGACAAAACAAATGAATGAAGTTGGTGGTTCTGGCGGGTTTTTATTGAGTTTGGCACTTTTAGAAGTTTTAGAGACCTAAACCGAAATGGACAAAATGTTGAAATGTACTTTGTACAACGGTTAGTGTAGTAAGTAATATTGTAATTATTTGTGTAGTTATTATGTTAATAATGTGTTCAATGTATAGACAAGGCGGCTTGCTGTAATGAACATTCGTAAAACTACGATTAAATTGTAAGTAAAGCAGACACATAAACCATTTCCTTGGTGATAAAACTGGACGCAGAAGACTATTACATTGCCTCATAGCGAACGATAATATATTTTATCGCTATATCTTCCGTTCAATGGATTCCATTGTAGCAAGGAATGGATAAAATTGCAATTTGAATTTCAATTGCATTACTTAACGTGGTAAGTTAGAAAGCTGGAATTTAAACACAACGTACAATAGTTACAAATGTTATATTCTAAAGGGCAGACTGTTTCCTACATACACCGTGAAATTTTAGTGGTTGTTTTCCCGCAGTAAAATGATTCTATCTTAGTAGAACAAGAGATTTGTGCAGTTCTTTTTTATTAAAATCAATAAATGCCGGTTTAAAAAAAGGTTTAACCGAAACTCGAAAGCACGTTCGAACGTTCGAACGTTTCGCTTTATTACTTAGGGCGTAGAGCTTCTTTAGCTTTAAGCATCGGTTTCATGCGGCAAACAGTACCTGATTACGTCACATCTTGTAAAATAACGATAGCTTCACTGGTTTTTGAGTTATAAAATTATTATTATGAAAATTTAAAAAAAAAAATTTTTAGTAGGAATAATTTGCATGATACGATAGTATTACTAAAGGCAAATCATTCTGCCACGGGAAAACAACCACTCAAATTTCACGGTGTATTTATCTTGATGGTTAAGCTTTTTGCACTTACTGACTTTTAAGCTTACCTGGCATAATACCATCAGGATCACTACTGGAGCTATCTCAGCATCAATTGTTAAAACATGCATTACGTTCGCATGTTTTTTATTCAAAAGTTTTGATATCACAGTAAGGAACACTCCTATGATCATCAAGACAAAATTTTACTTAGCCGAGAAGGAAAAGCCGATGTTTTGATTCTTATATTATCTTGTATTATGTAACTTAATCCAGAAAGTCAGATTCCCAGAATCCCTTTCGAAGTCCGAAGTTAGCCAACATATATATATATAACTTAGAAGCTTATTGTAATGACCCACAGTTGCTTCGCTTCGGGTAATCATTACCTGCATGCCTAATTTCAGCCCGATCCGTCCAGTCGTTTGGGCTGTGCGTTGATAGATCACTATGATCAGTCGCCACACACAAGTAACATTATATTCGGATAGAAAAATTATAATAGGTATGTATATTTTAATCAAATAAACTTATATAGTGGATACAATAACATAGCGCACTTTATGAATACAATAGTGATACAATAGTGCACTCTTTGTTCCCGTACTTTAGTATTCCTGTAAATCTGCCGGCTACAACTAACACCGCCAATTTCCGTTCTAGGTGCTTTCTTGGCACGCTTTTCTTACACGACCCGGATTCGAACCTAGTAACTTTCAGTCTTAACATAGTTTTTTTTTGGTTTGAACTAATAGGTATTGAAGAATCTCCTTCGTGACCAAATGTGAAATTATTTTTTAATTAAAAAGTTACACCTGTGTTTTTCTGTTCAATAAGTGTTTTTGTAATTTTAAAATGTATTATTTTGAAATAAATTTCACCAGTTTACACGAATGTTCGTAAGAAAACATAACTGGCTCGGTGGAACAGTGGTTATTGACCCTGGCTGGCGGTTTCGATTCTCACTCGGGACAAATATACGTGAGAACATTGGTGTTTGTTCCGTGTGGGGGAGGCTATGGAGAAGCACGGCGAATCTATGGCAGTTAGCCTTGATATCGCTAAAGCGTTTGACCGTGTATGGCATCGTTCGCTTCTCTCCAAGCTCCCGGCATACGGTCTGCCACCTCGCTTATGCGAATGGATTGCGGGATTTTTGGAGGGGCGCAGGATTCGTGTCCTCTGTGACGGGCGCACTTCCTGTTTCCACCCAATAAATTCCGGTGTACCTCAAGGTTCCGTTCTGTCGCCGACATTGTTTCTGCTGCATATCAATGACATGTTGTCACTAGGCAACATTCATTGCTATGCAGATGACAGCACTGTCCACGCACGTTATTTTGGAAGACCTGGGGTAAAGCAGACCGAAACCGAGGAAAAGAGGAACCTTCTTGTCGCCGAGCTTGACGGGGTCTTGGACCGCATTTCCGAATGGGGCTCATGCAATCTTGTCGAGTTCAATGCCAAGAAGACACAGGTGTGTGTTTTTTCTAGTAAAGTGTCTCCTTTCCTTTCCCATCCTACTCTTCAGAGCACGCCCTTACCAATACAGGATAGCCTTAGCATCCTTGGCATAGATGTTCGCCGCGACCTGAACCAGCGGGATTACATCGAGAGCGTCATTAGAACAGCCTCCCGCAAACTGGGGATCCTGAACAGAGTGCGGCGATTTTTCACACCGGTGCAGCTCTGCCTTCTTTATAAGGCACAAGTTCGCCCATGTGTGGAATATTGCTGTCACCTCTGGGATGGCTCCGCAAAATACTTGCTCGACGCTCTCGATAGGTTGCAGCGACGTGCTATCCGTATTGTCGGTGATGTAGAGGTGTCCGAAACTCTGGAGCCTCTACAACTACGTAGAGACATTGCCGGTCTTAGTGTTCTCTACCGTCTCTTTAATGGGGAATGCTCTGAAGAGCTATTTCAGCTAATCCCTCCCTCCCCTTTCCACTCCCGAACGACACGTGCAGGACAGCGCTGCCATCCACATACAATGCAGTCGCTGGTGGCTCGGACTAAGAGGTTCAGCTCTTCATTTCTGCCCCGTGCCATTAAGGCATGGAATGCCCTTCCAGCTCATGTTTTCCCTCCCTCCTATGATCCCGGGCTCTTCAGGCGGGGCGTGAAACGGCATTTAAGCAGGCCTTCAGGGTGAGTGCGACAGGCGCAATATGATCTATTGTGCCTGTCGACCTCATATTTGGATCTCACTACCGCTTACCATCAGGCGGAGTGTGGTCATCTTGTTTGCCTATTATAAAAAAAAAAAAAAAAAAAAGTGTATGAATGTAATTATGTGTTTAAATATGTAATTCTAAATATCGATGTAGTATCTGATGCCCTTAGTACCAGCTCTGCTTAGTTTGGGGTCAGATGACGCGTGTGAAAATAACCCATATATTTTATGTCCCAGATAAGCAGTGTGCTTGAAATTAAGATCGGCTGCCATGGCCGTGTAAGTAACGTACATTCAGCAACGCTGGCGGTCGACCACCTATAAGGTGAAAATCGCTTGGCAATTTCGCGTCTGTCAGAGCAAGCCCCGCCCAATTGTGGTCAAGGAGCTGGCAATAATTTTTTGGTAGATATTTGAGGCATGCTGAAAACTTGTCCTGTACCTCTCCTATTATATCCCAACACAAATCCGCAGACTTGGCTGAGTACCGGGGCTAAACCAAACCCCCAATTTTTTTTATTTAAAAATATATCTTATAATCCTAAAAATATAATTTGTCAGTCACCTGACAGGTAGAAGTTCCATCGTAATAATTTGTCTTAGTGAGTCTTATTTTTTAGTTATAAATAAAAAGATGAATAATATTTTTGGGGTTTGCTTTAGCCCCGATACTCACCAGCCAGGTCTGCAGTTTCGTGCTGGGATATAATAGGAGAGGTACAGGATAAGTTTTCAGCTTGCCTCAAATACCTACCAAAAAATTCTTGCTAGCTCTCCTACTATTGGAACGTTTTTGCTTGGATTTTGACAGATTTTCTTCAAGTGCTCTTCTATTGGCCAGTGGGCGGGTCTAATGGCGTTTAAAGAAATCTGTTTGAAAAGTGTACTACCGCCAAAAACTCCGGTTGTACAGCAATTAAACTGTTTCAATCTTGGCACAGAAAGCCGCGACATCACTGAACCTAATTAATGCCACTTCCGTCACAGCGGAAACATTCCGTCCACTAATCTTCCCAACAATGGCGGCCATTATATTTTTATTAAAAAAAAGAACCAACCTCTTCATCCTAAGCCAGGCTAATGAAATTATGAAGGGAAACGCTGGAAGTCGCCAGTTGACAAAGCGGAAGTCGTAATTAAATTACTTGGGTGGAACACGCGTGGGCAATAATAATATGTTATTCAGGGCCTTTTTTAATTTAAAAAGTTTATTAGACCTTCCCCAGTGGTGCGGAGAGTTAGGGATAATGGAAGTGCCGCGTTGAGAGAGATTATGTGGGATGAATTAGCAAGACGTGTTTTGTTTTAAAATTATATAAATATCAGTTGATAGAATTATGTAAAATTTAATATGTATTGTATGTAAATGCGATTAATGACTTTTTGAATTTGAACTAAATAAGTAAATCGAATTTCTTCTCGGATTAAGCAAGCCTTCGGGGTTTGTGCGACAGGCTCAATATGGTCTATTGTGCCTGTAGACCTCATGTGGATCTCGCTATCGCTTACCATCAGGAGGAGTGAGGTCATCGCGTTAGAATTTTATAAAACAAGAATTCGCCAGTTTAATACGTTCAATTATTTAATCTGCTGTTTTATTCGGAAATGTTTGCAAAATAAACATGTTACAATCCGACTCTTGTTTTATTCTTATTTAACGGGACTACATACATACTTTAGTTAATAAATATATTATCTACTGTGTTAAAAATAAATAAAAGCTTTTAAAATATGCCCGACCGATTTCAGCCAACTGCGCGGGACATCATTATATTTCTCATATACTCATAGCTTGGTGAGACGGTAATCCAACATGACCGATAAGAGTTCGGGTGCTGGACCACCGGGTTTCCGAGACACGGATGTGCAACCGCCAACTTCCTGAGTCCGGGCTGAGTATGTAAAATCTAGTGTTACATTGTTAATTTTTTTCTAAAGTAACAAGTTGCCGTTTCCATGGCACTCTATCTTCTGGGAACCATCGTCAATTTATGGTGACATGCGTGTAAGCAGATTTTTCAGAGCAGGTGGAATTTATGAAGTCCACAGTATTTGGGCCAACAGCCACTTTATTATGAAAACACGTTGTTTGAAGGTTGCGGGTTGTTCCGGCCATAAGTAGCGTGGGGATTGTTAAAATAATTGTGTTGAATATTTTAATACACTTCCAACTTTGTCGTTGGAGGTCCATGTAAGTAGGAAAGGTCTGTTTTCAATGGCGGATGACGTTTTTTGGGCTCACCAGGCGGCGCCACTGTCGAGTCAGGTCTAAAATACGCCTAAAAATGTCGAGAGGTCCCCGGATCGACTCCGAAGTCGGCCAAAATTAGTGTGAGTTTTTTGTGAAGGAATACTCAGCCCAGAGTTAGGAAGTAGACGGTTGCACGCCTTTACCTCGGAAAGCAAGTTAAGCCGGTGGTCCTGCGCCCGATTCCTCATCGGTCATATCGGATTGCCGTCTCACCGAACTGTGAGAGTAATGGAACAGAGTGTAATCTCAATTGAGATTGCCCGCCATGACCAAAATCGGTCTGGCGCCTTATAACACAATAAAACGTTAACCGTTCGGCCAAGCAATAGTGTTACTCAAAACCGTAAGAGTTTGAAAAAAAATACTTGTTTTGAGAAAACCTTTCTTATGTTCTCAGTTGAACTTTAAACGAAGTCTTTAAATTGTACAAAGGTACCCGAAAAACTCGAATAGTAGAGCTTTGTATTTCCAGAATCTGTTTTTATTCAATAAAATAAATGTGATTGTAAAATACGTCTTGATTTTATTATTAGCAAATAGCAATAAGCAATAAAATCTCAAAAGCGAAAATATATTCATATATTCCTTAAAAAAAAGAAGCAAGCTTTATGAGTAGAGAGCCCATCGTTTATGAACATAGAAACCTAATACACGCTATTAGCCACCCCATTAAGGCGATATGTGAAATACGGAACAATACATAATCCCCACTAATATCATGGAATTTTATCGGTCAAAACTCACGGCGCGGTGTTCTCCCGTGCCCGCGGGAGAGGCGGTTTGTGGTTTTTTTTTTTACGAGATCACGCGGTTAAACAGCCGACGATCATCGAACTAAAAAAGCGTCGATGGGCGAGTGGATAAGATCGCTGCTTGCTATGCGAGATGTCGCCAGTTCAAAATCAATTTTTTTTATGTGGACATAATATGTCCTCATAAAAAAGTGATTTCTTAATTGTTCTATCTTCTTCTTATCATATGGTTGATGAACAATCTGGTGTCAGAGTTTTTAAACCGCCCGTAGGCCCCTGACATGGCTTCACACACCGTTGAAAAATTTCTCAGGTGTGCTGGTTTCCTCACGATGTTTTCCTTCACCGTTAAAGCGTAGAACATATGAATTTCAAATTTGAAAAACACATTGGTACCTGGCGGGGTTTGAACTGGCGAAGTGGCGACCTCTTGCATGGTAAGCAACGACCTCAACCACTCGGCCATCGACGCTTTTTATTGTTACTATATTATAATGTAAATCCTGGTCTACCTTAAATAAATAAATACACACTCAGACACGGAACTCACTGACTGCCCTGTAACAGTTATAACTTTTGGTTAGTATAAAGCTGTAATGTATTACGCAATAAACGACTTCATCTACGTGGAGCATTTCAAGTCACGAAACCGGAAATCCCAAAGAAACCGATAATCAAATTAAGTGGATGTTTTACGGAGACATTTACCGGTTATTGCGTTGTAAAAACCGTTTTTCCGCCGCAACGGAACCAAAACAAGACAGCTAATTAGCGAATAAACGTATTAAACTGGCGAATGGCTTTTTATTTATCCCAAGGAGATATCTTGTAGAATTTAAGCCAAGAAGATAACCTATTAGCGAAGGCTCGATTACATTCTGTCTTTACTGGTAAAGGCATCGTTACTTTTTGTGAATCGACTAGCTAGAGTTACCATCAAACTCATTTGGAAGTCTTCATAATTATAGAATTGTTTGAAACTTATCGAGTTGACCTACCTGTACATTATCAGTAAACCTCAATCTAAAAAGTTTCACCATCCATTTTATAAAAAAAAACTGATAAGCTTTAGATAATAAATATTATTATATTGATCATTTTAATATTATTGAATTAATGCTTTCTTTGCACAAAAGTAACATACCTTTATGTGCCACTGCTCTAGTCTCTTCCAAACTCAACCTGATTTCTGATTTTAGATCAAAAGTCAAGAAATATTAAGCTAGGCTGCCTAATGCCTTGGTCACACGTATCGAACAATGGAGCGCAAAAATACACTTTCAAATAAGATTTCGCTCGATATTACTTAATACTCGACCGAGTAGTCGACCAGTTTACTGATTGAATAGATGCCGTTTAGCGGTGAGTGAACAAATGTCACCTTTGGTGATTGATCAGTCCGAGCTCACCTTACATTTTTTTTAATCGACTTTCAAGGAGACCTTACTCAACCTGATGGTTAGCGGCCGCGAAGTCCACTTATGAGTGATTTTAAGCTTTCGCGTTCCATTACACTAAATATTAGTCTTTATGGGCCTACACGCGATATTAGGAGTAGCAAATAATTAGCTACTTACTGCCCGACGTTTCGCCTGGGTTACACCAATCATGGTCGCGCGCGAACTGATAACCTACACTTAAGAGGTTGACAGGCACATTAGGCCCTATGGACGCTGTCGCCCTTACCCCGAAAACCTGCATGGATGCCGCTTCACGCCCTTCAGTCAGGTAAGGGATAAAATATTGATAAAACTAGAATTATTGACAAACCTGTCCTGTCCTTACGAA
The DNA here is from genome assembly GCA_039566165.1 of Maruca vitrata. Taxonomy (NCBI): domain Eukaryota; kingdom Metazoa; phylum Arthropoda; class Insecta; order Lepidoptera; family Crambidae; genus Maruca; species Maruca vitrata. The sequence continues at coordinate 12,544,582 of CM076930.1, forward strand.
AAGAAAATATCAGCGTGATATTTACCTTAGTTATTTTTGGAGGTATATCTGATATTTCAACATTGTTGTAAATCTATAAAATACCGTTATCATCATCATCAGCCCATCCCTGTCCACACCTGGACATAGGCTCTCCATCCAAATACATGCCACTTCTGTCTTTCTTCGGCTACTCGCATCCAGCTCCTATGATTATGATTTTTTTTAACATTCGTAGCTATGACAGTTTTACGTAAGAGCCAAAATTGAATGCCATCATTTAAAAATAAATAATTTATTTAATTATCACTGTTTCTCTGGCGCGGTAGTGTGATCAAGGCATTAGTTCTCCGACAAGAGGAAACAGCGTGGAAACGTAAAACTCCACTTTAATATCTTTGTACAATGGTACTTTGAGTCGGCCGGCCTCAAAGAACGAATCGGATACTCAAAGAAACCATAAATTCAGTTGGAGCACCTACCCCCTCCATTAAGATGTCTGAATGCACAGCCATGGTCGAATCCGAAGACTTTAAGCGGGGTTCGAATATTTATTTAATTGATTGCCATGCGAGAGGTCCCCTGCACCCTGCTTCTTAGGTTGTGTAGTCAACCAACCCGCACTTGGCCAGCGTGTTTGACTATTGCCTTATCGCCCTAGTTTAGATTAGGCTCGTGCCCCAGCACTGGGGACGTATATGGGCTGATGATGACAATACCACTGTGTTTTCAAATTTGAAATTCATATGTACGATTATTCGTCGGTTTAACGGTGAAGGAAAACATCGTGAGAAAACCTGCACACCTACGAGAAAATTCTAAGGTTGTGTAGTCGACTAACCCGCACTTAGCTAGCGTGGTTAACTAAGTTCGGGTCGCGCTAGTTTAGGGTAGCCGTGTCGGAGCAGTGGGGACCTCGTATATAGACTGATGATGATGATGATGTTCCGGGCCTCAAAAGCAAAACCCTTCATTTCAAGGTTCCGTACTCGTAACTCCTATTTTTTATAACTTGCGCCAAACGAGTTGTCATTCGAAATCGTTCTCGTAGCGGTTCTGAGTCCTATCGGTTGCTTTGTTTCAAAGACACATGTTTTGGATGTAAAACGCAAGCTACGCTATGAAATTTCAATGCTTCAGGCAACATTTTTGAACAACATCAACGCAGAGCACTGGTACCTATTTGTTGTGCAGATTCTGTTCGATTTTGATGCGTGTTTGTGGTTTCGATGTTCGCAGTTGCCATTGAAAAACTCAGTGATATAGAACAAATATCACAGTACAAACGTTTGTATGCAAATGTTAGGTATATCCAACAAAATTTGGTGGAAACTGGGGCATCTACCAAATATAGTGGAATATAATATAATATTGAATGTAAAGTTGGATATATAATATGCATACTATTTGGTTAGTCATAGGGATAAGAAATTGATTTAAAAACCTTAGCGCTATTCAAAATATAAAATACACACCTCCCCTTCTAGTCTTGCACTTTTAGCCCCATCTATACGCAAAACACCTTCAAACTCATTACTATGGGCATATTGGCAAGTCCTCCATTATTCCAAGAGTAGGTTTTTTACAGCATATATTGCGTAAAGTGGTAACAAAAACACATCATCATCATCATTAGCCCATATACGTCCCGACTGCTGGGGCACGGGCCTACTAGGGCGATCAGACCTTAGTCAAACTCGCTGGTCAAGTGCGGGTTGGTCGACTACATAACCTTAGAATTTCTTCATAGGTTTCCTCACGACGTTTTCCTTCGCCGTTAAGAGTCGATTAATCATACATAGAAATTTCAAGTTTGAAAAACACAGTGTTATGTGGGGGGGTTTGAATAGGCGACCTCTCGTATGGCAAACAACGACCTTAACCACTCGGCCAATGACGCAAAAATAGACTTTTTCATTAGTAATATTACTTTGGAAGTGATCTCTGCCTACCCCTCTAGAAAAAGGCGTGATTTTATGTATGTATGTATGTATTCGTTTGTTCGTTCCTCAATAAGTGACCTGATATGAAAATAACAAATCATAATTTACGAACTTTATCGCTTTGAGAGATTTAACGCGTAGATGAAAGGGCGACTCAAGACAAAGGGCTAATCATTGCCCTTTGAGCTTCCAAGTTTCGTGGCCACCTCAAATTGGCTTCATTATTCTTGCACCCTTTTTCTGACCTTCAGCTTAGGATGATTTCTTATTATGAAGTGTGTAAAGCAGTATTTAGCATAATGTAAAAGTAAAATTAAAGAAAGTTTTTGTGCTTTGAAAAAGTATTTTCATTAATTATGTTTTTGTTGATGAAACTTGAAAGTTGTTCATAAATATTATTATGTATTCACAAAAAATATTATTGCTATTCTAAAACATTATTAGAAAAAAAATTATTTAGTAAAATATAAAAATGTAATTTTAAATAATACAAAAATGAATTTTTGAATAATTTAATATTCAACTTACTAGATATTTTTAAAGAGTTTTCTTTTTTTGACATGAAATCTCGTTAAATCTGATCCCAATATTCAATAACTAAACTTTATTAGTCCCATTTTATTCAATAAAACAGACTCATCGTTATTCTTCGTACATTTCACTTATTTGAATATACGGGATGAAATTTCGTCAGAAACAACATTTTGGCATGAAAACCTGCTACGAAATTATGGTAATAGTTACCTATAAATGTATGTATATTTGGAATATTTCCACACAAGCCCGTGGACCCCAAAGCAATCTAAGCTTTTACTATGGGTGTCAGAGACTGACATACATCCATAAATATTTATATTATATACTTCATTACTATTCACACCCAGACACGGAACAGAAATAAAATGTTCATCACATGAATGTTTGCCCCAGTTGGGGATCGAAACCCAACGACTCTTGGAATCGGTCACTAGTGTGACGACTGTTCTACCGAGCTAGTTGTCCTCATTTAATATATCAAAAAAAGGATTAACAATGTTATATGTTGAATATTATGTTAATGTTCGAATAACACTGAAACACTCGTTTGTTTTATGTAAATTGTATTTGTACTTTTTACACCTACACCTTGGCCTCGGTAAACGTATATTTACCCGTGCATTTGGTCACTAACAAAACCACGCTCATCGAAAACTTAATCTCATATTGATAGTGGCGGCAAACTGACCCACAGTTTATATTAGCAGATTTTGATTGATTCTATAAGCGATATAAAATAAAATAAAACTTGAATATCGACAACAAATAAATTTAATCATCCTATATACCGTCGAAATACGTTGAAAACTAAAATTATTATTCAATATGCTAACAGATTTAGTCAATGTCAGAATATGTTATTTATATAATTTAGCTTGCGCAAAGAGTTGTTCATCACAAATTAGTCTAGACATTTAAAGCTCAACAACGAACTCAGAACAACAAACAAATGTATTTCTTTGAGCGTAGATAAAAAATCTAAACTACAGTTGTCTTAAGCTATTATCTTATTTATTTGGCCGCATGACTTTATTTTTTTTTTATCAGTTACTCTTATTAAGTTAAAGAAAAACTAATTTGTGATGCCATTTGTAAGCCTTCACCTTGGGGAATTACATTTTAGTAAATTTATTGCTATACTATTACCATTTACTACGTCTACCCCTCTACGAGCGTTATACGTAGAGCTATTATTGTTTTTTCTACTATGTAAACCTAATATTAATTTGTTATGCTACAGCCGTAGCACTTATTATCGTAGCATCGTAGTTACTACAAGGTCTTTATTATGACGTGCTACGAGGCTTGCTACGAGCTACAGAGATTCGCACTACTACTTACTCGTAGTGTTTCCACCACACCCATTCTTATGGCGCTGGACCTAAAAAGAAATGTCCTCTATAGCATCACTTTGTTTCTGTCTGTCCATCGTTTTGAAAAATAAAAAATCTAGCTTCCAAATCAACGCAGTTTTTTGTCCCTCAAAGTCTAAATGGAATCAGTCAAAGTTATCGCAACACGAAACCGATAAGATTTCCCGGCAGTAGCGAATAAGGTTTCTCTTACGGTGTTTTTATACGATTTTCGAGACGCGATATTAACGAATGTTAATGCATTTTTATACGACTTATCTAAGCTTGCTAACGTGGTACGACGCATATTATATTTTTATGACGGTAATTTCAAACTGGACGGCATGCAGCCGCGTATGGAATATGAATGGTGTATGGTGCAGGAAAGCGGCACGTGCTGCTCGACTCGACTCTGCCAAAACACACGAACTACAACTAACTACGAACATATACGTGAACCACATTTTCATTTACATTTCTTTATTATTGGTCTGGGACTTAAAGGGTTGTACCAACTATTAATATTTCCGCACAAAGTCATCTGACCCCAAACTAAGCAGAGCTTGTATTATGGGCTTCAGAGACTAGTATACATACATATATTTTTATAAATACATACTTATAAACATAATCACACCCACACACATTATTTGACTTTTTGAGTTTGAAATAAAACTACGGGTATGACTTGTCCGTGACCACGAGCGCTGTAAAGAGGTCGAAACCTCAGGTCTCTAAATAATGTGTTCAGAATGACCATACACGCGAGTTTCATCATCGTCATCATCAGCCCATATAGGTCCTCACTGCTAGGGCACGGGCTTACCCTAAAGTAGGACGTTAAGGCCTTAGTCGACCACGCTGGCCAAGCGCGGGTTGGACGACTAGAGTTTCTTCTTAGGTGTGCAGGTTTCCTCACGATGTTTTCCTTCATCGTTAAAGCGACAAATTATGGTACATATGAATATCAAATTTGAAAAACACATTGGTACCTGGCGGGGTTTGAGGTGGCGATATCTCGCATGGCAAGCAACGACCTTAACCACTCGGCCATCGACGCTTTTACGCTTCACGCGAGTTAATTTCGTAAAATTAGTTTTATTTCATATTTGAAAAATAATAGACCACATTTTTGCGCTTGATTGATTGGGGGACTTGAACTGACAACCTCTGGGAAACTTAAGGTATACGGAGATTGCTATCAATAAACTATCGAGGCAGTTTTTCGTACTATTTTCCTTAATCAACAAAGTGTTGTCTTCATCTTTCCCAATTTATGTTTAGGAAATTGTATATTGGAAGGTTACCATCTGTTTTGACTGAACTATATAGAGATGCCATTTAACTTGCAACTCTGATTAAGTGTTTTTGGCTCGCTGCCAAAAAATATGTACGAGTATTTACTATCTGTAGCTGTAGGCTTTGTAACTTACAAACGGTAGATTCAAACAGTTATGTGTGTACAAAATATAGGGCGGAAATAACATGAATAAAAATAATAAAACCTTTATAATAAAATCATTAAAATTGAAAATGTACCTACTTCAAATATTGATATTTTTTATGTTATGTAACTTAAGTATAAGTTCTACGTTTGCAATATCTATACGGTAACTAAGTAGTAAGTGCCTTATCAATATTCCACCTTTGTATGATGTACACTTAGTAAGCAAATATTAATATAAATTTAATTTACCATGTTTTTTTTTAATGAGCTCCTGACATTTTAGCACGCTATGATCACGGTCCAACTTTGTTTGTGTAAACATAAGGCGTCCGACCGACTTCAGCCATGACGGATCTCAATAGAGATCAGCCAAGTGCGCCGGTCATATTATGGTGCACAAGTGTGTGCGCAAACACAAGTGCACTCTCTGCCCTTACTCTCATTATTCGGAGAGACGGCAATCTGACATGACCGATGAGAGATGGGGAGCTGGACCAGCGGCTTACCGTGCTTTCCGGAGTCACGGGCGTTCAACCGCCAACTTCCGAACTCCGGGCTGAGTAATTTCATAACAGAAAAACTTACACAAATTTAGCCCGACCCCGGACTCGAACCGGGGACCTCTCGGACCTTACGCAGGGCTTGCTACCAATAGATCAACGAGCAACGTTGTGTGTATACATACTATCCTGTTATATATTTTACTAGCTATGCCCGAGACTTCGTTCGCGTGGACTACAGGATTTTACATACAAACGTTTTTTTTTCAAGTGCCTACGTTTAGCCGTTTAGGCTGTGCGTTGATATGTCAGACGGTCAGTCAGTTTCACCTTTTATATATTTAGATTGCCTTATCCAGCTTCTTTCCTCTTTCGTCTCTTTTGTCTGTCATATGTGTTTGTTTTTGGTTGAGTTTTGTGTTTTGAAGTAATGTTGTATTTCGTTGTGTACTTGTGGTCAATAAATCATTTCTATTTATGTTTTCATCATCAGGAGTCCCAGGTGCACTAAAATAGACCCCTGTCTAGGTCTGATCCCCGCGTCCTGGAAACTGACGGCCTCGCTGACTTAACGTCTTACGGGCCACTCTGGACGGGTATTAAGATTTGTCCTTTGAGGGATTAGGTATAGAGACATTCAACACGATTTAATTCAGTAGTTCGTGGTATTCGTGCGAATGAATAATTTGATAAAAGACTAAATACAGTAGGTACACTCATTCATAAATATGAATGAGTTTTAGGCAATAACTTATGAATTTTGTTAACCACATAAAAGTGTATGTTTATGTTGTAATCATCAAAAAGCGTCAATGGCCGAGTGGTTAGGGTAATTGCTTGCCATGCGAGCGGTCCCGAGTTCAAACTCATTTGTACAATTATTCGACACTTTAACGGTGAAGGAACATCGTGAGGAAACCTGCACTCCTGTGAAGAAATTCTGAGGTTGTGTTGTTTAGGGTAGGCCCGTGTCAAATGATGATGATCATCATATTTTTATACTAAACAGCTGATTTAGCTAACTTTCAGGTCGGTAAGGCACACTTCAAATATAATTTCAGTAGAAAGTACTTTTTATAGTATACAGACCATGCTTCGATCAAAACGACATATAATTTCACTCTTGCCTGTACAGTAGTCCGCTAAAACAGGCTAGTAACTCCATAAGCTTCAGGCTAGCGATATTGTTCCCCCCTCCCCTTCTTCCCCCTATGCCCATTCGCCATGGCATCAATCACCAAGGTACTCCTGTCATTCCGATTTACCCTGGACATCGCACACGGTAATCCAGACAGACAACTCTGTCTGGAAATACAGGTATTGTATACAAAAGTCCACCGTATTTAGCAATCGCATTGATTGGTTTTGAAAGAACATTTTTAGAATTAATAAGAATCAAGTTGTAGTAATAAATTTAAAGTATATTAGTTAAGATTGATTGAACTAAGTTTAAAGTACCCTACAATCTTAACTCTAAAATGAGTTTAAAAAGGAGACTGGCTCGGTGGAACAGTGGTTAGTGACCCAGGTCTTGATTTTTCAATTTTTCTAAAATATAGTCATTCAACTCAAAAGCGTGTGAAGCGACAGTTCTTTTGCGAGATGTGACGTGATTACGTCACATCGTATATGATTATATTATATACTGCTATGAAATCGATGATTAAAGCTAAAGAACGAACTTATTTATTTATTTATTTAATTTAATCTATATTAATAATTATATTATGTACATAAATTAATGCTTTGTATTTATGTATCGGTATCTGATCTAGTAATGTATGTGTAATAATGTGTATGTAGGTAGGTGGTATGTTATCATTGTTTTTTTTTCTGTTTCACGCCTTATGCCGATTTTATATAGAAGGGAAACCTGTAATTAGCTTTACTATTAGATGTAAGTACTAGTTAAGATATAAATATGATACGCAGTTGGTTTTCTTAATAAATAAAAATAAAATAAAAAAAAAAAAAGAAGCTCTACACCCTAAATAACACAGTTATGTTTAATGATGACATCGGTTTGAGCGAGCTTTTGGAGCATTGTTTATTTCTTTTGATATTTATTGATATGAATTTAAAAAACTGCATAAATCTATTGTAAAACTAAGATAGAATCATTTAACTGCGGGAATAAAACCAATAAAACTTTTACGGTGTAGAGTAGGTAGATAAAATTAACAAACAAATAAATATCGCGAATGAGAATCCTGAACTATCCTGAAACAAGCAAGAACGCTTCCGAATGTTAGAGCCACAAAAGCACTGTCTTCAGTTACTTGCACACCAATACCCCTACTATCGCATCCATATTCCCATTGTAATAAAAAAAAACTTTCCCATAGAAAAATAGTAAAACGCGCCTTTATTCTGCGTAAATTTTTAACGTAACATTTTTTCAAAACTTTTACACACCCAATCATGTATTTTGCATCACTCCACATTTTTCGCTCAGCCATTTCGTTAATACTCCAACCGATATATTGAAAGCTATAAAGGAGTGTACAGAATCGATCGGGATCAGAAACATTGTTATGAGCTTTCATTTAAAATGCTATCACACCTGTAAATTTAACAGACTGTCGAATATTCACCGTTAAATTTTAGTGTATTTAGAACGATTCATCTTTAGTAGTATTATCGAATTTCAATCAAGCTAGTTAATTTTTTTTTAAGCTATTGCATAGCTTTTTTCGCGGGCTTTAAGCGCGGCGACCGAACCAAGAAATTCCGTAACGAATAAAACCTCACAATCGTCTAACGTCGTTTCAGTTGTTTTTGTGCGTGCGGTTAGTCGTATTGTACGACTCTACGAAACTCGCACGAATCGAGACGAGCTGCTCCGAAATCGGACGATGCTATAAAATAGCAATACCGCGGCAGTCCCCGAGTGCCACACGTCTTTTTTTTTCAATTTTTCAAAAAAATAATCCTCTAACTCGAAAGCGCGAGAAACAATAGTTCTTTGAATATGTTGTTATTTTACTATTATAATGAAACTGTTTTACTATTTGAAAAGTATGTTTTATTTTAAACGGTGAGACATTTTACAGTTAGTAAGAAAACCAGAGAGAGTGAGCTATAGACAATTAACTCTATACTTATCAAAACACTCGTAGCGTTGCCACCACACAGATATAAAAATGTACCTGCATTGCCTGTCTTTTAACACCTCCTCTCAATGCGAACACCTTATTATATCAGATACAATCGACAGATCAACCCTTAGCATAACTAACATAATATTTAAACTTAAATTTAATTTTTTGTGAACAGAACACTTATTTAAATGTCTTACAATTAATTCTTTATTCAAGGCTTTAGTTAACATGTCTGCTGGTTGTTCAGCGGTATTTATATAATCAATACATATCCGATTTTCTCTAACTAAATCCTTAATAAAATGATAACGAATATCTACATGTTTCAACCTTTTTATATTATCTGTTTTTGCGTTTACAATGGCAGACTGATTATCACAATATATTTGAACTGGATAGATGTTATCACAATCAAAATCATTAAGTAAATTCGCAAGCCAACAAGCATCACTAGCAGCCATGCTCATTGATACATATTCGGATTCTGTGGAAGATAGACTTACAGAAGCCTGCTTCTTTGAGCTCCATAGAACTAAACAATTTGCATACAAAAATAAATACCCTGAGGTTGACTTTCTATCCTTGAGATCAGCACCCCAATCAGCATCACAATAACCCTTGAGAGTAAAATCCTTACACTTATAAATCAATTTATAATCTAAACTATACTTAACATATCTTAAAACTCTTTTCAATGCACTTAATAACTCATTACTAGCATGAGCTTGATATCTGCTCAGCACAGAAATTGGAAAACACAGATCAGGTCTAGTACCTAACGCAGCATACATTAAGCATCCTATAATTTGCCTACACAATTTCTCAACATTTTTATCTTTATGACTAGTCTCATTTACAAATATTTTAGTATTAAGGTTGGGGTCCATTGGAGTGAGCATTTCCTTACAGTTTTCCATATTAAATTTTTGTAATACATTCTCCAAATAATTTCTTTGATCTAACTCTGTAATGCCAGTTTCTAAGTTTTGTTTTACATTTATACCAAGAAAATTAGATATGACTCCCAGGTCTTTCATTTTAAATTCTTTATTTAAAGTATCTTTAAGTTGTGAAATAAATTGCTCATTTGACCCAAAAAACAACAAATCGTCAACATAAAGTAACAAATATGTCTTATCTTCACCATTACATCTTTTAAATAAACATGAGTCATTTTTAGACCTTATAAATCCTTCTCTAGCCATCACAGAATTGAATTTATTGTTCCAACACTTAGGTGAGCTTTTTAACCCGTATAAAGACTTATTTAATTTTACAATATTGCTATCCCCGGAGTAAGCCCCTTGTGGCAATCTAATAAATACTTCCCTATCTATATTGCCATATAAAAATGCCCCAGTTACATCCATTTGATGGATTGGCTGATTTAACTTAGTTGCTATGGCTACTAAGACCCGAAAAGTTGACAACTTTGCTACTGGTGCATATAATTCACCCAACTCAAATGAACTATTTTGCTCAAACCCCCTAGCAACCAGCCTAGCTTTATATTGCTTAGTGTCATTACTTCCCTTTAATTTAAAAACCCACTTAATGTTTATAAATTCACGCATTAATGGTGTACTGCATACTTCCCACGTGTTATTGTCCGTCAAGTTTTGTAATTCTCTATCTATTGCCTCTCTCCACTTACTTGAATCACTCCTTTTAATGGCCTCTTCATATGTAGCTGGTTCATCTTTCTCACTTACTACATTGTTACACTCATAAAACTGTGTTTGTTTCCTGATTCTCTTCGGCCTTTTATCTGATCGCTGTACAGGTTCACCAACCTCTTGCGGTGGCCATTCATCATCCGAAGATAAACACTCACTTGAGGATTCACTTTCAATGAAGGATGTACTTGTTTTGTGTCCAATATAAGTATCACTTTCACTCTGTTCACATTCACCACTTACAGGTACTTCATCCACCGTCGCTGGTTCTCCCATATTCTCTTCTGTAGGTTGATTTTCCAGATCCAGCATTATAGATGACTCTGTGTCTCTATTTTCCACTTCGTTTAAGAATACCACATCTCTTTTAACAAGTACACTATTTTTCTCCGAGAAGTATATTCTATATCCCTTGGTTTCTTCACCATAACCAACCATTAATCCCTTTTCTGCCTTTGTGTCCCATTTCTTTCTCCTCTCCTTTGGAATGTGGACAAACACTGGTGAACCAAAGTCCCGCAGTTGATGAATATTGAAACTTCTGTGTGTCCACAATTCATATGGTGATTTCTCATCTTTGCCTTTACCTGTTCTATTCAAGACAAAAGCAGCAGTGTTGACTGCTTCTGCCCACAGCTTCTTAGGTAACTCCTTTGAATGTAACATCGTCCTTGCTGCCTCTACAAGAGTTCTATTCTCCCTTTCCGCCTTACCGTTTTGTTCAGGAGTGTACGCTACTGTTGTTTGATGAATGATACCCCTCTTAGAGCACATTTCTGCCACATCTTTGTTTAAAAACTCCAACCCATTGTCTGTTCTAAATGTCTTCACTGAGTTACCAGTTATATTTTTAGCTTTATTTAGAAAATCTTCCAGACAATGTTTAATTTCATGCTTCGCCTTGACAAAATACACAGTTCTGAAGTTTGAGTAATCGTCCTTCAAGACTACAAAATATCTCGATCCACCAACGGAACATTCTTCTTTGGGTCCGCATGTCTCCCCATGTATTAATTCACATGTTCTAGTGCTCACACTTTCGCTTTTCATAAATGGTAGTCGGTGTATTTTTCCTTTTATGCAACTTTCACACTGAGGCACATTGGTTTGTTTGGTAACAATGTTGTTTTTCGCCAACACTTTCTTGACGTGATTAAAGTTCTGATGTGCTAACTTCCTATGCCACTCATTTAAATCGTTCTCCACTACCTTAGCTACATTTACACGCTCACATTTAAAACGAAACTCCATGTAATAAGAGTTATAAAGTCTATTTGCAGTAGCACAAACAACATTATTTTTGTAAAACCGGCATGTATTATTATCTGTCATCATGACATAACCTCGATCCGCGGCACGGTTCACAGAGAATAAATTTGTTTTTAGTTCGGGAACGAACAACACGTTATCTATGGTCGTTTCAACCCATTCACTCCCATTCCTAACCTCTACCGCCATCTGTCCAGATCCTAATACACTAATACTGGCGCCATTACCTACAATTACTGACTTTTGTGAAACACTCGTAAATGATGAAAATAATGATCGATCACGGCACATATGCTCACTCGCCCCTGAATCAACTAGCCACTGAGATTTTTCATATTCATAATCTACTGAATTTAATACTACGAACGCATTACTCATATCCCATGTTATCCCAGCGCCCCATTTAAGGTGCACTAACATTTTAACGTCATACATCTAATATTTTAACATATATAGGTAAATCTTCAAAAAATCGTTATCTACATGGATCTGTCTATCACATGATATTTTTTGATATTACATATGCGCGTTAGTTTTTTTTAGAATAATCAGTGGAAGTAAGTGAATTTCGCTAAACGTGTTCTTTAAAAAAGGTGAGTTATTTTATAAATGTATGTAATTTTACAATTATATGAAAACTATTATTTTTATTGTTGTGCTTCTATCTTTCAATGAGTAAAGTGAAAAAAAGGAAATTTTATTATTTTTACATATTTTTTGCACGTTTTACATGATGCCCCATTTGAGGTGCACTGGGAACAACAGGCCCCATGGAAATTTTCTTTGAAGGATTAGTTAACACATACTATTTTATGTTTTAATCGCTTTTTTTTCTTTTTAGGTTGAATGTTAACAAGATTATATCAGTCCTAGTCGAGGATAGCCCTGTCATAATAGCGACTATATTTATTATTCCACCTAAAAACAGGTAATTGAGTGAAGAAGATAGTGGAGATGAAAATTCAGAAGATATTGACAATATTACTGGTAGACAATTCTTAGCGATAGTCGAGGTGTGGTGTCAGATTTCATCAGTACAGAGGTCACTTGAAACCGTTGAAGGAATAACATTCATGAGCCAGAATGATCAAACTAACTATAGACTTCTTCTCAAGAACCACCTGCTAAGAAAGCTAAAATGGTTGTGAATAGGATATTGGAATGATAATACTAGAGTGAATATAGCCTCTACGGAAAATGATGTCAGTCAATCGGCAAGGTGAAACGTTGGTGCAAGAATAAAAGAGTAGACTTGAATCAATTGCTATCAACTATATAAAAAGTTCAGTGATGGCGTCGACCGCCTAGTATAGGATTAGGTTATGGTTGAAGAGGTGGTACTTGCAAATGATAATGTTTCCTATGAATGCATGTTGAAATGCGTCAACAACACATTTCAACTGTATCGACATTCACTAGCTGCAGGAGAAACTAAAGAAGCTTATGACGATCAAACACATCTTATTCTTGGTGAAACATCATCTTCCGTTCCAAAACGAATCGAGTTCAAATTACCAATGACCCTCAAGAAAACTACCGGATTCAGTCAGATTGGAAAAAGGACATCATATGTCAACAACGAAACTCAAATCGATGCCAGTATCACAAATATACTTACTTAGTATTACTTAGTTTAGATGCAGTCAATATGGAGTTGGTTTATATACGTCAACATTGTTCCCAAACTATTAATACGACTAAATTATTCTTTTTTTCGATATATTTTTACAGATACATTTAAGTATATTATGTAATTGTAGTCCACTTCAGTATTTTTTAAAGTTAATTTACTGTTAAAACAGTTTAAAACAGTTTAAAACTTAACACTCGTTTCTTATTTCTCCATACAAATCCCGTTGGCATATTATCCCAACGCCCCATTTAAGGTGCGGTCCTGAAATACATTATGTATAGTATATAAAAAAATTTAAAAAATTTTTTGGTCTGTTTTTGAACCCCCTTAATCTAAATTTGAAAATTATTTTTTTACTTTTTGTGTTTTTAATATCTTGGGATAATATGGGATATTCTTACTGTCCTTAGATCTTCTGAAACGACACTGCGCCTTATAATGTCCCGGTTTACCACAATAGAAGCACTTATTATCATTGCACTTTTTCTCACTGTCCCTATTACTTCTACACTCCGTTTGGTAATGTCCTAGTTTACCACACTTAAAACACTTTATCTTCCTCTTGGCCACGAACGCTGACGACGACGACGCCTCCTGGTTTTCTTCAGACTTTTCCTTCAATCTTTCCTCTTCTACTAATAATCTCGCCACCAAGTTGTCGAATGTCTGTTTACTATCGGGAGCGGACTCCCAAGCCGATACAAAATGTTTGTATTCATCTGGCAAGCTCATCAAAACTTTAGTTATAGTGAACTTATCCGATATCTCTTCACCCATTTGTTTCAACTGACTTTGCATTTCTTGTATCTTGGATAAAAACAGCGACATATCAATCCCTTTTTTAACCGACTTCAAAAAAGGAGGAGGTTCTCAATTCGTCTGTATGTATAATATTTTTTTTCCATTTTTTTTTTTTTAAGTATGTTCACCGATATTTCCGCCAATTATAAACGGGTGTCAAAAATTTTTTTTGGTTGGATTGTGTTCACTTCCGAGGTGGTCCCATTTTCACCAGTCTTGGATCTGATGATGGGATCCTGGAGAAATCGAGGGCAACCTTCAAATTTTATAGGGACATGTACCGCGTTTTGCATATTATCTGAAGTCATATTGGCATTTGCTTCTGCCTATCATAATTTTATGATGCTGAGCTGATGATGGAAGGTCAACTCCTTAATAGTTAAGAGTACAAGAATAATTATTTTAATACTGTATACATATTAAGACTACTAGTTATAATATCAGTAGCATTACAGGTGAGCTAAACTATTAGGTTGACCAGTCTAGGATCTGATGATGGGATCCAGGAGAAATCGAGGGCAACCCTCAAATTTTATAGGCACATGTACCGCGTTTTACATATTTTCTGAAGTTATATTGGCATTTGCTTCTGGCAATCATAATGTTATGATGCTGAGCTGATGATGGAAGGTCAACTCCTTAATAGTTGGGAGTAAAGGGATTATTCTTTCAAATCTGTGTACATATTGATACTACTGGTTATAATATCAGTAGAATTATAGGTGAGCTTAACTAATAGGGTGTAAAAAAATTAACACTAAAAAGGATGAAAAAAAATTGTAAACAAAAAAAAAAAACCGCCTTCAAAAACACGACTCACTAAAAATTACAAAATAATATAATACGAACATTAATCTGGGTATGAATTTGATATGTTGTTGAAGGCGGTGCCGTTTATATTTCACGCAGTTTTCCTCAAAAATTTAATTGGCACCGCCTTCAACAACATATCAAATTCATACCCAGATTAATGTTCGTATTATATTATTTTGTAATTTTTAGTGAGTCGTGTTTTTTGAAGGCGGTTTTTTTTTTGTTTACAATTTTTCGTATTTATATTGGAAAAGGCGCTGCGGTATGATATAAATACTTGTTTCTGACTTCTGCTCGTAAACTGTTAGCAGCTTTCTCCACATTTCAGCAGACGATGTGCAGGTTAAGATATGCAGCATGACATCCTCCGACATTCTGGTAACCAGCAATGATTGCGCCTTAGCGTCTATGGCTTCCCAAGCATTTTGTGAACCAATATCTTCCGGTTTGACCTTTTTACCCTCAACAACGTCCAACCATCCTTGACTTCTCAGCAATACGGTAATTTGAAACTTCCACACATTCCAGTTTTTCACACCTTCCAGTTTCATCACGTTATTTCCTTCCATCTTGCGATCTGCCTTGCCTCAGACTTGAGCAAGTATTTTTCTTGACAAAAATAATTTCTTATTGGAGCTCCCGCCAAAAGTTAACCTCCTTTTTGCCAATCTTCAAACCCGCACGATGTAATTATTATTTTCCAGCGTTAGCTTACTTTTAACATCAGGTAGCCGTAACTGGGCCCATAACCTGTTGTTATTTTACTATTATAATGAAACTGTTTTACTATTTGAAAAGTAGTTTTATTTTAAACGGTGAGACATTTTACAGTTAGTAAGAAAACCAGAGAGAGTGAGCTATAGACAATTAACTCTATACTAATTAAAACACTCGTAGTGTTGCCACCACACAGATATAAAAAATGTACCTGCATTGCCTGTCTTTTAACAGAATAGGTGTGACTTAATCAGGTACTGCATGCCGCATGAAATTGATGATTCAAACTAAAGAAGCTCTACGCCCTAAGTAATAAAGCGGTTCGACCGTGCTTTCGAGTTTCGTTTATCCCTTTCGTATAACCGGTATTTATTGAATTGAAAAAAATCCTGCAAAAATCTATTGTACTAGTAAGAAATAATCATTTCACTGCGGGAAAACAACCACTAAAATGTCACAGGTTATTGGAGTAGAGGTAATTTGTATTTGTTTCATCATTAATATCTTTACTCGTATTAATATTATAAATGTGGAAGTGTGACTTTAAGTTGTCATGGTTAAACACATTAGGAAACTAAATATGTCCGGCATATTTTATATTTACCTGTCAACTAACCCGTGACCATGGCGGTTCAAAACTCTGACACCAGGTTGTTCATCAACCAAGCGATAAGAAGAAGAAGACCGAAAAAGTAAGGGATTGGCGACAAAGTATTTTCCATGGCACTACATGGTGATAGCGTGTATTACGACCCCTTAATTCTAGTCAGTTGAAAAATGAGCATGGGTAACTATATGACAAAGAGCTGTTATTACCTACTACATAACTTTTCTAAATTAACATAGATGATGGAGGGGTGATATTATAACCCCTCATCATCTATGTTAATTTTGCTAACTAGTCTGTATGATTCCATGAAGTTAATTGATGCCCATTCTTAAACTGACTGGTATTAATATTGCCTATCAAAGGCAATGAATAAAATCAATACATCTCAAATGGTGTCTATTAAAAGATGTCTAAAACCATGTTAGAAGTTAAATGGAAATACTCCTTTAAGCCAAAAAAAGCCGCTGGCCAAATGGGGCGCACCGTTTCAACTAGAAAGGCTTGTGCCAATATACTGGTTAAACCCGGATCACTCCGGATACCATGAACCGCTGGATAAATGCACTGTTTTAGAAGAAAAATAAATAAAATCATAGTTTTGTTAGATATCCGCTCCCCCACTAGTCCGGTAATGATGATAAAGCTACACCAAGCCACTATCGTAGCCATTTAAATTTGTATATTTTTTAACTGGTTTCATAATGATATTCTTAATTTTTTTGTGTTGTTTTGTTTACAGGCAGTGTTACGTGCACCTCTAAAGGGTATATGTATGTATATGTAATGTGTCCTTATGAATGCAATTATATGATATTTTGTATATTGTATATGTGGGTCTTGTGTTAAAATTTAATAAATAAATAAAAAAAATAATTCAACTTTGGTTGATCGCTCTCGTTTATGGGCTGATGATGATGATGATGATTTTTTTCCGATCTATATCTCATGATTAAACTAGAGCGAAAAGACCTTAGTCTATCACCCTGGCCAAGTACGGGTTGGTTGACTACACAACTTATTTAAAATCTACATAGGTATATCTATAGTTCGAAAATGTTTTGTAGTAACAAATTGCTTGTATTAGTATCATCGTTGACATTTAATAGTTTTAAAGCCAAGCATAGGACCAAAACAATGATCGCGTAGTTTTTGCACCCCATTCCCTTAGGGCATGCATAGCTGTCCATAAGAACGTGCCATTAGTAAGGGAGTCAGCAAAACACGTGTCCTCACAGATCGACCGTCACGCGCCATTTGCGCGGACGGATTAATGTGTCGAGACCTCATCGGCCCGTACAATCGACTTTTTGCCGTTTCAATTCCGTAAATGTTCCGTTGACAGTCTTGGGACCCTCTTTTGTTCTGCTACTGTGCGCCGTGGTTCGAGGGTAAATGAAAAGTCGAAATCTTTAAACAAACAACAATGAGAAGGTGTGGCGTTGTATAGAGTATTGGAAAAGGTTCTACAAGTCAGGAAAAAGCTATTTTGTAAGCGGGTTTTTCTATGTAAGGTCTCCGTTTTGGATTAAACCGCCTCCAAGAAATGAAAGACGTACTGAATGCGTCAGGACTTATTTGTTATGACCATAATTTCAAAGAATTAGTAGTAATCCTTACTAATATTATAAAGGTGAAAGTTTGTATGTATGGATGGATGTATGGATGAATGGATGTATGGATGTATGGATGTTTGTTACTCTTTCACGCTCAAACGACTGAACCGATTTTCATGAAATTTAGTATGATGGTAGCTGGCACTCTGGAATTATTCCAAAAAAAGTAGCCTAAAAGCATCTATTATAGATGTAAAGGCCTGTATATACATATATAATATAGGCTACTTTTTTTTAAATTCATCCCCCATGTGGTTCATTGGGGGAGGGGGGGTTTTACAAGGCATGTAGGCTATTTTAATATATCATTGCTACTAAACCCCATTTATACGCGGGCGGCAGCGGCGGAAGACTAAAGATAACAGAACAGTAGTCATATGACTAAAAATCACTATGAATAATTTAATTTCTTTTTTCTCATAACAATTTTCTAAGTTCAACGTTCGTCTTTTCTTTCTTACAAATTTTTACAACAACAAAAAAACTATGTTACGTTTTGTTATTCTCGCTTTTTGATTATAAAATAATAAGTCAATAAAATTGACTTTATCAATCGTGAGGTGTTCATACAAAACGCGTCCATAACGCCAGTTGTATCCCATCATCATGAGAAAGGCTTTCGAAAAACCCAACTCATAAAAACCCATTGTCCTCGAATCACTCCATTACTCTAAAGAACTCGTCCACAGTAATGACTCGTAAAAATTTCACCGCTAAAACACCCGTTAATTCTTTGTCGCATAAGCAAGAAATGCATAGTTATAAAATCCCTTCCAGTATCTTAGGGATTCAGCATTTTGCATAACAGCAAAATTAGCTTTACGGAGACGTTCAAATTACCTCTTTGGAGTGGAATATTTATTTTACGCTCTCTTTAATGGTTTCGTGGAATGGGGCTGATTCAGCTATGTTTAAGACCCTCGGAATGTGCTAGCACTAACTATAGTGTGTGGTATGTTAATTTATAGTGTAATTATTCAAATAATGTCGTAAAAGTTCGTATATGGCTGTTAAATGCGCTCGTATTCGTAGCTGTTAAATTCATATACACACCAAATAAATTACTGAGCACCTCCGAGAATTTGAAATTGAGAAATTGCCGTTGGAGTTTTATACTTTAAAAATATATAAATTTAAGAAAAGGGAAAAAGATTTTAAAATATCGCGTTCCATTAGACTAAATATTAGTCTTTTATGGGTCTAAACGCGATGTTAGGAGTAGCAAATACTTAGCTACTTACTGCCCGACGTTTCGACTGGGTTACACCAATCATGGTCGCGAGCGAACTGGCGCCGCCCGTCTTCGTCTGCCACAGCGGTTGTGAATTTCTAAATCCACCCCTGAACCAGCACTAATGTCATTTGCATAGCTACCCGCACTAAATAAATAAATCTTAAATAGCTTAAAGACTTGTGTTACGGATTTCAGAATCAACAGTGAATACACAAATAACTTAAATATTCAATAACACACCTAGATACGGAACAAACACCGATGTTTGTCACACAAAAAATTGTCCCGGTTGGGAACCGAACCCACGACTCTTAGAACGGTAGATACTGTAACCTGGGCCACTAACCACAGTTCCACCGGGCCAGTCCACATATTACAGTTAATGTATTTATCTACCGAATCACAAGCACTTCAGACGATTGTAATAATATTTGGGTGCCGGAACAACACGGCTAATTGGACTTCGACACAATGATGGGATCGGAGCGGTGATTGCGGGATACAGTCACGTATCGGAGGCTTCGAGGGAAACTGTGGTCATTCGAGAATCCGAAAAAAAAAAATAAGGTCCTCGACCTTTTTTTTTAACTGACTTACGATGATGGCTTGGAGTAGCCTTGTCAACAAATAGCGATTGAAGAGCCTTCATAGAATAAATGGAAGGCATTTTCATGCCATCTCTTATGTGAATGTCACTCACTGACCAGACACAGGCTCAGACTTTTAAGAACGGCTTATCCGAAACCAGAGGAATACAGGCACCTCAGATCCAAGGACATTATTAATTGAGTGCATTTGATCTTTAGGAAATAGGTGTATAAAGGTAAAGGTACACAACAAGATAAGATAAAGATAAGCCTGGTCCTCAACACCGGACTTGCGGGGGAGCGGATGGCTCTCACCCATAGAATGGTGTTCACCCACGTTGGCCATAACTGCAATCTCAATGGAGATTGGGCGTATTACGACCTCATAATTTCAGTCGGTTTAAGAATGGGCATTGTTATTAGAGCACGATCAATTACCAGAAAAAATAACAGTACTTTCTTAAGTACTGACTTTTAATGAACTCAAATAAATGAATAAGATAAATTTTTTGCTTTATTATGACCACAAAAACTACAACGTCAAAACTTTATTCCGTAATTTTACTTTTACACTTTGACAGGTGACTATAAACATGGTTATTGTAACTCTCTAATTTATTTAACTTAATATAACAAAAGCTCCTTAAAATTATTTACTCATAACAATTTTCGTCGTGTTAACGTATAACAAAATATAAATCAATGATGTAACATGAGGTAATTTTTTAACCCTAATAAATAATTTTAATAATTTGGCTTACCACATTTTGCCGCGGAGCTGATGTCGGCATGGCGAATAAATACCGACTGCAATCAAGTATGCTTATTATCTGACCAATTGTCGTTCTGAAATGTTTACAGCTGTTGTGCTGAAAGGTTACATTTTTTTTAAAGATCTGAAATATATTTTGTTTATCTGAAACATAAGTTGTGATTTATTCTGGTCTCTTTATTGTACTTTTTTTAAAAACGATGTCAATATAATTTTGGTAGAAGTAAACGTTTTTATTTATTTTCATTTTCCTTACTACGATAATAGCTTGTCTTGTGATCATCACTAGTCGAAGGCTCTCACACCTTAAGAGGGGGCTTAAAGACCTAAGAAGGGGAGGGCCTTCATCTTTAAATCAATCTTTTAACATCATAGCTTCTAGAAATAATCGATCATTAGGTTTTAATATCCTGCGATTAAAGACGACATTAAATAGAACAAAAAATATGTTATATAAATAATATTGCACAGTAATAATAGTAACAGATACACTTTTTGCAAACTGCCAACAAAACCTCCAAAACGCAAACAAGCCAAAAGCAACTCAGCAAACTTATGTCCCCATCTCATCTTATATTAACCACAGTGCAGTGTATATGCTGTACACGTGTCTCCGCTTACATCAGATAACGTAGTCCCGGCACCCTCGCATTTGTCCCACTGTGCATTCGCTAGACAAGTGTTTTAAACAGTGAACACTCTGCTTTATTACGCCATTTTGTCTTTTTTGTGTGGCATCAAGATTCTGCATTTTTTAAAAAATAAACTAAGTAGTGTTATGAAAGCGGAAGTGTGTGTTTGTTTGTTACGTCTCCATGGCTTTCTTGAAGTTTTACATATACACATATTATTATCTGTATATGTGAGAAACTTCAAGTAAATCTACAGCATGGAGAATCGGAAAAGGCCTTAGGGTTAAACTTTCACTTTTCATCCAGAAAAATAAATTGGATTGCAAAAATTAAACAGTTTTAGCTTAGAGATGCACTTATTGCGCTACTAGATCGCGCTAAACGTATTTTATTGTCGTGAAATTTAACGCAGACGAAGCAGCGGGCGATAGCTAGTTAATAAATTAATATCATAAACTCACAGAGACACTCAAAGTCGTCAGAAAAAAAAACTTGTATATAAGTAATTATGATTAAACAACATATTTAATCATCCAAACAGAACTATCCGAATTAACAATGTCTCTGAAACTAATATATGTTATATCAATTATTATTAATATTGTAATATTGAATGATCCATTGCTCGAATTATATGTATGTGGATTAGATTTTAATATTTGTTATTTTTTGTCAAAAGATGTAGTACTTTTTGTTTAAGTTATATTATTACCTATTTTATAAAGATTGTCGATGAAAAGTGACAGCTGGGAGATGATGTCAAGGAATGAAAAAAGAATGATGTAAAAAATGTTTTTTCTGTAAATAAAAGTGAAGATTTTCCTCTAAATATTTGTTTCAAGCCACATCCCACAACTTTTTGGGGGCTCGTCCGGGATGAGAAACAATATTTGAAAATAATCTATGAAGAAAACTGAAGAGTCATCTGCAAAAAGTGCCGGTTCGTGAATGTTTGACTCGCCATTGCAAATTGTTCTACCGACATTGCACCGGTAACGATGATGACGCGTGAAGATATTCAAGTATAAAAAATATTCGACTAAAATGATGGTTTATGAAGATTTTCTGAATTAATTTATTTTATGAAGACTGAAGACTGAATTAATTTGAAGATTTATGACTACCAACAGACCATCATTTTGTACGAAGACTAAGAGAAGATTTTCACAGAGTTCCAAAGCTAACACTAGTTTAACTACAACAATGCCTCCGAAAAAAGATGAGAGATCGAGTGAAGACGAAGATGTGGAAGTACAGATTTCTTTTAAAGATTTGGAGAAGTCAATGATGAAATTTACTGGAGACGACACTTATCCTGTTGAGACGTTTATAGAAGACTTTGAAGACACTGCTCAGCTTATGAAGTGGACCAAGATAGAAAAATTGATTTATACAAAACGACTTTTGGATGGAACCGCTAAACTTTTCCTGAGATCTTTAGGGAGAGTAAAAGACTACGTGACATTGAAGAAAGCTCTTAAAGATGAATTCGGCCCTAAGGTTAATAGCGCTATAGTACACAAAAAGCTTGCGGCGCGGATAATGAAATCCGATGAGACTTTACAACAGTATTTCCTGTCCATGAAAGAATTGGCATTCCATGGCAAGGTTGAAGACGCCTTGATTGAATACGTCATTGATGGTATCCGTGACCTAGAGATCAAAAAAGCCATTTTATATGGTGCCTCAGATTTAAAAGAATTCCGTAGGAAAATGGTGATTTCAGAAAGAAGGTAACAAGCAAACAAGCACAAGTTGGACATTCGTCTGCGCATCATCCATCTCGCAAGAATATCCCTCCTGCTAAAAGATGTTTCAACGGTGGCGATTTAGGCCATCAATCGTCATCTTGTTCAAAGGGAATCAAATGATCCATTGCTCGAATTATATGTATAAACACATATATAATTATTAATTACAACACCCAATGACCATTATTGGATTATCCCGTCAATCAGTATTCTGATTGATTAATTAGTTAATTGAATTTATTGTTTCTATATTATAATCTCGTGTTATATCTTATTGTATTTAATATATTTATCAAAGACTAGTCGCCCTCGCTTCGCTTCGGGTAAATCTATCTAAATAAAATTAAGTTAATTATCGTTTGTCTCGCTAAAACTCAAGAACGGCTGGGCATTTTTATCAAATTTTGGGTTTGAAATGTTCATCGTAGTCCAGGGCAGGTATAAACGGTTACAAAACATGGAAAATGCGAGGAAGCGGTATAAAGTTCGCCGGGACCACTAGTTTTACATAAAAACCCTCCTCATATCTTTCATAGTTACGGTAGCGTTCATAAGAGAAGAAACGCCATCATTTTTCTCCGATTCACTTTGCGAAACATACTACCACGTAAAAGGCTTTTTATTTCCAGATTTTTAATAAAACCTCTTTTTATACAACACTCAGCAAAATTGCAAAAATAATTTTTAAAATCGATTCAGTAGATCCCGAGACAACCCTTTACAATTTAACAAATATACAAACTTTTCTTCTTTATACGTAAATAATTTAGTTCAGGTAAGTAAAAAACTAATTCCACTTGGAATTTTTAATTGCGGATTAATGTAAGGCCTCATAATGATGAATAGCCATCACAACTCGGTAATGAATAAGTAATAGGTACTCTGGTCGCTAGGATCTCAAGGAAAATATTTTTAGACCAAGAAACTCACATGGACACTCGCAATCCCTAGTTTATCTTAGTAATTCAGGGAGACACGTCACAGCTCCTCATTTAAGATACAAACAGGGCATTACCGCGTGGTAAGTTTCACAGTACATTTTGTTACTAAGGCTATTTACATAAACAATGCATGGGACAACCCTGACTCCTGAATAGGCGTTTAATTCTCATTCACACTGCAACAGACCAACCAGTACATTCCACAACAATATATTCTCAACTCTATCCCGAATTGAACAAGGTCGAGATTCGGCTTGAGTCAGCAAATAGGTAGCGAAGGAAAATTTGGGATTCGTATAATGGTCCAAGATCCCAGAGCTGCCAGACATCACTTATTTTCTAATGGACAAAATATATACGATTGAGTAGTGTTGGGGTGTACTATCATCATATGACTAGTTGCTACCTTGACCAGACGGCCATTTTTCAGATATCAACCAATCAAGGTACATAGAAACACTGCTCACCTCACTTAAATTCTGATGGCTGATTTTAACATATATTTCACACAATATCATTAAAAATCAGGATTCATTACTCCCAGACACATGCGGTCGGCGGTTTTACCTTACAGACGCTTTAAAGCTATGAAAAAAATTTTACTTTTACTTATTTTCTGATGCTCGATTTTTATATAATGTTATTCAAACAACTAAAAAGTGCTCACCTGACCGCAATAATTATAGATTTATTAGAATTATGAAACCTTACAAACTATTTTATTAGAAAAACTTAACTAAATTAAATTAAAAAAAAAAATCTAAAACAGTTGGGTCTGGTGAATGTTTGGCCCCTTAGATCGGTCTGTCCGTTTGCAAAACGTTTTAAAATAGTTGTTTGAATAACATATATAAAAATCAAGCATCGCAAAATAAGTAAAATTAAGTAAAAGTAAAATTTTTTTCATAGCTTTAAAGCGTCTGTAAGGTAAAACCGCCGACCGCATGTGTCTGGGAGTAATGAAACCTGATTTTTAATGAAATTGTGTGAAATATATGTTAAAATCAGCCATCAGAATTTAAGTGAGGTGAGCAGTGTTTCTATGTACCTTGATTGGTTGATATCTGAAAAATGGCCGTCTGGTCAAGGTAGCAACTAGTCATATGATGATAGTACACCCCACCACTACTCAATTGTATATATTTTGTCCATTAGAAAATAAGTGATGTCTGGCGGCTCTGGGATCTTCCTCTATAAAGAACCAACTCGTATTTCGTTTCGATACACACTAGTAACATCTTATGACTCTTATGTAGTTCCTGATAAGGTTCAGTATTGAATGATATGGTGGTAGGTGGTGGAAAATAAGGTTGTCACCTGTGGTTGTCACATTTTGTGGAAGATGGTTATAGTGTGGCTAAGATGGTGCGATGCGCTTTTGAGGGTTGGCGTATTTTGAAGTCATTTGCATATTAACTGGGTATATAAATGAAGGCTTTGGAAGGCAAAGCTAGACAATAGATTGGCTTTAGCAACGACTTGCATAATCTTAGCTTGCAACCAATATGGACGGCATAACGGCCTTAACTACTTCGAGGAAATAGCTCTCAGTAAATCCAATTGTAAGGTAAGAGACTAAAACTGGCATCTGCAACAAGGTATTGATCGACAATCAATCATTAAAGAAAGCAAGTGCATAACTTAAATATCATACCATGTCTACTTAGCATACTGCAGAAGACATCATCATCAGCCCATATACGTCCCCACTGCTGGGGCACGGGCCTACCCGAAACTAGGACGATAAGGCCTTAGTCAACCAAGTGCGGGTTGGTCGTGGTGGTGATCGTGTGCAGGTTTCCTCCCGATGATTTCCTTCACACGAAGCGTCGAATAATCGTATATCTTGAAAGAATTTCAAATTTGAAATCACATTGGTACGTGGCAAGGTTTGAACTGACGTCCTCTTGCATAGCAAGCAACGACCTTAACCACTCGGCCATCGACGCTTTTTTATACATCTGACAATATTCTGACTCACGACCGAATCTTAGACTTGCATTGCTTGTATGAACGCAACGCATCGCATTTACTTATACCTACCTATAATCGTTCTGCGCAATTGTTACTTAATTTAGCAAATTCAAGTCCATAATTTGTTTTGGGCTCACTTAGAATTCTAAACAGGCAAATGGCTATGTTTAGCACTAGACTCTGGTATGCTGTAATTAAATTTTCGGTTTAAACAACACCAACTATAGCTTTGTTCTGGCTACGCTAGGCAGAGATGAAACGGTTTTATTATTAGTATTAAAACATGCTGAATGTGCTAATAAATGTAGACTATGGGTTGGTTTCTACGGACGTGTTATTTTTAAGATATTGGAGTTTTGCGATCAGATAGGTAGAAAAGGATAAATATTATTTTATTTACTAGCTTTCCGCCCGCAACTCAGTCCGCTCTTTTATTGTGTAAAACATTACTCCCATGTCCTGTCCTTTCTCAGTCTCCTAGAGTATACAAAACAAATTTCATATGAATTAATGCAGAAAGACGGACGGTGTGGCTTACGTCGCTTTCACGATGTTTTTTAACTGGCTCAGTGGAACAGTGGTTAGTGACTCAGGTTCAAAACCTACGGTTCCAAGGGTCGAGTACGGGTTCGAATTCCATCCGGGACGAATATTTGTAAGACGAGCATTGGTGTTTGTTCCGGGTCCCGTTTTCACCTTTTAGGTACGGAACTTAGGGTTCCGTACCAGCACAAATTTATTGTAATGCTGAAAATCATTTTTACTGCGAGAAAACAACTACTACAATTTATCACAGTAAATATACCTTCATGTGCATTTGCTACTCCTGTCAATATTACACTTGCCCAAATTCTGTCTACTCGTCTTAGTACAGTCAATACCACTCGAGACGCAGTCTTTGAATAGGTACAGTCAAAATCAACCTCGCTTCGGGCGTGATCATTTAGACAGATGTGTTTAGCGCACCCGCATCACGGTAACATATGCTAACTTAACCGAAACTATGCAGCATTATAAGTGGAATAAGAAAGACCTTCTATGACCAAATAGGTCAAATTTTGAAGAAGGGTGAAATCAAAAGTACCCGTAATCGACGAGCATGCATGAAGAGATTGATGGATGGAGAAGAAGCGAAAGTGGTGTGCCAGGACCGTAGCAGATGACAGTAAGTGATCTCTGCCTTACTCTCTGGGAAAGAGGCGTGATTTTATGTATGTATGTAAAATAAGGCAGGCGATCTCAATTGAGATCAGGCAAGTGCGCAGGACATTTATTGTGCACAAGTGTGCGCGCAAACACAAGTGCACTCTCTGATCCCATACTCCCATAATTAGGTGAGACGGTAATCCGACATGACCGATGAGAGATCGGGCGCAGGACCACCAGCTTAACGTGCTTTCCGAGGCACAGGCGCGCTAAGTGCCAGTGCCACATCCGCCAACTTCCTGATTCTGGGCTGAGTAATTTATAGGAAATCTCATTTTGCCCGTCCCCGGACTCCAACTGGGGACCTCTCAAACCTTATACAGCGCTTGCTACCATAGACCAACGAGGTAGTTATGTATGTATGTATGTATGTATAGTTAGAGTGGGTAGCACTGCGTTATTAAGTTATATTAACATTTCAAAGTGACTCATTGCGTTATTTTAGGACCGAGAGCGTAACTGGTTGGCATAAATACCTATTACTCTTTTCTGTTAATGCCTCAAAGTCAAACTCAAAGTGTACTTAGTTTAGGTCTTACTTTAATAATAAAGCTGAATATTTAACCTTTAAGTACACGCGTTGTTTCTGGTAACGTAACATCACGCGTGGGGTCTAGAAGTATCCCCAATATAAATTTGCATATATATTCAGATTTTTTAAATAATTGTTAAAAACCGTTTTAGATTAAAAGAAAAGACATTATAATATTTACGAAAAGTATTTATTAATCATAAAACAATCAGTTTTTAGGCAGTAAGGAACATGTTTATCAAATTAACGGTCTCGTACAAAGATTTTTTACGGCACATGTTTAATGTATTAAAATTGAACAAAAGAGTCATCTTCTGACTAACTTACAATTTTTTTTTATAAAATATGAATCAAGAAACAAGTAAATAAGAGAAAAATTCTAAATAAACGTTATGATACATAACAATACTTGAAATGTACTATGTATGCTAAATAACGTTATAAATTTATTCTTTTGGTGGGCATGATAAACAATAAATAATTGCTACTGAATGAGGCTTGCAAATAGTTTTATTGCAAAACTTACAGACAGTACTACTTTTTCTTATCCAGAGACAGACGCTGAATTATCTTCGTTATATATTGATTCACGGTCATTTATATCGCCTGCCTGCTCCAAAATGTTCCCTTGACGCGTTTCTCCCATGCCTTCGCTTTTAGAGCCACTAGAATCCTGTAATATTTGTGCAATTTGATTTTCGGTTTTTCGGCGACTTATTCTTTCATTTATACAACACCAAATCATAAAAATAAATAAATTAAAACATGAACAAAGAGAAAAAACTTACTACGTAACATCACGGGTGGGGTCTGCAGGTATCCCCACATAAGCAAAAATGTAACTTACCTTAACAGAACAGCGACAAAAGTTCACTTGCCGAAAGCTCTCGGGTTGCACTGAGATTAGCCGAAAACGTGGGATCGAAACTTGTCAATTACAAAAAATACCATTAAAAAAACAGCGCGTGGGTTCTCCCCAGACCCCGCCCGTGACGTTAAAGGTTAATAAAAAACTGAAACTCTGTTTTTGAACTTGGTTAAAGTTTATCACAAGACCTTTGACGATTTGACGATGATACGACATTCCATCATGGAATGCTAATGCCTACCTTCCAGCTTTATCATCAGACCTTGAAACCTAAATCATAGTCAACGTTCATTGCAAGACCTTTCTAAAAAGTCCAAACACGGCTATGATACGACATTCCATCATGACGTTCCACTTAATATCTTCCGGCTCCATCAATAGATCAGCTCGATAATAAATGGTACATTTTTGTATTGTCATCTAAATTACATTACAACTGCCAATTTTCATAACGCTACGATCTTTAGAAGATGGTCAAATTAATTTTCTTAGATTGAAAGACCGACCTAATAAAAGCGTATTAATAATAAATATATGGAATACTCACGGGAAATTTTCAGTTAATCGAGAATTACGCATTATAAGGTACAACACCGCACTTAATGAGTCACGAAAATCACTGCGTTATCTATTACATATAATAAGTTAGAAGATCAAAGTCTTAACTTAGCATAAACTTGGACCGCATTCTCAAATTGAAACGGTAGGAATTTTTAATATCTGCCTCCGTTACAAAATATTAAAACGGCGGGACACGCGCCACCCGTTATGGAACTATGATTTGTACCCGGAATTTTAACGGGTGAAATGACAATTTTGCATGGAATTGATGGCGGTTTTATGGATAGCTTTGAGGTAACTTTGTGGTACATTATGGCATTTCGGTTAGTGGTTACCGAGGACCTAAATATAGACGATGTTAGAAATTCATTACAGGAGTGCTGCTTTAAAGATGAGAGCCATCCGCTCCCTCACAAGTCCGGTGATGATGACGAGACTACTCCGATCCCTCATCGTATGTCAGTTAAGCAAAAAAATCCCCAAAAGTTACCGCTCTTGACCTTTCAAACATTATGCCTTTGAGCTCACAGTAAAAAAAAAACAAAAAATCTATTATCCGTGCTTGTCAAGTGCAATAAAAGTTAAACACAGTCCACACACAGCAGATATCAGTTAAAATTAACCGCGAAGCAAGCGCTCCGCCCTCATAAAGGCGCAATAACAACGCTCTGTTTTTGTAAGCAGACAATTTCGCCAATAAAGTGGATAGGTAATCTTTTCGGTGGAAGATCGCGAACGACGTTAATAATGCCGGGTAACCTCCTGCCGCCGATCCCGGGCATAATACGAGCACTGCCCTAGTGATCCGGGGCTTGGGATAGAGCGAAACTTCATAATTATCAATAAATAAATAAATATTTGACGATATCACATACATTGATCTGATCCCATGGTAAGTAGCTTAAGCACTTGTGTTACAGATATCAGAATCAACAGTGGATACACAAATATACTTAAATATATTTAATAATACACCCAGACACGGAGCAAACACCGATGTTCGTCACACAAATATTTGTCCCGAGTGGGAATCGAACCCACGACTCTTTGAACCGTAGGTAGTAAACCTGGTCACTAACCACTGTTCCACCGAGCCAGTCGTAATTGTCTTAGAAAGTAAGAAAAGTAAAATACCTATTATAAAAAAATATTTGGTGGGCATTATCAATTTAAAATTAAAGCCTACGTTTTATTACGAAAACATAGTGAAGAAACCCGAACTTGGCCAAAGTGGTTGACTAAGGCCTGATCGCCCTAGTTTAGGGCAGACCCGTGCCCCAGCAGTTGAAGTATATAGGCTGACGACGATGACTATTTACAATAGGGTCTACCGATTCAATTATATGAAAATCACAGTTGTACGTGGTGGCAGTGGTCGATGTCCGAGTGGTTAAGGTAAATAGTCATAATTATGAACTATTTTTTGTTAATCGCTGTCAGTGATTCCCCGGTCTAATAAAAGTATTGTCAGGACAACCATGTTATATGATATAACGGTTGTTTTTGGAAAATAACAACTTCGTACGACAAACGACGTGTATTTATTTACGCCAATTATTTTTACGCTGACATTCCCATGTAACGTAGTAATTTCCGATACCACTATTATATTTGTATGTATTCGTACATCATTACAGTATTATTCGCACGAACGCTACACATCTTCTCTTCTCTTATAAATAAAAATGAATTGCTGTTCGTTAGTCTGACTAAAACTCGAGAACGCCCGGACCGATTTAGGTAATTTTGGTTTTAAAATGTTCGTCGTAGTCCAGGGAAGGTTACAATGAGAAAATATAGAAAAAGAATCAGTAATGGCGGTATAAATTCGCCGGGACCACTAGTTTGAAATAAAACGAATTATAGGTAACTAATTTGTCTTGCGCGTGACCACGAGCGCTGCAAAGAGCTCGAAACGTCGGGTCCCCAAATAAAAGGCATGATTAGAGTCATAATACACGCGAGTTTGAAACGTCACCTTTTTAAAATTTAAATACCATTTAAAAAAATATAAATTGAACATGATGGTGGCTCGGAAAAGTCACATCATCATCACTGGACTTGCCGGGGAGCGGATGGCTCTCACTCTTACGGTGATGGCTTGGAGTAGCCTTGTCATCATCACCGACTTGCGGAGGAGCGGATGGCTCTGCCCCCTACGATGATGGCTTGGAGTAGCCTTGTCATCATCACCGGACTTGCGGGAGAGCGGATGGCTCTCCACACCTACGATGATGGCTTGGAGTAGCCTTGTCATCATCACCGGACTTGCGAGGGAGCGGATGGCTCTCACCCCTACGATGACGGCTTGAATTAGCCTTGACATCATCACTGAACTTGCAGGGGAGCGGACGGTTCTCAACCCTAAATTGTCCAGCAAACCTGTATATAGAAGTGTGCCCCACATACTATTTACATTATCTATACATCTGTGCCATGTAAATTGGCTGTAATATATGCAAACAGCTGTTAGCAAAGTCTTTGCCTACGAGAGTGGAATAGGTAATTGCTATTATGAGATGAGGCTTTTGAGTTTCAGAAGGTGTGCCCTCCTTAGATTATCCTTACGGGTATCAGGTGAATCGCGAGATTGGAACAAAGTAGCTTTTACACATTACCATTACTTCCTTAACAATATTAATAAAGTAATTCTGTGTGTGTATCTGTGACTTTAGTGTCACGTTTCGGGCCATGTATTACGTGTTACTTACGTAAACATTATGTTCATCATCATCAGCCCACAGACGTCCCCACTGCTGGGGCACGGAACTACCCTAAACTAGGGCGATAAGGCTTTAGTCAACCACACTGGCCAATTGCAGGTTAGTTGACTACAAAACCTAAGAGTTTCTTCATAAACATTATATAAATGTAGACTAGGTAGGCATGTGTTATTTTTACAACTCATACTAATTTGTGGGCCATATGAATGCAGATGCTTACACATAACATATGTCTCTTTGCATTTTAAGTTATCTTTACTTGCGTTATGCAAGTGTTAAGTAAAGCTGTAAGTACTTCAAAATTTATATAAGTTAAAAAATAAAAAAGGATTGAGAACCACTGCCACTGAAAGTAAAGTCCATAGATCACAAAGAACCTTGAATATTCAATACACAATTTATATATCATTCCATATGTTACGACACTTCGTAGCCGTCTGACGATCGAACACATACATTTTGTGTATCGTGAAATTTTCACGTTTATTTATTCCAAAGATGTACAGTTATTTTACATAACATTCACGTACGGTACACATACTTTCGCTTGCAAGCCCTGTCCATGGTTCTGACGTCTTGTCAATGAAAAACAAGGGAGGAACATCGGGAATGGCTTCCAAATATGGCGGAATTTTGTAAATTTATTTATAAACTTGTCGATTGCACGCAACCCGCGCGAATGTTCTAGGAACATGTACGTGACGTTTGATAAATAAGTTGATACTTAGAATAGCACATATCACAAATAATTTATTCATTAACTTCTCGCTTTATTCAAATAGTGACCTGCTCTTGCTTTGCTTCGGGTGAGTTTTACATTAAGAAAATCCTCTAGAATCCCTCTATCTTTAAAAAAACTGCATCTAAAATATTTGAACATACATAGGGATATAGGGGCAAAGAAAACATCTTTGTTTTATACTATGTAGTAAAGGCATTTTACCTGTACTCATATATTGTCAATACAGCAATATGATTCTACCACGTAATGCCGATTCTATGGACTGACCGGGGATTGAACACCCGTCCTTCCAGGTTCCAGGCACCAGGTTTCACACATCTTGACGCGATTTCTGGATGGACTGGTGTTCATATCCCCGATCAACAGTGGTGCAATTAAATTTTCCAAAGATTTAATAAATTTAAGTAAAATGTCATACTTAGCATCAATTTTTCTTACTGTACTATTTCAAAGTTAATATTAAATCATCTTTTGGGATCTCATAAAATGCTAGCCAGAAGAAAACCAATAAAACCCAGTTCATATATTATTTCAATCAATAACCAATTATTGTTTATTTACGAGCCCATTATAATATAAATACCAACTCCACTGAGCACCATCACTCATTTCTCGATCTCATTGATATTGAAAAACTTAGGAAGCGAAAAAACGTTGATGGATCGAACTTAGGAAGTGGAATGCATGAAAGCAATCTACATTATAATAAGACTCATCAGTCAAGCACGAACGACATATAGGAAACTTGCGATGTGTGAAATATAATCAAATATTGGATGGTATGTATGTATGTATGAGTTTGACGCATGTAGAATGTAGGTA
Source organism: Maruca vitrata (assembly GCA_039566165.1). Lineage (NCBI taxonomy): Eukaryota > Metazoa > Arthropoda > Insecta > Lepidoptera > Crambidae > Maruca > Maruca vitrata. The sequence continues at coordinate 12,577,918 of CM076930.1, forward strand.
CCATCCTATTGACTTTGCCACTGGTAGGACGTCGCATCTAATACAACTAAATAAAATTGAAGTGTTTACGTCTATAAAAAAGCGTCGATGGCCGAGTGGTTAAGGTCGTTGCTTGCCATGCGAGAGGTCGCCGGTTCAAACCCCGCCAGGTACCAATGTGTTTTTCAAATTTGAAATTCATATGTACCATCATTCGACGCTTTAACGGTGAAGGAAAACATCGTGAGGAAACCTGCGCTCCTAAGAAGAAATTCTTAGGTTGTGTAGTCGACCAACCCGCACTTGGCCAGCGTGGTCGACTAAGGCCTTATCGCCCTAGTTTAGGGTAGGCTCGTGCCCCAGCAGTGGGGACGTATATGGGCTGATGATGTCTGCGTGTAATATTAAAATGATTACATTTGACTAATGGGTATGAATTTAAATCGGGTACCAATAACAAGAACTTAATTTTAAAAAAATCTCTCAGTCTGTCTGTCTATTTATTCTGGCTCCGAAACGGCTGGACTAATCCAGGATTTTCACTAATTATTAGCAAATATTACAAGGTACCTACATTATAGGCTATTTTGATAAATCATTACTCATCATCATCATCATTCCATATCCCCACTGCTGGGGATGTTAAGGCCTTAGTCAACCACGCTGGCCAAGTGCGGGTTGGACGACTACACAAATTTAAAATTTCTTCATGAAATCATAACCGCCAAAACCATTTACATGCAGACGAAGTCGCGGGCGGCCGCTAGATTGGTAATATATCCCTTGCTTAGGTAGGCATACGTCTGAAGAGTCATAGGTTACATTACTAAACTTACATTTACATACATACATACATAAAATCACGCCTTTTCCCCAGAAGGGTAGGCAGAGATCACTTTCTCACTAAACTTACAACCACAGTGCATCTTATTTGACTGGCTCAGTGGCTATAAAGCAAACACGTGTGGGTTTTATAGTGTCCCATAATTAAAGTGGGGACATAATTAAAGTTAAGGGCACGCGGTTATATTTTATTCATGACCTTTTTAATTAGTCCTTCATTACACCCGCACAGTGGGCCGGATGAGATCACAATGGATCACTAATTCAGGAGCATGAGAAAAGATTATCTTACCACGTTCGGAATGTTACAAGTATACAATGTACCCACATATGGGTTGGTTTGTAAGCGTTGCGATTTGGTAGAGATAAATAAAGGATTTTGTTGTATATTTACGTGATATTATTTTGTCTTAATCATTATAAATTAAGGATTTTTGTTTTTACGAGAGCCATTCGCTCCCCCACGAGTACGATGATGATGACGAGGTTACTCCAAGCCATCATCGTATGCCAGTTCAGCAACTAAATGTTAGAAAACTATTGCCAGCGCCATGATCACGAGTCAACCATAAAGGACCGTGATGGGCAGTTGACTCGTGACTTTTTGAGCTCTTTAAAATAAATAACATGGAAAATATCCCGGACATATTCAGTTTTCTATGTGTAACCATGACAGTTACACATAGAAAACATAAAGTTATATACGACTAGCTGTGCCAGCGACTTCGTCTGCGGTTTTCCCCCGTTTTGACTCATTTTCCACTGTTTCTTTGCTCCTATTGGTCGATCCGTGATGTTATATAAGCCTAAAGCCTTTTTCGATGAATGGTCTATCTAAAACAAAATTATTTTTTTTCAATTCGAAACAGAATTTCCTCAGCTTAGCGCGTTCAAAAAAACAAAAAAACTCTTCAGCTTTATAATATTAGTATAGATACGAACTTCCTAGCTTTTCTCTTATCTTGATTATTCACTGTTAGTCCAGTCATTTAAGCTTAAATTAGGTAAGAATCTCGGAATTCGAGATACCCAGCTGTAAGTCTGTAAATACTTGGATATTGACACCCTAAAGGTGGTCTCAAAACCTACATATGGTAGGGTGTACGCAACTATTAAATTTTCAAGGTCAAATGTCACAAATAGCAGTTTTAACCTTTAACGTCACGGGCGGGGTCTGGGGAGACCCCACGCACTGATTTTTAATGGTATTTTTGGTAATTGATAAGTTACGATCACACGTTTTCGGCTAATCTCAGTACAACCCGAGAGCTTTCGGCAAGTGGACTTTTGTCGCTGTTGTGTTAAGGTAAGTTACATTTTTGCTTATGTGGGGATACCTGCAGACCCCACCCGTGATGTTACGTAGTAAGTTTTTACACTTTGTTCATGTTTTGATTTATTTATTTTTATGAATTGGTGTTGTGTAAATGAAAGAATGAGTCGCCGAATGACCGAAAATCAAATTGCACAAATATTACAGGATTCTAGTGGCTCTAAAAGCGAAGGTATAGGAGAAACGCGTCAAGAGAACATTTTGGAGGAGTCAGGCGATATAAGTGACCGTGAATAAATATATAACGAATATAATTCGGCGTCTGACCCTGGATAAGAAAAAGTAGTATTGTCTGTACGTTTTGCAATAAAACTATTTGCAAGTTTCATTCAGTAGCAATTATTTATTGTTTATCATGCCCACCAAAAGAATAATTTATAACGTTATTTAGCATAGTACATTTCAGGTATTGTTATTTTTTTTCCATAATGTTTATTTTGAAATTTTCTCTTATTTACTTGTTTCTTGATTCGTATTTTATAAAAAAAAATTGTAATTTAGTCCGAAGATGACTCTTTTGTACAATTTTAATACATTAAACATGTGCCGTAAAAATTCTTCGTACGAGACCGTTAATTTGATAAACATTTTCCTTACTGCCTAAAAACTGATTATTTTATGATTAATGATACTTTTTGTAAATATTATAATGTCTTTTCTTTTAATCTAAAACGGTTTTTAAGAATTATTTGAAAAATCTGATTACATATGTAAATTTGTATTGGGGATACTTCTGGACCCCACGCGTGATGTTACGTTACCAGAAACAACGCGTGTACTTAAAGGTTAAGCACTTTTGAGCGAAACGGAACGTTATATCATAAAAGTGTGTAGGAGGAAATTACTTATCATCAATTTATCTATAAAAATTGTCTGTACGCTTTATTCCTAAGATTCACCATTTCAGAGATAAGGCGATGCAAAAAGTTGAAAAAGTTGTATTTTAAAGAGCGTCGAACCCACGTTACTCAGAGGCACTACTCAATGTACCATAGTGTCAGACAAATAGATAATCGATATCCTTTCACGACCCCCAAACTTGCCAATCGCTTGTCACCCAGCCACTACACCGATACTTCGAGCAGCAAAATGGCGACAAATTAAAACTGTGTTATAATCCATTAATCGTGACGTTGACGCCCGTCAAATATCACGTGATTAACGACCAACATTGTTTGGTCGGTTATTGTATTTTTACAACCCGCCAACAAAAGATATACTTCCACTAAACGTGTTGTGGAAATTCCTAAGTTTTCTGGGTACTGCGGGCAGGGGACCGTTGCAAGTGAAATAATTTTTTTCTTTAATTGAAATACACTAATATAATTTAGGTAAGTAGTATTAGTCAAAGATGATGTGTTTAGCTTTTACAAGCTTTTTTTTTCCTAACTGACATAACGATGATGGCTTGGATAAGCCTTGTTATCATCATCGGACTTGCGGGGGATCGAATGGCTCTCACCCCTAACTTTTTACAAGCTTTTTTAATGATTAAAACTAAGTAATAATAATAATAATAATCTTAATTGAAATCAGTAAAATTAAATTTTTACAAACAATTTTAGCGTTAGTGACCGCATTAGTCATAGACTGTGTCGCAGTCACCAGCGCCCGCTAGTTATATGGAAATAATATGTTTTAATTTTATGTAATAAAAAAAGGCTTGATAAATAATTACTTAAAATTTGAACTGTCTGAGGAAACTGAAAAGCATAAATATAATTTAAGAAAAATACATAGTAACTTTAAAAGGAGTATAATTATTAACCGACTTCAATAAGGAGAAGGTTACTAAATTCGTATCCGTAAATATGTTTTTGAAATGAAAAAATGCTGATCGAGAAAGCGTAAGATCGTTTAGGCGGCACAGGGCGCTTGTGCAAATGTCCGTGTGTTAATGTACAGCGTGACACGCGTATCCAAGGATGGTAACAGCTGATGGCTTAACTGTTGTATAGTAACCACACTGTTGTGTATTCGTATATCTAAATTATTTAAATTACGGAAATTGAAAAAAGTAAAGTAAAAAAGAACTGACAACCGGACAACTATCCTAGAGTGGATACCGTTTCTCGACAAACGTACTGTGGGACGCCCTTAGGCCAGGTGAAGTGAGGATCTGTGCAGGACGGCTGGTAGGAGCTGGATGCGATTATCCAAAGATAGACATAAGTGGCGAGCATGTGGGGAGGCCTACGTCCAGGAGTGGACAGAAATGGTGGAAAAAATAAAAAATCCGGTAATTATTTACAATAAAATCCGGGGCTCTCCATAAAGTAATCAGAAGATACGTGTGGAGGGAAAGACTCGCTTTTGCGAAGTAGACTTAACAAACTGTACTTCAGATATACTTTACTAGTTTAATTTAAATATTTTATACAGTTATTCAATAAAAAAAAGTATATAACTAAGTAGTAAATAAAAATTTCAAACCGCTTAAACGTAGGCAGGTACGTTCTAAGCGAAACATTTTACAAAGCAATTTAATTTCACCTGAATGTTGGTGTTAAGCCGCAGACCTAGCAAGGGATGTTTCTGAGAAATAAGGATTGAATGTTTAGGCCTGAAATTGATATTAAACCTTAATGGTTACTTCATTAAATTTTCTAATTTCGCAATTATAATTTTAATTAATGTAAGTAGGTATTTGTCAATGTACAAAATCCTATTTGAATATACAGTCTTAAAGCTTTCCAAAGTTATTTCCTTTAATTAACAGGCTTTATGTTATTTTTGTTTTATTTTTTTTTCTTTCACTTTTATCTTATACAACAATGTTGTTTTTTCCCCTGTTTTAATGTAAATTGCATGCTGTATTGTTGTCTTTACTTTATTTAAAAGCTTTTTTTATAATAATGTGTTTGATACTTTTTCTACTTAGTCTCTGTAGCTTAAAATATTATTTTGTATGTTGGCGATTCTATAAATATATAACAAGAACCAACTCACTATATTTTATTGATTATCTTCATCTACAGTCGAATACTGTAATAATAAAGTAAATATTTATTATCTAAGGCAGTTGAGAAAGATTAAAGGTTTGATATTTATTGAGAAAGGCCAATTTCAGGTTTGAGATTTGAATTTAGAAGCTAGTCTAAGTTGAAATCAAATATTTAACTATCATTTTCAATATCCGGCCGATAACGTTCTAAGATAAAATAATATGTATTATTGATAATGAAAAGAGCCTTAGAACTGAAAAGCTAACAGTATGTTCGAATACTATAGCTTGTAAAATTTTGGAATTAAATTGAGATCACTTTATTCTCAATTGCCTTCTATCTTCTTCTTCTATATAGTGAAAGAACTTTAAGAAAGAAAATGATAGCTGATAATATAAAATAATGTTGACTGGCTCGGTGGAACAGTGGTGATTGACCCAGGGTCACTACCTACGGTTCAAAGATTCATGGGACATATTTGTGTGACAAATATCGGTGTTTCTTCCGTTTCTGTGTGTTTTTAAACATATTTAAGTATATTTCGATGGCCCCACCGAATAAACGTGCAAGTGAAAAACGTCAATTTTACAGGAGAGAATAAAAACGTTTAATCCTTACTATCTCGGGTATTATTATAGGTAGGTTAAAACAATGTATAATGAAATTAAAGATAAAAAAATAACCTTTTAGCTGATATAATTTATTTTAAGGAATAGTCGTTAATTTAGTCAATAATCAAGAAAATCCATATTATACAATTACTCGAGTGAAATTAGTGTAGTCAGTTGACTGTTATAGATCATTACACGTTTATTCGTGTGAATTTAAACGATGTTGATGAACGTAACGCAATGATACACTATTATTCTAGGGAAATCACGCGTCTTTTGATGGCGGCTGCAATTGTTTGCACGCTTGTATTACAGAAATAATTGGAGATCTATGGATGGTAATAAAATTACATTTATATTCGTGTCATTAAGTTAGTTTTACAATGTGTTATGCATATTAACATTATGAATTCACGCAAAGTAATATTAAAATGTTGCATAATCTTTAAAGGGAAAATAAGCAAAACTTCTGTTTTTATATATTATTTTTATTCATTATCATAATAATAATAATAAAAGCCCCAGCTCATTGCTGCCCACTGCTGAGCATAGGCCTCTTCCGAAGCTTTCCAACAAAACCCAGCGATTTTCACCAGGTCGTCGGTCCATCTGGTAGGTGGTCGTCCCACACTGCGCTTTCCAGTACGTGGCCTCCACTCCAGGACATTTCGGCCCAAACGACCGTCCAATCTTCGTGCTATGTGGCCGGCCCATTGCCACTTCAGTTTGCTAATCTGGTGGGTTATGTCAGCAAGTTTGGTTCTTCTACGGATCTTTTCATTTCTGATTCGATCACGTAGAGAAATGCCGAGCATAGCCCTCTCCATAGCTCTCTGCGCGACATTAAGCCTTCTAAAAAGATCTTTTGTGAAGCACCACGTCTCAGTGCCGTAAGTCATCACAGGTAACACACATTGGTTGTACACCTTTGTCTTGAGACACTGAGGTATTTTGGACGAGAACACGTTGTGCAGTTTCCCAAACGCTGCCCAGCCGATTTGCATCGGCCTGCTGACCTCTCTCTCTAAAGTTGATTTTCCTAAACGGATTGCCTGTCCGAGGTAGGTATATCCACACACAATTTCGAGAGTAAAGTTTGTACGGTGGGTGCAACATTAAACATATTTTTTGTTTTATCCATGTTCATTCTAAGACCCACTTGTTGGGAAACTTTATCGAGGTCATCGAGCATTTGTCCTAGATCTTCCAGCGACTCGGCCATGACTACGATGTCATCAGCAAATCGAAGGTGAGTGATGTATTTCGCCATGCCAATAATATTGATACCAAGTCCTTGCCATTCCAGCAGCTTGAAGGAATCCTCCAGAGCAGCAGTAAACAGTTTCGGAGATATGACAACTACCTTTCGTACTCCTCTTTGTAAGGGGATTTCCTTCGTGCGATTTTCCTGTACTCGGACTGACATGGTGGCGCTGTTATACAAACATTTCAACACTTCAATATACCGATAATCTACATGGCATCGCTGTGGGGATCTAAAAACCGCCCAAATTTCGACGGAATCGAAGGCTTTTTCATAGTCCATGAACGCTAAGCATAGTGGGCGATTATACTCCTCCGTCTTCTGTGTAATCTGCCGCAGCGTATGTGAGTGCTCTATGGTACTAAAGCCTTTTCGGAAACCGGCTTGTTCGGAAAGCTGGAAGTCATCAAGCCTGCAATCGAGACGATTCGTGATGACTCTATAAAACAGCTCGTAGACATGGCTTAGCAGTGTTATGGGCCAGTAGTTCTTCAGTAAGGGTTTGTCACCTTTTTTGAAGAACAGGACCACACCACCCCTGTTTCATGCTTCTGGCGTTTTGCCGTCGAGCGGGGAGAAATAAAAAGAGCTTCTGAGGGACTTTCAGTACCGGTGTTCCACCCGCTTTCAGAAGCTCTGTAGTGATACCATCCTCACCCGGTGTCTTGTTTTTCTTAAGTTGTTTGAGAGCCATTCATATCTCGTACAGGCTGATGTCCGGGATGTCTTCGGTATAGTGTCGGGTTAGCTTAGCTCTGGGGTCTGTCGCCACAATAGCTGGCTCAGAAGAGACCGAGGTATATAACTAATTTTAAACTGTCATGATTACACACATTAGAAAACTGTAACTGTTCGGGATATTTACCATGTTGTTTTGTTTTAATGGGCTCCCGATATTTCGGCACTGTTGCAAGCGCCATGATCACTGGTGAACTCACCCGTTATCCCGAACAGTTACAGTTTTCTGAGGTATATAACTGCCCATAGAACCTCTCTATCTCCCGTAGCACCTCTGACTTGTTTGACGTCACGCGTCTATCTTCAGTCTTCAGCTTTGTCAGTTGGCTTTGCCCAATAGACGCGTCTCTTGCAAACACTTTGGAGCCTTGGTTCCGCTTAATTGTCTCCTTAATACGCTGAGTATTAAAGGAGCGTAAATTATGTCGCAGAGACTTCCTAATCAGTCTATTCAGCTGGCTATATGACTCAGCTTCATCCGAAGTTTTCAGCGTCAAAACACGTCGACTAGCCTGATGAGGATAAGGTGTCGGGTATGGTCGGATAGTTTTTGAGGTCTTTTTCACGGTGGCTTTTGAAAAACTTGGACCGTCCGAATGAACAGTTTCAGTTTACAGCCTGCTATTTATATCTTCCACTGATGAACAGCTGTCCAGCCATTGTTCAAGTTCGACAGTTCAAGCGGAAAGTTCTCGGGGTTTTGGATATGTGCCTTCGATGGTCGGAGCGTAGACTTCACCAGACGCGTTCTTTCCAGTTTGACGTTGATATTCAATGTGCCTCTAACGATACGGTGATCACTTCCGGTTTTAATCCTGTTGATCACAGAGACGTCGTTGAAATGACGTCTCCTAATGTTCATGATGTAGTCTATCTCATTTTTAGTTCAGCCGTTCGGACCCAACCAGGTCTATTTTCTGTGCGGCGACTTGATGAATTCTTCACAAAAAGTCCTTCTTTCTTACATAAAGTCAGCTAGCATCTGTCCCCTGAGATTCCGATGTTCATATCCAAATCGTCCCACTTTCAGCTCACCATCGCTTCTACGGCCCAGCTTTGCATTGAAGTCTCCCATTACAACAGTGAAATGTGTTTTGGAGTTATGTATGGCCCCTACTAATGTCCTCATACATAGCTTCCACTTCAACACTTGGTATTCTTACGCCGTAACCACACGGCTGGTGCTTGATTTATAGACTGGCTCGGTGGAACAGTGGTGAGTGACCCAGGTTTACTAACTACGGTTCCAAGAGTCGTGGGTTCGATTCCCACTCGGGACAAATATTTGTGTGACGAACATCGGTGTTTGTTCCGTGTCTGGGTGTGTCATTAAATATATTTAAGTATGTTTGTGTATCCACTGTCGTTTCTGATTTCCGTAACACAAGTGTTTACGCTACTTACCACGGGATCAGATCGATGTATGTGAAGTTGTGAAATATTTATTTATTTATTTATAGCAATAAATTATAAAACTTATCTATTATTACCCTGCGAGACCCGATTGCAAAAATTGATTGTCGTTTATATTTGGTTAAGGCACTTTTACTCTACTTTTTATTTTGTTAAGAATAATGGAATACTGGTGCTCGATTTATAGCAATAAATTATAAAACTTATCTATTATGGTAAGAAACAATGCAAAATTATTTGCTAAGTTACTTCTCGTGCAAGACACATTACTCAAAAAAGCACCAAAAAATATACACGAATAAACGTGCAAACGCATATTGCCTATACTTAACAACAAAGAACAAACAATATCAAACGTTTTGCTGTTTATACACGTTTATTCTTGTGAAACAGAGAAAGTATGAAGCATGTAATAGTCACTTAAAATAATATTCTTGTGACAAAAAAATATATTATTTCCGTGGAAAAAAGGTTTATAATGCAATTACAGGCTTGTTTATGATCAAAAAATTCTAAAAAAAATTGGGGAGGTAGAGGAGAGGCTAATGTAACGAAATACCAAAAAAATTTTTTTGTACAATGGCTATTACACGTTTATTCGGTGGGGCCATCGATTTGTGTATCCACTGTTGAAATTTAGAAAGACGAAAAAATTCAACTGCCTCACCGCGGCCCGGGGACTGAATAGGGGGGTCCTTCTAGGAATCGCGCCCAGACGTGCACTCACACCAGACCAGATAATTTACATTATCTACTGTTGATTCTGATATCTGTGACACAAGTGCTTAAGCTACTTACTACGGGATCAGATCAATGTATATGATGTTGTGTAATGTTTATTTATTTATTAATTTATTTCCGTCCGGCTATTATAAAGTATTAAAGTGAGTTGATAAGATTAATTGTAATCTTCAATAGTCAAATGATCCAAATCTACATTAAAGACTTGTCTGATCTCAATTGAGATCGGCCGCCATGGCTGAAATCGGTCGGACGCCTTATTACGATTAACCCTCACAGCAAAAGAGTGAGCCAAGGGACATATTTTATGGACACATTCTTAAACAAAGCAAAGCTTCTTTCGAAATAAATCATAAAAAGAGACATAGCAAAACGATTTATAAAATATCAGAGAACCCGCCAACGCGGCCATGTATCACGCTCACTGACTTTTTATTTTTTAATATCCCCTTGAAATCCAGGCGTCGCTTGTCACTTTTGCGTTGGCGGCAAAATGGGGAAGATATAAGCAAATATTTGTGCTCATTTTTCAGTCGGTGGCCATTAAATTTGTAAATCCTTAAAAATATAGGATAAATTTCAAGACGCATCAATACCAAGATAGAGTAGTTTAGAAAACTGAAAGTGTCCGGGAAATTTACCATGTTGTTTTGTTTTAATGAGCTCCCGATATTTCGGCACTGTTGCAAGCGCCATGATCACGGGTGAACTGTAGGACTGCGAGAATGACGGTAGGTCTAAGTTTTCTAATGTGTGTAACTATGACAGTTTAAAATTATATATTGATGTAGTTTGTTTGTTATAATTTATAATAGAATGCGAATTCGGCGTTCTGCATTTTGTAAATCTATAATAATTTTTACGTAAAAGTTTGATATGTTTATTTATATGGGATGGATATAATTAATATTTTTATTCGTTACTTTTCACTCAAGTAATAGACATTTTTTTTAAATGTGTTCACTAAGGGAAGGAAGGAGGTTAATAGTTGTACTTAAGTATATAGGATGTTATTCAGATTTACTATTTTAATTTAAATTGAGGTTAAGAGTCCTTAAATACTCACATAATATTACAATCGTTTAAGTCTAAAATCGAATGTCCATGCTCAACCCATAAACAATTATTATATTGTAAAAAATCTAACAAGTTACCTTAATTATAAACGTTGTTTTCTTATAAAACCAAATTATATAACTTTTTAAAGTTGCATCCGCTGTTTCTATGGCCTCAAAAGCTCACGATAAAAGCTATCATGCCGTAACAGAACTAGGTCCGAAGCCAATACTTTAGCCGCGAATAATCCGCCCTCAGACCAGATTTATAGCCTAGATTTAGAGGCGAAGAGGCGCAAATATTGGTCGGTAAACAAATTCAATAGGAGCTTTTTAGTATTTTAAAAGCGTGCTGGAAAATATGGTGAAGTAAAGATTAATATTACGAGATTTTACCGAATCGAATTTGAAGCGGGGATTTTTTAGTTGGTAAACCTAGACTAAAAGTTATTACGAATTTTGAAGCCTCGTAGTTTCAATAATTGTGTTAATTGATTTAGGCAATCTTACCGCTATGATGGATCATTACGTAAAACAACGTATCAGCCTTATGTTCTTTAGATCAATACGTACAGTGACTGATATATTAGGCCAGAAACTCCATAACAATTCGAAATGAGTGTGTCCCAAGATATATTGCTACATAGAACTGTACAACACACGTGGTGGAGACAGCACCGCGGCAACTACTGCGTTATACCACTTCGCTGTCTGATATAAATCTTATTGCCACTGAAAATACAAGCTTGTTACAAGCCGTTAGGAATACCAAATAGTTGTTTGCGTATATCAGCAATATTTGTAAATGTTTCTTTTAGTTTATGGCCGCGGACTGAAGTGTGGAAATAAGCTTTTTTGTGTAGATCTTCTACATCTTTAGTGACGAATGTTGTATAACTTACATGTTAGAGACGCTTGACTCTGATTTGAGTTACGACGTGGCTCAATTAGGGGTGAAACCCGTCTGCTCCTGTACATGTCCAGTGATGATGACGAGACTACTCCTAGCCATTATCGTATATCAGTAAGGAAAACAAACAAAAAAGGCGTGACTCTACTCATGGCTATAAAACCTATTAATACTATAAATGCAGGAAAATAACTATGTCTAACTGTCTCTCTTACAAGAACACTTAATCGATTATAAAAATTGGTACAAAGTTATTGTAGAGCTTGCGAAAGTTCATGAATTACTTTTAACTAACTGCTTTAAAAAGGAGTAAGTAATGTTTACGCGATTAGAAAGCTAGCACCTGCATTATCATAATCTTGCCAAAATCTTTTCATCGAATCAAAATATTCTCTTCAGCTAAACCATTCTAAGAAAAGCTTTTGTTTCCTTAATTATTATTTTCACAGAGTATAAACTTATGTATTTACTTCAATTAACTACATACAGCCTTAAGGGCAGATTGTACCAATCTATTTGTATTTCCCCAAAATATACCCCCTATATTGCGAGACTGATACAAAGTTCCAGCTAAGCATAAACACAATTAGGCAAGTTATTCCTAACTCATTGTATTACAGAATGAGCAAGCTTAAAGCTTGTTTAGATTTTGCCGAAACAAGGGCCGCAAACACGGTAGCTCCGTAACGGCCGTTTCAGCGCTTTGGCACTGCAGCGATGTACACTCCGCTCCGAATATCTTTGAAAGAAAGAAAGGATGATCGGCACAGAAGTATGGAATCTGGTATCGGCGCCAATCGAAATAGCTGATACATAATATGTATATAACATACGATAAGGATGTTTATTTTTTTTTTAGAAATAAGTATAGGTATATCGTTCTGCAACAGGAAAACAACTAATAAAATTATTTATTTATAATGTTCGAAGAGTATATTTGAATGTATATTTAGACTACTTGACGGATTGTTCGTCATAACACTTTTTGTCCACTAGGCTATCAGATATCAGAATCAACAGTGGATACACAAATAAAATTAAAAATACGCCGTGAAATTTTAGTGGTTGTTTCCTGTCGCAGAACGATTTGCCTTTAGTAATAGTATCAAATCATGCAATTATTATTTTTTAAAATTTTTACAATAATCATTTTCTAAGTCGTTAACGAGAGAAGCTATCGTTCTTTTTTAAGATGTGACGTAATCAGGTACTGCTTGCCGCATGAAATCGATGCTTAAAACTAAGAAGCTCTACGCCCTTACTAATAAGGCGGTTCGAACGTGCTTTAAAGTTTCGGTTATACCTTTCGTGAAACCGGCATTTATTGATTTAAATAAATAAGAACTGCACAAATCTATTCTGCTGGAAAACAACAACTAAAATTTCACGATATATTTAATAACACACCCAGACACGGAACAAACATTGCTGTACGTCACACAAATATAATTATGTCCCGGGTAACTGAAGGTAGTGAACATAGGTCACAAACCACTACCGCCATTATATTTTATTCGTTCCGGTTCACGCATACAGCATTAACAACATTCTTTGGTATCGCTATGTGTTGTTGTTTTTGACGGGAGTGACTGTACATTGTCCAGTGACCCCAAGCTCGGTCGGTCGCATATTTTGCCCGATTGCAACTTGCTGCAACTTGTATGGCTAATGCTATGGAGTTATGTGTGCAACAAAAATGGAAATGCTTATTGGCAGGACTGGACCGTTTTATACGACAGTATATTATGTTGTTTACTATATATAAAATATGTATATAAGGACTATACATCTATGTTATGTTTGATTAAATAAACAAAATGTTGCAGTCAAATCATGAACCCAATCAAAATTACTTTTAACTAAATAAAATTATTTCGACTGATAAATAGTCAATAATATAAAATATAAACAAGCAGCAGATATGTAAATTAAAAGTGGGCTCGTTGCACAAAACTCTAAGGTACCAATTAGGACTCCTTCCATAAAAACTATACTACTTAGACATAACCCTGCTACTTAAATTACGCCATTATGGCATCTCGGGTAACGCACTTAGTCTAATTCAATCATACCTGACAGGCAGGACCCAAAAGTTAATGTAAATGGGACTAGTTCTTCTGGCGCCCCATTAGTTATGGGAGTGCCACAGGGCTCGATATTGGGGCCTCTATTATTTATCATTTATATTAACGATCTCCCTTTCTTTACCAAAGACACATGTGAGATAGTTTTGTTTGCAGATGATACATCACTTCTATTTAAGATGGACAGACAGCAAGAAAATGTTGACGACGTAAACAAGGCTCTCTCACGAGTTCTGCACTGGTTTACTACTAACAATCTAATGTTGAATGCCAAAAAACTAAATGTGTCAAGTTTTCAATGCCCAATGTAAGACAAGTCAGCACCATTATCAAAATGAACAATGAACCCATTGAAGTCCTAAACTCAACGGTGTTCCTTGGAATCACTCTAGATTCTAAATTGCAATGGGGACCCCATATTGGTACCCTGGCAGGAAGACTTAGCTCTGCGGCATATGCTGTTAGAAAAATTCGACAATTAACTGATGTTGAAACGGCAAGATTAGTTTATTTCAGTTACTTTCACAGCGTTTTGTCCTATGGTTTGCTTTTATGGGGATCAGCTGCTGATATCTATAGTATATTTGTATTGCAAAAAAGAGCAGTAAGAGCCATATATAATCTCAAACGACGTGATTCTCTCAGAGATCGGTTCAAGGAGTATAATATTCTCACAGTGGCCTCCCAATACATTCTTGACTGCTTAATGTATGTGTATAAAAATATACAATACATTCCTAAAAAATCTGATAATCACCAATTCAATACAAGAAATAAACATAAACTTGCTATTTCACATTTTAGACTAAGTAAAGTTAATAGCTCCTTTGTTGGACTAGGTGTAAAAATGTTCAATAAATTACCTGATTGTGTTACTAAACTACCTATACAGCAATTCAAATCATGTATTAAGAATGGTCTTCTTAAAAAAGGCTACTATAAAGTAGAAGATTATCTCAATGATAAATATGCATGGACTAATAGTTTAAATTAAATTTTTGACATTAATTATGATTTGTTTTTTTCTTATGAATTAAGTTTTTGACATTAGATATGATGACATTCTATTGTTATTAATTTTGACATTTATCATGAACTTTTTGTTCCTATTATTATATTAGTCTTAATTTTAATAAGGCAATGGCTGTAATTAATAAAATTCTACCTATGTAAGCTTTGTCATGCAGACTGGATTTGTTATGGTATTCTGAACATTGTTATCTTTGCTCTGTTGCTTTTTATTTTAATTATCGTTATTTTTAAGGTAGTAAATATTGAACTGGTACTTTTTGCTATGGCACACCCAGACTGTATGACTTGGCTCATTTACATTTTGTAACATGATTGTCGTTAAAAAGAGCAAGTATCGAGTTTCTTGCCGGAGTCTTCTCGGTAGAATCGGCGTTCCGAACCGGTGGTAGAATCTTATTATTAGTAATATGACGATTTATAAGTGCATGTAATTGCCTATATGAATAAAGACATTTTTGATTTTGATTTGATATATAATGCATTTGCGTGCTTTTATATTATCATAACACGAAAAGAACCAGTCTACGGTTTAACTTTATGATTAAGTCGTAACTTAAGACAACAAAAACAGTGAAATGCATTGTTTTCTCTTGTAAAATAACCAAGAAACGCAGACGGCCTTTGTAAACAGATTTTATTACAAATGCACTCGCTCCTTTTTCCAACTGCAAATTAAAATGGCATCAGAGCATGCACTCGTTTCGAGGCATAAATTACAATGATGCATTTTTTTACCGGTTTTCGGAAGATGGGAAGATAGTGGGGGGGGGGGGGGGGGGGGGTAGATTACGATGTTGTGTTGTGTTTGACTGATGATGATTTGGCGGTAACGGTCTGTATGATCCAATGGTGAAGACGCGCGCAATGGAGAATGATACTCTGTCCCAATTTCTCAATGGAACATTATAATATTGGCATAATTAATATATTTGTAAAACCAATTTATATTTTAGAACGTGAAAGTACGCATTTTTTTTTGCAATGTACTGCGTGTTGTGGTGTGACGTCATATTCACCGTTTCAATTTGTATGAACTGCAAACGGTCAACATTTCAAACACATAACTTTTTCAATTTTGATTATATTATTATGTTGAATCGAATTACACATGTCGAATCAGGTGCCGTAGACAAAGTAACAATATTGAAACGATAACGAAGAAGATTGACATTAGACGCGATAAATCACGTAGTCAATCCCATACATTTTGTTCTTTTCGAACTTCGTTATCGTTTCGATATTGTTACTTTGTCTAAGCCCCAGATAGTCAAAGTTACCTAATTACCTGAAATCATTAACATTCGGTGTAACGGTCCCATCGCCATTGCATCTACGCTGAGAGACAGAAGCGACTCTATGTACATCTTGGACTCAGCCAAAAATCTTGGTTTAACTATGGATGGACAACTCAACTTCGAAGACCATATAGCACAAGTCACCCGAAATTGCTTCTATAGGTTAAACCTCCTATACAAAATCAGGCCCTACTTAAATGCTGACCTACGAAAGTTGCTCTGTGAATCACTTGTGCTATCCAAGCTGAATTACTGTGATACAGTGTATGGCCCCTGCCTCCTAACAAGAACCATGAAAAAAATACAGCGGGTTCAAAATGCCTGTGCGCGCTTCTGCTTTCACATCCCACCCAGATCGCATGTTACACCATACCTAAACGCTGCCAATGTCATGAGAATGGAGGCACGGAGAAGAGTGCACCTAGCCACGCTGCTTTTCGGAGTCATTTCAACAGAGAGACCCACATACCTATATAATAAGTTGCTGTGGGCAAGGGATAGCAAAGGATACCCCAAAAGAGCCTGCACAAACATTTTCACTATGCCCAAACATCGTACAGCGGCATTCCGGGGATCCTTCAGATTTGCGGCCACTAAGTGCTGGAACGACCTTCCCCCACCGTTGCGTGACCTGGAAACAATACACAGTTTTAGAAAGCGACTCAAACAGTACCTAATAGAGGAGCAAAAAACACAATACTCACATCACTAGGTATTCACATCAGGCTACGTTTTCGCCGGGGGAGGTGGTTCGACACTTTGGGGCACGCCGCAGCGCCAAGCACGAGTCTGGATATACGCCACTATCATACGCCGATAACAAACGTGTGTCCTCTTTCATCATTTTCAATTTTTCTTTCTTCTTGTTCTCTTCTTTTTGCGTGCTCCACTTAACACAATTATCCTTATATGTGGCAGGTTGTTCATTTCATAAAACATACCCTTTGTTGTCGCTCTGTAAAAGCACAAATTGCCTTGTTAGTGGAATCAAACAACCACACAGCCTCAAACCTTTGCTCTTGCTATCCAATGCTAACTAACAATGCACTTATTGGATTATTAGTTCAAAGCACTCACCCGCAAGTAGATACAACAATAATAGCATTTACTTTTTTATTGTTGTAATTAAATTTCCTTGTGTATTAATAATATTTCAACTTATAAACTTTTCCCAACATGTTATATTTGATTCTTTGTGAACCCCGTTTTTGTTTACTTTTTTCTTTTTTTTTCTTTTTCCTATTCTTGTCAATGGCCGATCCGGAGCCTATGCCCATAGACAAAACTCTATATTTAACAGTTGTTTGGTCTTGGATAATGGCTCTGGGTATAAAGCGTAATGGCACACTTATTAACTTATAAAATTGTATCTTCCATTTGTCCTTATCATAATTTGTTTTTATTTCTGTTCTATCTGTTTTTATTATATGTATACATATTTGTATTGTTAGACTATAACTTCTTGTTCTTGACTTTTATTTCTATGTTCCTGTATCTTGTATATGTATTTATCTACTTATTTTTTTTTTTTTTTATTATAAAGGTTCTGCCAGAATATCAGCGCTGTAGCGGCCTAGCAGCCGCTGCAGCACATGCTGAGGCAGAACCTATTGATCACATCTACTGTATGTGTGTATGTTAAACCTTGTAAATGTATGTGATCAATAAATGTTTTCTTTCTTTCTTTCTTTCTTTACATGATTGATAAGGAGTGTTGAGGGGTGCCCTTTGAGGCTATCTCAAAGGGCACCTCTACCACCTCTCTCTTTGTCGTCGTTTTACGAGTTACGGTATGCTAGGACCCATGAAGTCATCAAGGCGATGAGGTCCAGTAATTGTTTTGATTGGTAGAGCCCCTGGACGTTAGAGTTCGCTCAGGAGGGATGGCTTAACATCTTATTTATTAAGGACAACCAACAACTTACACTAAACAAATACAACAGATACATGACATAGAACAAGAGCTAAGTGCAGATTCAATTACAGGTTGCCACGACTTGCGATGTGAGATAATCTAGGTATATTAATGTGGTAGACTGATGAAAATTTTAGTTATTATCATAAGTGAGACTCATCATGTTTTCTCTAGTCTTCGTTACATTATAATAAATGTATTCAATGGCGTAGAGGCAGAGTTTCTTTTGTTGTCCTCCTGAAACCATGGGAAAAGCGGCAAAAGCTGGCCTTTACGCACATTTAAATAATAATAACGGGCTTACGAACATGGGTACGTAGATGACGTTCTCTTTTTAGTTGCAAAAATTCAGATTATATACTTGAAATGAAAATACAATTTTTTTCATAAAACATAGAGACGCGAAATAAAGTTGCACCCACCTAAATTTATGGTCATTTTACGAGAGAAACTGTTTAAAACAAACTTCTCATCTCTGCTTTAAACACTTGTAAACAAAATAACCTCAGTGCAAGAAGCGGGATGTTGTCTCATTGTACAATGAAGTAAATGGCAGTAAAGAATGTATAACTTTAAACTGTAATTATTACACACATTAGAAAAAAATATGATGTTCGGGTTGACTGGCTCGGTGGAAAAGTGGTTAATGACCCAGGTTCACTACCTACTGTACCGTTAGTCGTGGGTACGATTCCCTCCCGTGACAAAAATTTGTGTGACAAACATCTTACTACACAGGCTAAACGAGAACTCCGGGGTTTCACAACAGAAAAACTCGCACTTTGGGGGCCGGGGACATATCGGTCCATACGCAGTACTTGCTACCAGTAGACCAATGACGCAGAATCTTACAATAATACACAAATAAAACGAGTTCCAGAAAAAAAAATCCAGAAAAGAAAAGAAAGCATGCAGTGCTTGCTTTTATTATATTGTACATTTAGATAATGTTAAATGTTAATTAAGCTTTAAACACGTATTAGTTTACCATTGTTGGTAGACCAATACATGAATAAAAAAAAGATAA
This sequence comes from Maruca vitrata, assembly GCA_039566165.1. Taxonomy (NCBI): domain Eukaryota; kingdom Metazoa; phylum Arthropoda; class Insecta; order Lepidoptera; family Crambidae; genus Maruca; species Maruca vitrata. Next base: position 12,597,103 of record CM076930.1, read on the forward strand.
TTGACCACCATCTTCTTCACTGTGCATTTCGCTTGCACTGTGCACAGGCCATTCGTGTCGCGGCACATAAATTACCTTGCATTTTTTATTATTTTGCGAGAACCACCCTCTCTTAAAGATGTCGTGTGATTTTCTTAAACTAATAGTTCTTTTACGAATATTTTAAGAGAAACGAGAAATGATTCCGCTTTTTAACAAAGAAACGAGTTAAAACGTAAAAGTGAATTTCTGAATGGGAACTGTGATGTTCATGTATTAGCGACCAGCTCTCGCTTCACTGCGGGCATATTATATACTAGCAGTGCCCGCGACTTCATTCGCGTGAACTACAGGATGTTGAATTTTTATAACTTAAAAGTAGTCGTATAAATAATAGTCCCGCCACAATCTGTTCTGCCATTTAAACCAAAATCCTTCTGGTTTCATCATCATCAATCATTTATCGTGTAATAAATAAGTATATTACACAACATCTCATTTCGCACTTGTTTTAATCACAACAGTGGTATTGACTTAAATATTTAAATAGCCTAACCAGACACGGGGCAAACATCGATATTCACCCCAGAAATATTTGTGATGAGTGGGAATAGAACCCACGACTCATTATGTGGTCTGTGAATTGGGATAAAAAGGCCAAGTGCACGACAGACTCGCACAGCGCGATTTCTTTTTAGAATTCTCTGTGTTTTAGGACGTTGCTTTATTCAAAATTTTGAGATTCTGTGTTCTTCGCAGATTGTGGTTCCCTTTGCGAGCGTCGAAATTTGGCAGCATAAATGGCTGTTTCTTTTGATTGTGTTGGCTCATATGAAGAGACAGTAGACCTGAGTATTTTATGTTACTTTTAGTTTGATATTTCCTCCTTGATGTTTGGTTATTTTTTTCGACGTACGAAATCCTAATATCTAAGTTTATAGTGAACAGCTTCCTCACATTGAACAGATCATCTCCAAGTAATCTTAATTGTTCATGATGAACAATTAAGATTACTTCATCGATCAAAGTGAAATATAGGACGACCTATTCCAAAGCCAGGTAGCAGTCTTTATGGTTGGAGAGGGAAAAAGCGTCGATGGCCGAGTGGTTTAGGTCGTTGCTTGCTATGCAAGAGGTTGCCTGTTCAAACACCGCCACGTACCACTGTGTTTTTCAAGTTTTTAATTCATACCTATGTACGATTATTCGACGCTTAAACGGTGAAGAAAAATATCGTGAGGAAACGCACACTGCACACCTACGAAGACATTTTAGGGTGTGTAGTCAACCAACCCGCCCTTGGCCAGCATGGTTGTCGTAGGCCCTATCGGCCCAGTTTAGGATAGGCCCGTGCCCCAGCAGTGGTGACATAATATATGGGCTAATAATGATGATATTTGGATATACTGTGTGCTTGAATCATGTTTTTTCTTAATCCCCGGCAAACCCCTCATTTACTCCTTTCGAATTTAAAGCTTTACCAAATAAAATATGCTGATGCTATACTTTTATATAGAATTTTCATATTATTTTTTGAAATCGATATTGAATTGGTTTAATTTGATTGAATATTTAATAGGTTGGTGCATACAATGTATTAATCTTATTGTGATAATCTCTTCCTTTTTTCTGATACCAAACCCTTGAGGATTATATCAATGTATTTTTTGACAACCAACCATCTTCAATTCGGTAATTATGGAAATTTAAATGCTTTCGTAAATATTGACAGCATAAAAATATGTCAATTAGATGTCACTATTTTGTTAAATTAAAATAGAAAAAATGCAACAATTAGAATATTGTCGATACATGTTGTCGATTCAGAACCCTTCTGGTAATTTACGTAATTTAATGGCACTCGAAATTTATCAATTCCAAAAGACAAACTTCACTTATTTGACGAATGGTATACCTACATACAGACTTTCCCATAATATAATATCAAAGTAATACGTAAAGCACAGTGCCATCTTTTGAAAAACCAAAAAACTTATCACGTACTCATGTTATATCAAACTTGACAGCATTTATGGCATGCTGTACAAAGCACGATGCCATCTATGGGTCATAATATGAACAATCATGCCCCAATTTTAAAGGCAAATTTTTATACGAATTAAAAATATTGAAAATAACGGTTTAATTTTGAAGTTCTTTTTAAATTCACCTGCATCGCATGATTTCATGATTTTTTCAAATAAAAAAAGGTGAAGCAAAAATATCAGTTTAAAAAAGTGGTACCACCAAGATTTGAACTTACGACACTTATACTTTTCGCAGCGCATGCGATATAAGGATTTTTACATCTTGCGTGACATATTTGGGTTTTCCGTACGGATCCCTACTTTTTTGAAAATGTAATATAGCCTATAACCTTCCTCGATAAATGGGCTATCCAACACTGAAAGAATTTTTTAAATCGGACCAGTGGATCCTGAGATTAGCGCGTTCAAACAAACAAACAAACAAACAAACAAACAAACAAACTTTTCAGCTTTATAATATAAGTATAGATTAAGTCATATTAAAACCTTCCTCTTGAATCCCTTTATCTATATTTTTAAAAATGCTCCATCGAAATCCGTTGTGCAGGTTAATAGATTTAAGCATACATACAGACAGTCGCGGAAGCGACTTTTACATTGTAGTGATTTACCCTTTTGAGATACATTATACCAAAGCCGCTCTAAGTTGGCCGATTTGCTACATGTCAGACTGACTGCACTAGTGTTTGAGTATAAAGCCACTGGACATGCCTTACACGGACGCCCGCCCCCCGCAAAGTACATTGGTCAACTGTTCAAACACGTTTAATAAAACTACTTGTCGCTGCACCACCGCCATTTTGCATTGATCCCTGTCGCGTGACGTTACTCTTGAAAAATGGTTAGTTGTGCAGTATTCTCATGTAAAAGGCGATCGAGAGCTCAAATTCGCAACAAGAGCGCGTTTAGTATCATATCTAAGTGTTTTTATTAACTTTTAAACGTGTATTTAAGAAGAATTGCCATTTAAATAAAAAGTCGTTGCGATACGTAAACGACAGAAAAAAATAAACAAGAATACAGTGGTACGGGGGCTAGTGATGTCATTAAAGTCAAAAAGCGACTCGACATTTGAATGAATCATTCACTCCCTGCAGTTAGTTGTATAATCCGTTTTTACTTTAATTTTGAATTAAATAAAAGGTCTAAACATATGTTATATTTAAATCTTGTAAGATGAATTAGAAAAATTACTTTTCTTTCCTCTGGTCATACGATATTGAAATTTAGTCTGAAAATGAAAAGAAATTCTGTGACTCCCTTAGAGATATTTTTAAAGACATAGATATTTTAACCGTATCCTCTCAGTACATTTTGGACTGTATCTTATATGTTTACAAGAACATACAATCATTTAATATCGGATCCTCACCATTTTAACACCAGTAATAAACATAAGTTTGCCGTTTCAAGGCTCAGGCTTCAAAAGACTGGAAAGTCGTTCTTGGGTTTAAGCACAAAATTGTTTAATAAGATCCCACAAAATGTTATTGAATTACAATAATCAGTACAAGATAGTTCAGTTCATTCACCAAACTGATTTTATTTTATTCTTTGTGTCATCACTATTTTTTTCGTATGTGTGTTGCGTAGTTACGTGAAAACTTTGTTTGTGTGCGTGTATTGTTTGAAGTGTTGAACATTTTTGTAGTGTGCGTTTATCGTTACAGCAAAATTTGTGTCTGTTGAGTTATTAATTTTTTGGTGGTGTGCTGTACGTGTTTACCTCGGCCTCCGCTAAAAGTGGCGAAAAAATTTGTTAGAAGCCTTGACGTTATGGCATCTCCAGTGGCTTTATACTCAAAGGCACTAGTGAGGGACAACGGTAAAATTGCCGAAGTATATAAGTAACAGTTATTTCCACTTTATAACCAAGCAAGGTCTAATTATAACAAATTTTTATTAAAAACATTAATTCACATCCAAAAGATTGAATTTAAGTTCCTTATTTATAAATATATTTATTTTTAAAATACAATACTTATTAAATCCTTCATCCTATTTTTAAAAATACCTGGTGAGTATTACCCACTACGTCACTATGAAAACGTGTCAAACGGCGTAACCTTGTAAAAGCGTAATACAGAGTGGAAATTTTACGTTTTCTTTTTATAATTCAATTATTTTAGGTAATAAAAGACAAATACTAGATAATTATACCGGAGCCGTTCTTAGAAGACTGATTTGACACTTTTTATTTTATATTTTGCATTTATCCTTGTTAAGAGGAACATATTTACGCGAATAATAAATAACAACATTTAAAAATAATACGTTATTTCAAAATTTCAAATGCACATAATTATCTAATTATTTGTCTTTTATTACCTAAAATAATTGAATTATAAAAAGAAAACGTAAAATTTCCACTCTGTATTACGCTTTTACAAGGTTACGCCGTTTAACACGTTTTCATAGTGACGTAGTGGGTAATACTCACCAGGTATTTTTTTTAAATAGGATGAAGGATTTAATTAGTAATGTATTTTAAAAATAAATATATTTATAAATAAGGAACTTAAATTCAATCTTATGGATGTGAATTAATGTTTTTAATAAAAATTTGTTATAATTAGACCTTGCTTGGTTATGAAGTGGAAATAACTGTTACTTATATACTTCGGCAATTTTGCCGTTGTCCCTCACTAGTGCAGTCAGTCTGACATGTAGCAAATCGGCCAACTTAGAGCGGCTCTGGTATACACATTTTCAAATGTAGTTTAGGGAACAGAAGTACTGTGTACATATTCAAGTAAGTTTTGAGACAATAGTAGGTAGGTACCTGTGCTCAGTTATAAATATTCTGTCTTAAGAACAATGTTACCTGAATAAAAAATATATATTTTTTAGTATTCTAGTTAGATTTGTTCTATAATAGTTGTACATAATTATACAAACGATCTAATCGTCATATACTTAACATTTTAAATATTACGTTACGTAAGATATACCAAAACCTTACTAGCGTCTAAAACAATGATTGTTGTAATGTTTGCGTGTTTGTGCATGCAAAAGAAATCCATACTAAGTTCTTAAAGATAAACCATAGTTTCGTTTAGGTATAATAATTTATGTGTAGATAATTTTTATCAGACACTTTTTGTGGTACAAAAAGAACTATCAGGATGACATCACTCCACCTGTTGGTAAGCGTAATGAGGTCCAAATTTATCAATTAAATACTATAATAGGGTTGATGACTGTGTCCAAATTGTATCATTCTATTTAGTCCGTAAGTTAGTTTGTTAAAAATATCGGACACATAGTTTTAATTTTTAATTGATTAAACGTTACAAAATTATAGCTTATCAAACTTTTGTAGTAGGTGCGTCATCCCAAGCTTCTATGCACCAAAGAAAGGAAGCATCTTCATCATTTAATTTTCTTGTTTGACAAAATAAAAAATGACATGTGTACCTACAATATTTTTAAATTATCTAAATAACGGACTGATTTTTTTTTCGTCTCCGAGTCTATTCTCGTTTGTACTTTAAAGACCCACAAATTTCTTTTTTCCTTGAAATTCAGTCACGCTGAAAATAGCTTTCCAAAAACACTACAACTCTACTACTACAGGTAAACTCTACAACCTGCCTTTGGCACAGCGGCTAAGTCCCAAAGGAATACTTGAATTTCAGGACCTGAAAGCGACTACTTCAGTCAGGCGACCAACTGAAGTATTGATTCTCGGAATCATCCAGCCATTTAACAAGTATGAGCCGAGCTTGACGACAATTCAAAATGGCCGCTGATTTCAATGCGTACTCGCCCTGGCTTTTTCTTTTTCTGATAAGGGACCCTTGACCGTATTGGGTTCAAGATTTCAGTGGAGATGTCTGACCTCTCTTGTGTTTGCGATCGTATTATGCGCTAAAATACGAATGTTTAATGATCGATCAGTGTAGCACATGCCTGGCTGGCTGAACGTAACGTCTATTTCTATTTCTAGACAGATGAATAAAACGGTATACCGGTAAGTGACCCCGGCTCCTCGAGCTACTATCGACTCAGTCCAAATCATCCGAGGCATCCGAGTATCCTTCCTCCCCTTTTCCTTCCCCCGTCATGTATCCTTGTTACTCGTGGGAACGCAATGACCTTGTTGCAAAAGGCAGAATGGGCGGCGACGTGGTCCACAACCCGTCACGTCACGTTTCCCACAGAGGTAAAAAGTGGATCGCTGGAAGTGATCTCTGCCTACCCTTCTGGGAAAAAGGCGTGATTTTATGTTTGTATGAATAAAACGAATCAAGACGAAAATTAACAATCCACATGCCAGGAGTTTGAAATAATTTAATGTGCCTTTAATTTTTCAAATAAGATAATTCAAAATTCTTAAAAAATCGTTTATTTATTTTTGTGTTGGATTGTCGCTCAACTAGTCAAATTATCATCGAAAATGGTCATGAAAATAACTTTCTAACGACAACGTCTGGTCGTTATATGTCGATGTGTGCTTTTGCCCGTCCTCCTATGCGCCTTCGCGGACAAAAAGGGCCTATGGCTGAGTGGTTAAGGTTGTCCTTGGCATACGAGAGGTCGCTAGTACAAAGCCCGCCAGGTACCAATGTGTTTTTAAAAAAATTAAATTCTTATTATGTCATTCGACGCTTTAACGGTGAAGGAAAACATCCTGAGGAAACCTGCACACCTATAAAGAAATTCTAAGGTTGTGTAGTCGACCAACCTGCATTTGGCCAGCGTGGTTGACTAAGGCCTTATCAACAATGACGCCGCTAAAGCGATGAGGTATACCGCGGAGTTTAGTCGGTACACCCCTGGGCATTGCACCTTAGCCCAGGAGCAGCTGCCGGTTTTCCATCTCAGCACCGGCAGCCGGGAGTGCCACACACCACCTTGGGTAAACCCCTGCCCAAGGTGAAGGTGCATCAAGCATTCTCCGCGTTAAAAAAAAAAAGACCTTATCTTATCTAGCTTAGGGTAGGCCCGTGCCACAGCAGTGGGGACGGATATGGGCTGATAATGAAACAGACGCTTCTCACACCACAATAGAATTCCAACTAACTGTTTCCCTCATTACTTGAGCACTCAAACGTGTCCTAATCCATAACTTCCAATCCGTCTGCAAACAAACACATGAAATTGCACCCCATGTTAATCCGCCGTATAAATTTTCTATTAATAAGCCGTCGTGTCCGAAGACGGGCGTCGGTGAAATAAAATGGTAATTTATACAGACGATAAGTCAGAGAGGGAGAGGCACCGTAACGAGTCACCCAGAGACCTCCATTTTTCCTCCCAATTTACCGTTATAAATAGACTTTGCCCTCTCGCGAACGTTACACCTTTTGACTGCGGATGTATTTTTTTTAAACATCCCTTGACTTGTCTTTTCACGCCTGATGTAAACAAAGACATGTTTTTTTTTATCATAAGTTACTTAACGGGATTCAATGTGATTATGGAATCAGGGTAGATTTTACCGTGACCGTTGCATAGTTTTGAATGGAATAGCAGTGAAAGATATCATAAATATGCCGTAGATATTATTAAATGCTTATTAGCGCTTCTTTTGAATTATCCCCAAAGTGACTCCTCTTAGAATGATCTAATTTAAGATTTTTTACTAAGAAAGTTGTTCGTTGTAACAATTAATCTATACTAATATTATAAAGCTGAAGAGTTTGTTTGTTTGTTTGTTTGAACGCGCTAATCTCGGAACTACTGGTTCGATTTGAAAAAATCTTTTTGTTCTTTGCGTTGTATAGACCATTTATCGAGGAAGGCTTTAGGCTATATAACATCAAGCTGCGACCAATAGGAGCAAAGATACAATGGAAAATGTGTAAAAAACGGGGGAAAAGCGAACGAAGTCGCTGGCACAGCTAGTATGATATACAGTTTGTAATGGACTTTTAACTGGCTCGTTGGTCTATTGGTAGCAAGCAAGCGCTGCGTAAGGACCAGGAGGTCGCCGGTTCGAGTCCGAGGTCGGGCAAAATTTGTGTGAGTTTTTCTGTGATGAAATTACTCAGCCCGGAGTTAGGAAGTTGGCGGTTGAACGCCCGTGCCTCGGAAAGCACGTTGAGCCGGTGGTCCTGCGCCCGATCCCTCATCGGTCATGTCGGGTTGCCTCACTGAATAATGAGAGTAAGGGAATAGAGAGTGCACTTGTGTTTGCGCGCACACTTGTGCACTATAAAATGTCCTGCGCACTTGGCTGATCTCAATTGAGATCGGCCGCCATGGCTGAAATCGGTCGGACGCATTATTTGTAATGGACTTTAAATTACTGAAACGCCTCGGTAAACTCTCCACTAATTATTTTGAAAAGCAATTTTCTTATTTCGTCTCCCATGATTCAACTTCAAAGCTAATCCAGCAAGTTTACAATTTATTCTTTAGTGTTTCTAGGATGCTAAAACAAATTTAATTTGCTCACAAAATATATATAGTATAGTATATATAGTCTGACGTTGAGTAATGATTTTATTGATGACTAGCGGCCGCCCACGACATCGTTCGCGTGGAGTAGTAACTTTTGGAATCAATGATTTATTTTAATCATGATGCCAAAATCATTATCTAAGTAAATGTACCTATCTCGTAAAATTAGCTATTTCATATTGATTCGGAGTTTAGCGAGAAATAAACAGGCAGACAGACAATATGTTTCAATAGTGTTTTTGTTATTGGTACCAGATATAAATTCATACTAATTTGTTAAAAGTCGTTATTTTAATTTAACAAACAGACACTTAAACTTTATTGAATTGTATAGAATAAACAAATGTGTTTTACGAACAAAGCATGAAAAGTTTTGTATCTGAAACACTTTAATCAGATCAATTTGCGAGTTTATCGAAAACTAAACTTTCAACTTTTTTTTTGTTTAATCCGTATCATCCCACTGCTGAGCAAAAGGTCTCCTCTAAACCTTTCCACCGCTCTCTATCCAAGGCCAGTACTTGCCAGCTCTTTGATATCTGGGCCAAATCGTCACACCAACTTTCAACTATGCTATTTTAAATACATTTCGTACCAATTTCAATACAGAAGAACTGCCCTCAAACTGTATTTACGTATGTCACACATTACACAGAAGGTTTTATATTAGAAGATTGTATAATTGGCATAATTGCGTACTTGTAAAGACTTTCACAATGATATAATTTACTGCGAATGAAAACATCATTAGGAAACTTGCACGGCTGTGTATAAGTACCTATTTCTAGAGTTCCGTAGTAAACAAGGAACCCTTAGAGTTTCGTCATGTCCGTCTGTCCGTGGCTTAGCTCAAAAACTAACAGTGCTAGAAGACATTGATTACGCCGACAACGTGGTAAAGTAAGATCATTAAAAAAAAATATTTAGGTTACCTTCCGTGTAGAGGAATGAAGTGGTTTTTAAGAGGGCTCCCATAATATGGTATAAAAAAACCATTATTTTAGCTAAATTGCTACGAACCCATTGTACGCTAGTCCGAGTCGCACTTGGCCGATTTTTTACTATTTCATTCAAAGCACAAAGCGCAATAAACTTGATTAATTTTGTTTTTAAAAAACCCAGCATAGTATTACAAGTTCATAGTTCATCGTGGCTCGCAAAGCACATCATTTGTTACATTTACTATCGCTAGAAGTTCGCTGAAGTAAATAAATTACTCCCAGAGTTGTGGCAAACTTTGGCGGCCGCTCAGAGGAAAGAATTACTTGGTAAATATTTCACAATGTTTTGTTTGCGAATTTGCTTTTTCATCTCATTTTTGTTGCAGAAGCCAGCAGCGGTGACCGGTCTAAGTAATTACTTCGAATTGAATAGTGCTGATTTTATTCGGTTGAAGTGCAGAGTTACGGCAGCTTCATGTACTATTTTAAAGATTTTGCGTATTTGTCTTGTACCTTTAGGTTTAGACTTTCGGTTGACATAAGATTTAATACCTAATATTACAGAACAGTCTCACTTACAAAATAATTCAAATAGCTAACATGATAACGCAGTAGCTAATTCTTTGTCTAATTATTTTACATAGGTACTTCCTCTCTAATAATTGAACTCTTATAAAATGCATAGGTTTATTATTTTTAAAAATAAATGTACCTATTACCCAGAATAAAAGTCTTAATTTCTGTTATTATTAAAGCAAAATTTATTTCCATAAAAAGATAAAAAATAACCAAAAATAATGAATGAAAGCTCAGAGAGCTCCCCAATCCGACCGAGCGCTTAAGTCGTAATCAAATTACTGGCTAATTACTTTGATTAAATGGGCATTTTAATCACCTCGGGCCGACAAAACGTCTAAGATCGTCGCGCGCGCTCGGCAAATCGGCTTAATCACCCGGTTGGATAATTGCTGAAAACTTACACAAAAGCTGACAAACCGATTGCGATTGCTGCAAATAGCTTCAGATTGGGCACGGCCGCTGACTAATTGTGGCATTCGAGGCGTTGATGATTTCGAAATCTTGCGAATTGTATAGTTGCTTGATCGGCTGTTACTGCCGCGTTCTCGTAAAGAAGACCCAATATAATCAAACATTGTATTCTTACTTGGCTCTTTTTCTTTTCTTTTTACTGTACTCTTGCATGGCAAGCAACGACCTTAACCACTCGGCCATCGGCGCTTTTTAGTTAATGAAAATCCTGGGCAGAGAGGTCAAAAGTTAAGCTTGTTTTTTCTTAAATTTAGCCAACATCATGTTATCTTTAATGGTCGAAAAGTTGATGTTTTACAAATATAAAACAAGTTCGGAATGCTCATTATTTTAAACGCCGGGTTTATATTGATATTCTATTTATTGAAAGTACCCCAGTACTCCGTTTGATCAAACATTTGTCGAGCCGAGAGCGCGTATGTTTATATTTCTACTTGGTATATGTTTATTGTGTGTGTTCCTGTTGATTTTGTTAACCATAACTTTGTCGATATCAATTGTATGAAAATCAAATAACGTAACAAACGTAATAAAACCCGGTTAGAAATGACTACATATGACTGGCTCAGTGGTTAGTGATCCAGAGTTAATAAACATAAATTCCCACGCGGGACAATTAATATTTCCGTGAAGAACACCGGTGTTTGTTCCGTGTCTGGGAGTTCGTGTTCATTTTTACTGTATTGTTATTTAGATATTTTGTTTGAAAGGTAATATACAACCCCCTTAATATTTAATTTTTTTAATTTTTACTATTTGCTGTTATAGGGGCCGCGGAAATACACGGTTATATCACGGTTTATGAGAAACAGCTTTGAGACAGACAGACGGGTACCGTTTTTACCTTTTAGGTACGGAACCCTAAAAACATGTTAAACTAACAAACGTGAATTACGTTTAGAAGACTGTTACTATCATCATCATCAGCCCATAAACGTCCCGACTGCTGGGGCACGGGCCTACCCTAAACTAGGGCGATAAGGCCTTAGTCGACCACGCTGGCCAAGTGCGGGTTGGTCGACTTATGACCTTAGAGTCTTCGTAGGTGTGCAGGTTTCCTCACGATGTTTTCCTTCACAGTTAAAGCGTCAAATGGTACATATGAATTTCAAATTTGAAAAACACATTGGTACCTGGCGGGGTTTGAACTGGCGACCTCTCGCATGGCGAGCAACGACCTTAACCACTCGGCCATCGACGCTTTGCTGTTACTATATGACTCAATAACTCTGAGCACTACATAGTCATTTCTGAGCGGGACAGGTAAGTGCACAAGTGAACTATATTTTTTGAGATACATCCTCTGCGCTGAAAATTTACAGCGTCCATGAAGTGTGAAATGTAAACAAACGACAACCTTCAACATATTAAGCTCAAAGCCACCAATCCTCATAAAGCTCGGCCACTAATTCATTTCTTAATGAAAATGCCAAAAAGTTGTACTAAGTAATTTGCATCAAAAAGGAAGAGTTCGCAAACTGTTTGGAAAGTTGCAAAATTAAAATTAAGATTTAACGTGTTTTTGTTGGAGACAAAAGTTTGTTTTTTTTTTTTGTTTCATTATCCCAGGGACGGTTTTTGTTTACAATAACAAAATTACTGTAGTTTTGTTTTGCTTTGTTCGGACCAATTGATGTTTCGCACTGGATTTGGTCTTTGCTTGCCATGCCTCTCCAGGTGGGCGACATTTTGTCGACCGGTTGCTGTTACCACCATACAGTTGCGTAAGACCCGCCAAGTAACTCTGGCCTCTCTCGGTCAGGTCGCGTTCCGGGATCAGCACTGTACGAACCGGCGCCAGGGGGACCATTGTTGCGGCAAGCGCCGGACCAGTGGAGTCTTAGCGGCGGCATTGTGCGGGCGGAGCGGGTCAGCCCGCCGGCCAGGGAGAGACCCGTAGAAACGATGGGACTGACTATGTCCGACCCGCACAGCTCAATACCTGATGCGAGACTCCACGCCTTGTCTCATTGTTGCCGCAGCAGTGGTCTCCTCTTTGAGCGGGCTTTCAGGGTGAGTGCGACAGGCTCAATATGGTCTATTGTGCCTGTCGACCTCATATTTGGATCTCACTACCGCTTACCATCAGGTGGAGTGAGGTCATCTTGTTAGCTTAATACAATAAAAAAAATTAAAAATTCGAGAGGCCGCCAGATTAAACCCCTCCGCGTACCACTGTGTTTTCAAATTTGAAATACATATTTACGATTATTCGACGCTTTAACGGCGAAGGAAAACATCGTGAGGGAGACCTGCACGCCTATGGAGAAATTCTAAGGTTGTGTAGTCGACCAACCTGCACTAGGCCAGCGTGGTTGACTTAAGTCGACTTAGACCCTGTCCCCAACAGTGGGGACATATATGGGCTGATGATGACGATGACTGGTTTTGGCCTGTACCACTGTTAACGACGATTACAAACCTATTTTCAAAAAAATATATTATTTTAGACGCAGTAACAATATGCTGTGGGTTCTTAAAAAATATCTTTTTTTCAGGGTTTTCTAATCGCGTGAACAAGTACTGGGCCATAATATTTTTATTTTCAAACAAAATTCTCATTTATAAATGGATTACTTTGCTGTCCTTCTGTGAGTTTCCTATTTTACTAACGAATGGGTAGATCTGCAAAAGTTATATGTGTTGATGTAAAAAAATTACTGAACGGCTTTTTAATAAAACTTCACATAGTATAGCATACTTATTAAATAACACATAATAACTAAAACTAAAAACGTCGGGGATCTTTACCATGTTGTTTTGTTTTAATGAGCTCCTGATATTTCGGCACTGTTGCAAGCGCCATGATCACGGGCGAACTAAAATTATATATAAAACTAAATCCACGCACACGATTCATACGATACTAAGTCGCCGGAGAGTTGAAAAAATACCTTATACGTAGATTAGATAGTATAAGCTTCTTCTTCTTTTTCTTATCGTATGGTTGATGAACAACCTGGTGTCAGAGTTTTTAAACCGCCCGTAGGCCTCTGACATGGCTTCACACACCGTTGAAAAATTTCTCAGGTGTGCTGGTTTCCTCACGATATTTTCCTTCACCATTAAAGCGTCGAATGATGGTACTACCGGCAACGCTGGCGGTAGTACACTTTTCAAATAGATTTCTTTAAACGCCAATAGCCCCGCCCACTGGCCAATAGAAGAGCACTTAAAGAAAATCTGTCAAAATCCAAGCAAAAACGTTCCAATAGTAGGAGAGCTAGCAAGAATTTTTTGGTAGGTATTTGAGGCAAGCTGAAAACTTATCTTGAACCTCTCCTATTATATCCCAGCACGACACTGCAGACCTGGCTGGTGAGTAGCGGGAGCTAAAGCAAACCCCAAAATATTTTTCATCTTTTTATTTATAACTAAAAAATAAGACTCACGTTGTAAGACAAATTATTTCGATGGAACTTCTACCTGTCAGGTGAACAGATGGAATATAAATAAAATATGAGCGTAATTAACTTGAAATGAATTTATTTATATTGCACACAATCGTTCTGTTATCAACAAAGAACCGCCATGACACTTTTTACTAGAGAGAGAGAGATATACAATATATTATCTATCCTACTCTTATTACATTGTAGTGTCTTTACTTTATTTTAACATCCCCCGTCAATGTAATAACATTAATTAACAAATTATGTGGCAATTAAGAAGGTGTATGTTTTAACCATCCCTTTTTACACTTATCCTCCACATCAAAAAGAAAATAAGAAAGCCATTGAACCAAGACTAATCTACATATTCATGCCACATAGCTTCACAAATTTTAAAAGTGTATTACCATTGAGGGACTTCGTTAACATATCAGCAATTTGATCTCTTGTTGTCACATATTGTATACATATCTTTTTATTTTCAATCAGTTCCCTTATATAATGATATTTGATATCAATGTGCTTTAATCGTTTAACACTATTTGTGTTGGCAATTGTTATGGCAGCTTGATTATCGCAATGCATGGTAGCAGGACATACATTACTCACATTGAAATCACATAACATTTAACAATCCAGCATGCCTCACTTCCAGCCATGCTCATTGCCACATATTCAGATTCTGCTGATGATAGACTCACAGTACTTTGCTTCTTAGAGCACCAAGATATTAGGCAATTTGAATACATGAAGCAGTAACCAGTAGTGGACTTCCTGTCTCGAAGGTCCCCTCCCCAGTCAGCATCACAAAATCCAACCAACTTGCTATCATCACATTTATAAACTAATCTATAGTTCAATGTGTGTTTAATGTATCGCAAAACCCTTTTTAAGTTGATTAATAACATGTTACTAGCGCAATCTTGATATCTACTTAATATTGATACGGCAACACAAATATCAGGTCTTGTGCCTGATGCTGCATACATTAAACACCCAATGATCTCTCTACAGATATTCTCAATATTGCCTTTACATTTATCATTTTCAAGCTCTTTACAATTAAAATTCTGATCCATGGGAGTTGAAATGGGTTTACAATCATACATATGGAATCTTTTTAACACATTTTCTAGGTAAGTCTTTTGACATAATTCTGTAATATTTGTTTTTAAATTCTGCTTTACATTTATCCCCAAAAAATCTGAAATTAGGCCTAAGTCTTTCATTTCAAATTCTTTGTTTAGCATTGACTTTAAATTTGATATATGTTCTTCATTACTACCAAACATCAACATGTCGTCAACATATAAGAGAACATATGTTTGTTCTGAATCGTTACATTTAGAGTACAAACATGGGTCACATTTAGATCGTTTAAAACCTTCCCTAATCATAATAGAGTTAAATTTTTCGTTCCAATATTTTGGAGACTTCTTTAGCCCATATAATGATTTGTTTAGTTTTACAATATTTTTATCATTGTCATAAGCGCCATCTGGTAAGCTTATGTATACATTCTCTTTAATTTCCCCATACAAAAAGGCTCCGGTTACATCCATTTGGTAAACATATAATTTTAATTTAGTTGCTATAGCCAAAAATAGTCTGAATGTACTCAATTTTGCAACAGGTGCATATACATCATTTAGATTTAATATATCATTTTGTTCAAACCCTCTGGCCACCAAACGTGCCTTGTACTGAATATTACTATTATTTCGTTTAATTTTAAATACCCATTTACTACTTATAACTTTTTCTTTATCTGGTATGTCACAGATACTCCAAGTATTATTATCTTTAAGAGGTTTTAGCTCCCTTTGAATAGCTGCCTGCCATTTACATGCCTCCGGACTATTCATGGCTTCACAATAAGATTTTGGCTCACAGTTATCTAACATTACATTATTACAATTATAGAAAACAGTCTGCTTCCTAATACGCTTGTTTTTAGGATCTACATCACGTCTCACAACCTCACCACACTCGTCACTATCACTAGGTTCGTATACACTACCCTCAGAATCACTCTGCGTGGTGCACTGAGAGTCATCACCATCCATGGTCGGTGATTGGGGACTGGACATACCTGCAGCCCTGGTATCTTCTACTTGAGCGCCCACCTCAACTGTAGCTGGAACCTCCACACTATCCTCTATATAATTGATTGTCTCACATTGTTGTATTGGCTTGACTGGACTGTTGTTCACAAACACAATGTCTCGTTTGGTCTCAACTTCATTTTTCTGTGGAAAATATACTCTATAACCTTTTGTTGTTTCTCCATACCCAACCATAATGCCCTTTTCACCTTTGGCATCCCACTTATGTCTTTTTCTTTGGGTATGTGGACATAAACAGTCATACCAAATATTTTGAGGTTATTTATATCATAACTTTTGTTTGACCACAGTTCATATGGAGATTTCCTTCTATTGAACTTTTACCAGTTCTATTAATCACATAGGCAGCTGTATTAACACTTTCAGCCCACAAGCTGATAGGTAAATCTTTGGCATATAGCATTGTTCTAGCCGCTTCCACTAAAATCCTATTCTCCCGCTCAGCTACTCCATTCTGTTCAGGGGTAAAAGTTACTGATGTTTGATGTATAATCCCCTTGTTCTGGAAAACTTCTCTGACCTCTTTGTTTATAAACTCGGTTCCATTGTCACTTCGAAATATCTTTATTTTATTTCCTGTTTCATTTTCAGCCTGCGATATGAAGTTCTTTATACATGATTTAATTTCGTCTTTTGTTTTCACAAAGAACACTCGCCTGTACTTTGAGTATTCATCTTTAAATACTACGAAATATCTGGAGCCTCCAATCGATGGCTTCTCCATAGGTCCACAGGTATCGGCGTGAATAATTTCGCATACTCTTGACGTCACATTGTTACTTACAGGATACGGCAGTCGGTGAATTTTCCCTTTTAGACAACTTTCACATGTCTGAATATTGGCATTTTTAATATTAATATTATTTTTCCTCAGAACATCTTTCACGTAAACAATGTTTTGATGCGCCAATTTTTCATGCCACTCACGCAAATCACAACACACGTCAGCAAGGTTCGCTGTACATGCATTAAAAATAGCGAAAATCCAAATAGTACATGCTTCCACGTCGCTCAGCAATAGCCATTACCTTGTTTTGTTTATAAAACATACATTTATTCTCTTTCGTAACGATAACATAACCTCTGCTTGTCGCACAGTTGACAGAGAATAAGTTTGTTTTCAACTCAGGAACATGAAGTACGTTGTCAATGGTAGTGTCGATCCATTCACTCCCATTCCAAACTTGCAGCGCCACCTGGCCGCAACCCTTGACATCAATTTTCGTTCCGTTCCCTACTATTACCGATTTATCTTTTACAGTCAGTATGAATTGAATAGTTTGTGATCACAACACATATGCTCGCTTGCACCCGAGTCGACTAACCACTGAGATTTTTGTGACTGTTCATCAAAAACACTGTTGACTATAAAGGCATTACTTTCTTTTTCTTTGTCCTTTTTAAACCGGCACTGGCTCTTTATATGACCCGGTTTATTACAAAAATAACACTTAAAATCTGAACGATTGTCTTTGGAGTTACCAAAATTGTTGTTATTATTATATCGACACTCGCTTTGATAATGTCCAAGTCGGTGACACTTATAACACTTTACACTCCTTTTATCTACTTTCTTTGCCACAAACGCCGTAGACGGCGTTGGCCCGCCTTTTTCTTTAATTCTTTCTTCCTCTATCAATAATCTGGCTACCAGGTTATCATAGGTCTGCTTGTCATCAGGAGCAGACTCCCATGCCGAGATGAAATGCTTGTAATCTTCTGGTAGGGACATAAGGACCTTAGTGATAACAAATTTATCAGACATATTCTCTCCCAGCTGTTTTAACTGATTCTGCATCTCATGTACTTTTGATAGGAACACAGACATCTCTGTTCCTTCTTCGAACTTAAATTGAAAAAAGCGTTGTTGCACAATGTGAATGCTTGTCTCGGATTTTTGTTCATACACGCTTAATAATTTCCTCCACATAGCCGCCGCAGTATCGCACGAGATGATATGCAACATGACTTCTTCCGTCATCCTCGTAACTATCAGCGTTTGAGCTCGCGCATCCTGGGTTTCCCAAGTACTACGCTGAGTATCATCTTCAGGTTTTACTGTTGTCCCGTCCACGATTTTGTAAAGACCTTGACTTCGCAGCAACACGGAAGTTTGGAACTTCCAAACATTCCAATTCCTGGAACCCTCCAGCTTCATGACGTTCTGTTGCCCACTTCCACCCTGTGTCGAATCCATTTCACAACCTTCCTGTAGACTCTCCTGCCTTGCCCAATGATAGTAGACAAGTATTTTCCTTCCCGGTGTTCTAACCACAAAAATGGCGTCAACCCACGCTGCCGGTATTTTTGACTATTTTCGCTACAGTATGTATTTGCAATCCTTTAGCCACACTTTTTATTAATCCAAGCTAGTTAGTGACCTGGGCCCATAACCAGATGGAATATAAATAAAATATGAGCGTAATTAACTTGAAATGAATTTATTTATATTGCACACAATCGTTCTGTTATCAACAAAGAACCGCCATGACACTTTTTACTAGAGAGAGAGAGATATACAATATATTATCTATCCTACTCTTATTACATTGTAGTGTCTTTACTTTATTTTAACATGAACTGACAAAGTATATTTTTTTGGATTATAAAATATATTTTAAAATAAGAAAAATTGGGGGTTTGGTTTAGCTCGGTACTCAGCCAGGTCTGCGGTTTTGTGTTGAGTTATAATATTAAAGGTATAGGACAAGTTTTCAGCTTGCCTCATATACCTACCGAAAAAATTCTTGCAGGCTCTCGGACCACAATTTGGGCGGGGCTTGCTTTGACAGACGTATAAGCGCCAAGCGATTTTCACCTTAAAGGTGGTCGACCGCCAAATACTCCGATAGTACATACGAAATTCAAATTTGAAAAACACATTTGTACCTGGCGGGGTTTGAACTGCGAGCTCTCGCATGGCAAGCAACGACCTTAACCACTCGGCCATCTACTCTTTTATAAGTATAAGTTGTAAATATACGTATATGTTTTCACAAGGATAACTAATAAAAATATTGAAAGGCCCGAAGTTGGGCAATACATAACACGTATACCACCTACGATAACACGTTTTTCTGTTGTTTCATATAAAACAATATCCAGTTATCATAATCCTTTCTCATTTAGGTACACGAGAAAAAAAAAACAAAGCGGCCAAATTAATTATTAAAATTCCCTTCTACCTTCCCATTTACACGTTTTATTCAAAGGCCGACGTCACGTGAATATTTAACGAACTACTGAACGAATTGAACGTTTCCGATCAATGGACGATGTGTGTGTGCATGCATACCTGTCGGTTTTGATCCGGCATCATTGGCACGAATTAAAAGGAATTTAAATAAATACATATTACACAACATCACATACATTGATCTGATTACGTGGTAAGTAGCATTTGTGTTACGAATATCAGAATCAACAGTGAATACACAAAACACCCAGACAAGGAACAATCACCGATGTTCGTCACAGAATTATTTGTCCCAGGTGGGATTCGAACCCACGACCCTTGGAATGGTAGGTAGTGATTCTGGATCATTAACCACTGTTCCAACAAGCCAATCAAAATCTGGACAAACCTGGAAGATTTTTTATTATGAACTTTGGGAAAACCTCTTGATCTAAACCTTTTATCTGTTGTCTAAACTATTTGCAATGTTTCCTGAAAAAAAAACCTAGATAAAAACCTAAGAGTACATGTTATTTAGTGTGCAAGTTCTTGTTAAAATATATCGAAAAAAATGTTTACCTAAAAAAAATATTCCAAGTACGTTTTTTTTGTGATTGTACAATTTTATTTTATTGAAGGGAAGTCAGTTCTTTTCTTGTCAATTATAAAGTGATTGACATTCAGATAACTCGTTGTATACACGGGAATATGTTTATAGAGAGACCCTTACCCTGTTTCTTAGAAAAGTTACCTTCATCTCCACCAAAACACATTCTAGGAAACTCTAAAAACAGATGTCACAGTCCTCTTGTAAGTCACTCTAGGACAACTTGATATTGGCCAGAATGAACTTCACTTCCAAGATATCATTCAACTTGGTAAATCTCAATTTGTTTTGTTTTTCAACCTAAAATAAAAAAGAAAGAAAGAAAAGTATTTTATTCAGTTACCAACACAATTATTTAAACAATTTTAAAATAAACAAGAAACATGTCGCGGAGTCCGGGGGACATACCCAAAATGTAGCGAATTCGAATACAAGTTTTTTTCCTAACTGACTTACGATTATGGCTTGTAAGTAGTAGTCCCATTATCAACGGACTTGCGGGGAAGCGGATGGCTCTCACCCCAAAAGCATTCAGAACTTGAAAGTTTTAACATAATACTTACTTTTTTTCTCAAAAAGGAAACTAAAAGTTTTCTCAGATAGTCATTATTTTCTTTATTTAATAACTCTACTCTACTCTAAACTCTACTCTTTCAATAAATAATCAGATCAGTGATAAACAGGAATAATTCTTATCATCCAATCGATGTTTGATTTCTGGAATCTTGAAATTTACTCGTGACGATTTTAAACCAAGTCATTAACTTAGTTAAGAAGTGAGATTAGCACAACGGCAAAGAAGTATAATACCTTCACAATCCTCAAACAATAGCCCTAAATTACTCGCTACGATAGAAAGAACACTTTGAGCGTAAAAATTTTCACTTAACGAAAGAGGAACTTTTGTTCATCCATGGCGAAGTTTTTGCAAAAACCTTTTTGCGTAAAGTTACTGACAAATACTACTTCATAAAGAAAAATCCAAGAAAGGTCCGTTCGGTGTATAAAAGAGCTAGTTGTTGGTTTTGCTTATCTGAACGCGTGTGGAAGTAGCAAACTTGTCGGTTGCCCCTACTACATGCTACTCAGAGATAAAAACAAATAAGAAAATAATTATATAAAAACTAGTCACTCGCTTCGCTTCGGCTGAATTATACATAAAAACCTTCCACTTTAATCCCTCTATCTAACTTTATCAAAATCCGTTGCGTAGTTTTAAAGATTTAAGTACACATAGGGATATTTTATCTGTGAGGATCTATAAGTGATTTCTTAATTGTTATTATTATTATCCTATGTTAAAAATGTAAATCCTGGTCTTCCTAAAATAAATAAATAAAAAAAAATATAGGAACGGAGAAAGTGACTTTGTTTTATACTATGTAGTGATAAGTTATCTGGCTGATTCCGGCCATGGCGGCCGATCTTAGCCAACTTGGGGCACAGGCCTATTCTAAACAAGGCTTTATGTGTAACAAATGGTAAGGGCCTTTAGAATACTCATAGTACAGGGCTTTATCGCTTTGCTCGTGCCCACTTTATTTGGCATCGGCCTCTGACCCGCTTTTTTGTTTTATCTCAATGTTTTCGCGAACTTTGACGGCTACTTAGCGAAACATTTTGTTCAGTGTCAGCTGTATGAGTAATGGGCACGTTCGTTTATTGTTTACTAGGAAGAAAATGGGGTGAACAAATGTACGGTGTCGATGCTATCAAAATGTTAGTATATGGGTAAACGTGCTAGTTTATATCATTTAATACTGTCGTGTTTAATTTGGTTTAATTTTTAAAGTAGGATAGAACGCGACTTAAATGTTGTTCCATCCATATTTTTACTGCATTTACATTATATACAAGTCCAGAGTTGCACATAATAGAAATATTTACTTATATTACTTGTATTTGTTAAAGTATTTCTATGATTTGAATCGCTTACGTCCCCTAGAAATGGAACGAATATATAATTATATTCAATGCAATATTTCTGAGGACATAGTACTTTGTAAATAAGTAAATGAATATCTGGGACATTTCCCCACACGGCCATTTGACTCCAAACTAAGCTTAGCTTGTACTACGAGTGTAAGAGACTGATATACATACATCCTTACTAATCCTTACTAATATTATAGATCCGAAAGTAACTCTGTCTGTCTGTCTGTTACGCTTTCACGCTTAGAGTACTGGACCGATTTCAACGAAATTTGGTACAGATATAGTCCAGAGCCTAGGAAAGGTTATAGGCTACTTTTTAACCGACCTGTTAAATGTCTCTACGCGGACGAAGTCGCGGGCGGAAAGCTAGTACATATACAAGACTTTAGACTTTCGCGTTCCATTACACTAAAATTAGTCTTTATGGGTCTACACGCGATATTAGGAGTAGCAAATTACATAGCTACTTACCGCTGCGTGTTCGCTCGCGACCACGATTGGTGTAACCCAGTCGAAACGTCGGGCAGTAAGTAGCTATGTAATTTGCTACTCCTAATAACGCGTGTAGACCCATAAAGACAAATTTTCGTACATACATATATATTTATAAAAACATACTTAAAAATATAATCCAACCCAGACGGAACAAACACCGATGTTCATCACACAAATATTTGTCCCGAGTGGGAACCGAACCAGTTAGAATATACCTATTAGATCTGTACTATTCCATTACTACTACTTCACTAGCACCAATTAGCTCGCATTGCACATGGATAATTGCTAATAACGCTAGTCTAGAATTCAAAACCTCTGCATTTATCTGCCATTTATCTCGCATATCTAATTTTCACTAAATAAATCCATTCCGCAAAACTAAAATAGGATTTAAAATAAATTTCTCTCATATTCACCGGCGATTTGAATCGAATCATTTGAATGATTTCAACCTGTCAAGAGCAACCGGCCACAAGTGGATGTTCTATTTTCAATGAAAAACGTTTTATATTTTAGTAAACGGGGTTTTTTACAGGTTAAAAAATGATATGAGTGGCCAATATTATTTTTCTGCTGCTTTACTGATCTGTTTTATCGCTGGTTTCGTAGAAAAATTATGTTCGTATTTCGACATGCTCAATTATTTTAAACGTTCCGAATAAGGTAGTTTCCGATTTTACATGGAATTTTACAACCAACTGCCAGATAAACGTAAATCATTAACATTAGTGAAATCGAAATCAAATAATTCTGACGAATTGAGACGATAATATGAATTTAAAGTTCGATGTGAAACTCCATTCCAAAAGTGATAAAATTATTTGAAAATACTATGCCATCTTATAAATAACAGATTGCTAGTACCTTTCACTATGAAAAAATATCCGTTAACACAACATTTGAAATGGCTGCCGTGGTAACGTCATAGTTTTGTATGAAGCTTTTTATGTGATTGGTATTTATAAATTTTAATAAAACAAAAACTTCACAAATCTATAAAAAACATATTTTAACAGCCACTTAAATTTCAAAAAGATACTCAAATTGGTTTCCTTTGAAGCACTGGTTATGTCGATACTTAAAAATAAAGAATATTATCATGAAAGTAAATAAATAAAAAATACTTAAAAACCCCACAATCACCAAACAAAACATCAAGCTAGGCTTTATCAGCATTACCATCACTGAATTGTTATGTCCATTAAAGCAAGCAAGAAATTAATAAAAAAAAAGTTAAAAGTCTCATTATACTGATTTTTGTGGATTTCAAAACTCAACATCTAAGGGCTCGTAACCCGAATGAATAATCCTTAACCAACGAAAGGGCAACATGATGGTTCATTAGGCTGAGGCAAACAAACCTTTGGCCATGCAAATAACTCTCCATTGAAAAAGAAACTTCGCCTAAGGCCACGGGAATCGAGATGAGCGAGGATTACTAGGACATACAGTTACTAGATAGGTCTAGAGGTATATCAACGTCATCATCAGTCCCCGCTGCTGTAATACCCTAAGGCGATCAGACCTTAGTCAAACACGCTGGCCAAATGCGGGTTGGTCGACTACACAACCTAAGAATTTCTTCGTGGGTGTGCAGGTTTCCTCACGATATTTTCCTTCACCATGAAAGCGTCGAATAATCGAACATATGAATTTTTATTTGAAAAAAACAGTGGTACGTGGCGGGGTTTTTAACTGGCGACCTTTTGCATGACAAGTAACGACCTTTACCACTCGGCCATCGACGCTTTTGTACATTACACAACATAATAAATGATAGAAATAAAAATATCTTTCTAACGACATACATCTGGTTGTTATTGGTTGGTAGGTAGTGTGGGTACATTTCGCCCGTCATCCTTTGATTCGAACCTGGGACCTTTCGGTCAAAGAAGACTGGCAAATGTCATTGATTTACTAAAGCCCCATCTAGTCTTTTACCTCTATGTTGGAGCACGGTTTTATTTTTCACTCGCTGATAGCGGAATTGCATAGTGGACGATCAAATGCCTTTATTTTTGCAAACCTTCGGTGTTAGTGAAAATGTTACAGGTTTTTGAAGTTCAAAAAGCTCTGTTATGCCCTTTACATTAATGACCTTTATAGCTTAGAAGCCATATATGATTAAGATTAATTCTTAGAAGCTTCGCAAGCTTATTATATACCTAATGTTCTGTGTACTCTCTGGAGCTTCTCAGAATGATATTTCTATATGTATGTGTACGTTTATTGTTTATGTATCAGTATGATCTAACTAATATCATTAAAAGAAATGTAATGTATCGAGCTCACAAAAGAATAAATCCATTTTTGAAGTTACAAGAGTATTGTTTAGCGCAAAAAAACGCATGCACGCGGACGAAGTCAGGAGCGCGATCTAGTATTTTTATAAACTTAATATAAATTAAAAATAAATGAATAAAAATAACACAACATCTCACACATTGATGTGATCCCATGGTAAGAAGCTAAAGCACTTGTGTTACGGGCACCTGAATCAACAGTGGATATGTTACGGTCAATGTGAGCAATCGGTAATTATCTATAATCACCGGTAAATATAGATTATTCCCGACGCACATGGTAAATGTAGTGAATTATTCAAATTTACCGGTAATTATATAAAACTCCCGCTCGACTGTGGTAAATTTTGACATTGCTGACAAATATCACAAGTACTCTGCAATTCCAAATGTCACAAATCTCAAATCTCAAAAATATATTGACGAGAAAGAATTTTAAGAGTTCCACTGAAAATTTTATAAGATAATATTTTTTTTAAAACCAATCATGAAGTTTGGTTTCTAGATACTTGACTGGTTTATTTTATAACTAGTTGTGCCCGTGATTTCGTTCGCGTGAACTACAGGATTTTACATACAAAAGTTTTTTCCCAGTTACTCCCGATCCCTTACAAAATTTTCAATATCGCGTCGCAAGTATGCTTTAAGTCTATTAGGGTACCTACCCTAATAGACTTAAAGCATACTTGCAACTATGATCTATCTTACGCGGTTTAAATGTTTTCAGAAAAGTAATTTATAAATACATACTTAACTACATAATCACACCTAGACATGGAACAAACACCGATATTCACCAAACAAATATATGTACCGAGTGGGAATCGAACCCACGACTCTTGGAATCGCCAGCCTGGGTCACTAACAAAACCATTGTTTCACCGAGCCAGTCAAGTCAAGTTTTATTTTATTATTTGCCAAATTTACACAAAGGGTAAGGTAATTTTATATAATTACCGGTTAATGTGATTAATTCGATAGTTTTCACCACCTTTACCACGAACACTACTAATTATGCATAGTTACCGGTAATTATACATAATAACCACTCTATTCACTTTTACCGTAACATATACACAAATATACAATGTCACACAATTTTTGTCCCTGTTGGGAATCGATCTCACGACACTTGGAACCACTGTTCCACCGAGCCCGTCATAAAAGCAGCAATATCTTTAAAAACACTTTATATCGATAACGACACATTATTCTGTCTTATTTCGCTCCAAACTGGTTCTATAAAGACACCAATGTGCTGATCTCTGGTGTTAAGAGTCTTAACAACGGCTTACAAACTTCCGAAAACAGACAAATTATGATAATTTCATCACGAAATTCACGCTTACGTAATGCAAAACGACTCTATGTGTTACACGTATTAAGAGGTATACTAACTTCCGATTCCTGAGAGCATTTGTGTTATATTAAACTAAAACACATTGTTTAGCTAAGTGGGTTAGTTCGTAAGTAAGTTAGTTGTATAAGTTAAAATGTGGTAAGCTAAAACTAGCGTCTTAGCACAAAGTTTCTACGTTTAAATGGAAATGCTATCTTAATATTAGTTTAGAATCTTATCTAATATTTCCACATGTTAAAATTTTATTTTAGGTATATAAAACCACCGACACAAGTAATGTTAATTTTATAAAACCAAATAAATGTTAACCTCTTTTTTAGGTTTATTTGTTTTTATTTTCTTCTTAGTCGTATCACTCTTGACAGAGTGGTCGTGGTCATCATGTAGTGTTGGAGACGGGCGCCAACGTGCGCCTTACGATGTCCCGCCATTTCTCCCTGCTGGTAGTCATCCTGCTGCACTCGTTAAGTGAACCGCCAATCACGGACTTTATTTGGTCGGTCCATCGCATGGGTGACCTCCCGCGCGGTCGAGAGCCTTCCACTTTTCCCTGGACAACAAGCCGTTCTATAGATCGGTTGTCTCTCCTTGAAACGTGTCCAAAGAATGACAAAATGCGAGATTGTACTATGGGAAATAGACGCTGCTTAATGCCGAGTTCTTGGAGTATCGAGACGTTAGTGCGGAACTCTGTCCAAGACACACCAAGCATTCTTCTCCAACACCATATCTCTAGGGCGTCTATCTTTTTCCTTTCCACTTCTCGTAATGTCCACGTTTCAGCAGCGTACAAAAATATGGGGGAGTATAAGCGTGCGCACCAGTCTGGTTTTTGTGGTCTTTGTGATGTTACGATTCCTCCATACTTTTCTCATTTTGTCCATTGCCGATCTAGTGATTGCCATTCGTCGCTTTATCTCATCGATACATCCACCGTTATGCGAAATCAGAGCGCCAAGATAAATGTACGATTGGACCACATCACAGTTCGCAATTCTAGTTACTTCTGGCGAATTACTGTTTGCGCGATCAACAATCATCATCTTCGTCTTGCTGCGATTTATTTTCAGTCCGAACTGGAGGCCAACACGTTCCATTTTCTGGAGCAGATCTTCCATGTGTTGGATACTAGTTGCAAAGAGGGTGGTGTCATCAGCATAACGCAGATTGGCAATTTTGTATCCACCAATTTTCACACCGTCTGTCCAATCCTCTAGAGTAATACGCATTACTAACTCAGTGTATACATTGAACAAGAGCGGTGATATAATGCATCCTTGGCGTACTCCGGCACTGGGGTGAAAGCTTCCTGACAAGACGTCTTCTGTGCGTACCGAGGCTGTTCCATCCTCGTAAAGCCGTCTCAAAAGGTGGACCAGATGTACAGGCGTGCCCATTTGCAATAATGTGTCCCATAACACAGGCCACTTAACCGAGTCAAACGCTTTTGAGAAGTCCACAAAGCAAATATACACCGGTTTGTTGAATTCTCGCGCTTTTTCAATGATCTGGCGAACAATCAAAATCTGCTCCCGAGTGCCCTTCCCCTTCACAAAACCGGCTTGTTCTGGAGCAATCTCCTTGGACAGGTATGTTTTCAGACGCTCATTGAGAATATGTAACAAAATTTTGCTGGCGTGAGGTATCAAAGCGATAAGGCGGTAGTTGTTACATTTCTTTGTAGAACCTTTCTTGTGTAAGGGGTAAATATGGTGTGAGTCCATTCGTCCGGCCAATTTCCAGTCCTCCATACTTCGTTACAGATGGCGTGAAAAATTTCATCACCATACTTGCCTAGAGCTTTTATGGTTTCTATAGGGATGGCATCTCTTCCAGTGGCTTTTCCGCTTTTGAGGTGTTTTATAGCAGCTCTAACTTCAGACAGGAGAATGTCCGGTTCCAGATCCTCACTATTAGGGACTGTACTCGGGAAATCGCGGCAGTGCGGGTCCAGGAACAACGACTGACAGTACCCTTTCCATGTTTCGGAGATTTCATCTAACTCTGTTACCACACGATTATCGCTGTTTTCAATAGCCCAGGTTTTAGATGGTAAAGTTTTAGTGATCACACGAATTTTGTGGTACATGTCTCTCGATTCGTGTCTTTCAGAATGAGACTCGATTTCGTGACAGACAGCATGAAGGTAGTTGTTATGGTCTCGCCTACATGCTGCTTGGATTTCAGCAGACAGTTTGTTGATAGTCCTCATATCTGCTCCCTGAGCTTTCTTTTCACGTCTCTCTTCAACCAGAGCAAGAGTGCCGTCGGTCATCCAGTGTTGCCGTTTATGCGTCTTTGATTGCGTTTTGGACTCTGTTGATGCGTGCTGGATAAGCTGTTTGGCTTTTTCCCACATGACGTTTGGTTTTGGCCTACTGCGTTTTGTTTCTACCCATTCTGACCAGTTATTCTCGATTGTGGAAGTGAATTTCTCCATATCCGTAACTACGATCCTTTTTTGTTTCTTAGGAGTTCTGGCAGATTTGAGTTTTAATCGCGTTTTAATGATCAGAAGTTCATGATCCGAGCCGCAGCAGGCACCGGGCATTGTGTGCGCATTGAGGACGGATGTGCGCCAACGCGATTGGATAAGGATGTAGTCTATCTGATTGCGGTGTCCTGTAGGCGATGTCCAAGTATATAATCTACGAGGAGGATGGTGCTGGAATAAACTGTTGGTAACTACCAGGTTGTTTTCATCTGCGAATTGCATGAATCTCTCACCTCTCTCATTTTTCATTCCAAGTCCGAAATTCCCTACTGAATCACTGTACTGTCGAGCATTGGCACCTATTTTTGCATTAAAATCACCCAAAATAATAAGTAGCTCTCTGTTGGGTATTTTCTCAATGGTAATTTGCAACTGAGTATAGAACCTCTCAATATCTTCATCTGTAGAGTGGCTAGTAGGCGCATATATTTGGACGATGTTCAAGTTGACAGGTAGAGCTTTGAGTTTCATAGAGACTATGCGATCGCTTACCGGTTCGTAACCAAGTACACAATTACCCAGATGTTTTGGAATAAGTAAAGCAACTCCATTTCGGCTTTCACTTTCATTCCCAGAGTAGTAGACTGTGTGGGTATCAGTAATGAAGTGACCGTTGTTCTTCCAGTGGGTTTCGCTCAGTCCGCAAATACTCAATCCACACCGGGTCACCTCTCGTTCCACAATGTCCAGTTTCCCTGGTTGTAGCAAGCCTCGTACGTTCCAGGTCCCTATCTTTTGGATTTTACGAAGCTTGATCGAAGTTCCAGTAGCAGATTTTCCATGAGAAGCCTGGTTTCCTACTTCTGCATGGCCAGTAGTCCATTTCTCACCGCGCGCCCCGGACGCAGCACGGCAGTTGTTTTATTTAAACACGAAGATGAAATAATAAATAAGTTAGTAATTGATTTGTAATCACGCTCCTCTATCACAGTGGGCACTTTAACCAAGTGCTTAGAGACTCGCGATTGATACAAAGTTCGGATCCAAATATCCTCAGATCAAATACAAACACTGTACATTTGATATAAAACTAATTTAGCGGATTAAACTCGCGTGTATTGTTATTCTAAACATTATTTAGAGATCTGACGTTTCGAGCTCTTTACAGCGCTCGTGGTCACAAGCAAGACTCTAGTGGCTGCCAGACCACCAAACGATAGCCAATATTTATCATCATTACTTTCTTAGTCTATTCTAACAAAATAGTGTTATCTCAAAGTCATAAGAACCTATCGTAACTACTGGGTCAGTTTGGGCTGACAAAATTTTATTATACTATTTAATCCGTAAGTTAGTTTATACAAAAATATGAGACAAAAATAAAAAACGACCGAATTATAGCACATCAAACTTCTGGAGTGGAGACTTGTGATGTCATGCCAAGGAAAAAATTGTACCACAACGTGAAGCTATAATGAACTTCCAAGCACTATTTTCTTCTAACTTCATTAATTTATTGACTGTTACACAAAATAAAAATATGTGTACAATTATTGAAAAAAATACATGATGCCAAATCTATAATGCCAAAATGCCAAATGCCTAGATCCTCAAAAAGCTAAAAGACGGATCTATGATCTAATTATTTGACATATCGTCTTTCACTCACTCACATTAAACGCATTGCTGATTAAGACCCCTTTTAAACACTCTAAATCATGCTTACTTCGATAAAAACAAAATGGCGGCAACAAATTTAAAATGATACCCGGGTATCTGTTATCCGGATCAACGGGAAAAGCGGTATCAATATTCTTTCTGTTTATTGCAAAATATGCGGCGGACCGGCCGACAACGGATTAAAACGGATTTTTGATTGGAATCCGGGCTGAGATTGGGCGGGCCTTTACCCAGAATAGAGTTCTTTAGTGCAAACTCTACATTGAATGTTTTTGGTTTTTCTACCGAGATAAATTTTTGGCTGTAGCTCAATGTATGTATGTTTACCTACCAAAGTAGGTAAAATAACTAAATTTATAAGGTCTGTTAAATAACTTACTGTTCTCTTCTGAAACTGGAATCTTTTATGTATTTGGACTGCGACACCCAAAATTTTTTTTCTTAAATTAGATCATTATTTTAAGGAATCCAAAAACATGCATATTGTTATTCTTTATTTTAATTTAATAAATCAAATTTTAAAAGAAAAAGTTTCAAATGTGTATTTCGTAATAAAAAAAATTGTTAGTACCATGAGCTAAATAAGATCTGAATTACGAAATTTAGACACCAATCTCTCCACAGTAATTGCTAGACTTGACAACCGTGAATCACAGTGAGCTCGCCCTAAATGGAAAATACGGAACCCTAAAAACCGGCCAAGTGCGAGTCGGAATTAAGCATGAAGGGTACGTGTCAGTATTCTAAAAAAGCAGTGTTTTTTTTCGGTGGGTCAACATTGGTGGCCAATGATGACGACTTTGAGTGACGACCGATGTCAGGGTTCCAGGTTAGTATACTAAAAAAAGACGTGTGGCACTCGGGGACTGCCGCGGTATAGCTATTGCATAGCATCGTCCGATTTCGGAGCAGCTCGTCTCGATTCGTGCGAGTTTCGTAGAGTCGTACAATACGTCTACACCGCAAGTGCACAAACACCGTGCCGAAGTCTACCGAACTGAAACGACGTTAGACGATTGTGAGGATTTTTTCGTTACGGAATTTCTTGGTTCGGTCGCCGCGCTCAAAGCCCGCGATAAAAGCTATGCAACAGCTTAACAGGTTTTCTTTGTTTGCGAGGCCCCTAAATATTGTTTTTAATATTTGTTGTCTTAGCGGCAACAGGAATACGTAAATGTGGAACCTCTTATCTATAGCGGCTTTTGAGACGGTCGTCGAGCGCACGGACAGGGAAGGCTTAGTAATATGGTCCTGTTTTTACCCTTTGAGTTTACGTTTCATCATCATCATCATCATCATCATCGGCCCATTACAGTCCACTGCTGGACATAGGCCTCCCCAAATGCACGCCACTTCTCTCTTTCCGCGGCCACTCGCATCCAGCTCCTACCAGCCGTCCTGCGCGAGTTTACGTTTACGCAACCCTAAAAGGGAAGGACAGAAATATTAAAATTCCCGTACATTTCGTTTCGGATTCCTTTATCTGTGCGCAGTGGAGATAGGTTCGTCTGATGCCAACATTTTTGAGACGCATCCAACTTGGCTCGTCGTAATGTTACGTGTTCCTATGGATTACGTGTTCACAGTTGTCGATTTTTGTCTATTCCTATGACTGCTTTTAGACTGCAGACTTTTTGTTGGCGTAACTTTACACCAGAGACGAGCGTTAAGTTGTTTATTGCGGATAACATTGCCTTCTTATAGACAAGTCGGTTAAAAATCAATATCCATCTCCCTGTTCTAAGCCAACACTCCGATGCAATGTTCAAACAAATCAAATCGACTATGTCGATTTTGAGAAGACGACTTATAAATATATTTATAAGTATAAACTAGTGACCTGGGTGAGAGCAATCCGCTCCCCCGCAAGCCCGGTGATGATGACAATGCTACTCCAAGCCATCATCGTTAGTCAGTAAGGAAAAACAATGCCTTCACTTTGTTTCGGGAGAAATTTACTTAAACATCGTCCTCTTAAAGACCTCTGAATCTATTAAAAAAACCGCATCAAATTCCGTTTCGTAGTTATTCGTTATTTGAAATTCATATGTACCATCATTCGACGCTTTAACGGTGAAGGAAAACATCGTGAGGAGACCTGCACACCAGCGAATAAATTCTAAGGTTGTGTAGTCAAAAAACCCGCACTTATCCAGGGTGGTTGACTAAGGCCTTATCGCCCTAGTTAAGGGTAGGCCCGTGTCCCGCAGTGGGGACGTATATGGGCTGATGATGATATTTTTTTAACAATGTAGTCTTGAAAGACTAATTTTTTACAATCTAGTCTTGAAAGACTAATGAGTAATTTATTTTTAACTTAAACTGCAAAAATAATGATGATGGCTGATGATGATGATGATGATGAGTTATTCGTAGTTATGTGTTTTATACGATGTAGTGAAGAAATGAATTAATCATTATATGCAAGAAATAGGGGTGTGTGAATTTACACTCTGCCAGCGTGGTTGATTAAAGCCTGATCGCCCTAGTTTTAGGTAGAGTCGAGCCCTTGAATATATGCGCTAAACGAAATAGCTGATTTCCATGCATGGATTACAACATTTGATTAATTCTCAGCACGATCAAACTTAAACAGCCCATACGTTGGGAAGATAACATCAGAATACCTGTGTTTATGTTCCACATGCCATTACGCGTGATTAATTAATTCAAATCTAACTAATCCATTTCAGCGCTCTGATAACATATATGTATATGGTTTGGTCATGTTGAGAGGATGTATAAAAGACGATTGACGAAAGAAATATATGTAAAGAGGAAGTATAAACGGATATATCGACAGGGAAAGGCCAAGAAACACCTTCGATGACCAAATAGGTCAAATCCACAGGAAGAATGGTCAAATGACTGGCTTTGTGGAACAGTGGTTAGTGACCCTGGCTGGCGGTTCCGTGGGTTCGATTCCCACTCGGGACAAATGTTTGTGTAATGAACATCGGTGTTTGTTCCGTGTCTGGTGTGATTATGTATTTAAGTATGTTTTTAAAAATATCTATGTATGTATATCAGTCTCAGACGCCCATAGTACAAGCTCTGCTTAGTTTAGGGTCAGATGACCGTGTGTGGAAATGTCCCCGATATTATTATTATTATTATTTATTATAAATCCAGTACAGTACCTACCCGTAATCAACGTGCATGCATGAAGAGATTGATGGATGTGGAAGAAGCGGTATATATGCATACCTTCAGTGTGAGGTCGACATGCTCATCTATTGTAACCTCACAACATGGCTGGAGCGTGGTCATCCCAAAAATAAGAATATTTTCCCGTTGGATACAGCCACTCAGCTCAAAATGGCATAATTAATATTTTATTAACTCTATAAGGAAATAAAGAATTAACATAGGCAAAACTTAGAACCTTAAAGATCCGCCAAAGCAATCCTACTTCACAAAGATACCAAATAAAATACATTGTCCGTTCATAATCAATCCCTCGCACTGACGTTCTCGTAAATCCGGATTAGTTTTACGGGAATCGTTCAAGTTGAAGTACAAGAAATCATGTTACGGGTGAGGTGAGCTAACTAGAGGACTTGTTAAGGCTTTGCGTTTACGGCGGCGTAAAGCGAGCGCCGTAAACCGGGAAAGGAACCCGCTCCGCTTAGATTGGACGGTTTGCGTCGGCGTAAACGGAAGTGCCTTAGAGTCGGAACAAATGCGATGGCCGAGTGCGTTTAGGTCGTTGCTAGAGGTCGCCAATTCAAACCCTGTCACGTACTACTGTGTTTTTTAAATTTGGAATTCATATGTCATTACATAATCCAAATTTGAATAATCATTAATATTCGACGCTTTAACAGTGAAGGAAAACATCGTAAGGAAACCAGCACCACGCCTACAAAGAAATTCTTATAGAGGAAGATCCCAGAGCCGCCAGACATCACTTATTTTCTAATGGACAAAATATATACGATTGAGTAGTGGTGGGGTGTACTATCATCATATGACTAGTTGCTACCTTGACCAGACGGCCATTTTTCAGATATCAACCAATCAAGGTACATAGAAACACTGCTCACCTCACTTAAATTCTGATGGCTGATTTTAACATACAGGGTGTCCCAAAAAGTAGTGTCAAGCGGAAGTCCTGAGATAGAACACCCTGTGGGGCATCCGAAACACCCCCATGTATGTTCCGCTATTTTTTATAGTTTTCGGGTTATGATTATTTTTCTAAAATTTTGAGAACAACTGACCTAACCGACTAAAAATATTGTAGAGAAAAAAGTATTTGACTTTTTTGAGTAATTCCTTTGGCAAATCAATTTTTATAAGTTTTTCTTTAATGCCTAAAATATTTGTCTCCATAAGTTATATGAAAAATATAAAAATTATGGTACAAACTGAAAAGTTACGTTCTGTAAATAATGTCTTACAATTTCAACGTTAAAAACGTATTTTCCATATAAGTTATGGAGACAAATATTTTAGGCATTAAAGAAAAACTCATGAAAATTGATTTGCAAAAAGAATTACTCAAAAAAGTCAAATATTTTTTCTGTACAATATTTTTAGTCGGTTAGGTCAGTTGTTCTCAAAATTTTAGAAAAATAATCATAACTCGAAAACTATAAAAAATCGCGGAACATACATGGGGGTGTTTCGGATGCCCCACAGGGTGTTCTACCTCAGGACTTCCGCTTGACACTACTTTTTGGGACACCCTGTATATTTCACACAATATCATTAAAAATCAGGTTTCATTACTCCCAGACACATGCGGTCGGCGGTTTTACCTTACAGACGCTTTAAAGCTATGAAAAAAATTTTACTTTTACTTAATTTTACTTATTTTCTGTTGCTTGATTTTTATAGAGACTACCAAAGACTACCAAATGAGCGACTAGAGACGTCACTTGAATATATTACTAAAAAGAAAGCCTAAAACCGCATTGAAAGAATCTCCATTAACATGCCCTAATATGGAAAGGCAACTTGACGAAGAAAATTCCAACTCATCCTTAGACTCTCAAACACTGGCTCGAAGCCTTCCTGATCTTTCTACCAGGGACATTGAAGACACATCATACTTGAATCAAATAATCGAAGACCTAAAAATTAAATTGGAAAGCGCTCATTTAGAAATAGAAAATATTAACACAGAAAATACAAAACTTAAAAAAGAAATCCAAGAACAAGATATGAAAATAAAAAAATTGTCCAAAATATGCTCAAGTCCGATGAAAAGACCCAAGCGCAACAAAAATGATACCACAGTGAAAAATAGATCATTTGACACATCTGTCCAAGTTAAAGAGACTGGCCCATGCGATAGTTTTTCCATGCCGCAAGAATCTCTACCAATCCGGGAAACCACACCTGGAAATTTAAGAAAACCTACTGAAGACTCCCACACTGGCCCTGTAAAGAAAAAACTCCTAATATATGGTTCACAGCAATGTGTGGACTTGGCTCTTTCATTATCGAAATCACGACGATCAACAAGATATGAAGAGTACGAGACAATGGCTATCACCAAGCCATACGCATTGACTGACGAAATTCTTCAATCTATTCACGACCCTGGTGACTTGGACAAAATAATACTATGTATAGGCGAAAATGATAGCAATTGTATTAAAGTGACATCTGAATTATATGGTACTCTAAAAAAACATATTAATAAGACTGTAATTGTATTGAGTATATTTAATAATGATCATTTAAATGAAAATATGCTTAACCATAATATTAAAATGATCTGTAAATGTTTCAAAAACTGCCACTTCTTACATCTCGGTAATTCATGGACATTATCGACATCTTATTTAAAAACTAAAAGAATGTGTGATAAATTGAACTTCTTAATAGACACTATTGTCTACGAACATAAATATTTGCTCACTAAATACAACAATAATGAAATCAACTACACTAGACACCACCTAAGCCACACGTGTATGAATGAAATCGGACATGAGTATAACTCGTCAAAACAATGGACTCAGAAATCAATTCTCGATTATTTTTCGATTAAAGATGGTTCGACAAAAGTCAAAACGGCCCATGACAGGATCTCGTTTTTTCGATCGCATGAATGAAACAAAATATACTTTGACTATATTTCACCAAAATATTGCAGGTTTATTCAGCAAAGGGGATATTCTTGAATTAACTCTGGACGAAATTAAAAAAGATAAAATACACATTGACGTTCTATGCTTTTCTGAAACTTTCATTAAGTCTGGGAGCGAACAAAATATTCACATCCCTTCATATAAAATTATCTCAAGCTTCTCAAGAAAACACCAAAAAAGGGGCGGAGTATGTATTCTTTGTAAAAATAACTTAGAGGCAAAGAAGCTCACATTTCTCGATGATTTAACAATGGACTACACATTTGAATGTTGTGGCATTGAATTGATATGTGCCAAATGTATAATTATTTGTAATTATTTGTATATACCGTATACCCAACTCAAAACCAGAAATGTTCTTTTTAGCTTTTGAATCTTTACTAAAGAAACTTCGATATAAAAGTAAGCATAAAATTGTTATCGTTGGAGACTTTAATATTGATACTTTAAAATCAACAAATATTTCAAATGAGTATAATAGAATCATTAAAAATTATAATCTTCAATTACACATAACGGAAGGTACACGGAAAAATGCCTGCATTGACCACATCTTGAGTAATATACCAGATGCTGCAGGTCGTCTCCTAAACTTAGGGCTCTCAGACCACAACACTGCTCAACTGCTTACATTTCAGCAGAAAGACGTTAAGAAACTGTCCGATACGTGGTTCCAATTTAAACAAGATTTCAATGAGGAAAATTTACTTAAATTCAAGGAATGCGTGAGTGCACTTAAATGGTCCCAATGCTTCGAAGAACATGACCTAAACATTGCTTTTAACCTTTTTCACGAACATTTCAGCCTGTTTTATAAACTTTGTTTTCCATTAAAAAAAATTAAGCATACTACACAGGCAAAGACGTGTTCCCCATGGTTCACAACTGGCCTTAGAAAGTCGGCATCTGTCAAAAGAAGCCTACGCTTCTTATACTACAAGAACCCGACAAGTGAACTTAAAAGAAAATATCAAAACTACACTAAACTACTCAAGAAATGTGTACTACACTCACAAAAGATTACCAATTCCAACTACATATCTAGGGCCAAAAACAAAATCAGAGCAATATGGGAGGTTATCAATAAAAAAAACGGACTTACAAATCACAAAGACACTATCGATGTTATATTAAATGACCAAAACAAAGCAATTAAAAACCCAAACGATATAGCTAATTACTTCAATGACTTTTTTACAAATTTGACATCTACAACGGATTTTTATCTTGACAAAAGCATTTTACATAACATAAAATTTAACAACTCCAGTTTGTACATGTACCCAACTGACATCTATGAAATTAAAAAGATACTGCGGACTTTAAAATCTACTAATTCAACCGGTTATGACAAAATTTCAACAAAAATAATTAAATTAGTGTCAGATGAAATAGCACCAGTTTTATCACATTTAACTAATTTATCTTTTAATTCTGGAGTGTTTCCAGACTCTCTAAAAACAGCAATAGTTAAACCGATATTTAAGAAAGGGGAGAAATCTTACGCTGGAAACTATAGACCCATATCCTTAATACCCATATGGTCAAAAATTTTTGAAAAAGCTATGTTAAGTAGATTAAATTCCTTTATCAATAAGCATAGTATATTGAAAAATGAGCAAAACGGATTCCAAAAGGGGAAATCCACGACTTTGGCAGCCTTCTCGCTTGTGGACAGGATTGTTGAATTTGTTGACAATCGAACACCAGTTACCGCTGTTTTTTTTGATATGAGCAAAGCCTTTGATCATGTTTCCCATGAGTTGCTACTTCAAAAATGTGAAAGGTATGGGATCAGAGGTGTAGCTCATGACTGGATCAAGTCCTACCTACACAATAGAGAACAGTATGTAGAAATTTTAAGCCAAGACCAATACAAGACAATTAACTCTCACCAATCAACTGTTAAAGTAAATCGAACAGGAGTACCCCAGGGAAGTATTCTTGGGCCTCTTCTTTTTCTTCTTTATATAAACGATCTGCCTGAGATCACAAATTACCCCTGCATTCTATTTGCCGATGACATATCCGTTGTGATACCATGTATAAACATGGACATGGATGATTACAACAATGAACTGACAAAAACTGTGAATTCTATAGTTCACTGGCTAGGACAAAATAATCTAAAAGTCAACATTAATAAAACGAAATATGTTCAGTTTATAAATAAAAACGGACGTAAAAAAAACTTATCACTGACAAACGGAAATCAAACCTTAACAGAAGCAACCGAGATTACATTTCTTGGTATTTTATTGGACGATAAATGCACATGGGAAAATCATATTAACAAATTATGTCAGAAAGTAAACTCCAACCCTACGCCTTATGGAAACTTTCAAAAAGTGCTAGTAGAGAAACAGCTCTTCAGGCTTACTACGGACATGTTTGTTCAAGTTTACGATACGGGATTGTGTTATGGGGCAACTCTTGTCATATAAATAAATTGTTCATTGCCCAAAAAGCATGCATTCGAGCTATTTGCGACGTAGATAGTCTAGTTTCGTGCAGACCTTTATTAAGAGATTTAAACATACTCTCTGTCCCTTGCTTGTACATATACGAGGTGTGCATCTTTGTGAAAACTCATCCAGAATTATTTAAGACAATGTATGATGTACCACGTACTCGAAGCTGTAGGCGACCAAATAAGCTGATATTGCCTTCAATAAAAACAGCTATGCTCTCAAGGAACAGCCGCTCTATGGCTGTAAAAATCTTTAATAAATTACCCATAGGCTTAATTAATATGACATTTAATAATTTCAAATATAAACTTAAATTGTGGCTTACTCGACAATGTTTTTACAGCTTAAATGAATATTTTGATTATAAAATGTGACATGTATTGTACTTATATTATATCAATTGGATTACTGTTTTAAACTTCCAATTTTAACTTTAAATTGACATATTAAGTTGTGTATTGTATTTGAGAATTTATGAGTCTTTATAATTATGTAATCCGCCACTTTGACTTTAAGCATTGACATCAAATTTTGCATGCCCTGAAGGGTGAATGTGTCTTGCACGAACCTTTGTATTTAACACCTTTATATGTACCACATTCTGGCAAATAAAAAATCTATCTATCTATCTATCTATCTATCTATGTTATTCAAACAACTATTTTAAAACGTTTTGCAAACGGACAGACCGATCCAATGGGCCAAACATTCACCAGACCCAACTGTTTTAGATTTTTTTTTAAATTGAATTTAGTTAAGTTTTTCTAATAAAATAGTTTGTAAGGTACAATTCTATAATTATTGCGGTCAGATGAGCACTTTTGAGTTGTTTGAATAACATATATAAAAATCAAGCATCAGAAAATAAGTAAAAGTAAAATTTTTTTCATAGCTTTAAAGCGTCTGTAAGGTAAAACTGCCGACCGCATGTGTCTGGGAGTAATGAATCCTGATTTTTAATGATATTGTGTGAAATATATGTTAAAATCAGCCATCAGAATTTAAGTGAGGTGAGCAGTGTTTCTATGTACTATCGGAAATGTTGGCGGTAGTACACTTTTCAAACAGATTTCTTTAAACGCCATTAGCCCCGCCCACTGGCCAATAGAAGAGCACTTAAAGAAAATCTGTCAAAATCCAAGCAAAAACGTTCCAATAGTAGGAGAGCTAGCAAGAATTTTTTGGTAGATATTTGAGGCAAGCTGAAAACTTATCCTGAACCTCTCCTATTATATCCCAGCACGACACTGCAGACCTGGCTGCTGAGTAGCAAACCCCAAAAATATTTTTCATCTTTTTTATTTATAACTAAAAAATAAGACTCACGTTGTAAGACAAATTATTTCGATGGAACTTCTACCTGTCAGGTGAACTGACAAAGTATATTTTTTATTATATAATATATTTTAAAATAAGAAAAATTGGGGGTTTGGTTTAGCCCCGGTACTCAGCCAGGTCTGCGGTTTTGTGTTGAGTTATAATATTAAAGGTATAGGACAAGTTTTCAGCTTGCCTCATATACCTACCGAAAAATTCTTGCAGGCTCTCGGACCACAATTTTGGCGGGGCTTGCTTTGACAGACGTATAAGCGCCAAGCGATTTTCACCTTATAGGTGGTCGACCGCCAAATACTCCGATAGTATATGGGCTGATAATGAAACGGAAGTTCGACAATTGAATAGAATCAGCTGTAGTTTCTCGGACTATTTTAAAAGGTAGGTAATCTGCAGAATACCTAGTTAATCAGAAGTCTAACTGATTAGCGCAAATTAATGATAACATTAACACTTTACACTCAAAACCAAACCGATAATTTATGGCTTGACAGCGTTTTCCAAAATTTTTTTTTTTTTTATAATAGGCAAACAAGATGACCACACTCCGCCTGATGGTAAGCGGTAGTGAGATCCAAATATGAGGTCGACAGGCACAATAGATCATATTGCGCCTGTCGCACTCACCCTGAAGGCCTGCTTAAATGCCGTTTCACGCCCCGCCTGAAGAGCCCGGGATCATAGGAGGGAGGGAAAACATGAGCTGGAAGGGCATTCCATGCCTTAATGGCACGGGGCAGAAATGAAGAGCTGAACCTCTTAGTCCGAGCCACCAGCGACTGCATTGTATGTGGATGGCAGCGCTGTCCTGCACGTGTCGTTCGGGAGTGGAAAGGGGAAGGAGGGATTAGCTGAAATAGCTCTTCAGAGCATTTCCCATTAAAGAGACGGTAGAGAACACTAAGACCGGCAATGTCTCTACGTAGTTGTAGAGGCTCCAGAGTTTCGGACACCTCTACATCACCGACAATACGGATAGCACGTCGCTGCAACCTATCGAGAGCGTCGAGCAAGTATTTTGCGGAGCCATCCCAGAGGTGACAGCAATATTCCACACATGGGCGAACTTGTGCCTTATAAAGAAGGCAGAGCTGCACCGGTGTGAAAAATCGCCGCACTCTGTTCAGGATCCCCAGTTTGCGGGAGGCTGTTCTAATGACGCTCTCGATGTCATCCCGCTGGTTCAGGTCGCGGCGAACATCTATGCCGAGGATGCTAAGGCTATCCTGTATTGGTAAGGGGTGCTCTGAAGAGTAGGATGGGAAAGGAAAGGAGACACTTTACTAGAAAAACACACACCTGTGTCTTCTTGGCATTGAACTCGACAAGATTGCATGAGCCCCATTCGGAAATGCGGTCCAAGACCCCGTCAAGCTCGGCGACAAGAAGGTTCCTCTTTTCCTCGGTTTCGGTCTGCTTTACCCCAGGTCTTCCAAAATAACGTGCGTGGACAGTGCTGTCATCTGCATAGCAATGAATGTTGCCTAGTGACAACATGTCATTGATATGCAGCAGAAATAATGTCGGCGACAGAACGGAACCTTGAGGTACACCGGAATTTATTGGGTGGAAACAGGAAGTGCGTCCGTCACAGAGGACACGAATCCTGCGCCCCTCCAAAAATCCCGCAATCCATTCGCATAAGCGAGGTGGCAGACCGTATGCCGGGAGCTTGGAGAGAAGCGAACGATGCCATACACGGTCAAACGCTTTAGCGATATCAAGGCTAACTGCCATAGATTCGCCGTGCTTCTCCATAGCCTCCCCCCAGAGGTGCGAAACGTACGCTAGAAGATCACCCGTGGACCGTTTTGGTCTAAAACCGTATTGACGGTCATGCAGCAGCGAGTGATCCTCTAGGTAGCCGGATGAGCTGGGCGTTAATAATCCGCTCAAACACCTTACCCAGTACTGAGGTTATAGCTATGGGCCGGTAGTTGGCAGGATCAGACCTGTCCCCTTTTTTGGGGACAGGCTGAACATTCGCCTCCATCCAAGCACGGGGCACGATGCCCGAGGTATATGAGAGGCGGTACAGGCGTGTGAGTACTGGAGACAACTCCGCTGCGCAAATTTGAAGTACTAACGCTGGAATACCGTCTGGGCCACTAGCTTTCCTTACATCAAGTGACTGCAACTCAGCACGTACATCACATTGCCTGATTCGGATCTCAGGCATATGAGCACCGCAATCTGGAATTTTAGGCGGCTGTGCTCCACCGCCATCAATGCAGGAATTGGCCGCAAAAAGATTGGCAAGCAGATCTGCCTTCTCCTGCGGCTGATGAGCTAGTGAACCGTTAGGATATTTCAGCGGGGGCAACGAAGGCAGACAGAAGTTGGATTGCACATGTTTAGCCAGGCGCCAAAAGGAGCGGCTACCCGTGGGATGCCTAATAAGGTCCTGGCCAACACGTGCAACTCGCTGGGCATCTGCTCTAATGTAGGCCCTTTTGGTGGCCTTGGTGGCTTTGTTATAGGCTGCTTTGATTGAAGTAATATTAGGATCCCGGAGTGCATGAGCCCTGGCCCAGTTGCGGTACGCCGTCCGTTTCAGTTCAACGGCTGCGGCGCACTCACGACTGAACCAGAGATCGTCTTTGCGACCGCTGGTGACATCAGTAAATGGAATGTAATACTCCATTCCAATACTGATCTCACCCGCAATAGCCGCTGCACACTCCGTGGGATCACTTCCTCCAAAGCAGCTCTGCCCCCAAGGGATGGATGCGAAGTATTCACGCAAACCATCCCAATCTGCCGACGAGTAGCGCCACAGTCTCCGCGTCACCTCCACGGGTTGTGCGGGGGCGGCGCATGGCACTGTTGCACCCACCAGGCAGTGGTCGGAGGACCCCAGTGGGGCACAAACCGACACTAGGTACCCCGATGGGTGGCTCGTCAGCAGAAGGTCCAACAGGGAGGGCGCTTGACCGACAATATCAGGCATCCGGGTGGGCTGGAGTACCAGTTGTGTCAGGTCATGCGTGAGAGCAAATGCGTGGGCGGCCCGGCCAGCATGGTCTGTTTTAAGGCAGCCCAACCAGGTGTCATGGTGGGCATTAAAGTCCCCTAAAAACACCAGCTCGCTATTGGGGAACCGCGCCTGAGCGATGTCTGCCGCCTGACTCAGATGGTCAAAGAGTCGAGTTGTCTCGGTGTCACCTTTATGGGACCGGTATATGCACACGTAGACTCTGCTCACAGAGCCTAAATCCACGTGCACACCAAGGATGGAGAGGGATGGGTCTTCGAGGCAGTGAAGACGGACACAGCAGACGTCCGCCCTGACGAAAAGGCACACACCCGCCTTGGGCTGGAAGGACTCTTCCAGCTCATAGCCCGGATATCGAAGGTATGCCGTATCGGCAGGGCAGCCAATCTGAGTCTCCGTCAGAAACAACATCGCAGGCCTCGCCGTCTCGAGGTGTTGGTGGACGGCGTTGAGGTTTGCATCAAAAACCTCAAAAAAATTGCAAAATCCGTATTAACAAAAAAAATGTACGAGATTAGTAAGACAACTACTAATACTTAAGTTTTTTGTATTCTATATATTTTTTTTAATTTTAGAAAGCTAAAGTGTTTGTTTATTTGATCGCGCTAATCTCTGGAACGACTGGTTAGAATTGACAAATTTATTTTTATTTATCGAAAAGGCTAACCCCTCCGTTTTTTACGTATTTTCGCATGAAACGCATGAAATTTGGTATGTCAAGTCGCTGGCGTAGTCTTTGAAAAATAAATAAAAGTGTCTATTTTCAAGAAAGCTCATCTTTATTATTAGCAGCTATTTTAACCGAAGCTCTCAGCGCTTTCAGCTATACCAAGCTTCGCTAACAACGCCGCTACGAATGTCTGCCACCTTTGTTGCCGCGCTAGTAGCTACACTGTTTCCACAGGACCAGTAGCGCTACCATGAGTTTAAAAGTTACGCACTCGATATCGCCTACGTAAATATGTCTATGAAAAACTTGTACAGCGCCCCTGGTGGTTACGCTAAGGACTAAAATCGGTCGTATGCAAAAAAACAACTCGATAGGTTTTTAACATACGTAAGTTTTCGATAGCCAACTCATGGTACCGCTACAGAAGCGTCGCATGCTTCCAGACCGCCTTAAATCGCCTTGGTTCTATTTTTAACAGTTGAACGACTGCACAACCTAAAAATTTCTTCGTAGATGTGCAGGTTTCTAAATGTTTTCCTTCACCGTTAAAGCGTTGAATAATCGTACTTATGAATTTCAAATTTGAAAAACACAGTGTAAGAGCGGTGTTTGAACTGGCGACCTCTTGTATGGCAAGCAACGATCTTAACCACTCGACCATCGATACTTTTTAGATATTCTTTTAAGGTGATCCAGAGCATAGTTAGTGTTACATCAACTTTGTAAATTATTTTCGTTGTATACTGGTATAACTAACATAATGTATAAGAGCAAATGGTTATTAATTCACTACTAATAATTACTTAGATCCATGGGTCTAACTCATAATGTATCTTTTTCCTCCTCAACCTACTCCACCTGATGGTAAGAGGTCGGCAAGTGGTAAGGCGGTGAGGTGGACATATGAGTAACTCACTTATTAAAGAGTTCCGTTTCCCTTTCGAGTTCCGGAGTGTTAAAAACTCGAAAATTCCCATGCACAAGAACAAAAGCCAGATGTTCCCGTCTCGCTTCCGGGAACGGACACAGAACCCATTGTAGGTGGTTTATATCCCCACTAAAGAGACGAAACCGCGAAACTTCCCAACTTGGCTTAGACTTTAAGCGGACGACGTCCCGCCATCTTGTTTTATTGTAGAACACTTTGCTGGTTTTTATTGCCTCATAAATGTATTATTTTCATGGGCCTGTAGTTAAAAGGAAGATGATTTAAAAAACAAACTGTTATTCATCATCAGCTTATTATACGTCCCCACTGAGGGTCACAAGCGTAGTTTATTTTAACGCGGTGAAATGCTTTTCGCACCTTCACTTGGAGATGGGGTTCTCTTCCAGTGGTGTGTTGGACTTCCCAACGGTGCAATTCCCAGGGGCTTACCGACTAAAGACCCCGGTATACCTCATCGCCTCATGACAGCGTCATGGGACTCGAAACTAGTCTTCAACTACCATGACGCTGCCGACGTTGCCGGGCGGAC
The DNA here is from genome assembly GCA_039566165.1 of Maruca vitrata. NCBI lineage: Eukaryota > Metazoa > Arthropoda > Insecta > Lepidoptera > Crambidae > Maruca > Maruca vitrata. Next base: position 12,642,092 of record CM076930.1, read on the forward strand.
AAAACGGGCTACAACACAAGCACAAGCCTACACTAAACTTTTCTTTTCCTAACTGACTTACGACGATGGCTCGGAGTAGCATCGTCATCACCGGACTTGCGGGGGAGCGGATGGCTCTCATCCATAAACTAGGGTTACCAGTCAACCACCCTGACCAAGGGCATGTTCGCTGAAAAGTACATACGAATATAAAATTTAAAAAAAATGGTACATGCCAGGTTTTGAACTAATCATCGACGCTCACGTACGTAGCGAAACGCAAATTGATGTCTAAATATTTATTTGTGATAGACTGCCTGGTTAATCTATTGGCGGCAAATACCGCATTAAATATCACGTGCATCAAACAACTAAATTATTACTGCTGTGTTCAATAATTACTAGTACAAACGTTTGCCATTAGATTATGAATATTTACTCACCTATCTAAACGCCATACTTAAACTCGCTCAGCCATAAGGGTATTTACCCAACTCGAGAATGCCATAAGCGTATTCCCCTCCCACAATCAAAACATAAGCTCGAGTATTTTCATTGTTGATTAAATCCATTTTGTGGTGGCTCCCTCTTCTGCCGGGAACATGAAATAAATAGTAGGCGCAAGGTACTTGAAATACAAAATCCGCAGAAAGATAACAGAAGTGTACATTTATCAACGCACGAGGTGCCACAGTGTGTATTGGGGAACAGTAGGTTGAAAGAAAAAAATAATATTCAAAAATATACCCCACTTGGTACACATAGTTTACATAGCCACATAGTTTGTTGACGTCATGTTTTTGGCTATGGCGTGGTGGAACAGTGGTTAGTTCGGTTTCGTTCGGTCCCTACCATTCCAAGAGTCGTGGGTTCGATTTCTACCAGGGACAAATATTTGTGTGATGAATGAACGTCGGTGGTTGTTCCATGTCTGGGTTTGTTATTATATTTGTTACCAGTATGTACCATTCATGTACGGAATATTTGATATTTTAAACCAAGCAAACTGTTTTCTGTTTTATATAATAATTCCGAGATAACTGAAGTTACTCTTAATATTGGCCTTTATGGGTCTACACGCGATTTTAGGAGTAGCAAATACATGCCTCTTTTCTTAGGAGTTCGCTAGCATCCATGATTAGTGTAACCCATTCGAAACGTCGGGCAGTAAGTAGCAATGTATTTGCTACTTCGAATATCGCATGTAGGTAGACCCATAAAGACCAATATTTAGTTGAATGGAACGCGAAAGTCTAAAATCTTACTGAACTGAAGTTACTGTTCTACAGCACACTTTGGCAATCCTAATAAATAATTTACACAATAATCCCTTTCGACTGACTGGGAGCAGCCCACGTGGTGACGTTGAAGCATGGCCCCCGCGAAATTGAAATAGAAATATGGATCGTGCCGTCTGCTACATCACAGCACAATTAAACTATCACAATACGTAAAAACATCTTGAGAAAACCTGCACCTATGAAGAAATTCTAAGATTGTGTTGTCGACCAACCCGACTAAAGCTGAATCGCCCTAGTTTAGGGTAGGCCCGTGCTCCAGCAGTGGGACGTATATAATGTGCTGATGACGATGATGATGATGATGAGGACGCAGGTACGGAGACGACGAATGTGATGGGTTAACTGTCTCGTTGATCTATTGGTAGCAAGCCCTGCATAAGGACTGAGGGGTCCTCGGTTTGAGTCCGGGGTCGGAAAGTTGGCGGTTGCTCGTAACGCACGTTAAGCCGGTAGTCCCGCGTCCGATCTCTCATCGGTATACTCCCATTTAGCGCGTTCCGTTAATCGAGCATGGCAAATAATATTATATTTTTCGATTTCTTTTCATTAATGTAGGAATATTTTGAGCTCCCGTTCGTAATTAGTACCCGATCACTTTATGGCAAAAGCAAAAGAATACTAATAATTATGATGCGACAAAAAAATTAAGGAGGTTTTTACAACTACAAAATTGCAGAATTTTGTCCATACCTATTCAAAGTAATATGCATCATTATGATAACTCTTTATTAATTTTCGGAAGCATCGAGCGAAATGAAACTCATCAGTGGCATAATTAAACAAATATTCCCTCTTTAAATTTAAGTTTACACGGAAATAAAAATACCGTTTAAAATTTTTCATGGAATGTTTAATACAGATGTGAAATTTTAATTGTATATTAAGTGGTATATATGATTGGCTAAAACGAAAGGCAGCAATTAAATAAAATAAGCGTAAGTTCCTGTTAATGTTCACAATTACATTTTCATTACTGCCCCATGTTAATAAAACGAACGCAAGAGCTCGTATTTATTTATTAATTTATTGCACACATAAAGTCCATTTTATTGTATAGTTTATGAACCCTGTAAGGGTGTAGCCATTGTCTAGGTAATACATATTAAAAAAGCATATGGCTCACTTCTTTTACTTAATTTATAATCCACTCGTCATCAATTCATTTAAAACAAATTCGTTGTTTTCCCACAGTAAAATGATTCTATCTGATTTTAGTTTTTTTCAGCTAAGATGATCCCTGTGACACTTCATTGTGTTCTGAATCACGCATCTTACGATTGACAAACGAAAATAATTTTATTGCACACTTATTTAATTTTATTGCGGTTTCATTACGAAAAATATTAAAATAAATATTTTTATACTTTTAAAAGGGAAACAGTATCGTTTATTTTAATTTAAAGTAATAGAAAATTTTAAAAAAATACCTATGCAGTTCGTATTACGTAGAATGGAACTTAGTCAGAGTTACTACGTTCGTTGCGTTGTATTACGTAGAATGGAACTTAGTCAGAGTTACTACATTCCATTCTACGTATACGAACTGCAAAGGTATTTTATTCAAATGTTCTATTACATTAAATTAAACTAAACGACACTGTTTGTCATTTAAAAGAATAAAAATATTTATTTTAATATTTTTCCTAATGACGCCACAATAAAATGAAAAAGTGTGCAATAAAATTATTTTCGTTTGTCAATCGTAAGATGCGTGATTCAGAACACAAGGAAGTGTCACAGGGATCATCTTAGCTGAAAAAGAGTATAGCACAATAGATTTGTACAGTTCTTTTTTATTAAAATCAATAAATGCCGAATTAACGAAAGGTTTAACCGAAGCTCGAAAGCACGTTCGAACAGCTTTATTACTTAGGGCGTAGAGCTTCTTTAGCTTTAAGCATCGATTTCATGCGGCAAGCAGTACCTGATTACGTCACACGCATAAAATAACGATAGCTTCTCCCGTTTTCGAGATAGAAAATTATTATTAAAAAAATTAGAAATTGTTTTTTTTCAAGGAATAAGCATAATTCCATAGTATTACTAAAGGCATATCTTTCTGCCACTGCAGTTACGCTAAGAACTAAAATCGGTCGTATGAAAAAAAAAATTCGATAGGTTTTTAACGTACGTACGTTTTTGATAACCAACTCATGGTACCGATACTAATCAAAATTTTTGTTGCAGTTCTTAAGATACAAACAGGTGTCAGACGGACGGACGGACAACGAAGTAATGGTGGATCTCGTTCGTATCCATTAGTTACGGAACCCTCAAAAGAGCATCTATCTTCTTCATTATCATCATCATCTTCAGCCCATAAACGTCCCCACTGCTGGGGAACGGGTCTACTCTAAACTAGAGCGATAAGGCCTTAGTCGACCACGCTGGCCAAGTGAGGGTTAGTTTTTCTTCAACCTCGCCCAAAAAGCTGAACCAGACGCGTTCCATAAACCTTCATTGCACGCGCTATAAAAATATTCAACGAAAATCCCGTTCATTTACCGTTTATAGTGTTACCGTTTAACGTTCCCGAAGATGCTCGGATCATCCCATAAAATCGGATTTACGGATGATACGCGTCAATAATTGTCGTAACAGATCCGAAGGGATTCCGAAGCATATCCGGTAACAGCGGATATCGCGAGAGGCACTTTGTAAAAACTGCAAATAGCCTTTTTAGGGATGTTAATATCATCCGGGCTTATTATTACCCGCTGTTAAAATGAATGGATACTTGTTGTGTTTTCTGTGTCCGGATCGTTGTGTTTTTGTTCTTATAGCTTTTATTAGCGTTTGGATTGTGTGTTCGTTTTGCTTTTCATTGACACGTTAAATTTTCGTTACCACAAATTTATTAGTCGAATTGCGTTTTGAAACAGGCCTACAACGAGTTGCAAATAAGACGAATGTTATTAAGATATGAAACGATTTACATTTTACCCTATTTTCATCAATACATCTGCCACCAATTCGTCATAAGCTTTAACAATAAATTTGGCATAGTTACTACCTGTTTTAACTACCACGTAATCACACGACACTTCACTGCACTATCACTGTATCACAACACCACTTTAGCTTTAAACGATATCTCCGGCGCAGCGCACAACTGACGACTGCCTTGCCATGAGCGCTATCGTTCGTTCGCCGTGACGATAGCGCCAAAAACCGGAAGTGACATTTAAATTACAATTTCTATTTATTAAATCAATTAATGTAATTAACTTAATATTAAATTACCTACGTAAATAATATTATTAATTATAACAATAAACAACTCTATATTATATATTTATTTATCCTAACACTTGCCATGCGCGTTATCGTTCGTTCGCCGTGACGATAGCGCCAAAATCGGAAGTGTCATTTAAATTATAATATCTATTTATTAAATCAATTAATGTAATTAACTAAATAATAAATTACCTACGTAAATAATATTATTAATTATAACAATAAACTACCCTAATTATCTATTTATTATATCTATCCTAACAACTCGTCCATCCTGAATTGACGGGTCCCTCCGTCATGAGAATAATTAAGATTAAATACCTACTAATAATTACAAAAGAAATTTAAATAAAGAAAACAATTCACTTACGTAAAGTGTACAAATTGTATACAACTGAAAATACATGACCCATTATGTAAAGATTTATTTTAGCAAGAACCTACATTATTAAATTTGAGTAAATTGTTATCTTTATTGTGATATAGATTACATTTATTATTATCAATCACATTTAACATCATTTATATTTATTAACAATAACATTTATTTATATATAATTTTTAGCTTTATTAGTAAAGTAATAATGTGTTTTGGCGCTAGAAACAACAATATATACGAGTATATTATAAATAACAACTGATTTATAATTATTGGTAACACTTAAATACTACTCATCATCATTTTTATTTTCCGTTTCGGATTCGGAGCTTGACCCAAAGTTTTTATCGAAACACAACCACGGCTTTAATTTATCTACAGCTATGACGTTATCGTAAAGTGCGATGATTCTTTTTCTTTGTTAATGGCGTGTCCTCTACAACATACCTTTCATTTGGTAATATTTTCTTAATACGGTATGGGCCCTGGTACTTAACAGCTAATTTCATAGACTTCCCGTCGCCAGGAACGTCCCTCTTAACACTTACCAGATCACCCTCTGAATAAATATGACTTGCTTTTCGCTTTGCATCGAAACGTTCCTTGTCCTTAGCTTGCTGATTACGAATCCTTTCGTTGGCTTCAGTCCTAATTTTCTCGAGCTGCTCAGGGGTTGTCCCGTTAACAGTTTCGGCAATTACGTCACTCAAAAGGTTTTCTGTTCCACTGTTCACTCGGCAACCAAACAAGAGCTCTACTGGACTTTTACCTGTGGTTTATGGACTGTTGTATTCAGACCCAACTGAATATTCCAAATATGATCGTCCCAATTTTTATCATTCTTATCTGGACACTTAGCTGACAAAGCGTCGAGGATAGAACGGTTAAACCGTTCCACCTGACCATTTGCACGTGGCGTTGACACCGCATTTAAAACGTGTCTAATGCCCAGAGACTTCATAAATTTGTGAAAATCGTGACTTGTAAATGAAGTTCCTCTATCGGTAATGAGCTTTGCTGGAGCACCAAAGTAGCTGATATGATCCTTCAACACCTTTATTGATGTTGAAGTTTTAGTGTTTCTTACAGCCGTAATGTTCACAAATTTTGACGTCCGTCTACAATTACTAGTAAGTAAGTGTTACCTTTTGTGCTCGAACAAATGGACCTAAATGATCAGCATGAACTGTCTGAAAAGGAAGCTCAGACTTAGGTATGGGGTGTAGTTCACCTTCTTGTTTGCCTGTGGTACCTTTATGGTATGCACACTGCAAACAAGATTGGACATACTTCTTTACGAAGCGTCTCATTTTAGGAAACCAGAAGGACTGCTGAATCCGAGAAAGTGTTTTCTCGAATCCGAAGTGTCCCAGATCGTCGTGATTCATTTTGACGATTTGCCATCGGACGCCTTTTGGTACTACCCAACGTAAATCCAAACCTTCCTTTCCGGTTATGCGAAATACCTTCCCATTCTTTAATTTAAAGTTATTTATTACATCTCTAACGTCTTCCGACTTGGGATCGCTCAAAACCGTTTTTATGCGAACTATATCCTCGTCCGCTGACTGCACGGTCGCAATCCAGTCTTCAGTACCGACATTCAGAACGTCAAGCACGTGAACACTGTCAATCGCGTCACTAACGGGATTTCTGCTCAATGCATCAGCGTGTAGCATGGTGGATCCAGGACGATACTCTACTTCACAGTCGTACTCCTGCAACTGTAACCACCATCGCGCGATGCGAGGTACGAGATCCCGTTTGGTCATAGTAGTCCTGAGTGCATTACAGTCAGTTAGGATTTTAAACGGTATACCTATCAAATACACCCGGAACCTAGCCAGAGATGCAACAATCGCCAATGTCTCTAACTCAAAAGAGTGAAGACGCTGCTCTTCTGGGGTAGTCTTACGACTGTAGTAGGTGACGGGTTTGAATAATCCTTCATCAGATTTCTGAAGGAGAATACCTCCAATACCGTTTTTACATGCATCAGTATGCACTTGAGTTACTCGTTTGGGGTCATATAATGCTAGAAGTGGACGCTCTGTTAGTATATTCTTTAATGATAAGAACGCGTCCTCATGGGGTTTCTCCCATTTCCAGTCAGAGTTTTTCTTCAGGAGGTCCGTCAAGGGTCTCGCAATGTTTGCAAAGCCCTTCACAAATCTCCTAAAGAAGCCGGCCAAACCTATAAATTGCCTCAATTCATGGGCGTTCTTTGGAGCTGGAAATTTGGCTACAGCCTCAGTCTTCCCAGAGCCTGGTTTAATGCCCTCAGCGCTTACCTCAAATCCCAGGAAGTCTATTTGACTGAAAAAGAATTGACACTTGCTCAATTTAAGAGTCAAGCCTCCCTTCCTCAACAGTGTGAGAACTTCTTCCAATCTGAGAAGACCTTCCTCAAAAGATGTTGCTGGGATCAGCACGTCATCCATATAGATGAGTGCATACTTCACTTTGGCGTCAGACATTATTTTATTCATTGTTCTTTGAAACACTGACGGAGCGTTCACGAGGCCAAATGGCATCTATTAAACTCAAATTGTCCGTCAGGTGTCACGAACGCTGTTTTATCTCGCGAAGCCTCCGCTATAGGTATTTGATAATAGCCAGAAGCAAGATCCAACGAAATGAATAACTTGCTTCCAGCTAGTTGGTCCAGTTGATCCTCGATTCGGGGAAGTGGGTAGTGGTCCTTTTTTGTGCGCTGGTTCAGAGCACGAAAATCAACGCATAATCTCTTCTCCCCTGTCTTCTTTTGTACCAATATTATGGGACTAGCGTACTGCGATGATGATTCGCGAACTATACCCGCATCTAACATCTCTTGCACCATATTACTCGCTAGTGTCCGTTCACCATGAGACATTCTGTACGGTCTGTAGACAACGGGTTCGGAGTCTTTCAACTCAATTACCACCTCACCAACCGTGCTAAATCCTAAATCCTTAAATCCGGTTGAAAAAGAACTACCAAATTCAGACAAAAGTTTTTGAAGTTCTAACTTTTGTCCCGTTGTGATTGTGGGACCACAAATAACCTTGTCTTCCAAAGTTGTATCAGAAAAAGTCATGGAATATACATCCGTATTCAGTAGTGGCTGGAATTGCACGTGTTATTAATGCATCTTTATCAATGGTAATTATTTTATCGCAAACATTCTGAACTAAAAGATGTCCAACCCCAGCCTCCACTGCATATTCTCCAGGCAGTAAATAATATTCCTTGCCTGTTTTACCCCTGATAGACCCATCTACATAAATTTTCCCCGTATAATTAGATTGTGTAATAATAGTTACAACCCTCATTTCTTGCGCAGGTATGATAATTTGATCTTGAACATTTAAAAATAGCTTACTTTCCGGTACTCTTTTGAAAATAATCCTATCTGGCGTTTTTATTACAAATATATTAGGGTTTTCCGTAAACGAATGCCCAAGTAGCACCGGATATTTTAAAATGTGGTTTTGTACAATATATGCCTCTATTAATTGCTTTACTCCCTGAACTATGACCTCAACTTCACAGCGACCTAATGGCGCAAAACTATGACCACCTATTCCCCTCAACACCGGTAAACTATCAGAATTCAACGACAATCCTAACTGAGTCGACACCTTTTCAGTCATTAGAGTGCACTGACTGCCAAGGTCAACAAAACATTGCATTTCTAACCCATTAACTTTTACTTCTATAACGTATTTCTCATTAGTTTCGTTAGTTGCTACCACTTCCGCTATTTGTTTCTCATCCCTTTTCCCTTGATCTTCACCTTTTGTTAAATTTTTACCCTTTCCGTATCGGCAATACGTATCCAAATGTCCCATCCTTTCACAAATGTGACATTTTTGTGCCACTTTGGAGCATTCGAAGCTCCTATGCCCATCAGTACCACAATTATAACATTTCAAGATACGTTTGGCTGTTTCAGGTTTGGGCTTATTTGTATTACCAGTTAAAATATTCCTACCTTGCCTAGGTCTATCGATCTCTTTAATGCTACCTACCTTTACCGTTTTAAGATATTTAAGAACTTCTTCAGGTTCTCGAAAACTAGCAGCTTGTGCACCAACCCTGACCGCTCTATCATCAATGCCATGCGACAAGCAGTCTACCGCCTTGCGACCTTTTATAGAACATCTATTGGGAAGCTTCATTTTCTCATAATAATAGTGCTCTACTGAGTCGCCATCAAGCACTCGTTTTGCCAACATTGTCGTTAGCAAGCCCGGATAGTCATCACGAGTAAGAAATGATGCGAGACGCTTTTTCTTCCATTCCCCCACGTAAATAATACGCTATTAAGACCCTGATACCAGGACTTCGCTACTCCAGAAAGTTTAGGTAACGCAAAATGAACAATCTCGCGTTCTTCCCATCCGTATATTGTAGCGCATTCCTCAACCTTAGTGAGCCACGTTAATATTGTCTGATCTTTGGCCATTGGGTCAAACTCCGGTAGGACATTATTAAAAAGAAAGTTTTGAGCTGGACTGATTTTTAAAACCTTTCATAATGTGAAGAAATTTATCTAAAATATCATGGGCACTATCACTATGGGATCGGCGAGTCGGTGGGCTATGACTTGAGGAGCGTGAACGACGCCTTTTCCGGCCAGAATTTGAAAATCTATTATTATCTCTGTCTGGAGTCCTTAATACGTGTCTAGTAACCGACCGACTCGTCGTACCTCTGTTTATCCTAACTTCTGCGTTGTGGTCGCGTTCAGGATCATCTCGAACGAAGGCAGGTTCCCGCGAACGACGTCTCCTCATATCTACGAATGTCGATCGCTGATCATTACCTCTTCGGTTACCACAAGGACTGCGTCGACTACGCAACGCAGTACCACCAGACGGTAATACCAAAGATCGACTTCGTGAGCGGTGTCGATGGAACTCCCTGTCATTATGACCTTGCTCCATCGACTCGCCGCTTCTCGACCGTTGATATCTTTCAGGCGCGTGGCGCTTGCGAGTTTGCCCTTTATGGCTCTCTCTCGCTCCCTCACCACGACCGCCTGACTTGCTTAATTCAATTCTGCGTAAGAAAGATTCATGCCTCTCACCGCCCCGCGATCGTAGACGGGTTCCTCTGCCGGCGACCTGGTCCTTCGTTGCAAAGAAGCCAACCGTCGCTTTTCTGGCACTTGCCTCGAATGGCTGTAGAGACGATCAGTCTTTCGACTACGACAGCTCCGCTCCTCTCGAAGAAGTCGCCTCATCTCATCATCAGGGTTCATGTTTCTATGAATACATAAATTAGTTATGAGTATTACATCTCGTACTCATTGAAGTACACTATCAGCATAAAACCTGCCAGATGCTGTATAATGCACAGGCGTTATTATTTAAAGTCATGTAAAATAAAATAAATAAGGTAAGGAACCTCGTCCTACACAAGAGAAATAAACATGAAACGATGATTTATACGACTTCATTTAATTTTAGAATCAAAATTAATTGCAAAGTAAAATAAAACACTCGTAAAGACTAGTTTCGATGGAGTATTTAAACTAAAAATATAACAGCATATTCCTTAACACAATATCTTTCTATTAAATATGCCAAAATTATATACCTGATCATATTTACATCCCTGATTTTGTTGTAATAAACACCCACTTTTCATTATTAACACCCCATCGTAATTGTTTTAAAGCACTCCTCCAAATACAATTATTTATCACAAGGACACTCGACAATTAAAATGTCATCTTATTAATAATTGTATTGAGTGGGAATCGAACCCACGACCATAAGAACATTTTCATCACAAGGATATTGAACAAGTAACTATGAGTTCTTGTCACAAACGGAGGTTGGGAATCGAACCCTCAATCTTTTGGATATGGCGAAAATTCACTACCGATGCACCGTCACATCAAAAAAATAAAAAAAAATAATTTCTATGTTCTGGCCATCTGTACCCTAGATTTAGTAATCTAGATTTAGTATAAATACTAATACGTAACTTCCAATTATAACGAATTGGTGGTGATTTATACAATACATCTTCAATTAGTTAGTTTCATTTGATATGCTTCATAGGGGCACAGGAAAAAAATATTCTCTCTTGTGAGCATAGGATAAATGGACAGTAAATGTAGATTCACGCCCATCTATCCCACTTCTGAAGTTGAAATAGGCCTACTACGAGTTGTAAATAAAACGAATGTTGTTGAGTTATGAAACGATTTATATTTTCATCAATACATCTGCCACCAATTCGTTATAAGCTTTAACAATAAATTTGGCATAGTTACTACCTGTTTTAACTACCACGTAATCACACGACACTTCACTGCACTATCACTGTATCACAACACCACTTTAGCTTTAAACGATATCTCCGGCGCAGCGCACAACTGACGACTGCCTTGCCATGAGCGCTATCGTTCGTTCGCCGTGACGATAGCGCCAAAAACCGGAAGTGACATTTAAATTACAATTTCTATTTATTAAATCAATTAATGTAATTAACTTAATATTAAATTACCTACGTAAATAATATTATTAATTATAACAATAAACAACTCTATATTATATATTTATTTATCCTAACACTTGCCATGCGCGTTATCGTTCGTTCGCCGTGACGATAGCGCCAAAATCGGAAGTGTCATTTAAATTATAATATCTATTTATTAAATCAATTAATGTAATTAACTAAATAATAAATTACCTACGTAAATAATATTATTAATTATAACAATAAACTACCCTAATTATCTATTTATTATATCTATCCTAACAGTTTGTTTTTATGTAAATGTTTGTTAAAATCCTAAATCTATATTTAAAAAAATATTATTATAATGACTGGCTCGGTGGAACAATGGTTAGTGACCCTACCTACGGTTACGACACTATCTACGGTTACAACAGTCGTGGGTTTGATTTCCACCCGGGACAAATATTTATGTTTGCTCAGTGTCTGGGTGTGTAATTAAATGTATTTATATTAAAGTTTATTTTTTGTATTTACTGTTGATTCTGATATCTGTAACAAAAGTGCATAAGCTACTTACCTCGGGATCAGATTAGTGTAATATGTGATTTTTGAGTTGTGACAAAAACATTTATAAGTTTAGCTATTGCGTTATTTTAAAGTGAATAAATATGAAAGATGAATCAAGTTAAATAATAAACTAAGCTATGAACGGGCGGGTTTAATCATATTTGCTTTTATTTATGATTATATTTTTCACTTCACGTTTTTACCTCGCCACGTAATTATTATAAACGTTATGTTAATGAGACCTGAAGCACTCAGCCACTTATACTAAAGTTAGCTCGCATACCACTATGCACTAATGATGATACTGAGTAATTAAAATATAAATGCGCTTAAATAAGTTATTAATACGACCACCAAGCCAGCGGTAGCGAGTTTTAGTATCCTTACTAATATTATAAATGCGAAAGTAACTCTGTCTGTCTGTCTGTCTGTCTGTCTGTCTGTCTGTCTGTTACGCTTTCACGCATAGAGTACTGAACCGATTTAAACGAAATTTGGTACAGATATAGTCCAGAGCCTAGAAAAGGTTATAGTCTACTTTTTAACCGACTGCGCTATAAAGAAGTAATGTTTTACCCGTTAAACATCTCTAACCACTGGACGGATCGAGGTGAAATTTGGCATGCCGGTAGATGTTATAATGTAGGCATCCGTTAAGAAAGGATTTCCCAAAATTCCCATGGGAACGGGAATTAACGGGAAAATCCTTCTGTATGAAAAATATTAGCCGCATAAGTTAGACGCTTGAAATTAGGCATGCAGATACCTTTAATAAATTTAAAGCTTAGTTGCAACAGGGTATTATAAAATTCCCACGGGAACGGGAGTAATAAGGAAAAACTTTTGTATGAAAAATCTAAATCGCGTAAGATAGATGATTGAGATTTGGCATGCAGGTACCCTAATGAACGTAAAGCTTTCTTGCAACGCGATATTACAAAATTCCCAGGGAACGGGAGTTATTCGGGAACAACTTTTGTATGCAAAATCCTGTAGTCCACGCGAACGAAGTCGCAGGCACAGCTATATTTTATATAGAGATAGAGGTATACCGAAGCGAAGCGAGGGCGGGTCATAGTTTTAAATACATTTCATGTGTTAATTCGAAACCTAATACTGTGTTGAACTTCGTTATTTGAAACTTCAAAATGACTTCAGTATCGAAGTTGAGGATGATATCGAATATAATATTGAAGTTAGCATCCTAAATTGATAAAATTAAAATTAACTAATTCCATAAATATTACTATCTAATTTAAGTTTTAAATTTATCTCATTATTTTGTAATTTCATGTTTTTTAGTTACCACATAAATATTTTTTTATTATTTCTTTCTTTCTTTAGATTAGGTACGTCGTACATGAGACAAAGTTATAGCCAGCGAATAGTGGTGAACATAATATGAAGAGGTACAGGACAGACAAACAGACAAATTAAAAAGTGTTCCTAAAATTGTTCTGCTCCTGGAACTGCTCCTAAAACCCGATGCACCTTATAGGATTGACTTCGTGGTTTACCAGTATCTTTATGGATGAGAGCCATCCGCTCCCCTGCTAGTCCGGTGATGATGACAAGGCTACTCCAAGCCATCATCGTAAGCAGCTAAGAAAAAAAAAGTTTCTCAAGAACGCTTCCTTCAACCACACTACCAGCAGACAGCACCTTCAGGCTCATCTGAAAATGTCCGGGATATTTACCATGTTGTCTTGTTTTAATGAGCGCCCGATATTTCGGCACTGTTGCAAGCGCCATGATCACGGGTGAACAGTAGGAATGCGATAACGACGGTCGGTCTAAGAGCAGACGGTCTACCCTCTTTCTAAGTCTTTTCAATTTTCTATTCTGTGTCACCATGACAGTCAAAAATTATCTTCAGGCTTCCTGTCAAGCCCCCCTCTATCCCGAGGGGTAACCGGGTACTCAAACGCGCTTCTACTCATCAGCCAACATCAACTCAATCTAAGAGCAGTGACGTAATGAAAATTTTGATAAGCCCCCGAAACATGAAATAGGGGGCGATATAATAAATTCAAATGCTACGTCGGAATGACGATGCTGACTCGTGCCCGCCCTATTTAATTTTCTCACTGCAGACACAATTTTCCACTTAACAAGGTGAACGGACTGACTCCGAATTAATTAAGAATGGATGGACTTAAATAATATGAATAATTGTAGCTACTAACACAGCAGGGAGTGTACTTTTATGCTTAACTGTTGTAGTAGTTAAGAGTGTTATTTCAAAATTAGGGTAGTAATTTTTCTTCAAAAATTAATTTCAGAGATTTTTTAAACAGATATTGAACGAACACTTTAAATTATAGCGCAGTCGATTATGAAATTCTTTCTCCGCCCTAGACCATTAAGTATACTACCGAGCTGATTTTAATCTTAATTTTTTTCATTTAAATTTGATTAAATTCAGGCTTGAAACGCGACAGTCAGAGACAGATTTATTTTTTATATTCATTAGTATGGAATAATAATATTCGACGCTTTAACGGTGAAGGAAAACATCGTGAGGAAACCTACAAAGAAATTCTAAGATTGTGTGTGTAACCCGCACTTGGCCAGCGTGGCCAACTAAGGCCTTATCGCCCTAGTTTAGGGTAGGCCCGTGCCCTAGCAGTGAGGACGTATATGGGCTGATTATGATGATGATGACGATGAAATATCTTAAAATATGCTATAATACATATTATATTTATGCCATCAAATTGTATGGAACTCTAAAAATATACACCTGTCTACTGCACTAAAGTTTGGTATCATCCTACGTTGCACACCAAGCTCTATCCATATCTTCCCTTTGACTCACAACTTGGTATTCAATGACTACGTACCGACGACGTCTCCGAGATGTTAACACATTCATTCCTAAAGTAAACACGTGCGATTCCGAATTTGATCAGCGTGTTCGGATAAAACTGAAATCCTTTACTGGCTACTGTTGCCAACTTCCCGTATTTGTTTGGATTCTCCGTATTTGAGGTACAACTTTATAGGAAGGGATTTGAGGCTGTTTTATGAAATAAAAAGGTATGATGTGGAACGATCCTTCATAGTCCAGTGAGATGGTAATGTGACATGACCGAAGAGTGATAAGGCGTAGGACCAACGGTTTAACGTGCTAGCACGCGTGCTACCGCCTACTTTTCATAACTTACATACATACATACACAAAATCAAGCCTTTTTCCCAAAGGGGTAGGCAGAGATCTCTTCCAGCGATCCACTTTTTACCTCTGTGGGAAACGTGACGTGACGGGTTGTGAACCACGTCGCCGCCATTCTGCCTTGTGCATTGTTTTAACAAGGTCATTGCGTTCCCACGAGTGGCTAGCATATATGACGGGGAAGGAAAAGGGGAGGAAGGATACTATCGCCTCATAACTTAAACGTGCCGTTCCTCGAAAAAAATTGATATGATTATAAAATTGTAGGTTTACTTTGATGTCTATCCATCTGTCTGACAAGACTCTGACTCCAGGAACGCCTGGAGGTATCAAGCTGAAATTTATATAAAAAACTCAAGTCTACTGTCCCGTAGAGCTGTGAAAAAATCAAACTTCTAATCCAGCGTAATCACACGATACAGCAACTTATACCACAAATTCTCAACACACGCAAGAGACTCAAAACCACACAGATTAGGTACTTCGTGGAAACACAGTTTCTTGAAATTTGATACGAAGCTACATATTTTTAGTTACATCATAAATAATACTACAGCGGGTGTATTACGACCTTTTAATTTCAGTCAGTTTAAGAATGGGCATCGATTTACTTCGTGTTTCTTGTAATTCTAAAATATAATTTAGAGATCCGACGTTTCGAGCTCTTTACAGCGCTCGTGGTCACGGGCAAGAGTCTTGCGTAAAATATTTTTATTTATAACTAGCTTTCCGCCCGCGACTTCGTCTGCGTAGAGATGTTTAACGGGTAAAACATTACATTACATTAATAAGGTAGCCTTTAACCTTTCCTAGGCTCTGGACTATATCTGTACCAAATTTCATTTAAATCGGTCCAGTACTCTATGCGTGAAAGCGTAACAGACAGACAGAGTTACTTTCGGATTTATAATATTAGTAAGGATGCGTAGTGTTCGCGCCACAATACTAAGATGTGTAGTAGTAAAAGCTCTTTACCATACCGGCCGATATCCATTTCTAAATTGCCTGGAATTAAGAGGTATTACGCCGCTAGATTTGCAAAAAAACCTTGCGTGCGCTATTACTCGCACTAGGCCGTCGTTTTTGTCTCTTAGTCAAAAAACAAATCTGAAAAACGTATTTGGAGTACGCTAACAAATCCCCAGTATCGGCCATTCGGCTACTAACACCATCTATCAACGGAATGTACGACGGGCGTTTTCACGCCCCGAGCCCCTATTTCAAACTCTAATTTGCCTACAGTGAGCCATCGGTGCTACCGTGATAAATTGTCCAACAGTTTTTTCTGTTTTGTTGAGAAAATTCGCCGTTTCGCATTTCTAGGATACGACTCTAGTATTAGGCTGGCGTACAACAAAAGAGGGGATTCAATTTGGGCTTTTTGGTCGAAATAGTATTTTTGACTGGCTCGGTGGAACCCTGGCTGGCGGTTCCAAGAGTCGTGGGTTCCATTCCCACTCGGGACAAATATTTGTGTAATGAACATCGTTGTTTGTTCCGTGTCTGGGTGTGAATATGTATTTAAGTATGTATTTATAAATATCTATACATGTTTTTCAGTCTCTGACGCCCATAGTACAAGCTCTGCTTGGTTTGGGGTCAGATGACCGTGTGTGGAAATGTCCCTGATATTCTTTTATTCAAAAAAATGTGTGTTGTTAGTAAAGAAAGAAAATAAACATTTATTGATATCATACCAACAATTACATAACTAAACAAACACATACACAGGTAAAATTATCAATTAGTTCTGCGTCAGTATTTGTACCAGTACAGACAGTGCTATCAAAGATTACTTTACTACTTATCAGTACACAAGCTTTTAAGCTGGGGATCAAATCGATGTATGTGATGTTGAAATATTTGTCTTTTAATTTATTTATGAACAAGTAAATAAACAGAGAAACACGTATTGTTATGCCTGAAAGCGCCTTACAGATAAATTTATGAATACATCGCGGCACAATTGTAAATGAATAATGAATTTATAAACGATACCCAAGCTGTAGGACGAGATAATAATATGTTAAAGTCTGATAATATGACCGTACTCTTCAAGCACCC
The DNA here is from genome assembly GCA_039566165.1 of Maruca vitrata. Taxonomy (NCBI): domain Eukaryota; kingdom Metazoa; phylum Arthropoda; class Insecta; order Lepidoptera; family Crambidae; genus Maruca; species Maruca vitrata. Next base: position 12,659,253 of record CM076930.1, read on the forward strand.
ATATCTCTTCTACAGTATCTTTATTCTGAAAATAGCCTTCATTTGAAAAGCTTGTACGCTTTTGGAGAGCTTGGACAATATGTGTAGTTACTGGTTAGGTAAACAAGTCTACTTAAATACACAAATGAGAAAAAATGCTAAAAATAAATAAATAAATATAAATGATACACATAAAAAGCGTCAATGGCCGAGTGGTTAAGGTCGTTGCTTGCCATGCGAGAGGTCGCCAGTTCAAACCCCGCCAGGTACCAATGTGTTTTCAAATTTGAAATTCATGTGTACCATCATTCGACGCTTTAACGGTGAAGGAAAACATCGTGAGGAAACCAGCATACCTGAGATTTTTCAACTTTGTGTGAAGCCATGTCAGAGGCCTACGGGCGGTTTAAACTCTGACACCAGGTTGTTCATCAACCATACGATAAGAAGAAGAAGACTGATACACAATATCACATACATTTATCTGACCCCGTTGTAAGTAGCTTAAGCATTTGTGTTACAGATATCTATATATGTATATATACATTGCCATTTTGTATCACAGCGACACACACAGATGTTGGCATTTGTGGTAGGTAGACTAAGTTTAAATTTTCTTTGTAGTTTCTGTTTTTAATTTGGTTTAGTATTAATTTTTGCTTGTAGTTTGTGTTTTCTTTTTATTTGGTTTAGTTTTAATTTTGTTTGTATTTTCTGTTTTTTATTTTTTTTATTTTACTATTTGTTTTATTAATTTCCGATATTTTATGCATGTGTGTCTCTTGATACAAATAAACTATTATTCTATTCTATTCTATTCTATATCAGAATCAACAGCGAATACACAAACATACCAAAATCTTTTTAATAACACACCCAGACACGGAACAAAAAAATTTGATTGTGGCGCCCATGGTGACAGGCTAAGGAAAAAGCCATACCAGAACGCAATATGGGCCCAAAACAAATCCGGTCTCGGACAATGTCGTACATTTGCCTAGATTCATCACGCGAGAGCCACAAACGCCGTGAGCAGATTTGCGATACACACGGCTGGGATGTTCCGTGAGCGTACATTGATGAGTTGGCTATCGAAAACTTACTTACGTACGTTGAAAACCTATCGAGTTGTTATTTTCACACGGCCGATTTTAGTTCTTCGCGTAACCACCAGCGGCGCTGTACAAGTTTTTCATAGACATATTCACGTAGGCGATATCGAGTGCGTAAGTTTTAAACTCATGGTAGCCACACTGATCCCGTAGTAAGTAGTTTAAGTTCTTGAGTTACGGATATTAGAAACGATAGTGGTATACACAAATAATATAAAAATGAAGAGTATAATGGATGTGGGTGAAGCCAAAGTGGTGTGTCAGGACTGTAGCACATGGCAGGAAGTGATCTCTGCCTACCCCTCTGGGAAAGGCGTGGTTTTATGTATTTAAAATTAAAATATAATAAGCAGAGCACGAGTGTCAACTAAGTCGTTAAGGTAAAGTGCTTGCTAAGGATCTAAACTGTCTACCGGGAGGTTCTACCTCCGGTAGTTCAAATCCCGCCAGGTACGTCATAAAAAATATCGAAAAGAATTATTTAATGCCGTGTAGTTTTCTTTTTTTTTGTGTTACGGATACAAGAAACAATAGTGGTTTACATAAACAAATAATATAGTTATTGTCTTAAGCAGGAATCGAATTCACGATCCTCATATGAGGATCTTAATACCGCTTACCATCAGGTAGAGTGATCTTGTTAGATTATTATAAAAAACAACGATTCCTAGTGCACGAGAAAGGGGCACTATCCAATGTGCCATGTACCCTACTGGAGTAGAGCCTTTAAGAATATAGTACTCTTGAGTTAACTGCCTCGTTGGTCTATTGGTAGCAAGTGCTGCGTTAGGACCGAGAGGTCCCCGGTTCGAGTCCGGGGTCGGGCAAAATTTGTGTGAATTACTCAGCCCGGATTTAGGAAGTTGGCGGTTGAACGCCCGTGCCTCGGAAAGCACGTTAAGCCGGTGGTCCTGCGCCCGATCTCTCATCGGTTATGTCGGATTGCCGTCTCACCGAATTATGAAAGTAAGGGAATAGAGAGTGCACTTGTGTTTGCGCGTACACCTGTGCACTATAATATGTCCTGCGCACTTGGCTGATCTCAATTGAGATCGGCCGCCATGGCTGAAATCGGTCGGACGCCTTATTTTTACTTTTGAGTTGTTCAGCGAACATTCCGCCCGTCTGTCCGTCCGTCCGTCCGCTGTCGCTGACTGTGATCGATGCGCATAGACTCGCAGGGCAGAGGCACGCGGTGACTTGAGATATACGAGACTTTCAATCTTTACTCAATCTAGTTTTGACCTTATTTCAGCTAGGGGTGAGAGCCATCCGCTCCCCCGCAAGTCCGGTGATGATGACGAGGCTACTCCAAGCTGATGAAGCCAGGTGCCGTCGGTTCGATTCCCACCTAGTAGAAATACGTATTTTAGTGATAAGCACTTGGTATTAAACTGATTTATATAACTAGGTACTTATTTTTGTTTCCTGACTTCTGTAGTATGTTATAGCTTGAACCATTTAGCAAGCACTAAAATCTGATAAATGCTATCTGATATATTTTTGTAGCAATATTTTTTTGGCTCTGGCAATAAAAAAAACACCAGATATGTTATTTGTATTCAACCTCATTCATGAAGCCATAGAGACATAAAGCATACTAATACACTACACAAAACATAACAAATTTACATGAACCTAATACAAATAATCGAGGGATACAAGAATCACAACAATAAACTAGCCTAACGGAGGCATAATGAATTAATAATTTATGTAATATGTATGTAAATTCATGCAAATTATTGGCGGGGTACGCGTGGCTATAAAGCTAATAAGCTTCCAGCATTAAACCTGACAAAAGGATTTTATCTATTGAAAAATGGCGGCAGTTCGCTTCAATTTGCTTTCCAAATTATAGACAGAAGGCATAACTATTACAGAAAGGGTTGATATGTAACTGGTTGGCGAATAATAGTGTTTGATATGGGTATTTACACGATAAATACAGTAAATATTTCGATAAAAACGGTTTTCTATCGTAACAAGAACTTTCATAATGACAAACATTTGTATTTTTTCCGTGTCTGGGTGTAGAATTGGATATGTATGTGTCTATATTTATAAATATCTATGTAGGTACATAAGTATCTGACACCCGTAGTACAAGCTCTGCTTAGTTTAGGATCAGATGGCTGTGTGGCATCTCCCAAATATTTATTTATTTTCACTAGTCACTACTTACTTGTGAAAATAAATTAAAAATTCGGTACATATTTATTTTTCCGTTTAATCTCCTGGGCAGGAGCTAACTCCCGCTAACCAGGTTTGGCGGGGGATTGGCGCCAGATTCAATTAGAAGCCAGACGGGGAAGCGAACCCCACAGCGGCTCTACTATAATAGTCGAAGATAACGAAATTTAAACTCTACTCTTTCTCTAAAACGAATAAGGGATAATATCGCGTGTCCAATTAATAAGTAATTAGTTGGGTGACCGAAGATGATGCGTTTAAGAGTGAAACTTATCTACGTAACTTATTTATTAAACTAGCTTTCCGTCCTTTAAGTCGTTTATGGCATATGGTGTAACATTACTCTAGACCACACTTTTGCGGAGTCGGTTATAAAGTAAAATGTCCTTCCTCTATTTCTAGACTTATGTGTACGACGGCAATATTGATCGAGACGTTAAGTATAGAATGAATGCTGGATGGATGAAATGGTGACAGGTCTCAGGAACAACTTGTGACCCACAAATGCCCTCAAACTTAAAGGGAAAATTTACAAAACGGTCATCAGACCTGTCGTGATATATGGATCCGAGTGCCGGGCAATGAAAAAGGCTGAAGAGAGGAAGGTGCATGCAAATGAGATGCATATGTTGAGATGGATGTGTGGAGTAACAAGGTTGGATAGGCTTAGGAATGAATAAATAAGGGGAAGTCTGAAAGTAGCACTAATCTAATTTTATATTTTATACTTAAGTTGCTACAAAGAAGGCCCCTTATACCGTAAATAAATTCGCATTTGACTTACTACTTTTACTCTGATCGACTTTAGACCGTCGCTTGACACTCGACTCGCGTACAAGAACGATTTATTTCGATCAAGCTATCACTACAGTGTAGGGCACTACACCAAATACACTTTCATATAATACATTGACTATATTGAAATATTTGCTATACAAATTGGTTGTTTGAATGTATAAAGTAATGAATTGTGTTATGATATCGAATCATGCTAGTTATTTCTTGAAAGAAAATAAAACATCGTCCAGCTCGAAAGCAAGAAACGCGATAGTTCATTTACAAGATGTGACGTAATCAGGCGAAGCTTTTTTAGTTTGTGTGGGCCACATGACATAAAAAAATTATAAGTGCTAAAGCTGGCATTAGCTGTTTTATCGAGTCCCCAGGCCGCGGTGAGGCAGTTGATGTTTTTCCGTTCTAAATATTAAAAAATATGTTAAAAGAATTATTATCATAGCTTCAAAACTCGCCGAGATATTACTGTTTTAATAGCAAGCAGTATCATTCGGGCAAGCTTAAACTGCACCATACAAAAAGTGACATAAAAGTGACGACACTTTAATTATATTTGCAACGCGTCAGATATTTGTTCGGCAAGTATAACAAATACCGCATTTATGAAAGTGGTTTCATAGCAAAAGTTATTAGTAATTCTGTATTTTGAATAATGGTATTGTTTATTTTAATCATTTATAAGATTTGTATCAGGCGCATACAGAATGAGTCGGTAGTTCGCGTCGAGTTAAGCACTTGTGTTACAGATATCAGTATCGACAGTGAAATGTGGACACACAAATATACTTAAATATATTTAATATCACACCCAAACACGGAAAAAACACCGATGTCCGTCACACAAATATTTGTCCCGGGTGGGAATCGAGCCCACGACTTTTAGAACCGTAGGTAGTGGGAACCTGGGACCACTGTTCTACCGAGCCAGTCAAACTACGAACGAGTCGATACTTTGCACCGTTCAAAATAATGCCAAGTCCAGAATACACATGCTGTTCACTTCCTCCCATTTTCCTTGGAAAGTTCAAGGTAATCTATACTAATATTATAAAGCTGAAGAGTTTGTTTGTTTGTTTGATCACGCTTATCTCAAGAACTACTGGTTCGAATTGAAAAAATCTCTTTGTATTAGATAGATCATTTATCAAGGAAGACTTTTGGCCATATAACATCACCCTGCGATCAAAAGGAGAAAAGAAACAATGGAAAAATGTCTTAAGAAACCGGAGAATACGCGGACGAAGTCGTTGGCACAGCTAGTAGAAAATATATCGGCAACATTTCCTTGGCAAGTGTGCACTCCACGACCCATTTAACATAACAAATTAGATCGGATCATGCCAACGAAGATATTTAGAAAAGTACCTACAATGTTTACTTTAGTATACGTATGAGCAACTAAATATTCGAAAGCATTTGGCAATAGAAAATAATATAAGATTGTGTTATACTTACAGTTTAAATGTTACGTTATCCCTCGATAATAGTATCCTAATCTATGTACCTATATTAAAATATTGTGAAAAGAGCAAACAAGCTTAATTTAAGCTTGTTTGTTTGTTGAAAAAAAAGCGCCGATGGCCGAGTGGTTTAGGTCGTCGCTTGTCATGCGGGAGGTCACCAGTTCAAACCCCGCCACGTACCACTGTATTTTTTCAATTTGAAATTCTTAAGTACGATTACTCGACGCTTTAACGGTGAAGGAAAACATCATGAGTAAACCTGCACACCAACGATGAAATTCTTAGGTCGTGTAGTCAACCAACCCCCACTTGGCCAGCGTGGTTGATAACACTTTATCGCCCTAGTTAAGAGTACGTGTAAGAGCTGATGATGATGACGAAGTTCTGCTTAGGTTGGTTATAGATGGCCGTGTGTGTAGATGTCCCTAATTTAAAAGAACCTACCTTAAACAGTGCAGGTATTTTCTCTAACCATATTTCTCAGACACGTGTTTTATTATACACCCAGACAAACACCTTATTCAAATTCCATCACAATGACGAAGGAATTAAAGGGAATGCCCTTAATCCACACAACCATTGAAGATACCTGAACAAAGCCAACAAACAGCCTTCGAAATCCTCACCCACTTGAAACGGCGGTCCCTGAAAAAAACCTCAGGGCAAAAATTAAATTCCAAGATCCTACCGAAGAGCCTTTGACCTACGTAATTAAGAATTCGGTGTTGCCTTCTGATTTACTGCGTGAATTATGTAGCTGACCTTTTTTTCTAAAAAAAGAACGAGCGTACTCAATTTAGGAGGTATCTTATCATTTAACTCCTTTAGAGTTCACAGTTTGCAAGAAGAAAAAGTGCGAAGATTAATTAAAAGAGACGCCGGTTCTTTACAAAAGTTTTTTTTAATATGTATATATAGATTTGTATTGAATAATGTAAGCGATGAAATGTACGAATATGGGACAGAATATTATTATAGAAAATAATTTGAGGGTTTTCGAGGAAAAAAGAAGTGATACCGTGAGTGTAGTGTGTCGTGATCGAATTCAGAGTGACAATATTGTGAATGATGGTAGTGGTGTCGTGCGTAATAAAAGACTTAGAAAGAGAGAAGACCGATATGTCTGCCCTTAGACCTACCGTCATTCTCGCAGTCCTACAGTTCACCCGTGATCATGGCGCTTGCAACAGTGCCGAAATATCGGGAGCTCATTAAAACAAAAGAACATGGTAAATATCCCGGAAAGTTTCAGTTTTCTAATAATTAGAGGGGATAAAGTAAAAACTATCGTGAGAAGGCCACGAATCGAACTAAATATTTTGTTATTCATATAACAGTAACAATAGGAGAAATAACTCTATCATCATCACAGCCTTCTAACGTCTCTACCGAGAAGCTCAAGCTAATCCTAGTCTTGTGCGATCAGGCCTTAGTCAACCACTCTGCCCACTCTGCTCTGTGCGTGTTGTTCTACTTTACAGATACTAAAAATTTATTTACTGATGTACAAGTTTCCTCACATTGTCTTTCATTACCATAATAACTTCCAAAATTAGCAATAAAGTTTCATATAATTTGTTTTCAAATATGAAATTGGACGGGGATTGAACGGAATCTTTACCACTTGGCCAGCAATGCTATTAATAAATGATTTTATAGATGGAATAAAGTATATCGAATATCGAAAATAATATCATCTGACCAATGAAGAAGAAAAACCAATTTCCCGAAACGAATGCCAACTTTATGAACCTCAATGTACATCGGAAATTAATTCGAACGCGATTAATCATAAAATACCCATAATAGCCGGGCTCACAGGCCACCGCCCATAAATAAATTCAATTAAAACATTTCGTTGCCTTCTAAAAGAATCGGAAGAACAGAATTGTCATGCCAGACAATGTTGATTAAATGTTTCTATCTTAATATTTAACAAAAATCACAATCACTAAAATTAGTCTTTATGGGTCTAGACGCGATATTAGGATATACCCGTGATATTAGAGTTCGCTCGCGACCACGATTGGTGTAACTCAGTCGAAACGTCGGGCAGTAAGTAGCTATGTATTTGCTACTCCTAATAACGCCTGGTAGACCCATAAAGACTAATATTTAGTGTAATGGAACGCGAAAGTCTAAAATCTTACAAAAATCACAATCCTTAACAATATTATAAACGCTGAAGTAACTCCGTCGGTCTCATCGTCGTCGTCTAAATATTTGAATTTGTCCTTCTGTGTGTCCTAACCTAACCTTCACCTAAACTACTGAATCAATTCACATAATAAGTCCTACTTTCCTTTATTTCATCAGCAAACCTATTGGGAAAGAAAGTATCATAAGGTTTTTAGACTTTCGCGTTCCATTACACGAAATATTTACATTACGTGTCTGGGTGTGTCATTAGATATATCCAACCCAGACACGGAACAAACACCGTTGTTCGTCACACAAATATTTGTTCCGAGTGGGAATCGAACCCACGACTCTTGGGCCGACAGCCAGAGTCACTAACCACTGTTCCACCGAGCCAGCCACACAATTGCAGGTCAAATTGGCGTGTAAACTCTTAGAGCAAATAACTATCAGTATTCCGTGGCGGTTTCGCGTCCGACCAGTAGAGACTCCTGATATAACAGAGTTAGTGCAGTTTAGACACGTTAGAGTCCTAATTACTTAACTGAACTCGAGATAGTATGTTGTTACTTACTCTTTTTACTTGGCAAGTCGTCTAGAGCTCGTTGGATACTCGACTTACTTTACTTTTTGAGTAATTGGCAGTTTAGTCAGTGACTTTAATTCAATGTGGATAATGTAGGATGTATCAAATAAGGCGTCCGACCAATTTCAGCCATGGCGGCCGATCTTCGTTACGATCAGCCAAGTGCGCAATACATATTATAGTGCACAAGTATATAACACAAGTGCACTCTCTGTTCCCTTACTCTCATAGTTCGGTGAGACGGCAATCAGACAATACCGATATAGTGCAGGAGGACGAGAGATAGGGTGCAGGATCACCGGCTTAACATGCTTTCCGAGGCACGGGCGAGTAACCGTCAACCTTCTGACTCCAGGCTGGCTAATTTCGTTACAGAAAAACTCACTCAAAAATCACACTAAAACTAATTTTACGGATTAAACTCGCGTGTATTGTTATTCTAAACATATTATTTTAAGACCCGACGTTTCGTGCTCTTTACAGCGAGTTTAATCTGTAAACTTAGATTTATTTCATAAAGCCTTAAATTAAAATAGCTATGCCTAAAGGGGCACCATGATGTACTGATTATAAAAAAAAAAAAAAACCATGATGTACATTATATTATTCGTATTTTACCGCCTATATACCATCGTGATGATTACTGATTAACAAATGATTTGATTTGATTTAACTATTACGCGGAAAATTATTCGCTACCTTTCCGTAGAACTAGTCATTATTAAACATCAATTATCAATCTGCCTGTCGGTTCTGCAAATTCTGTCGGAGCAATTTACTCTCTGAACGTTCTCGCAATGGTCAACGCGATTTATAACCCTTTCAATTAAACGAAATTCGATTCAATTAGTCGATACAAATCAGCTGTGCGACTTGCTGGGACCATTAATTGATGAGGCTGAATCGCGTTTTGATTAAATTCGATTTATCGAATGTTAAAAAAAAATCTTTAAACTTTTCTCGCATGATAAGCAACGTTTGGCTCAACACAACATAATATGGCAACTTAGAAATTCAGAAGCCACTGACCATTACATGCTACTAGCCAAGTAGCATTTTATTGGCCTGACAATATTTTGAGCTAATGCTTTTAATAAAATTGATATAACATAAATAAATATTAATAGGCAATTTTTAAATTCTGTTCTCAAGTAAGTGACAATCATGTTTTTTTTGAGAACTAAAGAATCTTCAAACCTATATGCACAACTGCATAGTTACTAAAATCACTATTTGTAACTGTATTTATTTACAGTTGTTGAGTTTGATCCTTACCTAGGACAAATATTATGTGGGATGAACATAGTTTTTGTCTTGTTTAAGTATATTTACGTATTTTACTCTGTGCTCTTTCTGATATGTAACACAAGTGCTTACCTATAGATAGTTATGTTATCTGTGCCTATAGTAAATAACAACGAAGACACGGGCTAGACCATCTGGTCATAACACCAATGAACAGATGTTCATCAACAATTTTTAACTGTTATGGTTACACACATTAGAAAACTAAAAATGTCCGGGATATTTACCACGTTGTTTTGTTTTAATGAGCTCCCGATATTTCAGCACTGTTGCCATGATCACGGTTGAACTGAAATATCGGGAGCTCATTAAAACAAAACAACCTGGTAAATATTCGGACGTAATCTTTGTCTTCACTCGTTCGAACTTACAAAGCTTGGTATAGTGATTACCAAATGCATCAATAGGACAGATACAGTACAGCTACATAGTGTATTCTATGTGTATTAATTTTTCGCATTTCATATCAGATGTAAATAGATCGAGCGGCATTATATTTTTTTGTTTGTCTATCTTTGTGACGTAACTGACGTAACATATTTTGTTGATGTTCTAAACATTTTGTCTTTCATTAGAAAACTGAAACTGTCCGGGATGTTTACCATACCGGGATATTTCGGCACTGTTGCAAGCGCGATGCTCACGAAACTACATGGTAAATATCCGGGACAGTTTCAGTTTTCTAATGTGTGTAACCATGAAAGTTTAAAAAAAAATGTTTCTTCCCTTCACTACCATCTAGCCAGTATTTTTGGGAGATTACAGTAGACGTAATTACTAATTCCATTTTGTCTTTCTTCCTTTCACTGCCATCTAGCCAGAATTTTGGGAGATTACAGTAGACGTAATTACTGCTGTAATCGGGATCAATAGCAGTGGAGGGCAGGTAAGAGCTGCGTCTGTTTATGCAGATTACGCGGCAGGTGTGCTGCGTAAAACGGGTACCCCCACAGGGGTGCCGCAAACTTCAATCTAAAAGCATCGATGGCCGCGAGTTAAAGTCGTTGCTTGCATTCGAGAGCTCGCCAATTCAAACCCTGCCAGGTACCACAGTGTTCTTCAAATTTGAAATTCATATTTACGATTATTCGACGAAATATTCAACGATGCTAAAATTTAAAAATGCAATAGTAATAAAAAAACAATGAATATATCGATAAAATTGCATTTGCGTGAGCGAATAAATGCAATTATGTGTGTGCGAGGGTGCGTGTATGCATGTTGACATGTTTGTGATTTATGAAATATTCTGTGTAATTATAATCACAGCTTGAAAGTAGATATTCTTATAAATGATCTTCAGCTCCATGACAGAGATTATAAATTAAATGAAATAACTTTATTTTCTAAAAAAAGAAAGCTCTGTCTCTCCTTCGCCTTTTCCAGAACAACCCAACCGATTCAAACGAAATGTCGTACCTTGTGTTTACATGCTACCAACCCTGCGGTAACATTAGTCCGATCTGCATAAGTTTGCGGCCGCTTCGTCCGGTGCCGCAATATCGGCAGCAATGAGGCCGCAAAGCGTTTCAACCACGGTTTCAACTGTGCCGTAACCGTGAGTAATGCTTTAGTAAGCACAACAGGAGTGACCCTGCTTATAGTGAGGCATGTTAGTTTATATTAGTTCTAGAAAGTCAATAGGGTTTATGCTGGTTTATGCCTGTCGACCTCATAATCGCATACCATCACGTGGAGTGAGTTGAACTTTAGAGTTTTTTTCATTGCGGCATTGATTAAGAAATATAAATAAATAAATGTAAAGTGGTAAGTAGCTTAAGCACTTGTGTTATGGGTAACGGAAACAACAGTGGTAGATCGCAAATCGTAATAATAATATCACTATACAAATTCATTTTCCGAAAGCAATTTATCCTCCCAAAGGTACTTATATCGGAAATCACCGCAATATAATGAGGGTGGGTTAATGTGGATTCAAATGAAAAATCTGCTTTAATCATCGATTCGGTTTCAGTCAAAAATGAAATGTTACGTTAACGCGCAAATAGGGTCTATTAATAGGCTATTGTGCCTGTCGACCTCATAAGTAGACCTCACGACTGCTTTCTACCAGGTGGAGTAAGGTCATCCTCCAGTCGCACATAAAAAAGCAGCGTCTGCACCGAATGTCTTCCTAATTAGCATTTGTAATTAACACTTCATCGCTACGCTACAAAAAAAAATGAACGGCATTTCTTACGTGAGTGTTAGCTTAAAAGTTCCGACTAAAATTTAGTCACACACCAAAAATTTGGTTTCGATTTCCGTGTACCTTGTATTGGACTCTAATAAATAGTAGTAGTAGGTATCCCGGTAAACAGGTGCCAGCCAATTCCGCCCGGGACTTCGTGGTGGCCTTTATGAAAATTGCCCACGTTAAGCCGACAGGATACCAATGCACTGGCGTGCAAGGAAATGGTGCTGTATCGGTGGCTAGGGCAAGCCAAACGCTCCTCCGCTAGGACTGGCTGGACTATTTCACCGGACGGTGATGATGAAAAGGCTACTACATCCTTTAATTACAATCGTAGTCAGGAGAAAATAGTAGTATAATATAGAAGCATGAAAATATTTTGTGTTCAGTTATAGTGCATTTTTTGTGTGTTAACACACACGGCGCAATTATAATATGAATAGAATAGAATCAATATTTAAATATGCATTCTAATGTTGTATTTGATTACTTATTAAATAATTTTATTAAATATTTACAAACTCGTATTTATATTTGGTACCTCAGTATAATATTGAATAGTCAATATAATAATATCTCTTATCTATGTATTTTATTTAAGGGAACATTACATAATTAATAATAATTATCTTGAACACACTAGTAAATTTTACCAAACCCTTTATAATATGTCCCTAAGAGGGTATAAAAGTTACATTACATTAAATAAGATTTTTTTCTGTATTTTTAATTTCCAACTTGCGTACCCCGTTATTTTGCACGGAAGTGCACAAAAAGCTACTCCCGTAGTCGCTATCACGTCCGCGCATAATATTGGAAATTTCTTATATTTTTATAGCGAGCATTCACCGTCAAGACTAAACCGAACACCATTGGCTTACCCTAACAATATCGCCTGTTTAACCAACGCCTCCTGATCCCTAATACTTGGTAAACTTTCAGCAGATTGATAAAGAAGACTTTGAAACAATGTCCCGGTAAAACTTGAGAGAAAACAATCTTAACAACTTGTAATCGGAGCGGAACTGTTCAAGCATTGGCACACAAACATCCAATTACTGTGATAATGTATTTTTCGAAAAAGATTTGGATAGCAATAAAAATAAAAAATATTTATTTAATCAGCACAGTTCATAATAAATTAAAAGTTGGCAAGATTTAACCACAATTTTGAGTTGCTCTACTTTTTTTTTATTAACCTGTGTCATTTCAATGTTGCACTTACTTTCATATAATGAAGGCTAAAAAATAAAGAGTCTTTAAAGTAGTTCAAAGGTATATTAAAGGCTATTTAATAAACCATTGCTGCCAAAACCATCTCCACGCGGACAAAGTCGTAGGCGGCCGCTAGTTTGTAACTAAATTGTTTAAACTTTGCATTTAAAGTATCTCTTTATAACTGACAGCTAATTGCGTCGCCTTAACTATGTCTCTACATAGTATAAAACAAAGTCACTTTCCGCCGTCTGTCTCTTATATGTATGTATAATTCGATCAAAAGTATGTATCACAAAGATATTGTGATAAATACTTTTCGTAAGTAATCAACGTAGTGAGGATACAGGAGCTCAAGAGCGCATTTTCAAATATCTTGGTTCAGATTCATCGTCACTGCTATGCCTATAACCTGCTCAGGAATATGGACTATAACAATCGTGCCGTATTCGGTTAAAATCCCGCCTACTAAATAGTGTTTGACTCACTAACAGATAGACATTTTTTTCCTTACAGACTACGATGGTGGCTAGAGTAGCCTCGTCATCATCACCGGACTTGCGAGGGAGCGGATGGCTCTCACCCCTAGAACTACGAAGATGGCTTGGAGTTGCCTTTTATTTTTTTCTGTCGCGGTGAAATGCTTTACATACCGTCACCGGGATAGGGGGTTCTCTCCTGGTGGTGTGTCGGACTCCCCACGACTGACGAAAAGATGGTAAATGCCAGCCGCTGCTCCTGGGCGGAGTGCAATGCCCAGGGGATATACCGCCTAAACACCGCGGTATACCTCATCGCCTTGACGGAGTCGTGGTTCTCTGGCTTAGCCCTTAACCCACAACGCCGCCGGCGGACAGCCCAGCAGGCTCCACACAAGCCCGCACTTTACGGAGGGCGACGGGGCAACCCGGTACACGGAGTCACACCGACCATCAACGGGGACCGATGCAATGCATGCAGCGGTGCGCCCACACCTGCCACCCGCTGGTTCCGGCTTGGAGTAGCCTGGTCATCATCACCGGACTTGCGGACACCGGGGGAGCGGATAGATTTTTTTTTTTTTTTATAAGGAGGCTAACAAGATGACCTCACTCCCACCTGATGGTAAGCGGTAGTGAGATCCAAATATGAGGTCGACAGGCACAATAGACCATATTGAGCCTGTCGCACTCACCCTGAAAGCCGTGAAAAAGGAGACCACTGCTGCGGCAACAACGAGACAAGGCGTGGAGTCTCGCATTGGTATTGAGCTGTGCGGGTCCGAGTTGGCCAGTCCGCCGGACGGAAGGGCCCCCGTTTCTACGGGTCTCCCAGGCCGGCGGGCTGACCCGCTCCGCCCGCACAATACCGCCGCTAAGACTTCACTGGTCCGGCGCTTGCCGCAACAATGGTCCCCCCTGGCTCCGGTTCGTACAGTGCTGATCCCGGAACGCGACCTGACCAAGAGAGGTCAGAGTCACTTGGCGGGTTTTACACAACTGTATGGTGGTAAACAATAGATCCCCTCCAATAGGTCATACCGCCACGTACCACTATGATTTTCAATATTTGAAATTCACATGAACGATATTAAACGCTTTTACGGTGAAGGAAAATATCGTGGCGAAACCTGCACACCTACGAAGAAATTCTTAGAATAGAATAGAATAGAATAGAATAGAGGAATAGAACAATTAATTATTGTGAATCACAGGTAATTACAGACAGATGATTTAACAGGTTTCTCTGTGTTAGGTTGTGTAGTCAACCAACCGCACTTGGCCAGCGTGGTTGACTAAGGCCATATCACCCCAGCTTAGTATAGACCCCCTGCCCCAGCAGTGGGGACGTATATAGGCCAATGGTGAATAGGTCACTACACCCCTGAATGTAGTTTTAAATCTTTTCTGATTAATTTCGATTCGATCAACGTGGCTCCAACAATTTAATCCGTTTTCTCTTATTCTGAGTCATCCGTATTTGCATTTCGTAATTAAATTCTCGGGCAAAACTTTTGGTGCGTAACTTTTTTCGATTCCCCTATAGAATTTACTTTTATACAGGTTAGTTACGTTTATTTTAACATCATTTCGGAATCTTGTGAGATTTGACTGTTAGAGCTAGAATGTAACTAATTGCTAGAGCTTTCTTTTAAGACGACGGCTTTAAATAAAATAAATATCACATTACTATTCATACATTGTTCCGATTCAGAAGCCGAGGCCTAAACGCTTGTGGTTTATATTGAAATATATCAATATTACACACCCAGACACGGACCAAACAGCGAGTCGCGAGTGGGAGTCGAACCCACAACTCTTAGCTCAAGAGACACGGGCACGGGCACTCCAATGGACCATAAATGGTGCTAACTTAGACTTGATTGTGTGAAACTCAACCTTATTCTCACGTGGACGAAGTTACGGGAAACAGCAAGGAAAAAACTTAAAAAACTTAAAAAACTTTAAAAGTACCTTTTTAACTATTAACAGTCAAAACTCACGGCGCTTTTTTTTCCGCGCCCGCGGTGTTTGCGGGCCGCAGCTTTCATAGTAGTGCAGTAGCGGTACCATGAGTTAGGTATCAAAAACTTACGTACGTTAAAAACCTGTCGAATGAGGGTTTTCACGAATGAGAAATTCGTAGTAGCGTAGGCGTGAGGTCCAACTGCATCATGATTGGTGAATATTGACATGTCTGTCAATGTCACCTCAAAAATAACCAATCATGATGCAATTGGGCCTCACGCCTACGTATTGCCATCCAGAAAATTTCTCATTCGCGAAAACCCTCGTTGTTTTTTTCATACTACCGATTTTAGTTCTAAGCGTAACCGCTAGGCGGCGGCGCAGGGCGCTGTACAAGTTTTTCATAGACTTATTTACATAGGCGATATCGAGTCTGTCACTTTTAAACTCATGGTAGCGCTACAGATTTGTATGTAAAAACACGCGCGGCTGAATTGCGGGCAAGAAACCGCGCGGGCCGCGGTAACCGCAGCCTCTACGGTTTGCGGGAACTCAGTTCTCAACTGTTTACTATAAGTAAGTAGTAAGTAACGTCCTTACTATTTTAATGTGCTACATTGCACTGCGTGCTCTCCCTAATAAGGTATCTCCGGACGACCAGCGTCGCGGTGTCCCCCGACTCCTCGACACATGCTGAGCAGATCCCTTTTCAGTTACCCATTACCACCCATTACCACCTACTTCGTTTTTATTTTTTGTAATGTATGTGTGTGTTTTTATGTGTAACTGAATAAATATGTATTTATTCAGTTACGGGCAGTAAAAAAGTAAAAAGTAAGTTACTGCCCGTCTTGCAACCGCCCGCCGCTTTGCGGGCGTGATCGTCGGCTGTTTAACCTTAGGGGTGAGAGCCATCCGCTCCCCCTCAAGTTTAGGGGTGAGAGCCACCCGCTCCCCCGCAAGTCCGGTGATGATGATGAAGCTACTCCAAGCCATTATCGTAAGCCAGGAAAAAAAAGGATATTGAACAGCGCTTTTGTTAAGTTTTGAAATAAATCCGCATACCGCAAACGTCGCGGCCGCGGGGAAAAACCGCGCCGTGAGTTTTTACCGTAAAACTTCTAGTTGATCCATAAAGGTCACACCTGACACAGAAAGCACCCATTTCTGAGACAATTTTCACTCCTGATAAATAGTATCGTTCATTATCCCGTCCACTTTAATAAATATAAGCAATATTTCCTTCCAAATATAGCTTCTGTGTAAACGGGGAGAGATTGAAAGCGATGATTACTTACGAGGCTAGCTTGGGTCTTCCTGTTAATTGAGACAAAATAGCTGCCGTGACGTCACGGTATGCTATCACTCAGAGTTCTAAATTTACCCTAGGCCTTCAAGTAATCGAGTTGTGCCATTTATCTTGCGACTTCCGGCCCGGCGCACACTCTCTTCTAACGTTTTTTCTCTTGATGTATTTTTAACCTAAGGTCACGGCCAACTGAATGATCATTAGCCAATACGTAAGTAATTGATAGATATATACTATATATACGTATTGGCGTATATATTATATACGTAATACGTATTATGACTGGCTCGGTGGAACAGTGGTTAGTGACCCTGGCTTGCGGTTCCAAGAGTCGTGGATTCGATTCCCACTCGGGACTAATATTTGTGTGATGAACATCGGTGTTTGTTCAGTGTCTGGGTGTGATTATGTATTTAAGTATGCATTTATAAATAAATATGTATGTATATCAGTATCTGACGCACATACGGCCCATAGTACAAGCTCTGCTTAGTTTGGGGTCAGATGACCGTGTGTGGTAATGTCCCAGAGACGTACGTACATAATTGTTGTATACACGTAAGGAATTGGTAATAAAATAATTACGCAAACACCATACGAAAAATGAACTAATGTAAAAAACACACAGGTAAAAGAAATTACAATTTCAAGTTATACAGTTTCATTTATCATACTCAATCCACCTAAGCTTTTAAGTTCACTGAAAATATAACTTAGACACAATGTTGACATGATTCAACTCAAGCTTGAAGACTGTTGTTTTGGCAAGACATCGCTGGTTCTTGGCGATTCTCCCAATGTAGCATAGCCTGGCCAGACGTTATGGCATCGAGGTTCACTTATTACTGATTTTTTTATTTAGCTAAATAAAATCAACAGTTTTTCTTTGATAAATATTACACAACCTCACATACATTTTAGCCCCTAAGCCCCGTTGCTGAAGCACTTGTATTAGGGGTATCAGAATCAACAGTGATTACACAAATATATTTAATAACACACCCAAGCCACGGAACAAACACCGTAGTTTGTCACTCAAATAATGTATCTTCTTGGTTTGTTAGGTGGAGACTATGGAAGAGGCTCTAATAATTGAATACCGGAATTAAAAAAGGGTCTCAGTGTCAAAACATTTCAAACGTTCCTACTTTATCCCAGAAATTTATTCTATGGGCCATCGCCAATATTATAAAATAAGCAATAGTTTTTTTGCTCGGTACTTACATTAATTACTAAACTCGGTGGGGCGAAACGCATAACGCATTGTTATTTTAACTAACAATTCCTCCATATGTTGTTTTTGGTACATAAACCCTTTTTAATTTCCGTTATTCAAATAAACTTTTGACTGGCTGGCACTGGTGGAACAGTGGTTAGTGACCCAGGTTCTCTACCTACAGTTCCGAGAGTCGTTGGTTCGGTTCCCACTCGGGACAAATATTTGTGTGACGAACATCGGTGTTTGTTCCGTGTCTGGGTGTATTATTAAATATACTTAAGTATATTTGTGTATCCACTGTCGATTCTGATATCCGTAACACAAGAGCTTAAGCTACTTACACAGATCAATGTATCTGATGTTGCGTAATATTGAAAAAATATTAAAACTGCCCACTATGTACACTGAGGTTCCGGCCAGGCTATAACGCTACACAATCTTTTATTTTCATTTGCAAGTAGGTGCATTGCGTGTTTCTGGCTTCTAACATTATTCTCCACACGACAATACCTCCAAGCGATAGTAAGAGGCTTAACCAGCCAAATGGATGTAAAAGTCAAAGAATCCTAAGTTTATTTATAATAAATTATTTAGGAGATAATTCGATTTATGATTTAATAAAAAATTAAATATACGTTTTTATGGGTCTACACGCGATATAAGGAGTAGCAAGTTACTGCCCGACTTCTAGATTCAGCCTTAAATTATTATATACTAGAGGCCGCTCATGACTTAGTCCGCGTGGTAAGAAATCAATCCTGTCCGCGTGGTATGTTTTTAATTTCTAAAAACATGCCTACATGGTTTGAAGTCCCTCAAAAAGAAAATACTTAAAAGAAGCTTTTATTTGAGATTAGATTTAGATTTAGAAGCATAATAATTGAACCTTTCACAAAAAAAAACAAACCTTCAAAAATATAACAATATTTACATAGACTTTTGTAAGAAAATCATTCTCTTAAATATTATCACTTAAGCTACCGTGTTCCCAATCCGAACTAAGTAACTTTCAAACTAAATAAAAGTATATATTAAAAGCTCCATCCTGTGTGTAGAGTAAGCATTATTACTTCTTTTGTCTGCAACTTTCTGCGCCATTTTAAAATATCTGAAAGAGTGTGAAATTAGCTCGGCCATTTAAAATGCTGAACAACAAAGCGAGTCCAGAAAAAGATGTTGAAAGTAATAAGAAAAAGTAGCATTACTACGAATATGCCAAGGAATTATGGGCACTGGAAACGACAATAATAATAAGGCATCTAAACGATTTCGGCCATAGCGGCCGATCACAATCGAGATTAGCTACGTGTGCAGGACATATTATGGAGCACATTATAATGCGCGCAAACACAAGTGCACTCTCTGTTCCCTTACTCTTAGTTTGGTGAAAAGGCAATCCGATATTCCCGATGAGAGATCGGGCGCATAACCACCGGCTTATCGTGCTTTCCGAGGCACGGGCGTGCAATCGCATACTTCCTTACTCCAGGCTGAGCAATTTCTTTACAGAAAATCTAATACAAAAATTTTCGGACCCCTAATCGAGCCGGGGATCTCTCAGTCCTTACGCAGCACTACCATTAGACCAACGAGGCAATTAAAAGCGACAATATATACCAATCAAATATGGTCTGCTTATTTACTCGTATATTAGACTGGCTCAATGACGTTAATGGAAGTGCCCCTACCACTTTCACCAAGACGGACGGACATCTGCATTATTTCCACGTCTGGGTGTGTTCTTATACATATATTTATCTTTAATATATATCCGTTAGATACGATAGAGTTTCTTGCCGGAGTCTTCTCGGTAGAATCGGCGTTCCGAACCGGTGGTAGAATCTTATTGTTAGTAATGTGACCATTTATAAGTGCATGTAAATTGCCTATGTAAATAAAACAATTTTTGATTTTGATTTTGATACTAAATTTGGGTAGATCTAGATATATCACTGCAGTCGCTTCTAATACCCGTTACAAAGATACATTGGCTACTTAGCACGTTATAAAATGTTGTAAGTTATTTTAATGTTGTGGGCTGGCATATGTTGTAGGTTCTATAGCTACTCAGACATAGGCTCAAACTTCTGGCAGCGGCTACGAGGAATACGAAACGAAACCAGAAGAATACAGGAACCGGAAATATTATTCACACACCGTTGTAAATTTTCTCAGGTGTGCTGGTTTCCTCACGATGTTTTCCTTCACCGTTAAAGCGTCGAATGATGGTACATATGAAATTCAAATTTGAAAAACACATTGGCACCTGGCGGGGTTTGAACTGGCGACCTCTCGCATGGCAAGCAACGACCTTAACCACTCGGCCATCGACGCTTTTTATGGGGTAAACGACTTCTGGAGTGGATACCGTCTACATCCAGCAGTGGACGGACTAACAGGCTGATGATTATGATGAGTAATTTCTTAAAATTGACAAAGTAAGTACTCCAGTCTATCATTAGTTGACAACGTCATATCGCGGGAAATGCAACTTCACGCTTCATTTTGAGAATAAGCTAAGAAATGTTGATCTTCCTGCAAAATATCACGGGCTAACCAAAGGTGGACCAGGCCCAAAAGACCAACTGCGTGGCAAAGTAAATCTTAAACTAAATACAACGTGTCGATTTTTTTTATATGGCTCCGTAAATATTATGTACCTTGGTATAGTTATGCTATTGAACACACACGCTTGTCTCTTCCATGTCCCTACTTCCGCTGTTCATTTAAATATTTCCACAGGCCGTGCTAAAGGATTCCGCATCATGGCTCCCATAGGGTCGATGCACCGTTAACACTGCAAGCCAACGCCTGAAATATAAACGAATTGCTAGTAGTATGTAGTGTGTGCTTTCTTGGAAATGTTGACAACCTCTGGGGTGAGTACTTTGACCCTACATCAGGGTTGGGCGCCCCTGGATATGTTTATTCATGTGAGCATGCTTCATTTTGGGTCGTTTTTGGCAACGTTTATTTTGATAGTACTTACAGTATTAGATTACGGGTCTGCCCTTGGTAGCAGGACTTGGATTCTACATAGTGTTATTGCGGGGGTAGTATAATCTTCATTTCGCACTAAATTTGCATACACTAATTCAGTAGTCGTCGTTTTGTCGTCATATCTCAGAAAATTTGTATTCTTGTTCGTTATTTGCTATACAATTTCATATACATAATCTGATTATGAAATTTTCATACTACAATATTTGGTACTTCTGTAGATTGTTTTATAAACCGATTTTTAAATTTGATGTATCATTTAAAATACTTAATGATAAGACAATGTTTACATCATCATCATCGACGCATATAATTATGTCCCCACTGAGGTACAACAGCCTACCCTAAACTAGTCTAGTAGGTCAGGTATCAGATATTTCTGATGCCTTAAAACGTTTTAGAAAACTGAATATATCCAGAATATTCATCATGTGAACCGAGTCAACTGATCCGTAATCATTGCGCTTGCAACAGAGCCGAAATATCGGCAGTTCTTTAATATAAACAACATGGTAACTATCGCGGACATACTCAGTTTTTTTTATGTGTATAGCTATGATCGATAAACTCAAAATATTAGTTGATGATTCTCATTTATTAATAGAGCCAAATAAGCGATTCCATTTTGCATCTGACATCATTATTTAGTTTCCTAAATAAGCCATGCTGAGATGTTTCGTTTTGCTCCCTTTTCTTATAGTTTTTTAAGCAACTTATGTGTAAGATTTATGAAGCAATAAAAGACGTGTGGCACTCGGGGACTGCCGCGGTATAGCTATTGCATAGCATCGTCCGGTTTCGGAGCAGCTCGTCTCGATTCGTGCGAGTTTCGTAGAGTCGTACAATACGTCTAACCGCACGCACACAAACACCGTGCCGAAGTCTACCGAACTGAAACGACGTTAGACGATTGTGAGGTTTTTTTCGTTACGGAATTTCTTGGTTCGGTCGCCGCGCTCAAAGCCCGCGATAAAAGCTATGCAATGGCTTAAAAAGTATTTAATTTTAGTTATTTTTATTTTTTTCATTTTAAAAAAGTGCACACTAAACAAAATATCATTCAAATACACTACATACTACAGGCGTTAAAAATAATAACTTTTAACTTCAACTTCACCAGATCCCAAGCAAAATGCCCGCTTCAAAGTAAACAGCATTATCGTATCCTTACTAAAATTATTATGTAAGGTACAGTGTGCATGCGGTGCCCAAACTTTTGTCCATTACGCTTTATGGCGCCCTCTATAGGCAAATGTTGGACATTACCCGCGCGCTTGATGTATGCGGGGCCATCAAATTTCGGATGGGCGTTAGGACTAGTCTCCATTGAGTGTAGACGGGGATGTATGGAAAACTATTTGACAAT